>CM030362.1:202017120-202746546 GCA_017893485.1 Hemerocallis citrina
CAAGACCATAATCTCTTTAAAAAAACCAATTTAAATACTTACCCTGGGTGGGACTTGGGACTGCTGCCCTATTAAATTGGCCATTTGTTCTTGGAGGAGTGCAACTTGTGCCTTTAAGGCAGTCATATCCTCGTCGTGATTGCCACTTGAACTAGATGGACTCCGTCCAAATAGCCGCGAGGGGGTTGGTCCCAGGCCCATACCACGGACACGTCCATGCCTTTCCTTTCCCCTAACATCGGTCAAGGCAAGTCTCTGCCGGGTACGCCAATCTGGGCGTGGAGCCGTAGGGTCCGAATCTGAAGCAGAGGAGATTTCATCATACCTTTTCCGAGCATTCTCCTGTAAAAGGACATAGCAATCAGAGTTAAAAGCAGGTTAGATTTCGACTACTCATTAGATATTAGTTCACAAATTACCAGAATCCGTGCTGCCTCAGGGCTCGCATACGTCCCATCCTTTGATTTGTGGGTGGCATCAAAAAAGTCGATGTCCCCAAACTCCGTAGCCCCCCCCAAATCTTCTGCCTATACATTAGTAAGATAAAATGGTTATAAACAAATAACTGTAAGTAAAAAATTGTTCAATACTATTGCGCCTACCAATTCTTCCCGCACCAGAGCGAAGCTCTGTGTACCAGCGGTGTGCAGAACTAGCTGCTTTGACCGACTGGCAGCTCCCACCTCCGCCCTTTTCTGTACATGCCACAATGAAGTTAACAGAGAAATTCATTATAGCCGCCATACAACCACATACTCATTAGATTTTTGTGTGTTTAATGTAAATACCTAACCGATCACCGAACTCCAGTAGTGCAAAAGAAATTGCCAATCCGAAGGCTCCACATTTTCTGGCACATTCACTGCATTCTCCTCCTCTGAAAGCTCTTTGTTATAAAACTTCGACTTCAATTCACTCTTGTAGTCCCTCCACTTCTTCGAGAGTGACTTTTCAACCCAAGGAGTAAGGGAGTCGGCGAACGAGAAGTATTGCTGCAAAATTCATTACCCATCACTAATAATACATATTTCAATAATAATTTTTCGCCGACCAATTATGTATTTTAGATGAGAAATACCTTGACGGTCGTAACAGCGGTGGCTTTTGTGGTGGTTGGCACCTTCGGCCAACTCTCGTATGACAGAGGAAGTATGCGGGGGTTCCTTGCTATGACACCAATGAAGGAGGAAAATTTGCTGGCGTTGTCGCCAACTGGTTGCCCAACATCGTTCGCCTCCACCTCGATCCTTTCATCATTCTGAAGCCTCCAAACATTCGTCATCTTCGTCCGCCCACGATGTTTTTTGACAGTGGGCGGCGTGCTACCCTCACCCTCTTCGGTTTGACTGCCACTATTCTGTAGTGGCTGCTCATCCCTATGGCTCTCGTTGCCATCATTTATAGTTGACCTCTTTAAACGCCTCGGCATGTTGTACCTGTCAAGGATTCAAATACACACATGCCAAGAAGACAATCAGATGCATGAAATCAGCTTCATTAACAGTGAAAGAAGATGAGGCCTATGCTAGCAGCATACTTAGTTTGGAAGTGAACCCATTATTTGGTTAAAAAATCATGCCAAAGAGGGCAATCAGGTTACTTTAACAGTATGGCCAATTTAAAATTTCCATTATCCGATCTTATATGTTGCTCTACTAATTCTTAAGCCCAACTAAATCTAAAACCCAATTGTTGTGCATATATTGAGGATTTTGGCATACAACTATAGCATCCTCAGTTCACAGTGAACCCATTTAATACCAAAAAAACATGCCAAGAAGGCAATCAGATGCATGAAATAAGCTTCATTAACAGTAAAAGAAGATGAAAATTCTAGCAGCATACTTAGTTAGGAAGTGAACCCATTTTTTTGTTAAAAAATCATGCCAAAGATGGCAAACAGGTTACTTTAACAGTATCTTGAAATGAACATTTTCATTATCTGAGCATATATGTTGATCTACTAATTCTTTAGCCTAACTAAATCTAAAACCCAATTGTTCAGCATATCCGGAGGATTTTGGCATCCGTAGCTATAACATCCTCAGTTCACAGTGAACCCATTTTGGTTAAAAAAACATGCCAAGATGAAATTTCCAAACTAAGCTTATTTAACAATAAGAAAGTATATGAAATTTCTCGCAGCATACTTAGTTTGGAAGTGAACCCATTTTTGGTTAAAAAATCATGCCAAAGAGGGCAATCTGCAGGTAACTTTAACAGTTTCTTGAAATGAAAATTTACATTATCTGAGCATATATGTTGCTCCACTAATGGTTGTGCCCAACCCAATCTAAAACCCTATTGTTGTGCATCGTCGGTTCACAGTGAACCCATTTTATATCAAACAAACATGCCAAGAAGACAATCAGATGCATGAAATCAGCTTCATTAACATTATAAGAACATGAAAATTTCAACATGCATCTATCAGAAAAAAATGCTAAGTATCAAAAATTAGGGGAATCAACAGATGATACCGAAGAGAGAGAGAGAGCGGGGCGACGAGCGCGGGGGGGAAGATAGAGAGAGAGCGGGGCGACACGATCGTTTTCCGTTCGCCGATTCACCTCCAAATCGGGATAGGGAGGAGGGAAATCGAAAATGGCGAAGGGAAGAGGGGACGATGACGAATGTTCGAAGCCCGTCGAAGAGGACGAAGCGGCGGAGGCAAACGCGCGGGAAGGAGAGCGAGGAAGGAGGGAAAACGAAGCGCCTTTTTCTTTTTTACTTTTTTGGGGTTTAGGGTAATGGCGAGCGAAAGGTTAGGCAGATGGGATTTATCGCAGCTTTTCACCGGCGTTTTAATTAGACACGCCGGTGAATCATAAACTTCACCGGCGTTTTTAAATAAAACGCCGGTGAATAATCGGATTCACCGGCGTTTTAATTCGGCCGCCAGTATATAACCATCGCATCTGGTGGCCCCATCCCAATCGCTACCTACACCGGCGTTACTAGTAAAACGCCGGGGAATATTCGCCGGTAAATCTGGTTTCTTTTGTAGTGTAACCTCAATACTAAATTCTCAATCCTGAACAGAAACATCCTCTGTTTTCCAGTTCATGATATAGTACTCAGTACAATTAATTTTTGAAGACACATCAAATGTTAGCCAAACATTTTCAAACTTTTCTCACATGTTTTGGATACACACGGGATGCTATGGTAAAAATTTCTCTTTAAGATCGTGCACCGAAAAAATCACAAAATTCTTTTAATCTCAGGTTGGGTAAATGACAGAACCAGTCTCTGCCTTACGACCCAGTCAACGAATGTGATTTTTTAAAAATACTAATTAAAATTAAAAAAAAAATGAAATAAATCCTATAGTCTCCAAACATGTATAAGTTCATGATGTAAAAGTTTCATGATCAAATTCTAACTACATTGCTATCTGGAAATTCGAGAATACAAGCATGTATTAGTATCAATTCTCTCATTCATATGCACTATTAGGAACATAACCATTCATATATATGTATATATATAAATAAATCAAGCAAAATAATTAATAATACAATATATATATATAAACGTTTTATTTTATCCAGGGTATTACATTACTCCCTCCTTAGAATCGTTTTGTCCCGAGAACGACACTAGTGGGAGAAAAGAAAAGAAAAACAATTCCGGATATGAAGTTTTCATGTGGTTCTCTGGCTCTCATGTGGCTTCTTCCACGAATTGATTCTTCTAGAGAACCTTGAACATCGGGATGACCTTGTTTCTGAGCACCTTGTCCTGACGATCAAGTATTCTAACCGGTTGCTCCTTATAAGAGAGATTAACCTATAAATCTTTCGAAATTTCTGGTAATCGATGGCTCGGATCCGGTACATATTTCCATAGCATAGAGACGTGGAACACGTCGTGCACTTGGGATAGCTCGACCAGTAACTCCAACTTATAAGCCATCCTGCCAATTCTCTTCAGAATCTTGTATGGTCCAATGTATCTCTGAGCTAACTTTCCGCCCTTTCCGAATTAGATAACCCCTTTAGTCGGCGAAGCCTTGAGAAACACGGAATCGCCTTCCTCAAATTTTAGCTCTCTTCGGCGATTGTCAGCATAGCTTTTTTGCCTGCTCTGTGCTCCTTGCAGTTTCTTTTTGATAAGCTCAATTTTCTCCAAGGTTTGCTATATGATTTCTGGTCCAAACATCTTCCGCTCTCCTACCTCGTACCAGAACACGGGCGTTCTACATCTTCTGCCATACAGTGCTTCATATGGAGCCATACCAATGCTTGCCTGATAGATGTTATTATAAGCAAACTCTACTAAGGCTAGGTATTTCTCCCAATTACCTCTGAAGTCCATAATGCACACCCTCAACATGTCTTCAAGAATCTGATTGACTCTTTCTGTTTGTCCATCAGTCTGTGGATGAAAGGCTGTGCTAAAATCTATTCTGGTCCCCAATGCTGACTGTAGACTCTGCTAGAATCGAGATGTAAATCTTGCATCTCTATCGGATATTATCGACAGTGGCACTCCATGTAGCTTTACTATGTTTTTGATGTAGATTTCGGTCAGCTTTTCAACTGAACAGGTTGTCTTCACTGGAAGAAAATGTGTCGATTTTGTTAGTCGGTCTACAATCACCCATATTGGGTTATTTCCTTTAGGGCTCCTGGGTAATCCAGTAATAAAGTCCATACTGATGTTCTCTCATTTCCACTCTGGAATGGGTAAAGGCTTTAGCAATCCTCTCAGTTTCTGATTCTCAGCTTTGACTTGTTGTCACGTCAGACATTAGGCCATGAATTCTACTACGTCCTGCTTCATCCCTGGCCACCAATAGTACGGTTTTATATCTTGATACATTTTGGTGCTTCCGGGGTGAATTACAAGCAATGTGGAGTGAGCTTCCTTCATGATGTCTTCTCTCAACTCCTTGTCTTTCGGTACACACAGTCTGTTATCAACCCATAGTGAACCTTTTCTTACACTGAATTCGGATAGTTTTCCTTCGTTTGCTTGCTTCTTCATGGCTTCGATCTCTGGGTCTTCAGCGTGAGCCTTCTTCACTTGCTCCTTCAAGCATGGATGTAATACTAATTGTGCCAATACTGCAATTAAGTGCTGAGCAACTACTTCAATGCCTACTTGCCGGATCTCATCTCCTAGCTCCTTCCCAGTCGCTACAAGTGTAGCTATACTTCTCTTCCTGCTGAGCGCATCTGGTACCATGTTGGCCTACCCTGGATGATATATGATTTTTGGTCTGATGTCCTCGAGAACTTCCAACCATCTCCACTGCCTTAAATTTAGATCCTTCTGCTGGTATATATACTTTAGGCTCTTGTGGTCAGTGTATATCTCCACCTTTGCTCCGTAGATGTAATGTCTCCATGATTTCAAGGCAAAGATTATGGCTGCAAGCTCCAAGTCATGAGTCGGGTAGTTCTTCTCATGTGGTCGGAGTTGTCTTGATCCATAAGCTATGACCTTACCTTCCTACAGTAGCACACATCTGAACCCCAAATATGATGCGTCACTGTAGATGACATAGTCTTTATCTGCCTGAGGAAAAACCAAGATTGGTGCAGAGATTAATCGGTTCTTCATTTCCTGGAAACTATCTTCACACTTCTTTTCCATTCGAAACTCTGGTTCTTCTTGGTCAAAGCAGTAAGGGGTACAGCTATCCTCGCATAATTCTGGATAAATTTCTGGTAATATACAGTCATACCCAGAAAACTCCTTACCTCTTTCACCGTCTTCAGCTGTGGCCATTCTTTGACAACTTCAATCTTCTGGGAATCTGTAGCCACTCCCTCCTTAGAAAGGATATGGCCCAGAAATGCAACTTTCGATTTCCAGAATTTGCACTTGGACAATTTGGCGTACAACTGATGCTCTTGTAGCTTGCTCAGTACTATTGTCAGATGTTCAGCATGTTCCTCTTCTATCTTTGAGTATACCAAAATTCCGTTGATAAAGACCACAACAAAAGAGTCAATAAACGGATGTAGAATTCGGTTTATCAAGTCCATAAAGATTGTTAGAGCGTTAGTCACTCCGAATGGCATTACTAAGAATTCACAGTGTCCATTCCGAGTCCGAAAAGCTGTCTTGTGTACATCCTCCTCCTTAACTCGCACTTGATGATATCCAGACTGCAGATCAATCTTGGAAAATACTGCTGCTCCCTGAAGCTGATCGAACAAATCATCGATACTGGGAATCGGGTACTTGTTTCGAACAGTGACCTTATTCAATTCCCGATAATCGATACACATCCGGGCTAATCCATCCTTCTTCTTAACAAGCAATACTGGCGCTCCTCAAGGTGATGCACTTGGTCTGATGAATCCCTTTTGCAAGAATTCCTCAATCTGCTTCTTAACTTCATTCTGCTCTACTGGCACCATTCTACAGGGTGCCTTTGATACTGGAGTGCTGCCCGATTGAATTGTGATACTGAACTCAACATCTCGGTGTGGGGGAAGTCCAGGTAATTCTTCCAAGAATACGAGTGGAAAATTTCTCACCACTGGTATCTTGTTCACTTCTTGAAGCACCCATACTTCATTTGTAGCTACAATGATCATTGCTCTTGACTTCTTCTTCCCGTGGAACACGAGTTCCATTCCTTCAGCTGTGATGACTACCTCCTTCTCCTTGCAGTCAATGCTTGCCGTGTGCTTCGACATCCAATCCATACCGATAATGATATTTGTTCCAGCAAAACCCTTTTCTAACAAATCAATACTTAGGGTTTCCCCGTTAATCTGGAGTTTACATCCCTTATAGTATAGATCTGTAGTGAGAGTTGCCCCTGATGGTGTAGGCACCATTAAGGCCATTTCTGGAATTGCGCTTTCTGTGCATCTTAATTTTCTTGAAAAAAGATTCTGACACAAAAGAATGAGTTGATACACTATCGAACAAGACTATAGCCAAAATTCCATTTATATATATATTTCCCGTGATTACCCCTTCATCATCTTCTGCATCCTTCTCAGTCAAAGCGAATACTCTTCCTTGACGCATCAGCTTCTTCCCTTTATCGGTTGTTCCCGACCCTGCCTTGTTGCTGCTCCTTGGATTTTGGGGACAATTTGGCTTAATGTGCCCTTCCTATCCGCACTAGAAGCATCTCTGTACGTTATTTTCGGGTCATTGGTCCTTATAATGCCCCTGCTCTCCACAGAGAAAACAGCTTCTGGGCTTGTACTCTCCTGCCTTAACACTGGTTTTCTAAAACTTCTGGTTCTTGCCATGCTTCTTAAATTTGGATGCTGGGGTGGATCTCTTTCCCTTGTTCCAAATCTCAGATCTTCCTTGTGATGATTGACTTTGATTTATGTACATCTCTGTTACCGCAGCTCGCCTTACTTGCTTGTTAAATCTGCGGATGCCTAGCGAAACCATCCTTGACCTCAGTTCGGGCCTAAGCCCTTGCTCAAACCTCTGGGCTTTCTTTGTTTCCTCCTGGACCATTTCTGGTGCATATCGTGACAGCTGGGAAAACTTTGTCTCATATTCCCTGACAGACATACTCCCCTGCTTCAAGTTGTAGAACTCCATTGCCTTTTCTTCCTATACATCCAAGGGAAAATAGTGTTGTCGAAATTCTTCAAGAAAATCTTCCCAAGTTATTGGACCTTCTCCAAGACCATGCTTCACAGACTGCCACCATACTCCGACGTCTTTCTCCAGCAAGATTGTGGCTAGACGAACCTCGCTGTCTTCTGGAGTCATCATTACTTCGAATACTATTTCTACCTGATATATCCAGTCGTCAGCAGCTGTTGGGTCATCCTGTCTTTCAAAGACTGGCGGTTTCATTCTCTTGAAACGATTCCACCATCTTTATCAGGTCTGTGGTTGCGGCAGCTCCTGGTGTTCCATGGGGTGGTGCTTGGTTCCTGCTAGCTTCCACAAATGCTCCTATCATCTGGTACACTCGAGCGAATTCTTCTCTCACATCTGGGCCAGCACCAATGGCCCCACTGCCTTCAGCTTCAGTCTGATCGCTCCGGCTGCCTCTTGCTCTTCCTGCCATATGGAAATTAGCCTAGATATAGAAAAACTATAAATCATAAGTTGTAAAAGAAACAATATGAATTATAATCATCAACTATCTGACTAAACCCAACTCTCGTTGCGCATCCAAGTTTAATTTTCCTGCTGTGTTGAACTAATATTTGAAATTGGCTCTGATACCAACTCTGTAGTGCCCCAAATCCCTATATTGGAAATTTGAGACACAATCTAGGATTCGAACTTCAAATAGTCACAATCAAAGAAAAATACAGGAAAATTAAAAATTTTATTCCATGTAATAGTTAAATTACAAGTGTTACAATGTCCAATAGAATTTTACAAGATTTACAAATTTACACATAACACTTGAATATTGTCACTTGGATGCTTGGACTAACTCGAGCTCTGCTGTACCTGTGGATCAGCTTCCGATACCTAAAAGGTGGAAAATGCCAGTACATATACTGACGCAATGCTGATAATAGCAGCGATCTCCAAACTGAAAACCACAAATCATAATTTATGCAAAAGAGAAAAAGTGATGTGAAACAAGGGATCAATGGATTCGGGTTATAGTGTATGTCATGATCTAACAATTTAAATGCACCAATCACATGCCTTATTCTAATGCAAGCAAGACTTTAGGAAACACATGCATCCCATACTACATACGCCCTAAATCTAGCCGTCTGTCTACATACTTAGGGTTTTGAACCCGCGTCATGCATCCTACTCTTGTACTTGTCCTGTTCCTAATAGATTTATCGTGTCAGAGGAGGTTGCAGTTATTCGGTCCTACCCGTTGCTGCAGTCACTCTAGTGGTGATTGCGTTTGCTACATAGTGCCCAGTGCCCGGACCTCACTTAAAAAGCCACGACGAACTTACAGGTACAAACCTATGCACCCATGACGTCAAGATCCACGAGACAGCAACCCCATGGTCCGTTCATGTCCATGCACATAAAAACATGACGGCCTCGAGGGTCAAATCCCTATCCGACAGGAGTTTCTCTCCCGTTCTCTACCCCGGCTCTTCAGGAATTAACAAATCGAGATACGAGATTCGTGATCTCAATACCTGAGAATACAATCCATATCCCTATGATAGGAAAAGTATAACACCCGACTATGGTCTGCTAGTACTAGTGCAAGTTACAGATATTTAACACGTTATTATTATCCAAAACTTATTTTAATTATTAAATCAAGTAAGGTGATATAGGGTTACTCCAACCCTCACATTGGCCCTACCGCATCGTGGCCCCCGGTGATGCATTTCCCTACTCGCTACTTCCCCTATCTTGGATTTAGTCCGTCTCCACGTCTGCGTTCACCCTCCACTGGCATGATTTGGCAGCACTAATCAGACATCCAACGTCTAGGCAGAAGTTTCCAATTTTCCTAGGGTCGATAGTTGTAGGGTATCAGTCTACCCCAAAAACTAACCCAAGTCACAATCGTCCTCAACAAGATTTAAAAAACATTAGGACAAGTAATATCACCATATATCCCCAATAGTAAGACCATTAACCCTTAACCACAAGAGGGAAAATTGTACTCCCAAATACTTAGTCAAAAATTAGAATTTCAATACTAAGTTGATTCTTTCCAAAAATTAGAAGGGTCATGACTCTCACAATATAACTCAGATTTGGGTGTTCTTGTCCATTCTGAAAAGCTAAGAATCTAGGCTACAAATCTCTAGTTGACAAATGCTCCAGATTCATCCATCTAGTTGCTCTAAAAGGCCATACAATCATCATCCTATGTACTCTCTGTACAATGGTTGCACCTTACCGATAGCATACAAAGTCAGTCGCTCATCAAAATGACACAAATCAGGATTCTATAGAAAGTTGGGTATGTCTTCTACAACTTCCTGGTCGGTTATAATTCCAAATTATTTCATTTGATACTGTAAAAACACTTATCTTTTTTTTGAAGAAAAGGTGGAGTATAGCCACCCTATTTCATTAATAAGGGATTAATAAACAAACTCAGAGTACTGAGCATAATACAAAGTCCTACAATCATAACAAAAGTACATAAACTCCACCCCAAACATGGGGGGTGGGACAAAAAAAACTAGAATAGCCGCAACCTACATGCATCTAAAACCAAATACATCATCTCCCCCCCCCAACAAACCCTAGGGCGGTGGGTATCTATGATCAGTGGAGGTGAAGCTGGCAATCAGTCGATCGTCAGTCCGATCTTGACTTCATCATCATCAAAATCCTTAACCTAGAATACGCTAGCAATCCTTCCTGTGGGACCTGCTGTGGCCACATTAGCCCAAAATGAAATAAAATACATAATATGAGTCAAATTACCAGAAATATTATTACAAGTTTTGCGAAAGTAAAGATTATTCCTGTCTAGCCAGAGAACCCAGGTCGTTGCGGCGATAGCGATATACCACGCTTCTCTCATAGAACATCTCTTAGATGCAAATTTTGGACCTACCTATAGATACTCATATATACTAGGGTATTGATTCGTCCCCAGGGCGCTGAGTACCTCTACGAGTACCGCTTTGCTTCTAGGACAATGTAGAAATAGGTGGTCATAAAACACTTATCTTTCTCAGGTGTACAGAAACATGTATAAGGTGCTTAACAAAACAGAGCTTATCGCTTATAAATTGGTCTCTTTCTCATCTTATAAAAATCATAACTCTTACTATACTTGCAGGAATTTCTTGATACAATACTTATTGGAAAGCTTAGAATGTCTACTATAACTTTCTAGTTTTTTACAGCTTCTCAGATTATAACTTCACAGGGCTATAGAGCTACAAGTTCAACCATATACCATTTCAGCCCACATACAACACATAGTTTACTTAAAATTCCATATTAAATCATACGCATGTCCAATGGTTATGAAAGTTTTATATTCTGAAACTAGATATATTCATGCTCAACTTTCATTCAGGGTTCTAACCTCAATACTAAATTCTCAGAGAGTTGTGCATGTTCAAACCCTGAACAGAAACGTCCTCGGTTTTCCAGTTCATGATATAGTACTCAGTACAATTAAATTTTGAAGACACAATAAATGTTAGTCAAAAAATTTCAAACTTGTTTCACATGTTTTAGATACACACAGGATGCTATGGTAAAAATTTCCCTTTAAGATCATTCTCCGAAAAAGTCAAAAAATTCTTTTAATCTCAGGTTGGGTAAATGACAGAACTAGTCTCTGCCTTACGACCCAGTCAACAAAAGTGATTTATTTAAAATAATAATTAAAGTAACAAAAAACTGAAATAAATCATGTAGTCTCCAAACATGTATAAGTTCATGCTGTAAAAGTTTCAATGTCGGATTCTAAATACGTTGCTCTCTTAAAATTCAAAAATACAAGCATGCAATTGAGTAAACTATTTTCAAGTCCAAATTTTTGAACAACCTATCTCTATCAATCAAACCCTTACTACTACTACTAATTTCATTCAAGAATCAAACAAGACACAAGATTATAGAGTTTAGAGAACTCCTCACCCTTCAATGAAGCTTGGAATGGTTAATCCTTGGCCTTTTTCCTCTTGCCCTCCTCCAAGAACTCTCCCTTGATCACCTTCCCTTCCTCTTTCTCTCACTCTCTTCCTCTCTCTTGCACTAGGGAATATTTTTTCAGAAGTTTTTTGAAATGAGAGTGAGGGAGAATGCTTAAACGAAGAGGTGAAGTGAGGGGGCGTGCTAGGGGGTGGCCGGCATGAAGGGATGCGGGGGTGGGGGGGGGGGGGGGGGGGGGTCAAGCTAAGTGTCAAGGTGGTTTCTTGCAAACCATGCTCTTGGCTCTTGGTTTCTTAGATATATTTTTTCCATGGCTCAATTTTAGTCATTGAACATGATGGAGGTGTGATGAGTGGTTAGATTTGAGTGCATGGCAAAAATATGTGATGTAGTATTTTACAAATAAATACTTGCATATGTATATATACTAGTATATGTATTAGTATCAATAATTCTCTCATTCATATGCACAATTAAGAACATAACCATTCATATATATATATATATATATATATATATATATATATATATATATATATACAAGTTTTATCTTATCCGGGGTATTATAATGTGGGTATGGGTTCCTTATTGCTAAGTCGAGAATGTGAAGTTTGTTTTATGTTTAGTGGGTGTTTTGCTAAGTAGCGGTTCTGTTATTGAATGGTGTGACCCCTTTTAGACTTTTGTTTGACCTTGGGTCGATATTACCTTTTATGGCCCATGCATTTGTTTTGCATTATGGCATTCTTATGTCCTCTTTAGAAACCCCGGTGAGAAGTAGTACACCAAAGGAGAGTTCTATTATATTGATTGATGTGTGCCGAGAGGGGCAATTTCCTAGGGATCGTGTGTGTCATATAGGTGTATGTCATATAGACTGTGGGGTGATGTGCGGTAGTCGTTATCATTTGATATTGGGAGATGGATTGGTTGTGAAGGCTTATGCATAGTTGGAGTATGATGCGGGAAGGATTCGGGTCAGAAAGCCCGATGAAACCAGTTTCTAATTGTATGTAAATGCCTTGAACGATGTATGTATGTCTGTTGGGTTCGGTGGAAATACCCAAGGTGAAGATTGAAATTATTGATGTAGGTTGTAAACTTTCTAATATATTAGAAAGTGTACTGAATATATTATTGATGTAGGTTCACTGAGAAGGTGTACTGAATAAGGTGAATATTAAGAATAAGTATCCACTGCAGAGAAGAGATGGTTTGTTGGATTAGTTGCGGAGAGAGACAGTGTTTTCACAGCTAGATTTGCAGACTGAGTACCATCAGATAGGCATCGAAGAAAGAAGTATCCCAAAGACTGCTTTTTGCACTCGGTATGAACTGTATGAATTTCTGGTGATGCCTTAGGGGTGGACGAATGCCCTGCATTTTTCATGGATTTGATGAATCGGCCCGCACGTCCTTATATCGACAGGTTCGTGATTGTGTTTATTGGTGATAATTTGGTGTATTTTCGCAGCATGGAGAAGCATAGATGGCACCTCAGAACTGTGTTGTACACTTTGGGACCAGAAGTGGTAGGACAAGTCTTCAAATTGTCATTTTTGAGAGCGAGAAGTGTGATTTTTGGGGCACATTGTGTTTGTTGAAGGCATATCTATAGATCCGGAGAAAGTTACAGCGGTGAAAAGACGGGGAACAACCCACGAATGTGTCAGAGATTCAGAGTTTCTTGGGTTTGGTTGGCGATTATCGAAGGTTCATTCCTCGATTTTCTATTATTTCTGCATCGATGACCCAGCTTACCCGCCATAATGTGTCGTTTGTATGGTTAGAGCAGTGTGAAAAGGCATTTCAAGAGTTAAAGGAAAGATTGACTACAGCTCCTGTTTTGATTACCCTCGAGAAGGGAGTGTCTTTCCAAGTATATACTGATGAATACAGGTTTAGGTGCAGTTTGATGTAGAAAGACAGGTTTGTGACTTATATATTTAGGTCGTTGCGGTCATATGGAGTGAGTTATCCTACTCAGCTTTGGAATTGGTGGCAATAATGTCTGCAATGAAGATGTGGAGACCTTCTTTGTTGGGGAGCAATTTCGGCTTTTGACAGATTAGAAGAGTTTGAAGAACTTATTTTCGTAAAAGGAGCTTAGCAGGAGGCGACAAGGGTGGCTCGAATTCTTTAGTAGCTTGAGGTTGAAATAAAATACCACTCGGGAAAGCAAATATGGTGACGGATGTCTTAAGTAAGAAGAATGATATTGGCTTTTATTATGTGATAGGAGTAGACGGTATTAGAAATATTGGGTCAATTTGATTTTACTTCAGTAACAGAGGGTGATATGACCTTATATGTGGACAGTTTATCAGTACAACGATCTATTCTACAACTGATCATTCGAACTTAGTTTCAAAATTTTTGCTTGTTACAGATGATGTATGATCTACTTCTGGATGAGATTAATGAATGTCCAATAGATTGGTTAGTAGGCAGTGAGGGAGGTCCTCATTATCATCGTAGACTTGGTGTTCTTGATGTGGATGGTTTGTGGTAGGGGTGATGGAGATTGCTCATTATACTAAGTATATTGTTTATCCCAGTGGCATGAAGATGTATCGAGATTTTAAAAGGATATTTTGGTGGCCTGGAACGAAGAAGGATATTAATTATCAGGTGATAATGGATAAGTCTCTTTTAAGGTGTGTAGTCGATAAAAGAGTTATGCAGATCAGCGGCGACAGCCTTTTGAAGTTGGAAGTTTGAGATTGGGTATTCTTTAAGGTTTCCCCTATACATGGAGTACGCCGTTTTGGGAACCGGGAAAAATTGGACCACAGTCTTCTTGGAGCCTTCATAGTCATAGAAAGAGTTGTAACCGAGGCATATTGTTTGAAGCTTACCCCTGAGATGTCCGGCATTCTTGACGTATTTTTTGTCTCTTTTTTGAGAAAGTGTGAGAGATCTAGCTCAAGTTGTGGAGACGCCATAGATTGAAGTCCAGCTGGATGTGACATATTCCATGAAGTCAGTGGCTATTGTAGATCAATCAGTACGGCGATCAAGACGTCAAGTTGCTCAGTTGCTAAAAGTTCAATGGAGTGTTAATTTTAATGATTATATTTAGGAATCTGGGGAGATGGTGAGGAGAAAATATCTGGAATTGTTTGAAGAATTTTCTTAACCCCCGTAGCTCGAAGACAAGTTTCTTTTGGGATGTGTATAATGTAACACCTCAATTTTTTAAAATACCGAAAATACCTGTTTTTATATCTCTGGAGTGGTGAGAATTATTTTAGGTATATTTCTTATTTTTAAATATTGATATTGGTGTTGATATTTGTGTTAAAACAGAAATATTGATATATTGGAGTTATGAGTCAAGTTTTATGTGAAGAAATATTGTTTATATTTATTTTAAAATTTTGAAGGATTATTATGAGATAATTTAAGGTATTTTATATTATTAGTATTATTAAAGTGTAGAGTTTAGGGTTTATTTGTAATATTTTGATGATGGGGGGGCATGTATGTTAATATTTCTTTAATAATCATTATATTTATATTATTATTTTTCCACCCCCCCCCCCCCCCCCCTTCCTCCATCCTTCTTCTCCTCTTCTCCTGGTTTCGATCGCGCCCAACAGAAAGCCGACCCCATTTCCCATCCATTTCCAAGCCGAAATCCCGGGGGTTTTCTTCATAAAATTTCGATTAAAATTAGGGGCATGCTGATTGAAGGGTTCTCTTCCTCTTGGTGGCTTCAATTTGGAGAAAAGCAACGGGAAGGTATACCCTATTTTATTTTATTTGCATAGAATTAAGTGATTTTAATTTCTATTGAATAGAAATATTGTAATACAGAGATTAGGAGATGTTGGGTATTATAGAGGCACGAAATTAGCAAATTAT
This sequence comes from Hemerocallis citrina, assembly GCA_017893485.1. Taxonomy (NCBI): domain Eukaryota; kingdom Viridiplantae; phylum Streptophyta; class Magnoliopsida; order Asparagales; family Asphodelaceae; genus Hemerocallis; species Hemerocallis citrina. Next base: position 202,032,505 of record CM030362.1, read on the forward strand.
TGGAGATTTTACAAGTTGCTTATAAATTAGGGATTTGGGTTTATAAAAGGGAAGTAAATATATGAGAATTATCTCCTTAATAGTAATAGAAATTGTAGTTGAACCATTAGAATAGTATGTGGTAATTTTTTAGTAATTTTATGAAGATAAAATCCCGTAGGAATTCGAATAATATGTGCATCGCATGTGTGCATCGCATGTGTGCATGCCATGCGTTCAATAAAATGCCTGAGTGACGTTAGGATTAGTATTATTATTACCTGTGACTGGTTTGGATGTTTTGAGCCATAATTGGCTTTGAAATTTGATAATAGGATATGTTAGCGACTTCGGATGCGTGGTGGAGAAGTGGTGCTACGAGTCTTCACGGAATATTGAGTATGATTATACTAGGTATATATTTCTTTGGGATAGAATTTTATGCGGTTTCGAAGTGATTTTTGTGAGTTTTAGCTAAATGAAGATTTAACCAAAATACAGAATTTTTATATTGAAATTGTGTTATATGGAGAATTTGTGTGATTTTGAATATTTAGTGTTATGGGTGATGTATTGGATATACGTATGTCAAGCCCCGCTTCCCAAAATACAGGAATACGAGCACGTAACGAAGGCCCAGCTAATGATTATACATTATCCATAAGTTGTACCAGTCTAACTCAACAATATAAAAGAGAAACAACCACGCAAGCAAAGAATATGATCACATAAACAATGAATAAACTCAAAGATAATCATGAAATAAATTCACCAAATAATAATCCAACATCTGGGATAAAACAAACTTTGGGTCATAAAGTCCAAGAATACAAAGTATGATAAAAAGAAATACAATAAGCAAATAAGAAAAGATAGCTAAGTAGTCTAATAGTCCAGCTCCAATCTTCAGGAAGTAAGTCCTTCTGGTATTGCTCCTTCGGTATCTGTTAATACTGGATGTAAAAAGAAAGAAAAGAGTGCCCTTAGAGCAAGTCGTGGGCAGCAAGTAGAGAAAAACAGAGGATAAAGAAAAGCATTAATATCAGAGAAAAGGGACAGGATCAAAGTCAAAGAAGCAAAGAGCAAGCAGTAATATCAAAGGGTTACAATAATCACACATGTAATGCGTGATGTCAAGTTAAGTTCAATACAGGAGCAAGTATGCATGTTATTATTCATTTTATTAATCTATCTAGTGCACGTACTACTGCATCCCATTCCACAGGTTCTGCGCAAGCACAGTGATCGTTTTAGACTGATGGTGAATTCACGGATCGTGTACTCGGCGTCGATGACGATAGTTTTACAATCAATACTTCTTCTTCCAATCAGTACTTCTCCTTCCAATCAATATTTCTCTTCCTTCCAATACGATATAACGATAAGGCCTTGCCGAGTACATTTTCCGATAGTTCACTACCAAGTACTACCCATAATACCCCGGCTTGTTATTAGTTTATTTTCATCCTGTGTGAGCATGCAAGAGGGTGTCAATATTCTATATTACTATGTATGACTAATTCTATGCGCTACAGACAAATCATGAGGCAAACACATCATATAAACACATTTCACAAAATCAGGACAGCATGACGTTGCTGTACTAAAACATGGATTATGGTCACTACACAATAGTAAATCTAAATCCGCCAGAAGATCTGGAAAGTAGACTTTCACACGGTTCCAGCGAGTATAATTAAGTCATATAAAATACATAGGAACTAGGGTGAAAACTATATTTTAATAAGGTTTTATCAGCATGCAGTAGGTTGTGTTCAACTAATTGTTTCAAGTCAGAGAACTCATTAATAAAATCTACAAAAATTCAGGGAAGTAGCTATACATGTCTAGGTCCAGCCTAATTTATTTCAGATTTTTCTTTTACTGTTAATTGGGTCAAATAAAATATGAAACAGCAGGATAGGCATGAAATTATGAATCTGGAATTACTAATACAGTTGTACTAAAAAGCTGATATCTAGCAGATGAAAAATTGGAATTTATCCCTTCTTTCGCGCTTGTTGGAAGAACTGCGCGCCACTAAAATGTAAAATCTTCACTTGGATGCTGTGCGGTGAAAAGCTCAACTCGAGGGAAAGACTTCATTCTAAAGGTTGGGATGGTGATATGGCATGCACTGACTGTGCATGTCATATTGAAACCACCTACCACATCTTTTTTGAGTGCCCGAAGACTACCCAAACATGGCTTCACTTCACACGTGCATTTAGTATCACCAACCTGCCGGACTCCATTTCAGAATGTTTCACCACTTGGTGTTTTGATCACACCAAGCGCAAATTCACACACTCATGGCATCTGGTCACTATAGCTATCTGTTGGACTATTTGGAATGCTAAAAATGATAGAATTTTTTCAGGCAAACATTCATCTGTGGATAAGCTGATATCTAACACTAAATTCTGGTTTTCATATTGGCTAGATTCAAGTGGCGAATCAAAGAAAAAGACCAAGATTTTGGAGGAAATCAGAGGGACGGGAGACAGTGACTTAATGCGACCAGCTCGGGGGGACACTACTGATGGAAATGCACCTTGATCGCTGCTGCCTACTCTAGTTTATGACTCTTTTCTTGCTTCTAAAACTGTAATTTTGGGACTGTGCCTAGTCCGATTTCTTGTACTTTTGCTTAAACTTTTTTTTATGTTCTTGTTGTCACTGATAGGTGGTTTTATTGTCTCGGATTGTAGTACGGAAGGAAAAGAGGGATGAGATCATGTCGGTGGATCTAGTAAAGGTGTACGACAAATGTCCGCTACCCTCTCTACGATCCAAAGGCATGCCATCTCGAACTTGACTACTTCCAAGATTCGAGCAACTGCCTACAGCCTCCTTTGTAATGACTCTTGTACTGCTTTTATTTTGATATATATATATATATATATATATTATCTGTGAGGTAGGACTTTGCTACCTTTTGCTAGTCAAAAAAAAACAAATTGGAATTTAAATCTGGACCAGGGAAAAATGATCTAGACATCTAGGGCTACATTTTATGTTCAGTAAGTTCTTTCAAATTATGTCACTAGCAGGGTTAAAAATCTGATTCAAAGTAAAACATACAGCAGACTAGAAATCAACTTAACATGAAAAGGCATCAAATAAATCATCTAATCATATATAGCATGCAAATTGGTGATCACAGCAATCCTAGATGTCAACATGTAAATTTCTAAGTTAAGATATAGTTATCACAATCATGGTATCAATTCATCGAACAACTTCAATTTAGCACATACAATTTCAATGTCCAATTTATCAAGCAGTCATATGCATGAATCTAGTTATTTAATTATGCATATGCATGAAACAATGGGGACTGGGTTTAAGATCAAAGAGATAGCACGATGTTAAGAGTATGTCGGGTTAGCTTGTGTAAACCCTCAATAATCTTAACGGAATTGTCAAAAGCTGTTTTTTGATAACAAAATGGACGGATCTACTTGCAGGAGATCAAATAATCTTGAAATCAAACAATAAAAAGGATTCAAGAAGAGACTTGCCTGTTATATTGCAGATACAATTAATAAGAATAACGGGATCAGAATCCTGGACGAACTCCCAAAACATACGCGAAGAACCAACAGCAACAGCAAAAAGCCAAGAGAAACCTCACACCGGATCGGGACAGAAAACGGACAGCAAACACGGGATCTGCTGCGCCAAAACACGGGACACAGAATCAGACCAATCAACACCACTCCATACAGCGGATCGGGGGCCAAAACAGCGAACGGCGAACCCAGATCCACTCCAACAAAATAGCAAACAGCGAAGGCGACGAATCACCCTTCTTCTTCTTCAACCTCGGAAGAGAGAGAGAACGGCGCGAGAGTTCGGCGACGCGACGCGGCAGTGACTGGCGGCGAGGAGCTCAGGACTACTGGCAGCAGCGACGAGCGGCGGCACTAGTCGGGAAGCGATGTAACGACGACGGCTCTGTTTTGTTGGAAAACAAAGGGGCGACAACAACATGATCGAGGACTCGAACGACGACGATGATAGTACTAGGGATTTTCGGAGGTTGCGATGGGTGAGCGGTGAGGGACCACAGTGGCAATGGGCAAGCGGCGACGAACTGATAATGGCGAAGGTGATGGGTTATGTTGGGTTCGGCAATGGGGAACGAAGACGACAAGGGAGGAGATGGGTGCGAGGATGATGACGGGGATGGTGAGGAGCGACAAGGAAGGGGATGGTGAAGACGATGATGGTGGTGACGGTGGTCGGAGGGGCGATGGATGGGTGGCTTCGGTTGAGCGGGAGAGATGGAGAGGGAGGCGGAAACAGGGAGAGAGGGAGAAGGGGTCGGGGGCTTCACGGTAACTAGGGTTAGGGGGAAAAGATGGCTAGGGTTATAGGGATTAATTAGGGTTTAAAGAAGATTAAAGTAGTATATATATATAGCGGAAAAGTAGGGTATTAGGTATTAGGTATGGGTATGGATCCAATAGAATAAAATACATTATACATAATACAATAGATCAATATAAATCCGAATACGAGAAATGAGATATCTAATAAAATATAATTTGTATTACATAAATTATTTGAGACAATTATAAACACAATCTATATAATAAAACACAAAGAAAGCTATCAAGTGGCTCTCCTTCAATCTCTCCAAAAATTAAAGGCTCAGATCTAACCTTACAAAACATATTTTCCCCCCAAAAGTTTCCTCCAAAACTCAAATTCAAATCTCCCACCCAAAACAACTCCTATATATATATTTTTCTCTCTCTCTCTCCCTCCTTCTTCTATTCAAAAAATTAAGAAAATAAAAATTTTAAAAATTTTAAAAAATTAAAAAACTAAAAAAATTAAAACTTTAAAAACTTTAAAAATAATTCAAAAAATTATATAATATGTTTTTTGCTCTGTGTTTGCTATTTCAATTAATTTGCTGGACCTCCAAAACTATTTTATATGATCAAATAAGGTGCACCGTTTCGAAGACGTGTCGTAGGCACGTGTCAACGGGCAAACCTAGTTATCAAATAAGAAGGGATTTGTTTTAATAATCAATAAGAATAATCACTATAGCTAAGAACACTAAAATAATCATGTCAATAAAATAATAGTAGTAATATCAATCAATCAATAAGAACAAAAGGACTATCAATAATAATAGCAATCGTCAGATAATAATATCAATATATAAAAAAAGAATTTGCTGAAATAGTTCCAATCAGTAATAATCATTCTTGATTGAGTTAAAATGTAAATAGTTGATCAGGTAAAAATGAAAACAAAGTTCATTTGAAATAGTTATAACTATTGTTTAGAAAAATACTTTAACATGAAATTCAAAACAATTCCAGCAATAACAAATTTATAAATCTTGAAATACAAAAAAATTCCTACTAAAATACGTATTTGGGGAAAATAGGGGGTATGATAAGATGAAGTATATGGGGGTTGTTATACGTATAATATACGGTAGATAAACAAAAATGATATATATGGTGTTATGATGTATTGACCTTTTTGGTGTATGTATGTGATATATATGGGTGATAATGAGTTATGAGAGCATAATTGATGAAACTAATGAGTGAGTATATGTAGAAAATAGTGATGTTTAAAGTGAAACTAATGGGCAGTAATATGATGTAATCATCTAGTTAATTTTGGCATGTTCATAAGATAATATAACGTGAGCGAATAATTACTTTGGTGCATGATACGGAATAATATGAAGTAATAATCTTATAAATGAAATAAATAGATGTATGTAAATATGTGATAAATGAGATAATAAATTGCATGGTTAAAGCCAAAGATGTGGCAGATTATTGAAATAAAAGATGAGATGATGTGTGGGATTGAAAGGATGAAACGAAAATGATAATAACTAATTAATTTTGTTGACCAGTACCTACAAAAATCCTGGGGGTTTGGGCTAGACCTCCTAACACCCAAGGATTTGCTTGGGGTGCGGTGTTTATTACCCAAACTATATTTGGGTGCAATGTTTTTATCGCCCAAGCTATCGGCTTGAGACCCGGTTATTACCCAGCTCAGCTGGGGTGCGGTGATATTCCCTCGATGACAGATGTCGCGAGGAAGTACCCTAGTGAAACTAGGGGTGCGGTGTTTTCTTTCCCTCGTTGGCTTTGCCACGAGGAAGTACCTATCTTCACTGGGGTGAGGTGTTTTCTTTTCCCTCGTTGGTTTCGCCACGAGAAAATACCAAACTCTGTTTGGGGTGCGATGTTTCCCTCGCTGGCTTCGGCCGAGAGGAAGTACCCAAGTTCTACTTGGGGTGCGGTGTTTCCCTCGCTGGCATAAGCTGGGAAGGAAGACGTAGCTTCGGACACGTAAGACTCCAGGGGGCAGAGGTCTGCATGTTTACTGAGCTGTCAGCTTTCAATATATTGGGATACTGTAGTTTACTGGTCGACAAATTAATAAAATGAATAGATATGAAATGAAAATGAGAATGAGAAAGTAGAGAAAGCATTTGATGTGAAATGAGAATGAGAAAGTAGAGAAAGCATATGATGTGATATGAGAATGAGAAAGAATGGAAATGAGAAAGTGAAGTAAGTATCAAAGTGGAAATGAGAAAGTGAAGTAAGTATCTGAGTGGAAATGAATAAGTAGAGAGAAAGAAAATGTATATATATGAAGATGAGCATGAAAGAATACAATTCATGAGTATGCAAATGAAAATGAATGCTAAAAGAAGTATATGGTTAAATAAGTGTAAAAAAACTAGGTAATTGCATTATGTAATTATAAGTGAAAATACAGAAATGGTGATATGCAGATAATTATGAAAAGATGAACATTTATGTTATGGGATTAAATATAAAAAGTGAAGGAATTAAATATGTGAATTAGTTTGATGTTATGTATTTGAATATGAAAAATGAAGGAATTATATATATGAACTAGATTTGCCTGTGGCCACGTGCCTACGGCACGTCTTCAGAACGATACAGCATATGAAAAGCCTTGTAAACAGTATATCAATAATTATGTAGCTGAAGTTTGAATAGTATGACAATAATTAGTTGTAAATAAAAGTCCATGTTTACATTAGTATATGGTGAAAAATAATTATAAATTGGGGTATAAAAGTCCATGTTTCCATATATATATATATATATATATATATATATATATATATATATATATATAGAGAGAGAGAGAGAGAGAGAGAGAGAGAGAGAGAGAGAGAGAGAGAGAGAAAAGAAAATAATAAAATAAATAAATGAGTTGTTTTGGGGGGGGGATTTGAATTTGAGTTTTGGGGGGAAACTTTTGGGGGGAAATGTGTTTTGTGAGGTTAGATCTGGACCTTTGATTTTGGGGGATTGAAGGATGGTCACTTGATAGCTTTCTTTGTGTTTTATTATATAGATTAATATGATGTTAGAAATATGAGTATAATAGTGAAGGAATTTTGTATGTAAAATTAATGTGAATAACTCGAAGAAATTATAGAATGGAAAAGAGTAAAAGGAGTAAAGAAAGTGTATGTATGAGATAATATGATATGGATGAAAAGTAAAGTTATATGTAATATTAGTATGATGCATAAAGTGATACGTGTTAAGTGATGGGTATGGGAAAAGATAAGTGTGATATGAGTTGATGCCTTGGAATTGTGTCAAGGAACTACTTGCCCGCTATTTCCATAGGAATAGTGGGAACTACCTGCCTTGACACAACTCCCAGGGTGAATTGGTGGGTTGTTAATATGATAGTTGTATTGCGAAATGGAAATGAAAGTAAAGTAAATTGTAAGATGAAAAATGAAAATAAAGTAAAGTAATATTCCAAGCTATCAGTTTGGAATGTGATGTTATATTACCCGAGTTCTACTTGGGGTGCGGTGTAGTATTACCCAAACTATGTTTGGGGTCCGGAGTATAATTTGATAAGAGCGGAAGTTAAAGTAAAGTGTAATATGAGGTGTACGCGAAAATGAAAGAAAGATATATTATTAATAAAAATGAAGAGTAAATCGAGTTGTATGATGAGAGAAAAATGAATTATAAAGCCAAGTATATGACAAAATGAGAATGAGCATTAAATAAGCTGTATGATGAAATTAGAATGAGAATGAAGGTTAATGTATTACGAAATGTTATGAGATGTGTTATTAGACATGGATAAATGTGATATTATAAGAATGGATGAAGGTAATATTAAAAGATTGAGTGAAAATGGATTTGCAGATTGGTTGAGGATGCAAAGGATTACTTTTGTGCAAAATCACTTTGACAATGTTTATATGTTTAAATTTCAGGTTACATTTAATTACCCTTATGTTTGTAAGTTCTTTCAATTTCTGTCTTTTCATTTATTTTATTTACTAATCTAGTAGATTATACTCACAATGGTTATGGCTGGCCCCTGTTATTTTATGGGGTCAGGGGAGTCCCTTCCTGTGGGTGGATGTCCCTAACCCTCTTGCAGAAACTGTTTAGCAGCGAGGTGAGATACCGTAGTAGGTGTTTGATTTTGATAGTTATACTTTTCCCGTAGCCGAATGAGTTGTATATCTATCTATTATATATTTTATGATCCTAAGTTATGTAGAGATGGAGATAGAATTTGGGTGATAGTTTGTATTATGGAAGAATATGTGTACAACTGTAAGAGATAATAACATATATAGTGTTGTGATGGAGTATGAAAGCATGTACCCACCTCGTTATGGAGTACCGGGGCCTGTGGTTGGTTTTTGAAATGCTTTTTCTGAAGTTTTTATAAAAATCTTATATGTTTCCGAAAGAATTTATGGTTTTTAAATTGTATCTTGTATATTATAAGGAATTATGCCCTCAGAGCACCATATATTATTGCCTGTGTGTTGTTGAATGACTTGGCCTGGGGAGGATTAATATATATTACAGGTACATTGATATTTATAATTGTTTGCAGATTTCCGTAAGGAATATCTCTAAAAGGGCTAATATTTCAAGGGAAACTCTGCTGAAATTTTTAATAAAAATCTATGGATATTTTTTTTTTTAAGTAAGAAATGGTATAGATAAGAAATAGATTAAGTTGGAAAGTATTTGAGAATGTAATAGTATTTTAAAAAAAAAATTAAAAAAATGTGTTGCAGCCTCAAGCCGTCGCACCAACTCTCTTCGTCAGCTAGCTCATCCTGTGGTAGATCTGATTCCTCCTCAATAGTCACCTCGACAGCCTAGCCAAGCTCCTTTCAACGAAGAGGCACCGAGGGCCTCTCGACAAAGCCATCATGAAGAACATCCTCCGCACGACCGCATCTAAGTCCATAATGCGTCAACTGATTCAATGGCCTCGTGAGGCTCCTGGGGGTCTAAAAATCTCTGCCAAATCATCAATGCTAAGCAACAAGGAACTGATCTACGAATCCACTTGGATGAGAGGCGTGCTCGAACTAGGGCTACCCACTCAGAATGTCTGGCAAACAGAATAAGCAACTCTCCTAGACAGAGATCAAGGTAATTCTCCTCTCACAGGGGGCGCACCACAATAAGAAACCTGACTCGTGAAAGTCAAAAGCTTCTTGAGCAGAACAAAGGGAATGATGCCCCAGTCACTAAGGCCGAATTCGATAAGTTCAAGATCGAAATCCTCCGGGCTATCCAAGGACGTCAAGATCTGGGCCAACCCCCCAAAGGAGGATCCGCCGACTCAACTGGATCCAAGGAAAAGGACAACCAAGTCCTTCACCATATCTGAGAAGTAGAAGATCGTTTAGAGCAGATGAAGGCTTAGGGAAACCGCTCCAGCAGGGCCTACCGCCCTAGTCGACCTCCTTTTAGCAAAACCATCATCGATGCACCAATCCCAAAGGACTTCAAAGTTCCTCATTTCAAATCATACGATGGGGAATCAGACTTGACTGACCATATCGAGAGTTTCAAGACCCCCGTGATGGTCTACAACACCACCGATGCGCTCATGTGTCAAACATTCCCCGCAACTCTAAAAGGATCAGCAAGGGAATGGTATTCCCGCCTTACTCTAGAGTCAATATTCTCTTTCGACCAGCTTAAGGAGCTCTTCATAGCGCTCTTTGTTACTAGTCATAAAACTAAAAAACAAGGGCCTCCTTGTTGGAACTGAAGCAAAAGGAAGAAGAATTACTGAAAAACTTCGTCAATCGCTTCACGACTCATTGGACTCTTTAGTGGAGGTTTTAGCTTTTCGCCATAACGTCATGCATAAAGAACTAAAAGCTTCTCTCGCGAGAGTGACAAGTACATCTGGGTCGAGGAAGCTCTCAACCCATAAGCCAAGAAAGAATCGCCTTCTAGGAATAAACGGAGGAATGCAAACAAGGAAGAACCCAAGAAGTTCCGAAAAAACAATGCAAGTCAACACCGTCCTCCTCCAACACCCCGCATCGACAAGTTCACTCCCCTAAATACGAGCGTGTCAGCCATCCTCATGGCAGTTGAAAAGGATGGGATAGTCCGTCCTCCTCCCAAAATGACAACGGCCAGCAAAAGAAGAGATAAAAAACTATGGTGCGCATTTTATAAAGGCCATGGACACACTACCGATAATTGTCAAGCTCTCAAAGAAGAAATTGAAGACCTAGTTCGCCGAGGCTCTCTCTAAGGTTTTCCAACGAAATAACAATGCTGAAACCTCTCCGCCACAAGGGGCTAATAAGCGTCCATAAAGACCCTCTGAATCACGAGACTCCGAACACATGGCCATTTTACATGCCATTGATAGAGGTCCCATTGGGGGATATTCCAACTCCTCTGCAAAGCCTTCGTGGGGGAAGTTAATTCAGTACATATGCTCCACCCACAAAGAGTTTGGGCCTCTCTGTGTTTTCGATAAAGATCACGAGGGCGTCAAAATGCCTCATTGCGATGCACTGGTTATTAATTTATGCATGACAAATAATGAGGTGCGACGTATCCTCGTAGATAACTGCAGCTCTGTAAACATCTTCTTCATAGCTGCATTCGATGCTCTAAAGCACCCACGAGATCAACTCAAGCCAGTTAGTTATACACTTCACAGCTTCTCAAGCGCACCCGTCTAAGTCGAGGGAATTGTCACACTCGACATGACGGCAGGGAAAGCCTCAGCAACTTGGATGGAAGCATTAGACTTCCTGATCTAGTGTTCGGTGTCGGAATAGAAACTAGAGAGTACAACTCTGGAACAGGTGAGAGAAAGTAAAAGGGAGAATGAGAGAGGCGAGGGGGAGTATATATAAATGACTTAGGGATGCCACGATTCCCACAACCAATCTTGATCATCCAATTTGATCAAACGGTGAATAACATAAAGCTCCTCGATTTTCTAAACCATGACTTCAGTCGATTCACGTACAGAACATGTGTCTTTCCCTTGGCCACTATGAGCACAAACTTGTTCTCGAGAAATCTCCAAGTGTGAAACGCTCAACGTCCGACAGTGACTTCAAACAACCCACAAGGTTCCCTACAGCCTTGATATCATTCGACGCTCGGCATTGACTATGAGCCACCCAAAAGGTTTCCTACAGCCTTGCTATCATTCGGCGCTCGACAGTGATTTTGAGCCACCCACAACGTTTCCTACAGTCTTGCTCTCGCTCGGTACTCGACAGTGACTTTAAGCAACCAACAAGGTTTCCTACAGCCTTGCTATCGCTCGGTGCTCGGCAGTGACTTCGAGCAAGCCACAAGGTTTCCTACATCCTTGCTATCATTCGGCGCTTGGCAGTGACTTCGAGCCACCCACCAGATTTTCTACAACATTGCTATCGCTCGGTGCTCGACAGTGACTTAGAGCCACCCACAAGGTTTCCTATAGTCTTTCTATCATTTGGCGCTTGGTAGTGACTTTGAGCCACCAACCAGATTTCCTACAACATTGCTATCGCTCGGTGCTCGACAGTGACTTATAGCCACCCACAAGGTTTCCTACAATCTTTCTATCATTCGGCGCTTGGCAGTGACTTCGAGCCACCCACCAAGTTTCCTATAACGTTGCGACGCTCGGTGCTCAGTAGTGACTTCGAGCATGTAACACCCCGCCAAATTGGAAATGACAATTTTGCCCTTGTGTGTTACGCACGTGTATTTTGTACGTTACTGGTAATATTTGTAACGTGTTTTCATTACTAATTGTGATTTCTGACTATTTATGTATTCTCCATATATTTTATCCAATTTAAATCAACTAAAATATTAAATTTAAATCTCTGTATTTTTACGTATTTTTTACGTGTTTTTTATGCACGTATCGATTATAGGTTTCCACCGTTACATGTAATATTTTCTCTGTGTTCAAATCTATTTTTATAAACAGAAATTCATTTTCCCTTATTTTGATTAAAATATTATTATACATATAATGCACGTGTTTTCTACGTACGTAGCAATTACGTCGTGGAATATATAAAATTAATAGATATACTTTCTTATATTGTATTTTTTTATTATCTTTAATATTCTTCCGTTGATAACGTCAAATTTTGTATTTTTGATATTTTACGTGTGACGCACGTGTTTCGGTGCGCGTATGTGAGCATATTCGTTTTCAAAATAAAATTTTGGAGTTTGTGAATTTATTTTATTTTTGAATGAAAAATTATAATTTTTAATTAAATTAACTTTTACATACATATTATATATATAACCTATGTTTTAATTTAAATAAAAAAATTAATTGAGGGAAGTGTGTGTGCACTAGTGCACAACACGTGCACGTGCATAGAGAGAGAGAAAGGGGGGCTGGTTAGGGAAATGAGAGGCCGGGAGTGGGGGTTAGAGAATTGAAGAGTTGGAGTAGTGGGATAATGGGCTGATTAATGGGTAGTTTTAATAACCACTTAATTAATAAACCTACAAATACCCTAACCCCTACACCCATCTCCATCATTCCTCTTCTCTTTCTCTGGTCATTTCCGAAAGCCATCAGATCATCCCCTTTTGTACTTCTCCACCTATTACATATCTACTCATTGTGTGTATACATAATATATAAATGTATATATACTCATACCATCCTCCCCTCCTTCTTTCTTGTCCTTCTCTACCCTGTCGAAAGCCCCAAGCCCATGTGCTGTCTCAATCCAAAATCCCCCAAGTCCAAACAGCAAGTCCACTATGCTACTCCACCTCTCTCCATCCATATATATACATATATATAAGCCATTCATTATATATATATATATATATATATATATATATATATATATATATATATATATATATATATATATATATATATATATATATACACACACACACACACACAAATGTATATGAGATGAGTGAAGATCCTTCACTGTGTATATGCCGAAATGGTACTTGCTATTACTTGGCCAAAAGTTGGAGATTTGTTCTTGGTGCGCGGAATTCGAGGAGGCCAAGCAGGATTTTCTAGGAGCTCTCATTTTAGAAGTTCTTCATTAGAGGTGGGTGATCCTTTATACTTTCTAATATATTGAGTAGTTGCAGGTGTAGATACCGTAAAATTTAAATTGCTAATGTAGAATTGTTAGTTGCTCTCATGATTTGTGATGTGTGTGATAGAAGATACTCTAAAATTTTAAGTAAAGTGCATGTTGATTAAAATAGACTTGAGGAAATCAAAGTTTAGAATTTGGGTAAACTAGCATGTGAATTATTCATTTGTGTTCGCTTTAGAAGAGTAAATGTTTTTATAAAATACGAATTTATTTTTCCAGGAAAAAAATTCTCTTATTGCTAATGGACATGAAAGAGTATATATATATTGGAATAAAATTGACATTTCACAAATAATAGCGAAATTTGGGTTACTCTTCACACGATAGAAAATTTCAATTGTGTGAACTTATTGTTGCCCTAGAATTTAGAATACTATTCTCGGATCATTTTTAGAGTGCGTGGGTTGACCGTATTTAATCGATGGAACCATAAAAATTGAATGCGTGTATTTTTTAAAAGAGATGAAATCAGTCGAGGGTAAATAGTTTGGGATTTAAACACCTTATAAGTTGTGATCTGAGCAATAGCTCAGTAGGTAGGCGCTCGGCTGCCTCTTAGACGATGTGGGTTCGAATATTGGTGTCGTGAGTTAGTTTTCAGAACAATTATTTTTTAACATAGTAAAATAGGAAGAGGGTGGGTATTTAAAACCTGTTCTCACCCACGTGGGCGCACTTGGCCCCTTGGCTTGGGCGTTGGGCCGTTTTCTTGCTAGTTCTGGGTTTGAACCTCTGTGAGGTCTCTAACTTTGTTTATAAACCCCTTTTTCCATATGTGAGCTCTCTGACTATGTTTATAAACCTTTTTTTTTCATATGTGAGCTCTCTGACTTTGTTCTAAACATTTTTTTTAAAATGTGGAGGCTCTGATTAAATTCTAAAATCCGGTTATTTTTATACGTGTTTTCATTGGATATTTTTCGAAAGTACTGGAAGTGCGTGAAGAACATAATTAAAAGTGAAATTGATAAATTGATGTTTTGAAATTTTAATCAAGAGTATGACCTTTAATTATAAGAAGATTAAATTTGACAATGCAATTGATTTTTCTCTTAATAAGATTTAATAATTATTTTGGTTGAGTAAGAACACTTGATGTGGTTTAAAGATACTATATGTGATTAAATTATGAGATTTGAAGTGATTACTCTATGTTATGAGTTCAAGAAAAGAAAACGTTGTTTTTGAAAGAATTGTGAATAAGAGAATTTCATGAGATTGATTAAGTTGAAGATATGAATATAACGAAGATTAATACATGATTATTGAAGGGTGTGAGTACCCATGGATTCTTGTACATGAAAAGTTGTGATTTAGAGTTTAATGAGACCCCGGGTACCAGCATTGTTGATTTGAGTTATATTTTGAGATAAGGCCATGGAGCTATCTCGGTATTTGTGATTAAGTCCGGTAGGGGATAAGACTAACTCTAGGTATGATAATTTATTCATATCTTGAACTTAAGAACTAGGCACCTAAGTGAAGATGTAGTAAAACTTGGGTCAACATAAGTGGGGCACTCTATATAGTCGGGCGGTGTGCTCCAGGACTATAGACCCAGTCGGGCAGTGTACTCCGGGACTGAGGTTGCTTCGATGGAGACGAGCTTTTATTTTAAATCCGGGACTATGCATAGTCGGACAGATAGTTTTCTGTACTCAAGTGTATATACGTATACCGGGGCTAGAGGGGCACTTGCGGGAGGTTCGTACGACGAGGAGTTTGTATAACAGTCGGGTGGTGTACTACCGGACTGGGATCCGTACTCGTGGAATGTCTAAACCTTGTTTTTATTACTGGGTAGTTTTCATGGCGATGGAACGAATCCTTTAATGTGGAGTACGTAGGTGCTTGCCCTCGGACCTATGTAGTATGGGATACATAGAATCCGAACAAGTATGCATTAGTGTCATCTTAGTATAAAATAACTGCATTAGGTATTAAGGCATGGCATACACTTACATATTTAGTGTAGTCATATTTAATACTTTAATTGAATTCAAGTTTTGTGGTTTGTTAAAGTATTGAGATCATTATAGTTCCGGCATAGAGAGAATGGCCGTGTATAACATTTTCGTCGGTTGTAAGCAACTGACGTGCCCACAGTTTATTATGCAGGAATTTGGATTTCATGAAGATGTAAAGTTGATACGATGCTGTTAATTAATTACATGTTAAAGATGTTCCCAATTGTATATTATTTTCATTGTTGTAATTCATTTTTATTCTTCCACTGTGTAATAATTGTAAAGAACTCTAATGTATGTGAAAAGTTTAAATTTTCTTGTAAAATTGTACGAAGTGAAGTGTAAAAATCCTGTGGAATCTCGAATTCGGTCTTATTTGGAATTCGGGGCGTTACAGAGCAACCCACAAGATTTCCTACAACCTTGCTATCATTCGACGCTTGACAGTGACTTCGAGCCACCCACCAGATATCCTACAATGTTGCTATCGCTCAGTGCTCGACAGTGATTTCGAGCCACCTACAAGCTTTCCTACAACCTTACTATCATTTGGTGCTCGGCTGTGACTTCGAGCCACCCAAAGGGTTTCCTATAACATTGCTATCATTCGGTGCTCGGCAGTGACTTCGAGCCACCGACTAGGTCTCCTACAATGTTGCTATGCTCGGTGCTCGGTAGTGACTTCAATCAACCCACAAGGTTTCCTACAGCCTTGCTATCATTCAGCGCTTGGCGCTCGACATTGACTTCGAGCTACCCACAAGGTCTTTTAGGATTGACGTTCGGCAACTTCCTTGAACTGCAACTAGGTCTAGCAATGGGGCTCGACACTCGGCGCTCATCGTTTACCTCACCCAGTGTGATCTGGAACATGACGCTCGGAGTGACAGTGGCTACTCCACGGGTCGCCTGGCATACCCATTTTACCCCCGCTCATACTGTCGCTGATTCTTCCCACGAGATTGAACTACATCTCTACGGCTGAAACACCAAACCTTCTAAGAGTGGGGGGGGGGCTATGATGTTGGTAAAAATTCAGCTTCATCTGAGCCGTCTGATCTCATCAAGATCCTGAAACCCACTAGAGTAGATCTGCATGCTCCCTGGGCCACCAACCAGCCCACTACTCTCATCCAGCCCATAGAGATGGGTCAACTGTGCCCATTAGGGTCCCCTCTCTCTGCCTATAAATAACGAACCCTCTCCACTGTAACAAGGTAATGAACATTTGGCTTCCAAAACCCTAGATCTCATTTCTTATCTTCCAGTCACTAACTTGACCGTCGGAGGGTTTGCCACCGGGAAAACTCTCTGTGTTTCTGGGCTTTGTGCAGGAATCTGGCGACCGACCACAAAGGTGACCACTAGTAGATCCCCTTCTCCTACCTCACAAGAGATCCACATCTACTACTGAGATTTGTCTGTCCCCCTCAAAAATCGAACTCATCAGTAGGATTAGTGTCGAAATTCGGCTCTGATACCATTTGTAACGCACCGAGCCCAGCCGCGCACACGCGAAAAACAAATTTTAATCCATGACCCACCACAGGCACTGCCTAAGTGATATAGCTAATTAGTGACCTTTGATCATTAGTAAACATAATTATACACTACTATTTCTAACTCACAGCCGATATGGGATATATTTCCACTACCACACTCACACTCAAATGAGTGCCTCCTCTATCTCACGTGCATGAAGTGCACATGCACTTCATCAAATCATAGAAATCGGCCAACAATCAACAACCAACACTTCTTAATTTGGCCCATTAATCATTTCTTATATATATATATATATATATATATATATATATATATATATATATATATATATATATATATATATATATATATACACTCTTCTAAATACGGGGTATCATATACACCCCCTCTTAAGAACTTAGCATCCTCGCTAAGTTCGGGGCATACAATCTAATACAGTGCCACCTTTCTAGCCGATGTGGAGCAGAGTACCTGGATTCTGCTAGCGTACTGCCCTTGGTCTCTCTACCAGCGTACTGACCTCAGCTCCATCTCAGACATACCACCCACTTTTTACCCACTATCGGTGTCGAAAGTCGGCTATGATACCATTTGTAACACCCCAAGCCCAGCTCAGCTATGCACGTACCTATGTGTGCATGCACGCGAAAAACAAATCCTAATCCACTGCCCACCACAGGCACAGCCTCACAAAAGGTGTTATAGCTAATTGGTGAAATTTGATCATTGTCAAACTATAAATATCCACTAATATTTCGAACTCATAACTGATATGGGATATATTTCCACTACCATACTCACACTCAAATGAGTGCCTCCTCCATCTCGCGTGCATGAAGTGCACATGCACTTCATTAAAGCATAGAAACAGGCCCGCAATCAACAACCAACACTTCTTAATTTGGCGCATTAATCATTTCACACACACACACACACACACACACACACACACACACAAGCCTATATATAAGCCCTTATTGTCGCCTCCGATCTTTTGGAAAAACAAAATGAACTCTTAGAAGTTGCAACAAATGAATATGGAGCCCAAGAGTGTAATGGGCTGGCAACTAGTTTTCCCTAGACATCTATCAATTTGCCGCAAAACAGCTCGGATTAGAGCGTTCATAACAACGTAAAGGAGCTTGGACACCAACATTTTTGACACTACCTACCATGCACAGGGATAGGGAGGAGGACTTCGAACCTATCTAGAGAGGGTTCAATGCTCTCAAGGGTCAATCGATATGTGGTGAACCTTAGGGAAGAGTGGGAAGGGGATGTAGACCAAAGTGGTCTCGTCTTGTTTGGAAGGCCAAGACTTCCTCAAAAATAAAATCCTTCCTCTAGCTAGTCCTTAGCAATGTTATCCTCACACGCGAGAACCTTCTCAAAAGGTCAATCCCAATCGATAGGATATGTGATGGGTGTTGCTGCCACATCGGAACAAGGAATCATCTATTTATAGAATGCACCTGCAGAAAGTGCATTGTGGGATTAGATTCTCAGCATCTTTTGTAACGCCCCGAATCCCAAATACACTGAATTCGAGATGTTCTACAGGATCTTTTCACTTTCTTTAATACAATTTTACAGGGAAATTAAAACTTTTCATCATACATCAGAGTTTACATCATAATTACATCTTTCTTTTGCACAGCGGAAGTAAAAATATACAACAATGAAATAAATGTACAACAACATGGTATAATCTTTAAGCATCCATTCCTCTTTAACATGTCATTTACCTGCATATAAGACTGTGGGTACATCAGTTTATTCAACCGACGATCATTATACACGGCCATCCTCTCTATGCCGGAAATAGTATAACTTAATTTTCCATATTTAGCAAACACAAACTTGTCACATTACAATTTAAAGGGACTACCCTATTGATGTCGTGTTGTGATTGTGCACTTAATCCTTAATGCAATTATTTATGTTACATGACACTAATGCACACTTGTTCGGATTCTATGCATCCCATACTACATAGGTCCGAGGGCAAGCCTCTTAATCGTTCTTCATCTTTGTAGGGTTCAATCCCTCGCCATGACTTAATCTACTACTGTAACTATGGTAGTGTCTTAGATGATCTATGAGTGCAAGCACGTGTACAGAAACTGGAGGGGAATCCCACGTCATGTCACGACGCATCGTGAAGAACCTATGGACAATTCAGCCTCCTTCATGGCACACGATCCTCATGCAGTCACCAAACATCCCATAAGTGTCACCACAGGGACGGTACCCTGGAACAGTATCCACGTCATGTCACGACGCATCGTGAAGAACCTGTGAAATACTCTCCGCCGCCACGGCACCCTGGAGCTGTATCCACGTCATGTCACGACTCATCGTGAAGAACCTGTGAAATACCCTCCGCTGCAATCCGATGGCTCTCACTCGTGTTTTTCTCCTACTTTCATCACGTCACCACTATGTGCTAATCCTTAGTTTTTATTAGAATCATGAACAAAATCAAAGCTCTAGAGTTAGCCTCTCCACTAAACCGGACTTATTCATTCATTTAAACATGACCAACCTTGGTCTTTCAATTCTCATTTCATTTCATTTCCACTGCTGGGGGAGACTTAGCTACTCTTTCATTTCAATTCCAATTCACAAATTCTAACATAATCTGAGCACTTCCAGCTCATGAGTTCATTTTTCATTGCCTCAGCATATCATGATCTTAGCTTTCATATTCATGTAATTCTCAATTCGAATCTATGATTCATCTCATGTAAATTCTCAATTCAATACTATGATTCATCTCATGTAAATTCATACAGCAAATAAAGGAGTTTACCAATATCCAGATTCACAATCTTTACCACAAGTAAACCATAAGATTTCAGATATATCAAAAATCACTCTGGACAGTCGACTTGGAACTCCACCAATCGACTTATCCAGTCAAAATACAGTTCATTAATAACACTCGGAAGAGTCGACTGCTGCACACGGCCAGTCGGCTGTTCCGCAGCATTCCAATTTCAATTATCACTCACAGGGCAGTCGACTGTCGTTCAACACAGTCGCCTGTTCTGCAGAGTTCAATCATATAGTGTCTCAGGTTCTATACAGTCGACTGCTACACACATCCAGTCGACTGAGCAGTTAAAATCTCAAATTAAGAAATCATTCCTTCATTCTATTTTGTCACGTTATTCTTCAACAAGAATAATTCACATTTCATGATTATCACACTGTTCTCAAATGAGTTGTACTAACGAATATTCATAATTCATATTTTCATACATCTATAATGTCACTTCAATCTTTACAATACTATTCTTCTTCATTTCTAGTTCTTTTGTAAGGTATAGTTACCCAAAAATACACATATCAAAATCGTAGTTCTGATTACACCTTTTATTACCAAATCACATCCTATTCCATGCAACAATTCCCCAAATTATCTTTAGAAAGTCTCATGTATTTTCAAAATAGTAGAACATTCGAGTTTATAAATTGCATCAGTACCAGTCGACTTATACCATAGTAAGTCGACTGTCCAGGGAAAACATCTATGATTTTAAGTAAATAATTTAAGCAAGAAGTCGACTTATAACAGCATCAGTCGACTTAAAGGAGCATATAAGTCGACTTACAAGGTCCTAAGTCGACTTACCCGAAAGATTCCTTCTCGACAATTCTCAACAATTAATGCCACAAATCTCTTTTATTAGCCAATTACTCATTCATGGTTATAATTAATCCATACCAACTTAGATTCTTACTAATCAAATCACATATAACTGCATATTCACATTCCAATCAATTCATAGGTCAAATCTCCAATTAGAAGTGTACTCTTATTAGTATTTTTCATGCAACATTCTCAATATGATACTAGCATCAATAATAAGGAAAATCAACCCACTGTCATTCATTCATTTAGCAAGCATTTCTACTTTAGAAATATGGAGAATTTTACTCACCTTGTATGGAGAGAACTAAACAAATTTAGCAACACAAGCCCTTAGCGACGAGATGCACAAGCTCCAAGCCACCAAGCAACCGAAAGCTCCTCTCCTTGGAATGATGCCGGCCTCTCCTCCAAGCAAAATGCAAGCAATCCCGCACCACTCAATCTTTTTAACTCACAAACTACTACTAATTAGACTATAGATTTGGGGAAAATATAATTGCATATGAATATAGCCATGGGAGGGGGGGTATTTATACTAGAAATGAAGTAGAATGGAGGGCTAGGATTAGTTGGTTGGTTGTAGGATGGAAGGCTAGGATGAGAGTAGAAGTTACCACAACTACCCACATCTACATAACTACCTCCATGATCTCCATTCAAAAAAAATTGGGTTTCCCTCCCAAAAGAATGCAACCGGCCACCAAAGAAAAATGTGCATTGCACGTGTACATGTACTGCACGTGCAAGCAACTAGGCCCAAAAAAATTGTGCATTTGATAAAATAGAATTTTTTAAATAAATTAATCCATGGGCTTAGTTTTGTGGGCCAAAATAGTTAAAATAAAATAAAATAAATAAAATGCATTTTGGGCTTTAAGAAAAAGGCTTTAAGATAAGGCTTTAAAAATATGGCTTTCTATTCATTTAAAGAAAAAGGCTTCTGTATAAAAATAATTTGAAACACATATTTAAATATTTATACACATCATAATAAAATAATTATAAGATTTAATTCAACCAAAATATTGCACGTGCACACTACGTGCAAAATAAATAATTTTTCATATATTGAAAAATCAGGGTATTACATCACTCCCTCCTTAGAATAGTTCCGTCCCCGGAACTACAACCAAGAGCGAGAAAAACAATAAATACAACACAACAACAACAACAGACAAAAGATACAAAGATACAAGGATACAATCAAGCAAAAAGCTCAGGATAGTCCTTCAACATCCTCTCCTCAGATTCCCAAGTAGCCTCTTCAACCAAGTGGTTTCTCCAGACTACCTTGACCATCGGTATCGTCTTATTCCTCAAGACTTTCTCCCTACGGTCAACAATCTCGACAGGAGTCTCGATATAATTCAGGTCTAACTGCAAACCTTCCGGCACTTCAGGCAAATGATGACTTGGATCTGGAATATAACCTCTCAGCATAGACACATGGAAGACATTGTGCACCTGAGACAACTCTCCCGGTAATTCAAGCCGGTAAGCAGTTTTCCCGATCCTTTTCAATATCTTATACGGGCCTATAAACCTCGGGGCTAACTTCCCGCCTTTGCCAAAACGAACCACACCTTTACTGGGCGATACCTTTAGAAAGACGAAGTCACCAACCTCAAACTCAAGGTCCCTTCTCTGGTTGTCTGCATAGCTTTTCTGCCTGCTCTGAGCTTCCACCAACCTTTTCCTGATCAGATCAATCTTCTCAGAAGTCAGCTGCACAAGCTCAGGACCAAACAACTGACGCTCCCCAACTTCATACCAACAAACAGGAGTCCTGCACTTCCTACCATACAAAGCTTCGTACGGCGCCATCCCGATGCTAGCCTGAAAACTGTTGTTGTAGGCAAACTCTACCAAAGGTAAATGCCTTTCCCAACTGCCTCCAAAGTCTAGTATACAACACCGAAGCATATCCTCAAGAATACGATTGACTCTCTCGGTCTGCCCATCGGTTTGCGGATGAAAAGCAGTGCTGAAATCTGTCTTGGTACCCAAAGCTGCCTGAAGACTCCTCCAGAAATGCGAAGTAAACCGCGCATCTCGATCAGACACAATAGTTGAGGGAACACCATGAAGTCTGACAATCTCACCAACATACATCTCAGCTAACTTGTCCATCGAAGCAGTGAGTTTCATCGCCAAAAAGTGAGCGGACTTGGTCAGTCGATCGACTATGACCCAAATCGCATCATTGCCTTTAGAACTCTTAGGCAATCCCGTGATGAAATCCATACTGATGTTATCCCACTTCCATTCCGGAATAGGTAACGACTGTAATAGACCTCCGGGTCTCTGATTTTCGGCTTTGACTTGCTGACAAACCTCACACTTCGCGACAAATTCAGCCACATCCCGCTTCAAACCTGACCACCAGAAATGCTGTTTGATGTCCTTGTACATCTTAGTACTCCCAGGATGTACCGACAAAAGAGTAGCATGCGCCTCCTGAAGAATACTCTCTTTCAGGTCCGCCTAATTTGGAACACACAGCCTATCTCCGAACCACAACACTCCATCCCTGGTTTGAAATCCGGGCAACCTGCCAGCACCAACCTGCTCCTTCATCTCCAAGATATCAGCATCAACTTCCTGGCTTGCAATGATCTTTGCATTCAGAGTAGGCTGAAGCTTCAACTGAGACAAAGACGCTCCCAATCCTTGCAAGACAACCTCAATACCTGCTCGATCCAACTCCTCAATCAAATGCCTCTGAGTTGTAATCAAACTGGCCAAACTGCTCTTGCGACTAAGTGCATCAGCAACAACATTAGCCTTTCCAGGATGATACTTGATCTCAGGTCGCATATCCTCGAGCACTTCCAACCATCTTCGCTGACTCAGATTGAGATCCCTCTGCTGATATATATACTTCAAGCTTTTGTGGTCCGTGTACATATTCAACTTCTCACTGTACACGTAGTGCCTCCATTGCTTCAAAGCAAAGATAATCGCCGCCAACTCCAGATCGTGAGTCGGATAATTTTTCTCATGCGGTCGTAGTTGCCTAGACCCATAAGCGATTACTCTTCCTTCTTGCATTAAGACACAACCAAGCCCACGATGTGAAGCATCGCTGTAAACATCATACTCAACACCTGCTCTAGGCAGAGCCAAAATAGGTGCAGTAGTCAGCCTATCTTTCAACTCCTGAAAGCTCCCCTCACATTGCTCGGTCCACTTGAAGCTCACATTCTTCTTGGTCAGTCCAGTAAGCGGTACAGCTATCTGAGCATAACCTTGAATGAATCTCCTGTAGTATCCAGTCATCCCAAGAAAACTTCTGACTTCCTTCACTGTAGTAGGCCTAACCCAATCTCTCACTGCCTCTATCTTCTGAGGGTCAGTTGCCACTCCCTCCTTAGAAAGGATGTGACCTAGGAATGCCGCTTCAGATTTCCAGAAATCATACTTGGATAACTTGGCATACAACTTCTGCTCTTCCAACTTCTGCAACACTGCTGCCAGATGCTCGGTGTGCTCCTCCTCTGACTTGGAGTACACGAGAATATCGTCGATAAACACCACGACGAAAGAATCAATAAACGGCCTCAGAACTCTGTTCATCAGATCCATGAAGATTGCGGGTGCATTCGTCACTCCAAATGGCATAACTAAGAATTCGTAATGCCCATGCCGAGTTCTAAATGCAGTCTTGTGCACATCTTCAGCTTTCACTCGCACTTGGTGATATCCTGATCGAAGATCTATTTTGGAGAATACAGCTGCTCCTTGTAGACGATCGAACAAGTCATCAATTCGAGGAATAGGATACTTATTCTGAACAGTGACCTTATTCAGCTCTCGGTAATCGATACACATCCTCATCGATCCATCCTTCTTCTTTACCAAAAGCACTGGTGCTCCCCAAAGTGACGCACTAGGTTGAATAAAGCCTTTCCCCAATAGTTCCTCAATCTGCCGTTTCACCTCATCCTGTTCCACTGGAGCCATCCTATACGGTGCCTTAGAAATGGGTGCACTTCCCGGTTGAACAGTGATGCTGAACTCTACATCACGATGCGGGGGTAACCCAGGAAAATCTTCCAAGAACACGGTCGGATAGTCCCGAACCACAGGAATCCCTTGCACTTCCACAGGAGTCTCTTCCTTGCGGATAGTTGCCACCAGCTTAGAACACTTTTGCTTCCCTTGGAAAGTGACTTCAGGTCCACCTGGAGCCTTCACTGTTACCGTCTTGGTCTTACACTCGATGCTTGCACTGTACACCGACATCCAATCAATGCCAATGATAACATCGACTCCCAAGATAGTCAGCTCGATCAGATCAATGCCGAAGATTCTATCCCCAATCACAATCTCGCAATCAGCGTAATACCGATCAGTGGTCAAAGTTTCCCCTGATGGAGTAGCTACTGCTAAGATCTTGCCTGGAAAAATCTTCGGTTCCACTCCCAACACTTTAGCAAATCTAGGAGACACAAATGTATGAGAGGATCCAGTATCGAACAATACAACAGCTTTCATTCCATTAAGATAAAGTTCTCCTGTTACATAATTCACACCATTACATAACAGTTTCACAATATGAACGGGAAGAAGAAATGACAAAAACCACTAGACATCAGCCCTCGTACCAGAGATGACCTGATCTGCTCCCTCAGCATCAGCCTCCGTCAAGGCAAACACTCGCCCTGGCTGGTACGGCCTCCTCCCAGACTGCTGCATTGGTGCATTGCGATTACTGTTCCGTGGCTTGGAGCATTGAGACATGAAATGTCCTGTCTCACCACAGTTAAAGCAAGTCACCGCAGGAGGTCTCATCACATTGTTTCCAGGTCCTCCAGCCACACCAACATCGTTCGCCCCTGTCGGTTTGAACCTCTGTGCAGATGGTTGTCCCTTGAAACTCCCAGAATGTGCAGGCCTCTTACCAGTCTGCCAGTTGTTCCTCCAGTTCTGAACAACATGGAACTACTCCATATCCGCTTCCGTCGCTGCCGCCCTCTTCACCAGCTTGTCAAATCGCCTGATCCCAAGGGGTATCATCCGGGATCTCAAGCTTGGCCTCAACCCATGCTCGAATTTGCGAGCCTTCTTAGCCTCATCCATCACCAGTTCTGGAGCATACCTAGAGAGCTGAGTAAACTTAGTCTCATACTCCCTCACTGACATGCTGCCTTGCTGAAGTGACAGAAACTCCATCGCCTTCTTCTCCTGAACATCGGAGGGGAAATAATGGCTGCGAAATTCTTCCAGAAATTCCTCCCAGCCGAGCAACATGCCTCCCATGGTCCTCTTCATCGACTGCCACCAAACAGCCGCATCCTTCTCCAACTGCAAAGTCGCCAACTTGACCTTGCTGCCCTCCGGTGTTTCCAACACCTCAAAGATCGTCTCCACTTGCCGAATCCAGTCGTCAGCTGCACTGGGTCTGACTTTCCCTCGAATACAGGTGGTTTCATTCTCTTGAACAATTCCACTAGCTTAATCGCCTCGGGCACTGGATTTACCGGCCCCCTTCCTTGATTTGTAGCTACAGCATTCAGCGTCTGGTAGACCCTAGCAAGCTCAGTCTCCAGATCCAACCCCTCACCATTCCTAGCTCCTCTTCTCGACATATTCTGATGCAAAAGATCCATTAAATTCGAAGTATAAGACAATAATTTAAATCAACTTGCATTTCATTGAATTCCAAAGTTTATACATTCGAATTAAAACATTTCTTAACATCAGAATGGAAGAAAATAGAAGCTACAACAATCTAACTCCTACGGGTCCTCTTCGCTGCTCGAAGTTCTTCCCGCAGTTCTTCAACTTCATCCTTCAGCACATCAGTCAGGTTCTTTCTCTTCTCGAGTTCCCAAACCCGATGACTGAGAACAGAAAAGTCGTCCTTTCGCTTTGCCAGCTGAGCCTCCAATAATCCGACTTTCTCTCGCAGCGTCTCTACCTGCCTCTGAAGAGATGCCACAAGCCAATCGTCGCCTCCAGCAGGGTCGAAGTGATCAGCCATCTTAGAAATAGAGAGGAAGAAGCATGAGTCATAGAGCAACACAAATGTAAGTCACTTACATTTAAATCTCTAGACTCAAACACACACTCTAATGTCCACATCTAGGGTGTCATTCCTTATAAATTTGTACAAGTGTAGAAAGCGTAGAAAGCGTGGCTCTGATACCACTCTGTAATGCCCCGAATTCCAAATCACTGAATTCGAGATGTTCTACAGGATCTTTTCACTTTCTTTAGTACAATTTTACAAGGAAATTAAAACTTTTCTTTTTACATCAGAGTTTACATCAATATTACACTTTTCTTTTGCACAGCGGAAGTAAAAATATACAACAATGAAATAAATGTACAACAACATGGTATAATCTTTAAGCATCCATTCCTCTTTAACATGTCATTTACCTGCATATAAGACTGTGGGTACGTCAGTTTATTCAACCGACGATCATTATACACGGCCATCCTCTCTATGCCGGAAATAGTATAACTTAATTTTCCATATTTAGCAAACACAAACTTGTCACATTGCAATTTAAAGGGACTACCCTATTAATGTCGTGTTGTGATTGTGCACTTAATCCTTAATGCAATTATTTATGTTACATGACACTAATGCACACTTGTTCGGATTCTATGCATCCCATACTACATAGGTCCGAGGGCAAGCCTCTTAATCGTTCTTCATCTTTGTAGGGTTCAATCCCTCGCCATGACTTAATCTACTACTGTAACTACGGTAGTGTCTTAGATGATCTATGAGTGCAAGCACGTGTACAGAAACTGGAGGGGAATCCCACGTCATGTCACGACGCATCGTGAAGAACCTATGGACAATTCAGCCTCCTTCATGGCACACGATCCTCATGCAGTCACCAAACATCCCACAAGTGTCACCACAGGGACGGTACCCTGGAACAGTATCCACGTCATGTCACGACGCATCGTGAAGAACCTGTGAAATACTTTCCGCCGCCACGGCACCCTGGAGCCGCATCCACGTCATGTCACGACTCATCGTGAAGAACCTGTGAATACCCTCCGCCGCAATCCGATGGCTCTCACTCGTGTTTTTCTCCTACTTTCATCATATCTCCACTATGTACTAATCCTTAGTTTTTATTAGAATCATGAACCAAATCAAAGCTCTAGAGTTAGCCTCTCCACCAAACCGGACTTATTCATTCATTTCAACATGACCAACCTTGGTCTTTCTTTTCAATATTCATTTCAATTTCTTTTTCAACTGCCGGGGGAGACTTAGCTACTCTTTCATTTCAATTCCAATTCACAAATTCTAACATAATCTGAGCATTTCCAGCTCTTGAGTTCATTTTTCATAATCATGATCTTAGCTTTCATATTCATGTAATTCTCAATTCATATCTATGATTCATCTCATGTAAATTCTCAATTCAATACTATGATTCATCTCATGTAAATTCATACAGCAAATAAAGGAGTTTACCAATATCCAGATTCACAATCTTTACCACAAGTAAACCATAAGATTTCAGATATATCAAAATCACTCTGGACAGTCGACTTGGAACTCCACCAGTCGACTTATCCAGTCAAAATACAGTTCATTAATAACACTCGGAAGAGTCGACTGCTGCACACGGCCAGTCGGCTGTTCCGCAGCATTCCAATTTCAATTATCACTCACAGGGCAGTCGACTGTCGTTCAACACAGTCGCCTGTTCTGCAGAGTTCAATCATATAGTGTCTCAGGTTCTATACAGTCGACTGCTACACACATCCAGTCGACTGAGCAGCTAAAATCTCAAATTAAGAAATCATTCCTTCATTCTATTTTGTCACGTTATTCTTCAACAAGAATAATTCACATTTCATGATTATCACACTATTCTCAAATGAGTTGTACTAACGAATATTCATAATTCATGTTTTCATACATCTATAATGTCACTTCATTCTTTACAATACTATTCTTCTTCATTTCTAGTTCTTTTGTAAGGTATAGTTACCCAAAAATACACATATCAAAATCGTAGTTCTGATTACACCTTTTATTACCAAATCACATCCTATTCCATGCAACAATTCCCCAAATTATCTTTAGAAAGTCTCATGTGTTTTCAAAAGAGTAGGACATTCGAGTTTATAAAAATGCATCAGTACCAGTCGACTTATATCATAGTAAGTCGACTGTCCAGGGAAAACATCTATGATTTTAAGTAAATAATTTAAGCAAGAAGTCGACTTATAACAGCATCAGTCGACTTAAAGGAGCATATAAGTCGACTTACAAGGTCCTAAGTCGACTTACCCGAAAGATTCCTTCTCGACAATTCTCAACAATTGATGCCACAAATCTCTTTTATTAGCCAATTACTCATTCATGGTTATAATTAATCCATACCAACTTAGATTCTTACTAATCAAATCACATATAACTGCATATTCACATTCCAATCAATTCATAGGTCAAATCTCCAATTAGAAGTGTACTCTTATTAGTATTTTTCATGCAACATTCTCAATATGATACTAGCATCAATAATAAGGAAAATCAACCCACTGTCATTCATTCATTTAGCAAGCATTTCTACTTTAGAAATATGGAGAATTTTACCCACCTTGTATGGAGAGAATTAAACAAATTTAGCAACACAAGCCCTTTGCGACGAGATGCACAAGCTCCAAGCCACCAAGCAACCGAAAGCTCCTCTCCTTGGAATGATGCCGGCCTCTCCTCCAAGCAAAATGCAAGCAATCCCGCACCACTCAATCTTTTTAACTCACAAACTACTACTAATTAGACTATAGATTTGGGAAAAATATAATTGCATATGAATATAGCCATGGGGGGGGGGGGGTATTTATACTAAAAATGAAGTAGAATGGAGGGCTAGGATTAGTTGGTTGGTTGTAGGATGGAAGGCTAGGATGAGAGTAGAAGTTACCACAACTACCCACATCTACATAACTACCTCCATGATCTCCATTCAAAAATTTGGGTTTCCCTCCCAAAAGAATGCAACCGGCCACCAAAAGAAATGTGCATTGCACGTGTACGTGTAGTGCACGTGCAAGCAACTAGGCCCAAAAAATTGTGCATTTGATACAATAGAATTTTTTTTTTTAAATAAATTAATCCATGGGCTTAGTTTTGTGGGCCAAAATAGTTAAAATAAAATAAAATAAATAAAATGCATTTTGGGCTTTAAGAAAAAGGCTTTAAGATAAGGCTTTAAAAATATGGCTTTCTATTCATTTAAAGAAAAAGGCTTTTGTATAAAAATAATTTGAAACACATATTTAAATATTTATACACATCATAATAAAATAATTATAAGATTTAATTCAACCAAAATATTGCACGTGCACACTACGTGCAAAATAAATAATTTTTCATATATTGAAAAATCAGGGTATTACATCTTTGATTTAGTTGTTTATACTAATGCCTTTGAGGATCTTTATGTACAGACAAGATTTTGGACTTGCAGAAGATACCAAGAGGTGGCTTGGTTCTTGACAATCACTACAGTAAGCTGGACAATTTGACTAAACTGAAACAACCTCTACTTTCGTAACACTATGAGCACTATTTCTGGTTCCTTATCCAATATTCATGAAGAGGTTTGTCATGGGCAGGAGTGGCTTCAGAGGGTGCTACCGAGCATATCTTAAAAACATTCGAGGGCGTAGCCTGTGCAGATGAAGAGATAGAGCTTTGGATGACCCTAGAATAGCTTGCGATGTGGAGGTGAGATCGAGATGATGAGCACTTACCCCCCAGGGTTGTTGCTATTTTTTAGTTCGCTATTGATTTTATGGTTACCTAGCCCTCAAAGCTGTTGATGTTATATTTGCTTTACTTTATGTTGTTTTTCATGCTCTGTGCCGATTCGCATAAGTCTATAAGGGGATGGTCATATTCCAGCTAATTTTGTTTCGTTATTTTTTTCATGAATAAAGTATGCTGGCCCTAATTTTCACCTTTTCTTAAATTTAAAAAAAAAATTACGGGGAACTTATATGGAATTTCAATTTTTATGGGGTAACCCTGGATTTTGTTTAGTTGCCTAAGAGCATCTGTAGTCGTTGGCTTTTTACCTAAATTTTGCAAAATTTGGGGGGGAAAGGGCTACAGTCGTTGGCCAAATACCCAAAATTTGGGTTTGAGAGCTACAGTGGTCGGCTATATTTGGAAGAAGAAAAGACAATTACCAAAATATAGCTAACGAAAGATCATCTGTCTGATGAAAAAAAAGTTCTCGGATGAAAGATCAGATCTTTCATCTCTTGTAAATATATATATTTTTAATCGAACGGACGAGAAATCATTTTCCATCCAATTAATTTTTTTTTTAAATGATCGGACGGGAAATGATATTTCGTCTGATCAATTTTTTTATTGTTTTTTTTCATAGATGGGAAATGATTTCCCGTCCGTGGCTATTTATTATAAAAAAAAATTCGATTTCCTGTCCGTTCAATTAAAAAAAAAGTAAAATGAGCAAGGACGGGAGATGAAGCCCTGTCCCAACCATTTCTTTCTTTATGCTTGAAAAATATTATATAGAATACACCCTATAATTATTTCTATGGATAAAAATTAGGTTTTAATTGAAATTAATTAAAAATTAAGATTTATTTAAGCTTTAATAAAAATTAATTAGGATTAATTTAACTGTAGTTTAGAAATTAATTACGATCGCCCCGTTCCACTTCCGTGCCGGAGGAAATGGGCTCACATTTTCTTTGTTCCAAGATGACAATCGTCTTAACGAAAAATGAGAATATTGTAAAGTGAAAGATAACCCATGCGCTAATATAGATCAGGGATATTTTTTTAAAAATACAACGGATGGGAAATGATTCCTCGTTCGTTGTTTTTTTATTCTTAAAAGTAAAATAAAAATTAACGGACTGGAAATCATTCCTCGCCTGTTCAATTTTTTAAAGTAAACTCAAATTTTGGGTTCAAATGATCCGTTCATTTTTTTTAATTAAACTCAAAATTTGGGTTCAAACGACTACAACTCAAATCCATTTTTCCTATTTTTATATGTCAAATACTCAAAATTAGAATCGAAACAACTACATATGCTTAAGACTGTATTAACAAAAGCAATAACGCTCATTTTAAAACTGTTTTGTTTCTTAAAATACCTACCCCCATCTATGTCCGAGCTAACTCAAACACCTAACCCACTTTCAATAATTATTTGGCTAAACGACCCTATTGATATAATAACCTAAAAAACAAAATTTTCTATATAACCCTACTTTAGAAATTATAAACTATAATATCTCTTATAAAAGCTGGATATTTCACAGAAAATAAAGAAACTAAAATTAAAGAATCTTTTAAAATTTAAGATTAGATACATTGATAGAAGATTAACAGAAAGAAAGCATATTACTAATAGAGAAATATCAGAATACTTGTTACTAACAAGAAAAATAACTAATAAACTACCTAAAGAAAAACAAAAAGAGATAGCATACAAAGTATTAGATTACAGAAACGAAGAAGCAAGTTGGTATTACCAACACCTATTAGACAGGCTAAGTATGGCCAATGAAGCAGTTGCATTAAATCCTAATATAAGCCTAAAAATTTATATGATAAACATACAAGAGTTGGAAGAAGATTGCAATGGTCCTGAGTTTGTAGGAGGTATAAGAAAAGATTTAAAAATCATAAATAAAAATATAAAGAATTAGGTAGATATATAACTGACTACCCGGAAGAAGAATTAGGTATAACGGAAGAAGGTATGAAGGAGTTAGAAGTCATAACAAAACTTAATATAAATATTTTGGAAATAGAAGATTTAATGGCAAATCCTAATTCGGTAGAAGTAGAATAAGCCTTGAAAAATCTAGATATAACAAATGAAGAAATAAAAATGGACCAAGATAAGATTATAGCAAAACCTACAGAAATTCTAAATGACATGTATGAAATCTTAAGGCCACCACCAAACAAAAACCTTACCAATTACCATGAAAATGACAAAACACAAAAAAAAAAGAATGCAGCTAGGAAGAGACAAAGAAAAGGAAACCCCAAAATATGAACCTACAAAACCCTATGAAAAAAGAATATCAGGTGGAGAATGGCTAGACCTAGATTGCATAAAGAACGTAGATAGGACAATTGAAGAATGGGTAAAGGCCTCGCTAATAGTAGGATTTAGGCAAAACCTTACCGAAAACACATTTGAGAAATGTATAGAAGCCACCTTTATAGGAGTAATAGCAAAATTGTGGAATGGGCTAAAGGAAGAAGAGAGAATTACTATAAGAAAATCAAGACCAATTGATGATAGAGGAACTGAAGAAATCTCAGCACAACGAACCTTAGGTCTAAAAGAAATAATTACTAATTACGAAATAGCAATAAAAACATATTTCAGTATATATGATAAAGGAGAAAAACATACTATATACAAAAAGAATCAAGCAAGATGGAGACTAAGTAACTTAGAAATATGCGACATGTGTTATTTTGACAACTATGCTTGTGAATTCCGAGAATATTTTCAAGATAGTTATTATACAAAAGAAGAACGGAGTTCAATTTTGAAATCATTCTTTCTAAAACTACCTGACCCATGGAGTATAAATATATATAGTGCATACATAAGTGAGAAAGTAAAACCAAAAGTAGACACTTTAAGGTATAGAACACAATTCGTAAAGGTCATAGGGATAAAATATGCCAAGATGCTAGAGCAACAATGAAATACTATAGAACTTATAAGCAAAGAATTTGTTGTGAAGATGCAAAATCGAATCATTGGGGATGTAATAATAATTATAATTATACAAAAAAGAGTAAACACAAATTCCAAAAATATAAACCAAAATATAAAAAAACTTTTAAGAAATATAAAAAACCCTATAAAAAATACTTTAGAAGAATAAATAAAAATAAAAATAGAAAATATACGAAAACCCCTAAGAAATGTAATTGTTACATATGTGGAAAGGTAGGACATATATCACCGAATTGTTCTAAAAGAATGAAGAAATAAAATGTAAAATACATAGAAGAAATTGAAGAAATGAATAACATAAATTATGAACCCATAGAATACAAGGAAGAATGGTCAGAAATAAGTGAGGATGAAGAGATAATGGTAATAGATGAAGATAGTGAAAGTAGTGAAGGTGAAACAGAAGAATGTGAAATAAACATGATGACAGAAATAACAGAAATAGGAGAACCATCAGAAAGAGAAGAAAACAATGAATAAGTAAGGGAAAGAATGTGCTTTGACATACAAAAATACGATAAAATAAGAGCAACCAAATTAGATATAAATCTAAAAGAAATTCTTAAACTACCAATATTCGAAAGAAAGAAAAGTACCATCATAATAGCCAGAAATAATGAACAACCTATAGACATTGAACAAGCACAAGGAAAAACCATAATCCCATTAATAATCGAAAGAATAATAAGACAAGAGATGGAAAAAATAAGTGAAAAAACCAGAAAAACATTAAGACACATACATTTAGGAGCTGTACTGTAGAACCCCGTATTTTCAAATATTATTTTAAATTTGAAAATGAATTTAAATTTATTTTGGAGATTTAATGAATATTTTCAGAAAAATTTATCTTTTGTATACGTGCAAAACACGTGCAAATACTTTTTGAGAAGTCGGAAAATTAAGTTTTCTTTATGAAAAATCATTATTTAATATTTGAGATTTATTCAGTATATTTCCAGATTTTTCTGAAATTAATTGGAACTATTTGCAATTTTTGGGAAAAGAAGGATCTTTTTGCAAATTTGACATTTTTAGGGGTTAAAGTGCAAATGTGAATTCTGGACATTTTGAACAGTATTGATTGAGATTTAGAATGTATATTTTCTTTTAAATCCAAATTTAAATGAAGTTTGATTGAATTTCCAAGTCAAATTTAAATGGGCCTCAACAAATAAATACTTAAATTTAGGCCTCAACCGGTGTTGAGTTATTTGTTGAGGCCTAAATTCCGGAGTTATTTGTTTGAAATTTAGGCCGGTAGAGTATACCACTCTAGGAGATTCGTTAAGTAATCAATTAACCCAAAATGATAAGGACAGGCACTAGTGGTGATATGATGAACGGGAACATGAGTCAAGAACCTCAGTATGGCTTCCGGTGTGGGATTTAATCTCCGGAATTATCACAGTAGATTATTAGTGGTGTGGGATATGTCTCCGGAATTATCACAGTCTTGTGGTGTGGGACAATCTCCGGAATTATCACGGTAACTATTTGTGGTGTGGGATTGATCTCCGGAATTATCGGAGTCGAGGTGAAGCACATGTGGTATTCGTGTGGTGACGTGTCAATGTTTCGGTGTGGGATGATCTCCGGAATTATTCAAGTGAAATATCTTGGGTGTGGGATCCATCTCCGGAATTATCGGGCATGAGATACTATCCATAGTTTATCTTTATCTCGTAGTAGTCATCGTGTTAGGATTAGTTCATAACGCAGGGATTGAAACCTATGAAGTGAAGACGTTAAGGGCTTGCACCGAACCTATGTAGAATGAGATGCATAGACTTCGACAAGTACGCATTAGAGAGTCTGCATTTAGAATCTGTGTCCTAGGCTTGGTTATATGCATGTGGTTTTCTGTTTTCTACACCTGACACTTAGCTTAGTGCCACTTGATGTTTTAAGTTACCTGTCATTTCGTACTTCCCATATTCTTTTAGTACTTGTTGTATAAAAATTTATGAGGTATGATCTTTTATGTTGTTTGTTTGTTTTTATATCTCTCACACCATTTATGGCTGACCCCATTAGTTTTGGGGGTTAGGGATCATCTCTAGCCTCACGTGTTGCAGGTAGTTGCTTAGAGTTGGAGATGGGATGCTTGAGTGGTTTTGAGATATAATTGACTCCTAAGAGATTTGTGCAAATTTGTAATAACAGTTCTGAGATAAATTTGTGTTGCAAATAAAGAAAATATTGAGTTGAGTTTGTTTCGAATTCCGCTGTGATTTGTTAAAGATTTGTTGTAATAAAAATTGAAAAATTTAGTGGTGTTGGTTGTGTTATAATATTATATTGAAGTGGATCGCTGGGAATGTGCCACATATTTTCTAAGATATCTTATTAGAAATTCGGGGCGCTACATGTACAAATTATAATAAAAGCCTACTTTAAAGAAGGGATAGATACACCCCTGGAAATATACCTAATAGATCATAGAATAATATCATCTATGCAAGATGGCTTAATAGGAATAGTACAAGGAAACCTAATGTACCAAAAGATAAAATTTACAATAAAACTTAATTTCTCTATAAGCATGGCAGAAGAAAATAAAGACAAAAGTCTAGTCATGTATCACAGATTATCAGGAATAGAAATGATAGAAAAAAGCAAAGTTATGAGCATACAAATAAGAAATATTTATGCATTCACTAATAAGCATGAAGTAAAAAATAGAAATACATATAATTTTAAAATAGAGCCTCTATTCAGCGAAATTATAAGATACAACCTAGCTTGAAAAAAACCCTGAAATGACTATACCAAATTATATAGAATTCGACTTTAATAAAGCAAAAGAAATTGCAAAAGGAAAAGCCCCACAAATAATGTTCAGAAAGAGATCACTATCAATAAGAAATAAACAACTAGCATTGAAATTAATACCATTAATAAATACATTAGAACACCAAAACAATAACCAATTTAAAATAGAAGTAGAATATTATGACAATGGAAAATAGAATAAACAAGTAGCCTTAGTCGATACAGAAGCTACTAATTCATATATTAAACAAACAAATGTAAAAACAACTGAATTAATGCCATTAGAAAACCCATATTACTACTTAGACTATTACAATAATAGACATCCAATTGTATATAAAATTATACTGCCATTAACGATAAATGGTAGAAATGAAATGTTATTACACTTACATGTAGACCCAGAATACCATGTTAATGAAATATTATTAGGAACTGACTTCCTTACATCAGTACAATCTTACTCAATTCAAGAAGAAAAAATCACAATAACAGTAAACAATGAAAGTATAGTAATAAATAGAATATTGGACAAATGAATCCATTAAAAGCAACAAAAAACACATTATACATACTAACAGAATTTGTTTACGAAGGATAAAAATCAAGAAACTATCATAATCTAATAGACACCGAGCAGGCACTAGCCTATGCCGCAAAAATATACTATCAAAATGGGAACAAGATGGATATAATAAAAAAGTAATAATTGGATTGACTGGACAAACTATCATAGTTGATAAGTATCAACAAAATGTTAATGTGCAAATAGAAAGTTACATACTAAAAATACCAATAATATACCAGTTTGATGATATGAATGTAACGCCCCGGATCCCCGTTACTGGATATCCGTGACGTAACCAGAATCTTTGCCTTCAAATGCATCTCAACACAGTAATAACACAGAAATTTAAAAACTTTTTATTGCCAAATAAATTCATTACATCATTGATTACAACCAATATCTCGTTTTTGAACACGAATACAAATTACATAAACTCATTACATCTTATTACAAACATACATCACTCCTTTTGTAAAGTTAACACTTTCTCTCAGAATGGTAGTCTCCAGCTCACTGCCGAAGCTCCGCTTAACGGTCAATCTGCTTCCCTGGGACTTGCTCCTCGGCTTGAGTCTTCTGCTGCGCGACTCTGATATCTTTGCACTTGCTCGAAAGGTAGAACCGGTACCTAAAAGGTGGGGAACGTCAGTATTTCGACTGACGCAATACTGATAATAACAGCGATCCTCCAAACTGGCAACCACAAACCATCTTGAATGGAAAAAGAAACGTGCATCCTAATTCTGTAGTACTCATGTATGCCATGATCTAACAACTAAATGCACCAATTACAAGCCTATTCTAAGCAAGTAAGACTTGGAAATCTGGATCTGCGTGCATCCCATACTACATGCGTCCAGACCTAAACATGGCCTAATCTAATGCGCTTAAACAAGAATGCACACGATGCACCTATTCTAATGCAATTTATTTGGGAACGTATGCATCCCATACTACATACTTCTCCAAAATCAACTTCGATGGAAACGTATGCATCCCATACTACATACTTTCCAATGAGTTTGCCTCTCCTGATTGTACAGTTCAATCCCTCGCCCTGCATCCTACCCTTGTACTCATCTTGTTCCCAATAGATTGTCCGTCGCCCAAGGAGGTTGCAGTTGGTCGGTCTAGTTCTGCCAATGCAGTGCCTAAGTGGTGGTCGTATTGGCTACTTGGTACCTGCATACGGACCTCTTCAGAAAGTCGCATTGAATCCGGTCGCAATACCGTGTGATTCATGTGTCCACCCCTAACCTGGTTGTGGACTGTCCACCCCTAACCCGGCTGTGGACTGACGCATGCGTGTTCACCCCTACTCCGGGTTATGAACTTATATATATACCAAAATAAACAACAAAACTCACGTGCATAGGGACGTAAGCGCCTCGGGAGGTCAAATCCTCCTAGCCTCCCGTACCTTACTCCGGCAAAACTTTGGGAATTAACAGATCGAGATACGAGCTGAGGACTCACTCATGAGTGCCGAAAACGTATCCCTACGACTGGAAGGTACAACACCGACTATGGTCTGCTAGGACTAATGCAATTTTCCAAACCTCTTAATATGTCATTCTAATCCCAGCCTTACTCTAATCACTCTGGGTAAAGATAAAATTTGCTTCCATACTTGCCTATCAACCTCTGGCCCTGGCGATTCCGGTCTGGTTCGCCACTTTTCCGGCTTAGAATTGTCCAGCATTACGGCCTACGTTCATCGCTACTCCGGCTGTGAATGTATGTTCACCCCTAACCCGGGCTATGAACTTATCTCAATGGCACGGCTCGGAAGTTCTACGCTTCGGCGGAAGTTTATAATGTAGGGTTGATAGATGCAGGGTATCCCTTACCCTAGTGACTAACTTGAGTCATGCATCCCACTATGGGAGTCAACAACACCAACAACAAGTACCAAACGTCCCCATTCAAGGATTATCAACACTGTAGTACATCGGGGAACGAGTCCTTACAATGCCTAGTCAACACTCTAGACTACGCAACCTATGGAGTTTCTACCCGAAACATGAAATGGTCATAACTTCCTCGACACAACTCCGATTGGAGTGTACGAGCCCAATTCGAAAAGGCAAGATCCTAGGCTACAACTTTCTAGTTGATCATAAACTCAATTTCAATCATATAGATCCCCAAAATAGCTTCTCAAGCCTCAGCCTATGTACTTCCTGTACACGGATTGCACCTTACCGGTAGCACAAAATACTACTCACTCATCAGAATGTCATAAACCTAGGTTCTATAGAAGGGTGTGGGTGTCCTCAACAACTCTCTAGTTGGTCATGAGTCCGAAATCCACCAATAGATCACCCTAAGAGCATCTCCAATGGGGGTCTTTATTTCTCATCTCTATAATGGAATATTCCTGGGAATATTCCATTATAGAGATGAGAAAATAAATGGACACTCCAACCATGCCCCTCTATAATTTATACAATATAAATTTTTGGAAAAAAAGGAATTTTTGATTAGTTTTGTTGTAAATAATTTTACATTAAATTGCTCATATTAATAATCTATTTGGGAAAAAAAATATAACTAAATAATCTTGACTATAAATATTGTATCAATTATTTTTTTCAAACAATAAAAAAATATTCAAAATTGGTCTCATTTTAAAGGTATCGTCGAGACATTTCCAACTGTACCAAAATAATAGAATTTGGTTTAATATTTTATAAGATACATTTACGAAATATATAGTACACATTTTAATTAAAGGATATGGAAGGAATTCTTAAAAAGATATTAAGGTAAAAAAGGGTAAAATGGGAAATGCTAATAGTAAATAGTGATTTGAAGATGCTCCAAAAAGTCTCCAAATTTGGAGATTTTTTTGAAGCATCTCCATTTTGAAGACAACTTTAGAGCCCGGTTGGGGCTTCATTTCTTCAAAATGAAGCCCTATTGGAGATGCTCTAACACTCACATCTCTCACAAATGCACCAAGTCACACACTAGGTCTTTCTAAATCAGAGCACTCAGATCAATTCTTGGTCTCTGTCCAGTATTACAAAAATCACAGTAAATCAACCACTTACTGGAAATTCCTCAAATAGGTCTTGTTGGAAAGATCTTGGTGTCTACTACAAATCTCTAATGAAACTGTT
The DNA here is from genome assembly GCA_017893485.1 of Hemerocallis citrina. Lineage (NCBI taxonomy): Eukaryota > Viridiplantae > Streptophyta > Magnoliopsida > Asparagales > Asphodelaceae > Hemerocallis > Hemerocallis citrina. Next base: position 202,072,285 of record CM030362.1, read on the forward strand.
CCTCAAATTTTGCTCTTAATGAGCCTCAAATATGCAATCTCTACAGGGTATCAAAATTGGCTAAAACCAGCACAGTACATGCTAAATAAATCATCATAAATTCCATACTCATCCAAATGACACAACATTTACAGTGATGAAACTAGAGATCATAATAAACAACATGCAAAAGGTTTCATGTCAAAAATACAAGTATTCACTTAGTTCTACATAATATAATTTAGCATAGGAATCAGGCATGTTCTTCAGTTCAACTCTAGGTACTGTTTTAAAGATCAATTTTTCCCATGCCTATAAATTCATCCAAACATTTCCTTGATTTTACATTAGAATATATATATAAGTGGGAATGCAGGATAAAAATTTCAGATCAAGAACATGCTCCAATAAATTAGGAAAATTCCAACAACATCAGTCATCCTGTTAACCACCTGCTGGTTCTGCCTTACGATACAGTTCTACCATTGGATTTTATTAAAATATCAAACCTTCACAAAAAAATCCGAAATAAATCATGAACCATCTACACATGTATATGAACATTATATGAAAATTTCATGGTCTAATTCCTTGTGGTTTTCTCTCGAAAAATCTAGAAAAACAGCATTCAGATTAAGTTTCTAGTTTCAGTTTCTGATTTCATCTTTCAACTTCTTAGACATTCATCCTAGCACATCCTACCACACATGCATGCAAGAAAATCAATTTAGAGACATAAGGAAAGGTTTAGCTCCTCGCCCTTAGTTGTTGTAGAGGAATTGATTTCCTTGAGCTTCTTTTCTTGAGAATCCTTCCTTGAGTCCCTTCTTCAATCTCCCTTCTTTCTCTCCTTCTCTTCTTTTTTCCTTAGTTGAGTTCTGAAATTCCAGAGCAAGAGAGGTGGAATGAGTGGGTTTTTGATGGAGAAATGAAGAAGGAAAGAGGGGGAAAAGTGAGGCTATATTTCAAGGAGGTAGGGTGTAGGGTTGTAGGGTTGTATTGGAGTAAACCATGTGCTTAGCCAATGGTTTTAAGGTGTAGTGTGTTGGCTGCCCATTTTAACACTTAAACGGGTTCTTTGATGTGAGACGAGAGGTTAATCGAGTGTGCACAAGATATATCTATCGTAGTATCATACAATGATATATTTGCATGTGTACTGTACCAAAAACTAGTGTATGTGCCAGTATCGGTCCTCCTAATTCTCGCGCATCATCTAAAATGCAACCACCCTCATAAACCGTCCCACAACCATGGACTCACTCCAACATTCATATACTCAACCAAAACATTGCAATCATATGCACACATACAGTCAATATATATATATATATAAGTGTTGTACAATCCGGGGTATTACAATGAATAATGATGTGCTCTTAAAAAAATGACTTTTCCAACAATACTATCCCATAACCATATCACATAAATCAATTGTATTTACGACACCTTGCCGACACCAAGCAATAGCAATTAGAATTATCCAACCTTATTCCAGAATCGACCTACCACACATCAGAGTTTCTTCAACCCAGCATGGTGAATACCAATATTTACCAAACAAAACTAGAATACAACAAGTTCAAGAAATAACTACAAAATAAATTTTACAAAAATAATTAGAAAATCTGTGCGAAGAAGACCTTTTGGCAAAATGGAACTTAAGTAAACTCACATCACATATAGAGTTAATAGATAAGAACAAAATAATAAAAATTAAACCAATAAGACATACTCCAACAGATCTAGAAGAGTTCAAAATACATATAAAAGAATTAACGGAAAATAATTACATAAGAAAATCATAAAGTCCACATTCATCACCGGCATTCATAGTAAGAAAGCATTCAAAAGAAAAAAGAGGTAAATCTCGAATGGTAGTAAATTATAAAGAACTAAATAAAAATACTAAGAGGTTTGGATACCCACTACCAGACATGCAAATACTACTCAACACAGTAAGAACAAGAAAAATATATTCAAAATCTGATTGTAAATCAGGATTTTATCATGTAAAACTAACAGAAGATTCAAAATATTTAACAGCATTTAGCACACCTTAAGGATTTTATGAATGGAATGTGTTACTATTCAGTTATAAAAACAGCCCAGGAATATTTCAAAAATATATGGATAAGATATTTGAAAAATACAACAATTCCATATTAGTATATGTAGATGATATTCTAACAGGATCCGAAAACGAGGAACAACATAAAGAATATCTACTAAAATTCATAGAAATAGTAAAAAATACAGGTATTATACTATCAAAAAAGAAAATAAAATTGTTCAAAACTGAGATAGAATTCTTAGGAATAAAATTATTACATGAAGGAATAGAACTACAGCCACATATAGCAGAAAAAATAAAGACATTTCCTAATGTCCTAAAAGAAAAAAGAGAAGTATAATCTGTAATAGGGTTACTAAATCAAACAAGAGGTTACTTACCAAATTGGTTACAACAAAAACTAAAAAATTTTAAGAAATGGGATTGGACCCCAGAGGATGAAGAAAAACTTAAAATATTAAAACAACAGACTTCAGAATTACAAAAGCTAAGATTACCTATTAAAGAATGTTCATGGATAATAGAAACAGATGCGTGTGAAAACAATTGGGGAGCAGTATTAAAATTCATTGAAATAGGAGAACAAGAGGAAAGACTAGCCAGATATTCTAGTGGATTTTTCACACAAACCCAACAAAATTACCACATAAACAAAAAATAACTACTAGCGATCTTAAAAGCTATAAAAAAGTTTGAATTATTTATAATACATACGAAATTCATAGTAAGAACAGACAATACGTAAGCAAAGAGTTGGATCAACAAAATAATAGACCCAACTATAGCAAACAAAAGATTGATAAAATGGTAAATAGAGTTAGCACATTACGATTTCTCAATAGAAAACACAAAAGGAAAGGACAACATTTTAGCTGATTTTTTGTCAAGAAATTAACTATTTCATTTGTTACAGAATGAAAACTAGAGTCCAGGAAATAGAATAGGATGTTATTTACCTAAAGAGAACCATGGAACAAATAAAATGAGCATTTAATCAATTACAATTACAAATATGCGGGCTCCAAAGTCTGTTCTACTAGCATGTAAGTCAGCATGTAACCACAGAAAATATTGTGGACAATACTAGCGAGAAAATAAGTGAGATAGGCGAACCTACTCATTCCTTAAAAGAGGATGCACTTACATCCTCAAATAAGACTACATACAAGGAGACACTTCTTACTGAGAAAGCTCCTATCAAAGTATCAAAGAAAGTATTATTTTTACAATATATTCAAAAACTATGCCAAGTAACCGAGGCGAACCAGTTCATCAAAACCATATCACAACAACATATGAACAAGACCATCATCCTACCAGGAGCAATCCAAGAACAACCAGGGCATTGTTCGAAAGAGGACTTATTCATTGCATCTATCCGTCTAGAGAATGTGAAAAACTGGTCCACTTACCAAGAAAAATTTACAAACTAGCCAAGAGTTATTTTGGCCTCACAAAGGCCTAAAAAATATATGTCAGAATGTATTCAGCCATCCCTGAATATCTTGAAGACAATGAAGAGCTTCCAGCAGAACATGTTATAAAAATAGGGATGACCACCCAAGTGATCTATGGAGCATCAAATATTGTACCATACAAAACTGAGGAATTTGATAAATTAATCCCAGAAAGAAGGGTCATGGGCTTCAGGAACATGTATTGTGAGTTAAAAGATATAAAACTAAGAGACAGCAATATATGGATCTATGACAGCCCAGATCCAAAAAAAATAATAATGTATAGTATAGCAAAAATAAAACAACCAGAAGATAAGCATGAGCTGTTTGACAGCTGGTACCAAATACTATCCATCGGAGCAATGACAATGACAGAAGAGACAGCTGGATACTACTGTAGCTTGAAGACAGAACATCAACACAAATATGGAGCATGTGAACATGTCTGCCAGGAGGAATCTCTTTTTGTAGAGTAGTCCACAAGGCAATTATTAAAGACTGATGTAAGCAGCAATTATTTGACTTGTGATGTAAGCAATGACGTATGTAAACTTGTTGTAAGCTGATCCCTTAGTCTATAAAAGAGTAAGCTGAGTAAGGTAGAAGGCAGACCATTTAGGAGAAAAGAAATCCCACATAAGTTTGTAAGAAAAGTCTGTAAGGGAATTGGAAAAAATAAAATTATCTTTCTATGAGTTCTACTACAAGATCTTGTACAAAATAAGGTATGAAAAACTAAGGTTGCGTTTGGTTAGTTGTTTTGAAAACAGATTTCTGAAAACAGTTTTCTGAAAAGAGTTTTCTGAAACCTGTTTTCTGAAAATGAGAGTGTAAAAGCTGTTTGGTAATATTTTTTTCTGAAAACTGTTTTCTGAAAATGAGAGTGTAAAAGCTGTTTGGTAATAATTTTTTTTGAAAACAGTTTTTTGATAATGAGAGTATAAAATGCGTTTGGTAAACGAAAAAATCTGAAATTTTCTTTAAAATAGTTATTGGATAATGAGCTTATAAAAGGCGTTTGGGTATAAAATTAAATTCTCAAATTAATAGAAGTACAGTTTTTCTGACAATGAGATGGCGTATGTTTAATCAATTTGCATTAGTTTTCTTCTGAAGTTTTTTTTTCCCTGCAGTTACAGAGCAAAGTTCTACAAGTATACGAACAAGAAGCGTGACAAAGAGCGAATGATTGCAAGTATTATCAATATGAGGAGTTGTATTAATGTGAAATACCTTAAGTTTGTTCATATGAATTGATATGCGACTATACTTTTTCCAATGAAAATGTTGTCTTGGTACTATATTAAGAACCTTCCATAAACTGATATGTGATATGCAAAAGACTAATATGAAAGATGATATGAATATAATGTAATGAAAATTCTTATATCCCATCCCTTGTTTTCTAACTCGTTACACTTGCTTTAATCTCAAGTCACATTATATGAACAAAGCTCAAATACATTATATTACATTGCGTCTCTCTATTTTTTTAAGCTCTAATACATTATATTATATCTACTTGAAACCTGGATTCCCAAATGAGCTGAATTACACTGATGCAACATACATTGGATTATGCTTATTTTTATGTGGATCTTGTGGTATCTTTCGCTTCAACTTCTTTTTGTTTCTTCTTTGTATCTCCCCATCACTGGTAAGCTTATCGACTATGCTCGAGCTTATCTGAATTCTGTAAGAGTCGGCCAACACAGCAATTGTAATCTGCAAATTTTGATAGGGAAAAAATTAGCGGTTAATAAATGAAAGTGAAACTTCATCCTTAATCCGTTATAAAGCATCAGATTGTTTCAGAATACATCAGAAGCCATGAGCAGCATCAAAAGCCATCACAGGAAGGAAATTGTACACAGTATGGAAAATTTCTAGGATCAGAAGCCATCATCTCCCAGGTTTCCTGCATCTCATGCAGTTGCAAAACTATGTAAACCTCCTTACACACAAGATCACTGAACTAAAAGAAACTGAACATTAAAGAAGAAAGATTTTCATCTCAGGCACATGTACAAAATTTATTAGAAATTTGTGTTTGGTTACCAGTATTTGACAAACTGATTTTGCCCAAGCATAAGAAGTCATCATAAGCATCAGAAGCCTTCACAGTTATAAGATAGTAACAAGAAGGTTATTTTGAAAGTGAAACTCAGACCTTAATCCCTTATAAAGAAGAAGAAGAAGCCATCACAATCCATCAGAAGCAATCAGAAACCATGAGCAGCTGCAGAACCCATCACAGGAAGGTATTGTACCCAGTATGGAAATTTTACAAAGGAAGAAATCAAAGTTTAGTTAAATAGGATCATAAGCCATCATCTCCAGATTCATGAGAGACACATGTACAAATTTATTAGAAATTTGTGTTTGGTTACTAGTATTTTACAAACTGATTTTGCCCAAGCATGAAAATCCATCACAAGCATCAGAATCCTTCACAGTTATAACATAGTAAAAAGAATTCAATTTTGAAAGTGAAAATCAGACCTTAATCCCTTATAAAGCAAGAAGAAGCCATCACAATCCATCAGAAGCCATCAGAAGCTATGAGCAGCATCAGAACCCATCACACGAAGGAAATTGTACACAGTATGGAAATTTTACAAAGTGATACTCAGACCTTAATCCCTTATAAAGCAAGAAGAAGCCATCACAATCCATCAGTGGCCATCAGAAGCCATGAGCAACATCAGAACCCATCACAGGAAGGTGAATTTAACACAGTGAGATTCCTTAAAAAGGAGAAATCAATAGTTTAGTTAAATAGGATCAGAAGCCATCATCTCCAGATTCATTAGAGGGACATATAAAAAAATTTAGTAGATATTTGTGTTTGGTTACTACTATCAGAACCCAAGCATGTTTGTGGTTACTTGTATTTCAAAAAGTTCAATACTCCAAAGGTTATATAGGATCAGAATAAATCATTATCATCTTCGGATTGTGAAATACTAGTAACCAAATATAAAATTCTTCATGTGCCTGAGATGAATCTAGAGATGATGGCTTCTAATGCTATTTAACTAAACCATTGATTTCTTCCTTTGTAAAATTTCCATACTGTGTACAATTTCCTTCCTGTCATGGTTTTTGATGGTGCTCATGGCTCATGATGGATTGTGATCAGTAGCATCACTAGCATCACTAGCATCACAAACATGACAATCTTTCCCTAAAAAATTACACTGATCAACTGAAATTCAAAACCTTCAGTTCTACAACTGTAGATAATCTATGTAAATGTACAGATGATTGGTTGGACATGAAGAGAGGTTTCATGAAAGTGCAAATGCATGGTTGGACATGTATACAACTGTCCAGTACTCGAGAGGATCCAAATCTACTCAGAAATTTTCTCTTCAATTAATCACAGTAAGGAAATATGGACAAGGACAATAATTTCAGTCCTTGTGATAAAGGATAAGAATATATCATCATCATCTCCAGATTCTTCAGATGCACATGTTCATAGTGAATTTGAAATTCCTATTCTGTTTTTCCCAAGTCAATTCAGAAGCCATGCCAAGCATCACAATCATAAACCGGGGAAACATAATAGTATGAAGTAGGTAATTTTCACAGGAACAGAAATTAAGTTTAGTTATATAGGATTAGAATACATCACCTCCAAAGAACCATCAGAAGGCCGCCCTTATAAAGCATCCCTTATAAAGCATCACAAAGCATCAGATGCCATCACCTCAAAAAAATGGCAACTGTAGTTATATAAAAGCTCAGAAGCAATCATCTCCATATTCATCTCAGGCAATAATACCTTATATCTTTAATTCTTGAACAAAGTATGTATCAGTATAAAGGAGCCAGCTACATAAAATTCTTAAGGAATTTGAAAGAAATAAACCCCAATGTAAATGTGAAAAATATCAATACCCAATTGTTTAACAGTATCACAGTTGTAACAAGGAAATTGTACATAGTATGGAAAATTTATAGGATCATAAAGCCATCAACTTGAGATTCATCTGAGACACATGTGCAAATCCTTTTATTAGAATAATTTTGCCCAAACATGAGAACCCAACACAAGCATCAGAAGCCTTCACAACCTTCACAACCTTCACAATTATAACATAGTAACAAGAAGGTTTCTTTGAAAGTGGAATTCATACCATAATCCCTTATAAAGGAAGAAGAAGTCATCACAATCCAACAGAGGCCATCAGAAGCCATGAGCAGCAGCAATACCCGTCACAGGAAGGTGCATGAGCAGCAGCAAAACCCATCAGAATCCATGATAGTTATAAGATATGTAACAAGAAATTAATTTTGAAACTGAAACTGATACCTTCAAAAATACTTAAAGCAAGATGAAGCCAGGAAAATAAAACCCCAAAGATTCAGAAGCCATGAGCAACATCAGAACCCATCACCTGCTAGAAGAAGCTAACATAATCCATGAGTAGCAACAGTAACCATCACAGGAAGGTAACGCAATATTTGTGTTTCTTTACTACCATCTAGCATGTTTGTGGTTACTAGTATATGACAAATTTTCAATACTCCAAAGGTTATATATAGGATCAGAATATATCATCATCATCTCCACAATTGTGAAATACTACCAACCATACTGTGTACAATTACTTCTTGTGATGGGTTCTGCTGCCGGTCAATGCTTGTGATGGCTACTGATGGATTCTGATGGCTTCTTCTTGCAGGTGAAATCATTTGCATATAACAAAGCAATGTGAATATTTTAAAGGATTTAATTAGTCGTAGGCTCAGAATACATTTTCATAGAACAATTGTTCTAATAAATCTTCAAGATTAGTCTAGGGCTGCATTTTTTTAAATGCCATGCCAACTATTACTAATCATGTGTCCACCCCCTCCGTCACCCATAGTTGAATTCATCAATCATTTGGTGAGTACAATGGGAAAAGTCCACATAGAAGTGTTGTGTGTTTACGTTAACCTAAAAAAAAACTGGATCAGAAGCTACCATATCCATCATATCCAGATTGATCAGAGGCACATGACGATAGATGGGGGTGGACACACAACCTTTTTATTAATAGTGTATTTCATCATTGTCTAGAACGACAGAAATTAAAAATACTTTGGGGTGAAATTTAAATGAGATGCATTTCATGTTATGAGATAACTCCATTCATTCTTCTAAAACATCATAGTGCACTGCATCCAAGTGCACTGCATGCATCCAAGTGTACTACATTAGCATCCAAGTACAACCTGCAAACACATCAGTAGACCATGGAAACAAAACTGCAAAATCCGTCACATATCCCACAATCAGTATGGAAATAGCAAATCGATGAACTTCCCAAAAGTTGAAGATGCATTATAAACAACTATCTGACTATCATGATAAGATGAAAACTATATAGGTTTGGAGAAAGTAAAATATAACTTAGTATTAAAACTTTATCAAAGTGCACTGCGTTATAAAGCATCAGAGGCCATCATTAACCATCACAACCTTCAGAAAGCATCAGATATGAGTATTCATTAAGAACCATGTGAGGCCAACACAGGATCCCCAAATTTGGGGCAGCCATTTCCTTCTTTCACCCTTAATCCCACCCAAAAAAACATTTCCAGGTTTGGGCTGCCAAAAAAATTCTTTCAGGTACCATACAAAATGAGGTGTGTTTGGATAGCTTTATTATACCCTTTTTTCATTATTTAAAACCCAAAAAGCGTTTGCTTACCCTCTTCTCAAAGCAATTTTTTCCTTCTCTTTTCATAACAATCCAAAACAGTCATTTCTTAATGCATATCAGATATTTGATTTTGTATGTATGCATCAAACTGAACCAAAGGATGTTCTTAGAGGATTGAATTAGTCGTAGGCTCAGAACACATTTGTATAGAACATTTGTTCAAATAAAGCATCTAGCTTAGTATAGAGCTGCATTATTATGCCATGCCAACTATATCTAATCAAGTGTCCACCCCCTCCGCCACCCATAGTTAAGTTCGAAAAGCATTTATCCAGCTTAGCATGAATAGTCCACATAATAACATATCTGACTTCACATAAACCATAATAAAAACCACAAATCATCCCTAAGTATGTTCATTTTCATGGATATTCACTGCGGCTGTTCATTTCCTATTCACTAGTACACTACAAAACCAGGCTTGTCAAGGGGGGACACACATGCCTCTAAAAATTATATGTGAATTTCATCATTGTCTAGACAGACATAAAGTAAATAGGCTTTGTTGTTAATTTAAATTATAAACATGCACTTATAATCATCATCATAACCATCATACTTAAATCAACTTCAGATGTTGTTATCAAATAAATAAAAAACAAAAGGAACAAATGCACTTATAACCATATATTGGAATAGCACAATGAAGCCATAAACCAGTACATTGGGCTAAAACATTACATTAATGCCTTGCATTCCACATTGCCATAGCAATTTGATCTCTTTTACTATTCATGCGATTCAATTGGGAAGATAACAAATCCAACCCTTGAGATGTGGATGCATTATCTTCATTGTGTAGATGATTAATTAATTGTTCATCTTCTAAATCCGAAAAGAATGTATCGTCCGCTGAATATCTACGTATAAAATTATGAACTGCACAACAAGCTGGTACCATTAGAACCTGTCTTGTGAACATGTAGTTTGTCATATACTTGAAGATGGGAAACCTTTTTTTGAATACACTAAAGGTTCTTTCAATGACATTTCGTAGCCTTGTATGCATTTTGTTGAAATGTTGCCTATGTTGGGTTGGTGCATGATTAGGCCCTTGGAAGTATTGCAAGTGAGATGGCTCCCCGTGGTAGGGATCTAAAAAACTGGGCATGTTCGTGTAACCACAATCTACTAAGTAATTTTTATCATCGGAAGGGATTTGCAACAGTCCTTGTGTTAATATACTTTGTATTACCCGGGAGTAATATAAACGGCCATCACATTTTGAGTTATATCGCCTTTTCGACCACGACAAGTATTTTGTCGACTAGCGGGTACGCAAGCATCTATTAATGTGTCATCGGCAGCACCAATAGCTCCCTACATTAATGAATTTAAAAGCTACTACTTAAGTGAACACATTTGAAATATTAGAATAATATGGTAGTAATAATGAAGCTAACAAAATACCTTAAACCATGGATAAAAGTCCGTGGAACTACTGATCCTTTCATGTACATGTGTCGTGTTTGGGGGAGTAATGAGAACTGTTGCTGTTCTTGCCAAACCTTTCAACATTTTTGTAAAATGTCGTTCGATTGTTTCTGTTGAATGTTGAAACTGATATGCAACCCCTCTGATTCTATGACTATTACCGACAATGTACAAAAAAATGGCAACACTTTCCTTAATAGAGACGTGTCTACGTTGGGCTTCCTCGTGCGTTTCCTCAAGGTAGTTGCCATTTTTAATAAATTAACACAAAGCCAAAAAATAATTTTGATTCATGCGGAATATGCGATTACACTTATCCGGGGGACCATCTAGAATTTCTTGTAGATATTCACGGCCTGTTAGTTTAGAAGTGAAACAGAGATTTTTTTCAGAGATCATCTCTAGAAACTGAAGTCTCAACAAGTCATCAAGCCCGTCACTATCATCACTTGATGTGTCACTTGACAAGTCCATCAGTATGGTAGCAATTGCAATAGTCCTTCACTCTGAAAAAGTAGAATTTATTTGCATAAAGAATATTCGAGTTTTAATACTATAACAATAGTGGAGGTTATATAAACATTTACACTAACATTTTATGTTATCTAACAAAGTTAAATCCAAAAAAACAAAAACAACAACAGCTAGTAATAGCAAATGCATTTAAAATTAAACTGTTACGAATTAAAATCTAACACATTGTGCCATTAAATATTAACAATGTACTCATACAAAAATATTTCAATAAATTGTTAAAACATTTAACCAATACGTTGGGTTGGATCCACTTAAACAAATGAGATCCCTCTAGTCATTCGCAAGATTGTCCAACCACAAGAGTCTAAGGTCCGGTTTCATAAGAATGAAACCACGAAACCAACTAGGGTTTGCAACTATGTTGTCCATTGCCACACGAAGCATTTTGGAATCAAAGCCCATCCATCGTATTGATTATTTCCATGCACTTATCAATGGAGTACGGATCTTCTACATCCGAGCGATCACTTTGGTCACCCATTTTCTTCTTATAATATTCAGTTTTTGCAATACTAGTAGAGGTATTTGCATCAATACAAATATCCATTCTCTCATTCTTCGAGCTTTCTGTTGGTCGACCACTAGACCCACCAGATCGCCTCTTGTGAGACCCTGAACGTATTGGTTCGTAATCATCCTCATCAACCAAATTTACATGTGGTGCATTGGGGGGGGGGGGAAGGGGGGTGGGGGGTGGGGGGGAGGGGGTGAACACAAAATTGACCCTCCGTTCCTCATCGGAGTCATACACCCTTTGAGTTGAAGCTCTAGAAAGTAGCTCTGGGCAGTAGACTAACCAAAAATTTTGGTCAAAGCATCATAATTGGCCAATCCCTTCGATTTGAATGTTTTATCCGTAGGGTGTGCCTAATTAAAAAAAAATTGTTGTTAATTTACAAGTAGTAAAGTCATGAATAAGTATATTAAGATGATAATCACATACTGTTATAAAAAATAAAGATATATGTGGACCTTGACATATGAGTCCCAAACATTTGGCTCGCAAGTGACTGTATGGTTGTCTTCATCCCAACCCATACCACTCTGATTCTTCAAAGTGTGAAACTCCCTCCACTTCATCCTAAGTCGGGAATGTTTCTCTTTTAATTTTTTAACTGTGTATGTACGATTACACATGTGATTCAAACTTGCAACAAATTGTTGCCAAACTTTGGCTTCAAAGGTCGAACTTTTCAGACTATTTCGGTCGACCTCCTCCTCCATCAATTCCACAAATATCCGCTCATTACATGCTGGCCATAGGATAATATCACTATCCACTTCCATCTCCTTCCCCTTACTAGTTATCTTTATTAGCCACAGAAACGATAAATATAAAACAATAATCATCAATTGCTGAACTATAACAGTGAACCAAAATTATTTTCTCAGGCTACTATAATAATTTGTAGATGATGGCTTCTTTCAACAATATTTGACAAAAAAAGAATTTCAATTTACAGGAACAAAATGGTATCTCTTTAATCCAATAATTTGATTTGGAAAGCCAGTAGTTAGGACTGTAGTCGACAATAGGATCATAACTCATCATCTCCAAAATCCAATTCATAAAAAATCTTTAATCCCTCAAATCAGGCCGGAGAAAAAAAGAACAACAAACACAGATCTGGGATTATTTCCTCGCGCGACAATAGGATCAGAACTCATCATCTCCAAAATCCATTTCATAAAAAATCTTTAATCCCTCAAATCAGTCCCATAAAAATAAAAAAAAATAACAGGAAAAAAAAACACAGATATGGAATTTTCTCCTCGCGCAACCGAAAACAACATTGTAAGGTGTACAAAATTTGGTTCAAATTCAAACATACCTTGGTTTGCTTCCTTTCAAGAGTAAAGAAGTTGTCTCCAACAGATTCAAGCCTCAGCCGACGTTTGATTCGACTGCACCGTTCTTGAAGACACCTTCTACTGTAAGCAGATCTGGTCTCACAGACCATGAACCCCTAATTCGTTGATTTTTTGGGTAGATTTTAAGGGATTAAAGACAGATTGAGCGTAGTGCTTGAGATCTAATGAAAACAGTATCGCAGGAGTAAGGGAGATTTTTGATGGGAGTAAAGAGGGAGTAGAGGAGACGACTATTGGGAGTAAAGAAGGAGTAAAGAGGCCTCGGGACGAGAGAGAAGTCGTCGTCAAAAAAGAGAGAGGAGGGGATTTAAGAAATGACCCCTTTGGATTTTTCTAAAAAGAGAAACAAAAAGTTGGTATGAGAAGAGCGTAACCAAACGCTTTTTTCGTTTTCGAAAACGAAAAAAGGGTATATAACAGCTATCCAAACACAGCCTAATTTTTCTTACTTAAGGAGAGTTTTGTAAGGCTCTGCCTAAAGGATCTTGCAAAAGGACCCATTTGTAACCTTCTATAGTTAGACTGTACACCTAGTAGTAAGAAACGAGCTAGATTATGATTGTCTGTATCGAAGTGCTACTAGTTGTTTCAGACGTATCTCTCAGATGAAGCTCTCTTGAGAGTATAGTAATCCTGAGATTGGAGGAACGTAAAAGGAGCACTGAAATCGGGGTGTATACCATAGGTATTTTATCCACTGGTAGTAACTAGTACAGAGCAGCTCGAAGAAGTTTAACTAGGTCGGAAGCATAATTGGCCGTTTTGTTTTGATTTTTAGGGTATCCTTAGAAATATCTCTCTACTCCTGATTTTATAATTATTGTTGTTCAATAGAACTAATGGATGGTAATAGTTTGAGTATTGCCTCAGAAATTTTTGAATTAATGATTAATTATCAAGAAAGTGATAGAATGCTAGTTTTTAATGTTTATTATCTTCATACAGTAACAAACATGAATAATTATTATGAATTCAAATTATTCTTTTTTAGTGTACAACGAGTAATAATTATAATAATAAATCAAATAAATCATGGAGAAACTATTAATATAAATGTCGAAATAACTGATGATCTAACTTTTCATGAAAGATCTTTATTATTTTATGAGACTGATGTATTTAGTAGTTATATCTGGAGCCCTACAACAGCATATAGACAATTTCTAGAAGAAAATGAGCAAATTAGAGAAGAAAATAGACATATAGAAGAACTCGAAGAACCCCCATATGATAATAATAGTGAAATATCTGAGACAGAATTAGAATATATGGGAGATCTTGAAGACACGTTTGATTACTTTTTTGAGATAGACAATATACATTATTTCGAAGAATATTATTTTACAGAAAATTATCTTCTTTAAAATTTTTGATCCTTTAAAGTTTTAAAGTTTTTTGATACTCTCTTTAATTCTATTGTTCAGGAGAGATTTCACGCTTCGCATTCAAGTTGGTATAAGAGCCAGTATAGAGTAAGTAATTTTACTTAATTTTTGTAATTTTCTTTAAATTAATCACTAATTTATAAGTTATAGAATAAAAAACAAAAATTTAATAATAAAACTAGAATTTATACTAAAACCCAAAAATCTTTAGAATTTAATAAAATGTCAGACATCCTATAGAAAATTTATAGAAAGTATATTATAGAAATTTAATTAAGAACTAGCTCATTTTGCTAAATATTTTTTAAACAGGATCGTTTCGCCAAATATTTTCAAAAATTGGGTCAATTAGCCAATTAGCTCTCTATATCCCTCGTTTTCATCGCTTCTCTTTCTCACTCTATCTCTCTCAGCAACTCCTCACTCTTCACTAATCTCCTTGAGAGAGAGCGAGAGGGAGAGAGGAATAAAAAGAAAAGGAAAAAAAATGATTTTGATCAGATCAGTAGTTGGAATTCGATCTAGGGTTTCTGCTTCTTCTGGGTTTCGATGGAGCAGCAGCAGCAGCTGCATCTTGTCGACGTCAGCGGCGGCGGTGGAGGCGGAGCGTACGATCCGAGAGGGTCCCAGAAACGACTGGACCAAACCCGAGATCAAATCAATCTACGATTCCCCAATCCTCGATCTACTCTTTCATGGAGTAAGTAATTTTTTTTTTCCAGTCTCTTACTTTCCATTTTTGGTAAAAAAAGACTTCACCTTTATCATAAATTCATCTGCTCATTTTGAGTCATAAGTGTGGGCCAGTAGGTGTCAGTTATGCAGTAATTTTATGCCCCACTGGGCTAGACGAATCGTTTCATTTCAGCCAATTTACTGGAAAGCAAAGTTAGAATTGCTAATGTTAGCCCCCACTTTTTGGGAAATTGAGATTAGGTAAAGATAACTGTGCGGTAGGGTTGGCAAACGGGTCTGGCGGGCTGGGTCGGGTCGAACCTGTTCGGGTTTGCACCCAACTTGGGCGGGTTCGGGTCGGGTCGTTGGGTTAAACGAGCCGGGCCGGGCCGGGTCGAAGGCGTCAATTCGCGATTGGCCCAACCCGTAAACCCTTTCGGGTCCAATCCGGGTCGGGTCGCAGGTTGGCCCGGCTAGAGTTAACTTTTTTTTTTTACTTAAAAAAATGTAATTTTAATAATAAACATAAAAAATTGTAATAATAATAATAAGATTGAAAGAGTGAAATTGCCAAAAAAAATGATATATTATTCATATGATTTCAACTTATACAAGTTTCACAATTTATAATAAGAAATAAAGATTTTCTACAAATTTGTTTTATACAATAACAAATTTCTTATATACAATTTCAATTTACTTCAATTTCCTAATTTTAAATAACAAGTAAAGATTTAATACAGTTTTTTATCCATTTACAATTGTCTTCAATTTGATGGCCTTCAATTTGTTGTTGTTGACTTCTTGTTGTTGGTCTTGAATTCTTCATTTTGGTTGCTATTGTTGTTGTTTTTCTTTTTCCGGCGAGTTGCTCCCACTTGTGGACGTATCGAATGCTTTTTCTAGGGTCCTATCTTCAGCCTTCAGCCAGTTTTCTGTGCAGACGAGCATCTCTAATGATTAGGGATTTAAGCGATTCCTGTAATCAGTTAGAATCCTGGCATTTGTAGAAAATGCACTTTCAGAAGCAACTGTAGAGACAGGAGTTAGTAGATCTTTAGCCATATATTTAAGAATACTATAAGTGTGTTCATGGTATTTTCACCATTGTAAAATATTTAGTGAAGAACTAAAAGACTCAGAATCTTGTTGGTTATACCAATGTAATTCATTTGGTTGATTAGTCCTACATTTTTTTGATTGAATTTGTGCAAGTAAATTAAATGTTCTATCATCAAATTTGCTCTTACTCTTACCTTTAGAAGTAGCACAAGAAGAACTAACTAAAAAAGTTGTACTACTAGAAGCAAAACATCTATCATAATAATCATATAAGTTATTTAATGTCGATTCAAATTTAACTACAAAAGAAGCGCAATCAATTTCTTTATCATCATCCCCAAGTAAATTAAAAAATATTTTAATTAAACTCTTCGTACCTTCTAATTTGATATGATGATCCATTAGAGTAGCAACACAATACAACATAGGAGGAGGATTAAAATACTTCAAAAATTTTGTGTATGCAGGTTTTACAATATCACCAACAAAAGCATCATCGATCATTTCTTTAAAAGTTTGCATCATATTAACTATTGAAATAAAAATGTTACTAGAAATAGATTCATAAGATTTTGAAAACTTGAAAGTTGCGGTTTTAAAAGGTTCTAAAAATTTCAACAAAGATTCGGCATAATACCAATTGACGAGAGTCATTTTAAAATTGTGCATATTTTTTGCAATACAAAAATTATTTACATATTCTTTATATTCAGTAACAACATGTAGCAAATCAAAAGTAGAGTTCCATCGGTGTTTAACATTCTTTGGAAATTTTCTAAAAGATACATTTTTAAGCCTGCACCAAGCTTTCCATTCTTGAAATATGGTGCCACTTAATGCAATAAAATGTACACAATTTCTAATTTTAACTATATATGGTTCGGCTATTTTTAATGCATCTTGAACACATAAATTTAAAATATGACATGCATACATGAAAAATATTGTTAGATGGAGGGTTTAATGTGGTTTTTAAGATACTAATTGATGCATTGTTGTTAGATGCATTATCAAAACTTATACACATAATTTTATCGCGAATATGAAAAATATCACAAATTTTTATAATAGGTTTGCAATTTCATTGCCACTATGGGGATAGGGCAACGCGGCAAGTGATATGATTCTTTTTTAAAGAATCCAATCACTGTCGATCCAATGACAGGTTATTTCCATCATTGGAATATTGTTGCAACCCGTCCAACAATTGGAAGTTAAACTAATTCTACAAGTTAAACTCCTTAAAATTGCAATCAAAGCTTTCCTCATTTCATTGTACATTTTAAAACAATCCGATTTGCAAGTATTCCTAAAGATTCTTCTAAAATGAGAGTTTAAGGCAGTTTGATTAAAATTTTCCAAGTCCCTACTCTCGAGATAGGAAAATGGTAACTCTTCCTTGATTACTAATCGGGCCATTTCCCGACGAACAAGTTCGGAATCATAAGGGTGGTTATCAACTAGAACGGTTCTAGGATGGATTTTTTGTTGGTCGGGTAGGTCAACAAGAAGTTTTTTATGCACATTTTGGATGTGTCACCTAATTGTACCCGTGCCCTCACCCCTCTTCCATTTGTATGGCTTCGAACTTGTTTTACACACTTTTAAACCTACACCCGTTACATTTTCGTTCAGAATATAATCATAAAATTTGTGCCAATCACTACTTTCTCCTCTAGTTTTTCTACTACTAGCCGGTTGTGTTGTTTCGGTGGCTTGTTGTGGTTCTTCTTCTAATTCTATGTCTCCTTCAAACTCATCGTGTGTACCCCATTGTTGGGGAGGAGGATGAGGGTAGTCTTCGGCGGGGGTCATTTTGTGGGACAATTGGAGGCCTACGGGAAGTGCCGGTGGAATTTTGTTCACTTTGGCTACGGCCGCTACCGCGTGATCTAGACATGTTGTTATGTAGTACTGTATGTAAAAAAATTAAACACAATGTAGGCCCGATAAGTTAAAAAAAAATCTAGAAAACAAGAGGGTTGTGAGAGAGAAGATCAAAAAACCAACAAACAAATATGATACAAAAAATTATAACTACAAAAAAAATAAAAATAGAAGAAGAGGGATATGAAATTTTGATACCGTTCACCGTGTATACTCGTATCTAAAAAACCCGTAAAAATAAGAATAGAAGTAGAAGTAGAAGTCCGGAATTGAAGACTTGAAGAGAGCTTGGAGGAGAGTTGAAGACTTGATCACTTGGAGGAGAGTTGAAGACTTGAAGACGTAGTTGAATTTTGAGTTCGATACGATCGGAATTTGTCGTTTATCGTGTATATGTCTTGCTACCTTGTTTGTTCAATTGTTCACAAAAATTGAAATGAATTGAGTAATAATAGTAGAGAGAGTAAGAGAGTAAGGTGTGAATTTTTAGTGTGGGTTTTAGGGATATTTATAGGGAAAAAAACAAAAAAAAAACCCAAAAAAAACAAAAAATAACAGCTAAAAGAGCCGTTGAGCTTTCGGTTAGGGGGGTGCGGCCCGTTGGACCCGCGGGTCGAACGGTCGACCCGTACGGGTCAAACGGTTCGCAACCCGCGGGTCGACCCGCGGGTTCGCGGGCGGGTTGGGGACTGTTCATCTTGGTTATTAGGCCAGGTTCAACGGGTTGAATTCGTAATTTTGAGGATCCGGGTCGATCCGTTAACGTTAACGGGTTCGACCCGAACCCGAACCGATCAATCACGGGCCGGGTTAGGTGGGCGGGTCGCGGGTCGACCCGGCCCATTTGCCATCCGTAGACCACTTTTTGAAACTAATTTTCAAAATAGGCCACTTTCCAAACTAATTCTGAAGATAGACCACTAGCAGTTGGAAACTGCGGCCTGTTCGATTGTGACGCCGTAGTTGAAAACTGCGACATCTTCAAAAATGTGTTTTTTCGATGCTGCAATTCCCAACTGCGGCCTTAGTTTATTTCATATTTGGCCTAAAGTGACTTTGAGACTTAGACAATTTTTTTCAAGTAAAGATGTGTTAAATAGAGGCCGCAGTTTCCAATTGCGGCCTACAAATAACAGAGGCCGCAATTGGGAATTGCGGTCTCAGTTCATTTCATATTTAGCCTAAAGTGACTTTGAGACTTAGACAAAATTTTTCAAGTAAAAATGTGTTATATAGAGGCTGCAGTTTCAAACTGCGGCCTAAAAATAATAGAGGCCGCAGTTGGGAATTGTGGCCTTAGTTCATTTCATATTTGGTCAAATAACTTTGAGACTTAGACAAATTTTTCCAAGTAAAAATGTGTTATATAGAGTGAACTGCGGCTTAAAAATGACAGAGGCCGCAGTTGGGAACTGCGAGTGGTCTATTTTCGGAATTAGTTTCGAAAGTCGTCTATTTGGGAATTAGTTTCAAAAGTGGTCTATTTCGGGAAAAAAGTGAATAAAGAGAGTATTGCTTGTGTGGTCTCAATTCAAATTTGTGCATCATAATAAAGATCAAGGAACAACAGAATTTTTCCCCAAATGACCCAGTATTCAAAAATATGTACTAACCTGACCTGCTTGCGAAACTAATGACCAAACTAACCCACTTTCTGTTTTAAATAGCTAGTCTAGTTCAATTAGGGCGCTATTTGGAATAACAAGTTTAGCTTTAATATTTTAAGATTTGGCGAGATTCCTCCAAGTGTTGGAGAAAATTCTTATTACTTAACTCTATTTCAAATAGCGATCCTAATTGAACTAGACTCGCCGTCGTTTTTCGAATAGCGAGTTTAACTTTAGTATTTTGAGACTTGGTGAGATTTTCCAAGTATTGGAGAAAATTCCTATAACTAAACTCGTTGTTTCAAATAGCGATTGGATCAGTTTGGTAATTATTTTAGAAAAGTGGGTCATTTTGGTCTCAATTCAAATTGGATTAGTTTCGAGAGTGGGTCCGTTTGGTAAATATTTTAGAAAGTGGGTCATTTTGGGGAAAAATTTGGAAGAGCAAGGGCTGTTATTACTTAAACAGTTGGGAGTGAAAAGGATAGGCTATGCACAAAAATCGAGGGCAATAAGCCACGGTACTATTTGCAGCCCACCCATGTCAAAGAAAACCAAAGGACAATGACTTCCAAAATGCTCTTCAACCTTTTCTCAATTCATTTGTTTTTTCTTTCTTCTCTCCATTCTTTATTTGTTTAATTAGCCACTATCATTTGGTGAAAATTAAGCACGATGATTTGTTAAGTAATTAAATTTTGGAGTCCAATCACGCACAAGTTTAGAAGTAGTCGTGGCTGTACACATTTGTACTTGTACTGTGATTTACTTAATACATTTGATTTGGATTAACAAGTTAGGGTCCGCGATTCCGACTTATCAAGCAACTTAAAAAAGAAAAAAAAAATTTGATATGTGCATTGCACTTCTATTTATTTCTTCCTCATAACATTAACTAAATAAAAATTTGAGAAAGTGATTAAAGAAAATTTCAAGACTCCTGATATGTTCTATTCATTCATGTCGCTTTGAATTATAAAAAAATAGATAAAGGGGAAAGAGTATTATTATGTGCACAAATTGTATGCATAAATTTTACTTTACAAATTGATGTCACATAATCTATACCATCAATGTTTTACTAAAAGTTATGTACCATGATGAAGATCGTGCCACATTTATTTATGAAGTAAAATTTGTGCACATAGCAATATAGCATTGCTCAATTGAAAACAATAAGATTCCAAATACAATACCATAAAATCTGGCCCATTAGGCTTGGGAAATTTTGTTTACTCATTTTTAAATTTTAAGCTAAGTTGAGATAAGAAGAAAATTTCTAAAACGTATACTAATAATTAAGAATAATACTATTATAAATATTTCAATAGTATTAATTATATTAAAGCAAAACAAAGTTAACAAAAAAAAGAAAGAAAATGCATAATGTTAAGTAATATAGAGAAAATAGAAGCAATAACATTAATAATATTGTAAATATGTTGATTCAGATCATCTTTCGTACATTTTCCGCCAAATGATCCAGTGCGCATGATTTTTTTCCTTATTTATTACTTTAAGATTCATACCTCTATCAATGTATTAGTGAATAGTTGGATCATATACTAAACCCTAAAAAATTGAAGAGAATCCAGATCCAAGTTATGTATAGTCTTAAAAAGAAAAGAAAAAATATTATTCATGTTAATACTTTTGTTCTTATTTTCTTTTTGATAACTTATTAATCTTATAATTATATGAGGAAAGGGATCAACCTCAATTTTTTTTTGTGATTAAAGGATAGAGTCAAAAGACTAGCCCAGAAATAATAATAATAATATATGTAAGGGTAAAAATAACATACAACATTCAAGTTTACAAGATGTAAAACTAAAAATACAAAAAATATACAACAGGCAAAACGGCGACATAGAGAGACAACTAAGAAGGCTGCCACTACTACCAGTCACCGCAATCAAGGAGAGCAATAAGAGCCAAGAAAACAGATCAAGAGACCAGGCAGCAGCTGACCATATAGGTAGAGCATCGAAGGCATATAGAACCCATCACGCAATGCCCACAGAACTCAACCTGAACTAGCAGATGCATACACAGACATAGACATAGAGCAGCCACAACACACAAAACACTTTCAGCCATCCACAGCAAAAAACAAGTAGCAGCCAGTTAGGGTCAACAATAACAACACCAAAAAAGCCTCAAACAGCACACTGTAGATAATTGAAGTTATGTGAAAGAACTTCAGTTATCTTAACTTCATTCCTAGACACACGACTGTTTGGGGAATCTTTATTGTGCCTAATTGACTAATTTTTGGTCAATACTAAATAGAAGCCGAAACAGTTGAAAAGAAAATTAATATGTAGATTTATATATGTATTTTTATGTTTTCTTCACTAAATTTGTATAGAGTTATTAAGCTTTAAGAGCAATATTCAATGCCAAATCATCGTTACTCGGAAACTTGATTTAATCGTGCAAAATTGTTATTTATATTACTACGATCCTTTTCTGTTCTTACCGACCTTTCATTATTGCAACAGATTTTCTTACATGATAAGTAGGATAAACATAGAACACTCTCTTGGTTGACAGTGTTTGTTCAGTTGTGTTGCTTAATCTGGATAATATCTTAAATCTTTTAGAGATACATTGAAGCCCCCTCCCACACGCACACGTGTAGAGAAAATCCCATGTCTAACATGGGTAGACTAACAAATCTGAACCTTTATTCACTTCAAAAGTATGTGCGAGATGAAGTATGCAGGGGGCGAAGCGAGAACAATTTTACCAGGAGGGTCAAGGAAAAATTCAATGACTACATGTAAAAATGTAGAGATTTTTTCATAATTTTTAGGGGGGCCAAACAATAAAACTTAGAATTTAGTGGCGGCAAATTATAATTTTCTAAGGGTTTATAAAATTTTCAATAGTGTGAAGGGGGTTTCTGAAAATTCGGGAGGGGGGGGGGGGGACCCGGGCATATACTCCGCCACTGGAAGTATGTGCTATGTCATAGATATTAATTTTCTTGCCAACTATTTTACTATTTTAGGTTCAAATATATAAAAATTACGATCGGGTACATGCACTCATATACACATTATTGTGTCCTTGTGTGAAGTTTTGTAAACTTTCCATGTATGATTCTTGATATTTGTACCCATGTCTTCTAATCATAGCTTCTGGTTTGACGCAGGCCACTGAATACCTTCCCCTGGCCATTATTCACAATTTTTTTGGTCCATTAGTTGAAAATCAATGACTATCCGCCCTAGCCAGATCTGTGGACTCTTTTTGAAACATAGAATGCTGATAAACATCAGCACCTAATATCACCATGCTTATCTTTCTTAGGAATAGCACAACCGTTATTAACAGTTCACGTTTGCAAGTGGAATTATCCTAAAAGTTTCCGTATATTCCTTAGCTCGAAGGTTGAATTCTTGAATGCTACATTAGTTCAATCTTCAATCATGTTAGATTATGCTTTGGAATTTCTAATATACAGAGTTGAGAAATGTGAGCACACACCTCCTACATATCATTATTATCGTGTATTTAAATTTATTATTATTATTTTTTGGGGGGAAAAGGTAGCTCATTGCAAGTGACTCGCAGTTTTTGTTCATTGCAAATCTTCCTTCATGAACACAACCAAAGCTCATTAAAATAATAACATGACTCTGAGCCATTTAATTTCTAATTATGATGGACAGTTTTCTCATGTTGTGATTTCCTTGTTGATGTAAACTTAACCCTAAATAAAGAATTTTTTAAGAATTTTAAAGGATTAAATCTACCAACACGTAATGCAGATTAAGTTAGAAATTATAACTATTAATTGGTTTGATGGATATACAAGATGTGAAATAGTTTAACAAGCCCAATTAAAAGTTCAATCCTATCAATCAACAATAATACTTAATCGTTCTTAGCATGTAAGATATTCAATAAAGATTTGGACACTAATAGGCAAGTAGAATACACTCTCAATAATTGTGGATGGCAGATAAATTAAATAATATTATAGAGATGATAGATGGTATCACAAATAAATTTGAAGTAGAAAGAATTTACCGGGGTCGAAGAAAGTTGCACCGGGGCTAAGTCGAAGCGTTGCGATCCACCACAGTGGGAAAGTCGATTAGTGGTGGTGACTGACAATTGCCGGCGAGTTGCGATGGGAAGAGGAGAGCAGTGGTGGTCGGGTGCTGAGGGAAGGCTTCGGTGTGCTGTGGTCGACGGTGGTGGTTGCGGGCTGACAGGAAGGTTGGGCAGCGCTGGTAGGGGGTTTCGACGACGGCGAAGGAACCGATGGGGTTGCCAGTGATGGTCGACGGGGACAACTAGGGTTTCGGTGGGTTTCAGAGAAGATAAAGAAGACGGTGAGGAGGGGAAGAAGGCGAGGGCAATGTGAGGCCGGAACGGGGGTGCGAGCGGGATGAGGAGGACAGGGACGCCGGAGGAAGGGGTTGGGTTTCGGGATTCAGTATAGAGGGAGAAGAAGAGAATAAGAGTGGCGGCTGAGTTAGGGTTTCGGGATTCTAATTTGGGGATTTGGAAGTAGTTTTAGAGTTTTTCACAAACCCTAAAATTGTATTTCAATTGTCGGCTAAATATAAAAAAAGTACACAATTTTCGGCTAGTTTAAAAAGAGTACATAAAAGTTTTTTTTTAAAAAAATGACACAATGTTTAAATTAACTCCACTGGGTTAGTTAGGGTTAGGGTTAAGGTAGGGTTTAAAATAACCACTTTCATCTTTCATTTGTGTTTAAAAAAACCACATTCATCTTTTATTTGTGTTTAGAAAAACATCACTTAACTAATCAGATGTTTAAATAAATTCTCCTGAACTAACCCTAACCCTAACCTTAACTAACCCTGTGGAGTTAATTTAAACATTGTGTCCTTTTTAAAAAAAAAACTTTTGTGTACTTTTTTTAAACTGGCCTAAACGTTGTGTAATTATTTTAAATATTGCCTTCAAATGTCACACAAAAAGTGGTTGAAGAGTAAAAAACTCAACACAATAATTTTTTAAATCAAGAATAGCATAACTTTTTATTAATCTCAAGGCCTATATATAGGCTCAAAACAAATCTTCATACAAATCTTAAAATATTCTAAAATCTCTGAAATATTCTCATGCATAAAAGAAAGGGTGCAAATCGTAAAACTACTATATATGGATATAATTGCTAAAAATGAATATGATTACTGAATAAAATACTAAATTAATAAAGCAGCTGTTCTAGACGATGTCTGTGCTGATAGAAACGTCTGAATCATCTTGAATCGATGTCCTCATCATTCTTTCCTGGTGGAAGAGGGCTCGATTCAGTCTAGTCAAAACCAGTCCTCCTATCATAGTGCTCCAAAAGGTCTAGATCCAAGCGCTGAAGCTCTTCACGATCCAAGTATTTTCCGGCTCCAGCTTATTTTTCCATCTTATCAAATACCTATGAATATCACCATCTTTAGTAGAGATTATCCGATCATTTAAAATATTATCCACTTTTTCTGTCGGTGGGTAAGTAGTATCAGGAGTGGGGGTAATGTGGGAATCTCACCAGTAGGCTGCAGGGTAGGCTCATCTATAAGAGAATTTCTAGGGTTAAATTCTGGGCGTTCATAGGGTACTATATCCTCAATATTAAAAGTCTTGTGCCAAAACCTTCAGGAAGGTCAACGACATAGACATTATCATTAATTTTATGAAGAATTTTAAATGGGCCTGTAGCATGTGCATTCAACTTCCTAACGGATCCAGCTGGAAACCGTTCCGGACAAATCCGAACCATCACTTCGTTACTCACATTAAAAGTTTTAAATTTTTATTTAATATCTACTCTTAGCTTGTAGTTAAAATTATTCTCATTAATTTTCTTGAAAATTTTTCTATGCAAAGTCATGAATGCGGGATGCAAATGCAGATGCAGACTCTGTGATGTTCTAATATGGGAACAAGATCTATGGGCTGCCTAGGACGATAACCATGTACAACTTCACATGGGCTCATGCCAGTGTATCCATTCTTAGATGTGTTATAAGCAAATTCAACAACCGTTAATTTTAAGTCTCATGTTCCCAAGTTCTCTCCCACAAGAGTACGCAAGAGATTGCCAAGATTCCGATTGACAACCTTAGTCTGTCCATCAGTCTGTGGGTGGAAGGCTAAAGAGAACTTCAATTTCGTACCCATCTTGTGCCATAGGGTCTTCCAAAAATAACTCGTGAATTTCACATCCTTATCGGACATAATAGTTTTTGGCAATTATGTAGCTTCACAATGTTATCAAAGAAGATCTGGGTTACACAAGATGCATCGAAAGTTTTCGAGCATGGGAGGAAGTGGGCCATTTTAGAAAAATGGTCAACGACGACAAGAATGGAATCATGTTTCTTGTGTTTTCAGTAATCCTAACATGAAATCTATACTCACATCTTTCCAAGGGCGACTGGAAACAGGTAACGGAGTATACAGGCCTGTGTTCTGTTTTTGTTGTTTGGTGAGTTGACAAGTATGACATCTGTTAACAAGTCTGGCAACGTCTCTCTTTAGTTTAGGTCAGTAAAACCTATGTTCCACAGCATCAATGGTCTTGCTATGCCCAAAGTGTCCAGCAAGGTCACTATCGTGCAATTTCCAAACAAGATACTCTCGTAATGATGTATTAGAAATGCACAGTTTGGAGCAATAGAAGAGATAATTATTTTTCAAGAAATAATCATCTATCACTCGAGTAATGCCATCCTTCAAAAAGGTGTAGATCTCGTGAAAATCTGGGCATGAAGCATACTCATCTTTTAATATCTCAAAACCAATAATTTCGGTGCGCAGTGTAGATAAGATCATGTGCAAAGACTTAGCACATCCGCGGTCATATTATCAATTCTTTTTGTATGCCTAATGGTATACGAATATTCTTGTAGGAACTCTATCCACCATCATTTTCTCATGGTAAGAGAAAATGACGAATTCTTGCAGCAGGAGGTAATGTTGGCAATAGCGAAGTGACTGAATTACCGCATAGAACTCTGTCATAAGTAGAGTATTTTTGTTTTGCTTCATTTAGCTTTTCGCTGAAATAAGCAACATGATGACTTTCTTGATTGAGGACTCCACCTATACTAATACCAGAAGCGTCGCATGTTACTTCGAAGATTTTAGTGAAATCAGGCAACCTCATGACAGGTGTCTGAGTCATTCTTTTCTTTATCTCTTTGAAGGCTTTCGTCTGTGAAGCACGGGTACCCCAAAATGGCTCTCGTACCAGTACCGGGTGCGTATCGGGTGCGGATACGCACGGGTACGTTCTGGGTGCGGATACGCACGGGTACGTTCCGGGTACGCACCCGGTACGTATCCATGATATTTTTGATTAAAAAAAAACGAAAAAAACATCGACACGGACTGGGATTCATGGGTGCGAACTGGGTGCGAAACGGGTGCGCCCATTAAGGAAAAGAAAAAAAATGTATACAGTCAGTCAACATCCCCTCCCCCTTTCTCATTCACGCGCTCTCTCTCTCTCTCTCCAAAATCCCCTTTTCTCAACAGAAACCCTAAATGGCTAAATCCCTCTCCCCCCCAAAATAAAACCCTAAATCGATCCCGTCTCTCCCCAAAATCGAGGACCTCTGCCTCTTCGCGCCTCCACCTCGACGTCGCGGTTGACGTCGCACGCCTCCACCTCCAAATCGATCCCGTCTCTCTCTCCGAAACGACACTGATCCAGGTTCGATTTTGACTTCTTCTCCTCTCTGCAAAAAAAATATACAATCACTTTTACTATTATAATAAGAAGCAAAATGCATCCAGAAGCTCAGAAGGGCAGCCACAGTTGATGGATGAGTTTGAGTAAAAAAACATTAACATGAATTTTGAAGTTTTTTTGTTGGTATTGGGAGCTTCTGATTATTTTTGTTGGTTTTGATGCATAAATGGTATATTGTTTGCTGATGCCACGATGCTGCTGCTTTAAATTAAGTTGATTTGTTGTGTATGTATCTGGGGGAGTATCACATTAGAATGCTTCTCAAAATCTCAATTAACTGATTAAGTGACTACTATAAAAATATGAAAATTTTCATGTTTAGTTTATGACTTCATTGAGTTCATTCTAATTGACTTCATTGACTTCATTGAGTTCATAATATTTGTAGTGAACTAGTGATATTTTATATTTCTATTGAACTTTGAAATTGTAATGAATACTTTACTTTGTAATGTGTTGATTTTGGTAATGATATTGAAATATTCGCTATTAAGTTGCTTACTATTATCATATTATGTTAATAAGTTAAATTTCTACTTATTATTATGTTCTTCAATGTCGTTTACAATCATTCTTCTAGTTATTATAATTTTTTGAAATTTTATATTTTTATTACATAATGTGTAATAAATTTATTATTTTTATATTCAACGTACCCATAACGTACCCGTATCCTATATTTTTGAGAAATCACGTATCCCCGTACCTGAGTCGTGTCGTACCCGTATCCCGTACCCGTGTCCGTGCTACATAGGCTTTCATTGCTTCTTTCGACCAGACGAATTCACATTTCTTTAAACAGTCGGTTATCGGAGCCATGATTGTGCTAAATCCTTGCACAAACCGATGATAGAAGATGACAAGACCATGAAAACTCCACACATCACGAATAGTGCGGGGCTCAGGCCACTCAGTAATAACTCGTCTCTTTCCTGGGTCAGCAAATACTCTCCTAGCAGAAACAATAAATCCTAGAAAGATAGTCTCATCGGAGAGGAAGGTACATTTAGTAGGATGAGCGTAAAGCTGCTCATTCCTCAAAACACCGCATACCTGTCTCAATGGTCAAGATGTTGCCCAATTGATCGGCTATAAATGAGAATATCATCAAAGTACACCACAAGGAACTTACCCATGAAGGGACGGAGTACTTGCATCATGACTCTCATAAACATGCTCGGGGCATTCGTCATTCCAAACGGCATGACCATCCATTCGTACAGGCCATCCTTCGTCTTGAAGGAGGTTTTCCATTCATCACCAGGACGTACACGTATTTGGTGGTAGCCACTTTTAAGATCAATCTTGGAAAAGATTGTGGCACCAGACATCATGTCCAACATGTCATCCAAATGGAGAATGGGAAAACGGTACTTTACCGTGATTTTGTTAATGGCACGGTTGTCCACACACATACGCCAGATTTCATCTTTCTTTGGCATCAATAGAGTGGGAACAACGCAACGACTTAAGCTTTCTCTGATGAAGTTCTTGCTAATAACTCATCAACTTGCCTTTTCAACTCAGTATGTTCTGTCAGGTTCATTCGATAATATGGCAAGTTAGGTAGACTCGCTCTCAGAACCAGATCAATAGCGTGTTGGATGTCATGCAGTGGGGGCAACTGGTTGGGGAGGTCAGCAGGAAACACATCTGCAAAGACAGGAGTAACTTGAGGCGGTATGAGTGACTTAGGATCTTTAGGGACTTCTCTCGCTCTGAGTAGAAGCAATATAGCCCCTTTGGCAATTTTTTTCGTGAGTTTCTTTTCACCCATATACGTTACTTCCTTGCCTTTTCTCGAGGGAGCTGGTGTTGTTTCAGCCGGAACATTTCGTGGTCTCACGGATATGAGCTTTATTTTTAGTCCGTCGTGCTGGAACACACATTGGTTGGATCAACCATATATGGTCACATCGTGGTCGTATAACCAAGGTCTACCTAAAATGACTTGACCCACATCCATTTTAAGCACATCACACCAAATTTGCTCTTTGTAAGCTTTGAAGTCCACAGGGACCAAATATCGATGTGTTACTTGGAGGGTTGTCGCATCAATCCAAGATACTTTGTATGGGCGTGTATGACTTCAGCCTAAAGTCCGGTCTTAGAAGAGACAGCGTTGATGCAGCTCTTACTGTCAACAATCACCTTGCAGTTTTTGCCACCTATAGTCGTAAAGGTGTGGAATATAGTAGTGCGCTTCCAATCATCTTCTTCTTTTGGCTGGGATAAAGCACATCTGATTACATTCAGGTGAGGTAATTGGATAGACCGAATACAGTGGAGATACTGGTCGTCATCTTCTTCGTCGAAGTCATCGCTTTCAATAGGCTCATAGTATAACTCATTTTCGGAATCATTAGCGATGACAGCGGTACCCTCTACTATATTGATCTTACTAGGGCTGGGATAGTTGCCAGCAACATGGCCGTATCCCTTACACTTATAGCACTTAGTGAGAGGATCAACCTTAGAGTAGTCCTTTTCCGGTGTTCTTACCCTTATAGAAATTTGAATTAAGCTTGCTGGGGTAAGATTTATTGGGGTACTGAGAAGAGGAGGGCTTAGGCCTAGAGGGGTTAGTGGAGGTAATTCTAGATGAATGATCTCTCGAATCGCTGGACTTAGAATGAGAACTAGCTTTAAAGGAATCTAATGAGTTCACATTTATATGAATTAGCTCGTTCCTCAGACTGGCTCGTAGTCCAGCTCTGAACCTAGAGAGAGTTTGTTCTTCGCTTTCTTTACCTAAGACATTTACCGAATAAGGAAGTCATCAAACTTATCAACATACTCTTGGGTGGATTTGCTTCCTTAATAGAGTTGGTTCCACGAATCTAGCAATCGGGTGTGGAACGATAACAACACATATATCTCAGTGAGCTTCTCTTTCATGGCTTCCCAAGTGGCTATGGGTGCCAGGCCTTGGCCTCTACGGGTATGTTAAAGATTGGTCCAATGCTGTTGAGCTTTACCAGTCAATTTCATAGTGCCAAATTTAACCCTCAGGGCTTCGCTCATGTCATACCACACGAAGGCACGGATTCAATCGAGATAAGCTTGGGGTTCCATATGGCCTTCAAAGTTGGGAACGTCAGCCTTAACGTTCTTTTTGTAATATTTGCCAGGGTCACAATCTTGACGTCGATCGTCACGATCATTCCCTTGAAGGATCTGACGATTAGCATGAAGCTCAGGGGCAACAGTTTGATTTAATTTCACTTTCTCAAGCCTCTAATTGATATTGGCAAGAGTTGCTTGAATGACAGCTAGGGTAGTGGAAATATTAGAGTTGTCCATTTCAGTTTGAGGAGGGGCTTGCGAAAGTCTAGGGTTCCTAATTGGGTGGTTTGGAGGGACAAAAAAGGCTCTTCAGGATCTGTGATGGTGCTGCGAAGATGCATTCACCGACGATGGAAAATTAGGGGTCGTGTGTTTGCTGAAATTTGAGAAAACGTGTCCTAAATGCACCTTTTTATTATAAATCTGAAATGATCTAAAAAGAAAGAAAAATGGAAGACACTAAAACGATCCTAAATGAATGCAAAAATTATGCCTAAATGATGCAAGAGCTAGGGTTTTAAGAACCTTCGCTCTAATACCAAACTGATATAAACTTCATCCTAAATAGAGAATTTCCAAGAATTTTAAATGATTAAATTTACCAACACGTAATGCAGATTAAGTTAGAAATTATAACTATTAATTGGTTTGATAAATTTTCAAGATGTGAAATAGTATAACAAGTCCAATTAAAAGTTCAATCCTATCAATCAACAATAATATTTAATTGTTCTTAGCATGTAAGATATTCAATAAAGATTTGTACACTAATAGGCAAGTAGATAACGCACTCTCAATATTTGTGGACGACGGATAAATCAAATAATATTATAAAGATGATAGATGGTATCACAAATAAATGGGAAGTGGAAAGAATTTACCGGGGTCGAAGAAAGTTGTGCCGGGGCTGAGTCGAAGTATTGCGATCCACCACAGTGGGGAAGTCGATTAGTGGTGGTGGTTGACGATCGCCGGCGAATTGCGACTGGGAGAGGAGAGCAGTGGTGGTCGGGTGTGGAGGTGCGGAGGGAAGGCTTCAGTGTGTCGTGGTCGACGGTGGTGGTTGCGGGATGACGGGAGGTGGGGCAGCGCTGGCGGGGGGTTTTGATGACGGGGCTGCCGGTGATGGTCGACAGGGACAACTAGGGTTTCGGTGGGTTTCAGAGAAGACAGAGAAGACGGTGAGGAGGGGAAGAAGGCGAGGGCGATGTGAGGCCGGGATAGGGGTGCGAGCGGGGTTAGGAGGAGAGGGACGCTGGGGGTAGGGGTTGGGTTTCGGGATTCAGTCTAGGGAGAAGAAGAAGAGAATAAGGGAGAGTTAGGGTTTATGGATTTTAATTTGGGGATTTGGAGATAGTTTTAGAGTTTATCACAAACCCTAAAATTGTATTTCAATTGTCTCACACAAAAAGATGATGAATAGCAAAAAAATCAAACACAATAATTTTTTTAATCAAGAATAGCATAACTTAGCATTAATCTCAAGGCCTATATATAGGCTTAAAATAAATCTTGATACAAATCTCAAAATATTCTAAAATCTCAGAAATATTCTAAAATCTCAGAAATATTCTAATGCATAAAAGAAATGGTGCAAATCGTAAAACTACTACATATGGCTATAATTGCCAAAAACAAATATGATTACTGAATAAAATACTAAACTAATGAAGCAGCTAACCTAGATGATGTCTGTGCTGATAGAAACGACCGAATCGTCTTGAACCGATGTCCTCATCACTTGTCGATCAATAAATTTAATGCATTTACACTAGGAACAAGTATATTTTATTCAACTTGGATCCTCAAGCATTCTAGATGTTTTAGCATGAAAATATATTTGTTGGTATGGTTGAGGGTTGTTTTACACAATAAATAATTAATGGTTTGTTAACTCAAAATATTTTCGTACCTTTTTTTTTTTTTTTGCAACACCCCCTTGTCATGATTGTCATGTGTTATCAACCTTACTTACTCCATACTGTCTATAAAAGGGGGGAAATGAATGTTATATATACGCCAGGTTTATTGTCTACAGATGTCATTAGTTCCCAGTTAGTCATCTGTTTATGTGACATTAATTACCTTTCCTGCCCTTGGATTTATAATTTTAGCTTCTAGTTCTCATCATGTCTGTTATACTTTTCCTGAGAATGAGACATGGCTTCTTGTAGGCCCAAGTCCATAGACATGCCCACAACTTTCGGGAAGTGCAGCAGTGCACTCTACTTTCCATTAAGACTGGTGGGTGTAGTGAAGATTGTTCATACTGTCCCCAATCCTCAAGGTATGATACTGGGTTGAAAGCCCAGAAGCTGATGAACTCAGACGCAGTTCTCGAGGCAGCAAAGAAGGTGAGTTTTTTCTTCTTCTTTTCCCTGTATTATATTGTAAGTGCATAAGATGGCAAGGCTTCTGTTAATATGAATAGTTCAAGACTTCAAACAACTTCTGCCGAAATGTAAGCCATTGAAGTTCTGTTTATACCAATTCCGCTGACTAGTATTATCAACACTTTCAGGCCTTTCATCCTAATTAAGGTGCTAGCTAATACATTCTTTTCCTCTGTTACAATTTGGTGATATGTAAGATCTATTTCAGTTTCAGTTTTGAATCTGCCAAATCACCACTGACCACTGTTGATATTCACAAAGTTGTTAGCACAAATCAGGCATGTTTTTAGCTCTTGGCATCTGTACATTACTATTCTTGTATTGTCCATATCCATTAAGTGGTGTTTGGTAGAGAATGTAATTTTCCCGGGAGAAAATTTTCATGGAATTGGATTTTCATGATTCAGATTTCTAGGAGTGTTGCATTCCAGGAGATACGCCTCCAGATTTATGTGTACTAAACAGTTACCATTCTCTTTTTTGCTTTGTATCTTCATTTTAGATGACCGTTATCGAAGAATCAGTACCTACAATTGAAATCAACCCTGATGCGAATGTGTTGCATTCGCGCATGTTTGTTGCTGAAGTAAATCATAACTAACAGTTCCACTCTTAGATCCTTAAAAATGATATTGAGAAGCATTCAGGATAAACTTTATGTTATATGCAATGCTGAAATTCCGGAATTTCTTGCCAAGTTACACATTCTCACTGGCAATAAGTATTAATATGTCCAAGGATAGCTAGAATTTCACTGTATCTCATCGTTTTAACATCATTATGACCTTTTCTCACTAGGCGAAAGAGGCAGGCAGCACACGTTTTTGCATGGGTGCTGCTTGGAGAGACACAATTGGCAGGAAAACCCACTTTAAACAGATCCTTGAATATGTCAAGGAAATAAGGTACTCTATCAACCCATTTTTAGTACATTATGCTTTGGAAAATACTCATGTTTTGGCAACTTTTTCTATTGCCTGTCATCTTCTGCATGAATTGGTTGTTGAATTTGCACTTCTCCTTTCAAGTTTTATTGTTAAGAGTAAAATTTGATTGTTGAGCTTAATGTACTTGCTAATGTCATAAAGGTTTGTCACAATATTCATCTTTCAGAGGAATGGGCATGGAGGTATGCTGTACATTAGGCATGTTAGAGAAGCAGCAAGCATTCGACCTTAAAGAAGCTGGCCTCACAGCATATAATCATAACCTTGATACTTCAAAAGAATATTACCCTAATATAATAACCACAAGATCTTATGATGAAAGACTGGAGACACTTCAACATGTCAGGGAAGCTGGAATTAATGTCTGCTCAGGTATCTCAGCTTTTCCTAAAAGCAATTATTGATTAATTATGAAATTTCATCTAAACATTGTCTGAATTGAACTTGCTTATAGATAACTATCTTGTATTTAGTAGGCTTTGTACGATATTGTTCTTGAAACACATTCATGGCTCAAAATAAGTGTTTATAAAATTATGTAAAGTGTGTTGCACCCAGCGCACTTTTCAGATTGGGGGGTCTCTCCTTTTTCTCCATAGATCCAAGAGTTCATTTTGCTTCTGGTAAATTGCTTTTGCGACTATTTTTCACACGACATTTCTGTTCACAGCAATAAACAGAGCCTTACCTCTTTGGTATTTCTCAGCATTGTGATCAGTGTTCTAAATGGCGGCTGCCTCGGACGCTTGGGCTGTGCCTAAGCGCTCAAGTGGAGGAGAACGAACTGCCTTTGCCATAGGCTGTGGTCTAGGCGGTTGTAGGCGATTAGGCTGTCATGTTGTTGAGTAGATATCCATGGTAGTGATCAGGCAGACACCTGATGTTCAATGCCCAGGCGTTTTCTATTTTTTTAAATTCTAAATAATATAAAATAACACAAAAAAGGAAAATTACTATTAATTTATTATATACTATGTATGGATCTTTAATAGTAGTGGAATTGTTTTTACTTTTTTTAGTATTATTGGTGATGGATTGCACACATTACACCTATTGCACATATTAAAATAGCACATATTACACATATTACACATATTGGCATATTGCACATGTTACAATTGGACAATTTTTTTTTAATTGCACATATTGCACATATTTACAGATTAATTGCACGAGGAAGTTTTTTTTAATGTATACACCCTTTAATTACACATATTACACAAGAACATAATGAATATTTGCAATTGCATTGCATAATTATACTTACGATTGAAGAATATGGGCTGAAATTAACTAAATCGGCAAAAAAATTCTTCCGCCTAGGCGCTGCCTAAGCACCTTAGGCGCTAGGCACCCCTTGACCGAACCGCCACCGCCTAACGCCGTTTACGACCTTGATTGTGATTCCAATCATGTATATTGGCATGAATACTTGAATAGTACTTCCCTTTTTTATTTTATTTTTTCTATATCCCATTATCATATTTCCATTTTCACTGCAAGAACTACATTGTGTCTAATCAATGTTAATTTAATTTTTTTAATATTTGAGATAAAATTGATGCAAAGATGACTTGTTGCATTTTTAAAATTATGCACGGTTCATCAAACATTCCTCTTTATTGGCGAGTTAATTGTGTACGTTCCTATTTGTAGGGGGGATTATTGGTCTCGGAGAAGCAGAAGAGGATCGTGTTGGTCTGCTGCACACACTGGCCACACTCCCTACACACCCTGAGAGTGTTCCCATTAATGCCTTGCTTGCAGTTAAGGGTACACCTCTTCAAGATCAAAAGGTTTGTATCATTCCTTTTGTTATGTTTCTGGCATCTCTTTCCGTATGTAATGATATATCTGGCTTTATACAACTTGACCAAAAAACGGTTATATCATTTATTAGTGTAAAACCAATATTCTGAGTCCTCTTTCCCATGTACGCCCTAAACAAGATGATGTGGACATCAGTTCGAGACGATTTGGACGTTTCTATCAGCGCAAACATCGTCTAGGGCTATTCCAGTAGCCTAGCTATTTTTATTTCAATACTTAGATTTGTTTTTGACATTTTAGTCATATATAGTTGTTTTGCTATTTACACCCTTATTTTCTGAATTTTGGATATTGGTATTGAGATTTTGTTTTGAGCCTATATATAGGCATTTAGACTAATGAGAAATAATGGTTTGACTGATTAAAAAAATTATTATTTGATTGAGTTCTGCTCTTCATTTCTCTCTTTGTGTGAGACATTAAGAAATTATTAGGGTTTGTGAGAAATCTTAAACTACACCCCAAATCCCAAAAACTCTTTATCCAAAATTCCAAACCCTAACCCCTTTCACAGTCGCCATTTTCTTCTTCAACTTCCTAACGAAACCATCAGCCAGTTCCCCTCAGAACAACCCAAGCAATCCCCGAACATCATTAGCCCGGACGACCTCCCCTCCCCCACTCCTCTTCCCGTTGCTCCGCAACCACCATCGACACCCTCTCTTGCCCCAACCGAACTCCCAATTCCCTATCGCTCCAACCCGATGCCACTTCGTCGCCGCTCACCACCACCGACCACCGTATTGCCTTCCCCGCAACACCCGACACCTGCCTCCCACTCCAAATCCCCTCAACTTCAAACCCTAATCTCCAAATCCCTTCGACTTTGAAACCCTAATTCCCAAACCCCCTTGCTGTTCACTGCCTCGACTCCACAACCCGACCATCGAAGCCACCTCCTTCCATGGTCGTTCTCCTCGTAGCCACCACAACCATCCCGAGGCTCCATCAGTTTTTCTGCAGTCGACCACCCGAAGACCTTGTCTTCATATGCGACACTTTCACCGGTAAACTCTTTCCACTCCTCCATTATTTGTGATACTGCTTATCATCTCTAGAGTATTATTAGAATTTACCGTCGTCCATAAATATTAAGTGTGTATGTTTTTACTTGTTAATTAGCGTACAAATCATTATTGGATATCTTACTTGCTAAGAACGCTTAAGTAAAATTATTGATTGTTAGGATTGAATCTTTAATTGTGCTTGTTAAATTTGTTTCATTTCTTGAAAATCCATCAAACTAATTATTAGTTTTAATTTCTAACTTAATCGGCATTACTTATTGGTAAACTTAATCTTTTTATATTCTTGAAAAATTCTCTGCTTGTGGTTAAGTTTACATCACAAGAATTGTCAAATAAAGTTTCTATTAGGAAACTTTTTACATAAAATACAATTATGTTTTGGGGATTTAGAACTTGTTATAACAGTTAGAACTTCATCCCCCCCTTTTTTTCATAGTTAGGTTCATGAAATTAGAAACTTATGTTTAGACGAAAACAGTCAAAATATTCAAAACCTCATCCCAACATTTCTACTTATAGACAATTATTAGACCTTTGAGATTCAGTCATGGATACTCCACCCCATATCATTTCTGCTGATTGTTGTCATGCTGCCTAATTTTTTTTTATTTTAAAAAAATCATCTTTGAAACCTAACCAAAACCCTTTCTTCTTCAGCCAGTTGAGATATGGGAAATGGTACGGATGATTGCAACAGCACGCATCCTGATGCCAAAGGCAATGGTGAGGCTATCAGCTGGCCGTGTACGATTTTCCATGCCAGAGCAAGCACTGTGCTTCCTTGCTGGTGCCAACTCCATCTTCACAGGGGAGAAGCTATTGACAACTCCCAACAATGACTATGATGCTGATCAATTCATGTTCAAAATTCTCGGGCTCACCCCAAAACCTCCCACTTTCTCTCCAGAGTCATCGCCTGCATTAGAATTGGAAATACGTGAAGTGGAAGCCGTCTCTAGTCTTACTTGAGTGTAATACACAGCTTAAAGTTCATCCCACTTTCTCTCTAGAGTCATCGCCTGCATTAGAATTGGAAATACGTGAAGTGGAAGCCGTCTCTAGTCTTACTTGAGTGTAATACACAGCTTAAAGTTCATTTGGAAAGGAAACAATAACATAATCATTTATTTTTGTTATATGTTTAGCCTTTTATTTAAGATATTTCAGTAAGGCTGTATATTTGAATTAATCGTCATTAATTAAATGTTTAGACTCTAGCTATTTGCACACGTGCGATGCACGCCCTAATATTTTTTTTTGCGGTGGTCGTGCGGCGCGAGGGATGAGGAGAGAGAGAGGCAGTGGGGATTTTGAGTGAGAGGGAGAGGAATCGACCGGATAGATAGATAAATTAACTAAGTTGAAAGATCGTGTATATTCTAGGCCTTTGGTAACAAACCATATACATATTATATAGCACACCAACTGTTCAACAAAACGTCAAAGCTAAAAGAACCGTTAAAAACTCCCCTGCATAATCTTGGAAGCCCTAAACGTATCCCTCTGATGAATAATATAAACCTTACTTCCATACTTGGTCAAAAAATTGGCCTCCTCCATTGCCGAATCCCCTCCAATCACCGCAATCAACTTATTCCTAAAAATCGGCGCCGCCCCATCACACACCACGCACGCCGAAATTCCCCTATTCCAAAACTCAATCCCCCCATCAAAATGCAGCCGCCTCGCCACCGCCCCCGTCGCCACCACCACCGCGTCCGCCTCCACCGTCGTCGAATCCGACTTAATCAAGAATGGCCGCTTCGAAGAATCAACGGAAGTAACGGTTTCAGTGAAGATCTGGGTGCCGAACTTGACCGTCTGGTTGTGGCAGCGGTCCATGAGCTCGAAGCCGAGGATGCCTTCGGGGAAGTCGGGGAAGTTCTCGACATCGGTGGTGGTGGTGAGCTGGCCACCGGGGGCGATGTCGTTGGCCATCCATTCCTCGAAGAGGATGGGCTTGAGTTTGGCGCGGGTGGCGTAGATGGCGGCAGGGCCGCTGCCGATGATGCAGAGGTGGGGGCGGGGGTGGAGTCGGCCATGGCGGTGGTTGTGGTGGTGAAGAAAGTGGTGAGGAATTTGGAGGGTTTCTTCAGTTTGAGGAGAGATGCAAATTTTGACCGGAAGAAGGTCATAGGCGGTGGGGATTTTGAGAGAGAGGGAGAGGAATCGACCGGGGGGGTTGAGATAGAGAGAGTTTGATTTGAGTGATAGAGAGTGATATGGCTAAAAATAGGATTAAATCGGGACCGTTCACATTGGACACGAATCTTAAAACTCAGGGGTAAAACGGTAATTTCATCTACTAACGGGTCTGAAATGGGAACTGGGTCTTTCTTCACGACCCAATAACCCACGAACGGATCCACCTCAACTGGGTACGGGTCCCAACCCGAAACACACCCAGTCCAGAAAAGATAGAATTAGGGTTTCTGATTAATCCTAATCAACGGCCCTGATTCACATCTATCTTTTCACCGGGAATTAGGGATTACATTCCTAATCTATTTACTAGGAGAATATTCCTTATCAGATCACGGGGATTACATTCCTAATTTGATCCCTAAGACGCCTATAAATACCCCCCATCCATCTCCATTAAGAGGTAATCAATACTTTTCCAATTTACGCTCTTTCATAATCATTTCTGGTTACTGACTTGAGCGTCGGAGGGTGCGTCGCCGGGATCAACCCCGGTGTCTCGCACTTTTTGCAGGTGTACGACGGGAGTCAACGGTCAAACTCCGGCGGAACAGGTTAGAGGTTTGCTATTCAGGTTTTCCAAGAACTCACAAATTCTATCTGTTTACCCCCACACCAGATTTAGCAGTAACAGATTGGCGCCGTCTGTAGGAAAACAAACGAATAGCAACCTTCCCTCTTCCTGTTGGTCCGATCTTCTCTAGCCATGCCTCCTAGGAAAACAAGATCCAGAGGGTCCAACCGTGGGCCCAACCCTGCTGATCAGCAGGAGGTAGTCCCCGTCCAACCCGCTCCGCGGCAGGGACAACCCCCGCTTCAAGTGGAGGACCCTCTTCAACAAGATCAGCCTCCTCTTCAGAATCAGCAACCCCCCAAGGGTCCCACCGGTCTTCAAAATGCCGGTGCGAGGGGCTCCCGCATGAAGCAACCGCTCAATCAGGACCGCGTCTCCATACACAATGCCTCTACGGATTCCATGGCCTCTCACAATCCTCAAAATCGGCAGAAGGTGGAGGACCTACGCTACCGTCTGGACGAGAAGCGGGCCCGAGAGGGAGCCTCCCGCCAACAACGTCCGGGTGAGCGATCCCCTCACCGCCGAGATTACAGAAGATCCCCTACCCGAAGAGGGAGGAAGGAATCCCCCGAGCACTACAGAAGGAGACGTCATTCCCCTGCCGGTCGACAACGTCCAAGGAACGATGAGGCACCCATCACCCGTGCCGAGTTCCAGCAATTCCAGGCAATGGTGCAACAAGCTCTCAATCTCCGTCCTCACAACAACAATGCCCGACGGGTTCCTACTCCCCCACGGATTCCAAGTCCTCGCCCCCGGTCCATAACTCCTCCTCCGGCTCCGAGCCACCAGCAGCATGTCCATAATCCTCGCCGCTCCCAAGGTCACCGTCGCCGCAGTCCCCGCTCCCCTTCCTATGAAGACGAGTCCAGGGGCTCGTTCGACTCCTATCGGAGGGACGATGCCCTCTACCGTCGTCTCCACGAGGTGGAGAGGCGCATCGGCCAGATCGATCGAGATGAAGAACAGAGGGAAAGGACCCCCCGTCCAAGCCGACCTCCTTTTTCCCGAACCATAATGGATGCGCCAGTGCCAATCGGCTTTAAAACTCCTCAATTCGAGACCTACACCGAGGAGACTTACCCCGTTGACCACATTGAGAGCTTCAAGACTCTCATGCTCATCCACCAAGCTTCCGATGCCCTGCTGTGCAAGACATTCCCTGCTACTCTCAAGGGCTCGGCTCGGGAATGGTACTCCCGCCTCGCCCCGTCTTCCATATTCTCCTTCGAGCAGTTCGAAACACTCTTCATCACCCACTTCGTGAGTAGCAGGCGCACGGAGAAGACCAGCATCTCACTCCTCCAGCTCAGGCAAGAGAAAGGTGAGAAGTTAAGAGACTATGTGAAGAGGTTCACTGCGGAGGTGAGGTCCATGGCCTCCCTCGACCAATCCGTCGCAACGGCCGCCTTCCAATCCAATGTCTTCAATTCCAGCCTTCGTTCCTCTCTTGCTAAGAAGCCTCCACAGAACTTTGCCGACCTCCTTCTCAGGTGTGAAAAGTACATTCGGGCCGAAGAGGCTCTCAACCCCCTACTCTTGAGGAGACATCTTCCGGGAACAAACGGAAGAGCACAAGCGAAGAGGGGTCCCAAAAATTCCAGAAGGACAGTAATGGCCAGCGCCGTTCAACTCCACGTTTTGAGAAGTTCACCCCCCTCATTGCTAATATATCAGAAGTCCTTATGGAGGTGGACAAGGAAGGACTACTCCGCGCTCCCCCTAGAATGAATACCCCTGGTAAGAAGAGGGACAAAGATAAGTGGTGCCGCTTTCACAGGGACCACGGCCACGACACGGATGATTGTCGGGCTCTCAAGGAGGAGATCGAAGAACTCATACAGCGGGGACACCTGACCAAGTTCATCCAAAAAGATGGGGCCTAGCTTCCCCTTTTGAGGAACCAACAAACGAACAGAAAGGCTCGCCGAGCTTCAAGACTCAGAACCTCCCAGCTCCTCTCAAGAGGTCTTCAACTTATCGTAGAAGTAGGATTTTGATTTCCAATAAGGCCGATGCTTGTAACCCGGCCAATAGCATGTAATAATGGCTTGCCCTATTGAAGCAGCCACTTAGTTTATTCCAATAAAACTTTACATTTTTTCATTGGAAATTGTTGCTCTTGCTTCATCTCAATCTCTCCGAGTCACGACTCGTTAAATGGTGATTTCGGAGTCCAGCTTCTTCTACATGGCTCCTCCCGTAACTCACTAAACTCTAACGATGGTTCCGGAGTCCAACACTTGGTTCGATTTTGCTTCGAATAACTTGCTCTTAAGCGGGTTAGAAGTGGTTCGCTATTCGGAATTGCTCCCACAACCGTTGAATAACTCTAACGATGGTTTCGGAGTCCAACACTTGGTTCGATTCTGCTTCGAATAACTTACTCTTAAGCGGGTTAGAAGTGGTTCGCCATTCGGAATTGCTCTCACAACCGTTGAATAACTCTAACGATGGTTCCGGAGTCCAACACTTGGTTCGATTCTGCTTCGAATAACTTGCTCTTAAGCGAGTTAGAAGTGGTTCGCCATTCGAATTGCTCCCACAGCCGTTGAACTTTTCTAACGATGGTTCCAGAGTCCAACACTTGGTTCGATTCTGCTTCGAATAACTTGCTCTTAAGCGGGTTAGAAGTGGTTCGCCATTCGAATTGCTCCCACAGCCGTTGAATAACTCTAACGATGGTTCTGGAGTCCAACACTTGGTTCGATTTTGCTTCGAATAACTTGCTCTTAAGCGGGTTAGAAGTGGTTCGCCATTCGGAATTGCTCCCACAGCCGTTGAACAAACCAAACGATGGTTCGGAGTCCAACACTTGGTTCGATTCTGCTTCGCAAGCTCGCTCGTAAGCGAGTTAGAAGTGGTTCATCATTCGGAATTGCTCCCACAACCGTTGATTCCCTCACTCAAATAACGAGTTCGGAGCTCACCACTCTCTCCTAGAGTTGCTCCTCAAACTCGTCTCACAAATGGCACTCTCCTAGAGCCAAGCTCCTCGCTCCGCTCGCCTCCAAAAGCGGACCTCTTCTCAACGAGTTCGGAGCTCACCACTCTCTCCTTGGGTCACTCCTCAAGCTCGTCTCACAAACGGCTCTCTTCCAGAGTCAAGCTCTTCGCTCTGCTTGCCTCCAAAAGCGGACCTCTTCTCAACGAGTTCGGAGCTCACCACTCTCTCCAAGAGTTGCTCTTCACACTCGTCTCCAGAAAGGGCTCTCTCTTAGAGTCAAGCTCCTCGCCCCGCTCACCTCCAAAAGCGGACCTCTTCTCAACGAGTTCGGAGCTCACCACTCTCTCCTTGGGTCGCTCCTCAAGCTCGTCTCACAAACGGCTCTCTTCCAGAGTCAAGCTCTTCGCTCCGCTCGCCTCCAAAAGCGGACCTCTTCTCAACGAGTTCGGAGCTCACCTCTCTCTCCAAGAGTTGCTCCTCACACTCGTCTCACAAAGGGCTCTCTCTTAGAGTCAAGCTCCTCGCCCCGCTCAACTCCAAGGCAGACCTCCTCTCAACGAGTTCGGAGCTCACAACTCTCTCCTAGAGTTGCTCCTCAAACTCGTCTCACAAACGGCCCTCTTCCAGAGCCGAGCTCTTCACTCCGCTCGCCTCCCAGACGGACCTCTCCTCGAACAAGTTTGGAGCGCAACTCTCTCCTAGAGTTCCCCCTCACACTTGCCTCACAAACGGCTCTCTTCCAGAGCCGAGCTCTTCACTCCGCTCGCCTCCCAGACGGACCTCTCCTCGAACAAGCTTGGAGCACAACTCTCTCCTAGAGTTCCCCCTCACACTTGCCTCACAAATAGCTCTCTTCCAGATCCGAGCTCTTTGCTCCGCTCGCCTCCGAAGCGAACCTCTTCTCAACAAGATCGGAGCTCACAACTCTCTCCTAGAGTTGCTCCTCAAACTTGTCTTCCAAATGGCTCTCTCCTAAAGCCAAGCTCTTCGTTTTGCTCACCTCAAAGGATGGGTCTTCCCACGGCTCTTACAAGGGTCTTCCTGGCACAAGGGTTTTCCCAGCACAGCTTCTCCGCCCCTAGGAGTCGAGCTCCTCTTCCAAAATCCCCAAGACCAAAGCACTCCTTAACTTCATGAAGACAAGGATGTGCGGGGCTATTTTGACCATGAAGGAGGGTGAATCCTTGTCTCACTCCTGAAGAGAAGT
Source organism: Hemerocallis citrina (assembly GCA_017893485.1). Taxonomy (NCBI): domain Eukaryota; kingdom Viridiplantae; phylum Streptophyta; class Magnoliopsida; order Asparagales; family Asphodelaceae; genus Hemerocallis; species Hemerocallis citrina. The sequence goes on from CM030362.1 coordinate 202,115,915, forward strand.
TGTAGATCTTCGGATTAGCTTCGAAACAAGGGTTCGTACGCCCCGAGCCAACCTTCGTAGCACCGGGAACATCAAGAAGAACTCTGCAGGGAAAAATTGGAGTTCAGCACCAGCTACCTGAGCGTTCTCGGAACCGACCTCATTACGGGTGGAAAAATCAAGTTCGGCACCAGTTGCCGAGCGTTCTCGGAACCGACCTCGTTACGGGGAGAAAAAATCGAGTTCGGCACCAACTGCCGAGCGTTCTGGGAACCGACCCCGTTACGGGGGAAAAATCGAGTTCGGCACCAGCTGCCGAGCGTTCTGGGAACCGACCCCGTTACGGGGGAAAAATCGAGTTCGGCACCAACTGCCGAGCGTTCTGGGAACCGACCCCGTTACGGGGGAAAAATCGAGTTCGGCACCAGCTGCCGAGCGTTCTGGGAACCGACCCCGTTACGGGGGAAAAATCGAGTTCGGCACCAGCTGCCGAGCGTTCTCGGAACCGACCTCGTTACGGGGGGAAAAATCGAGTTCGGCACCAGCTGCCGAGCGTTCTCGGAACCGACCTCGTTACGGGGGAGAAAATCAAGTTCGGCACCAGCTGCCGAGCGTTCTCGGAACCGACCTCGTTACGGGTGGAAAAATCAAGTTCGGCACCAGCTGCCGAGCGTTCTCGGAACCGACCTCGTTACGGAGGGAAAAAATCGGACCTCGGCACTCCTTCGCCGAACGCTCTCATATACAAGCAACCAAACAAACAACACAAAAAAGAAAAGGGGGGCTATAGGGTCGGGTTCAGACCCGTTAAGGATCCAAACCCAAACCCTCTCTCTCTCCTCCCATTCTTCTCCAACAAAGTTGCCGCCGATCCCAAGCAAAAAACCAAAACTCTCCTCAACCTCATGAATACAAGGATGTTGCGGGGCTATTTTGACCATAAAGGAGGGTGAATCTTCATCTCACTCCTCAAGAGAAGTTGTAGATCTTCGAATTAGCTTCGAAACAAGGGGTCGCACGCCCCGAGCCGACCTCCGTAGCACCGGGAACATCAAGAGGAATTTTGCAGGAAAAATTGGGGTTCGGCACTCGCTGCCGAGCGTTCTTGACACCGACCGTTTTACGGGCTTGAGTTCGGCACCCGCTGCCGAGCGTTCTTGACACCGACCATTTTACGGGCTTGAGTTCAGCACAGTTGAGTTCGGCACCCGCTGCCGAGCGTTCTTGACACCGACCGTTTTACGGGCTTGAGTTCGGCACCAGTTGAGTTCGGCGCCCGCTGCCGAGCGTTCTTGCCACCGACCGTTTTACGGGCTTGAGTTCGGCTCCAGTTGAGTTCGGCTCCAGTTGAGTTCGGCACCAGCTGCCGAGCGTTCTTGCCACCGACCGTTTTACGGGCTTGAGTTCGGCTCCAGTTGAGTTCGGCACCCGCTGCCGAGCGTTCTTGCCACCGACCGTTTTACGGACTTGAGTTCGGCTCCAGTTGGGCTCGGCACCCGCTGCCGAGCGTTCTTGACACCGACCGTTTTACGGTCTTGAGTTTGGCACCAGTTGAGTTCGGCACCAGCTGCCGAGCGTTCTTGGCACCGACCGTTTTACGGGGTGGGGTTCGGCACCAGCCGCGGAACGCTCTCAGCACAGACCGCCAAAAAAAAAAAAAAAAAAAAAACAAGGGGCCGGGTTCGGACCCATTAAGAGGATCCAAACCCGAACCCACTTTCCCTCCTCCAACGATTCGGCGCCAAAACCAAAAAAGAAAAGAAAAACCCAGTTGCCGAGTTCTCCACCGCATCGAGCTCCAACGTCGTCAACCTCCTCAACGACGAGCTCGCCACCTCCTTCACGAAGCTTCACCTTCGCCGCCCATCTCAGTATTATTGACATTATGTTCTTTTGATTATATTAATAATTTATTATGCTTCGTATTTACTGCGTTATAAATATTAGCATGATAAATGTCCTTAGATTATTAATACGAACTATATGAACATGAGATTATATATAGTATAATAATCTTAAATGTCCCTAGTCGAGTATTATTATTATTAGGACAGTAATAATACATTGAGACTAGTATGTTGATTGATTGATGACCACATCTCATGGGTCATTAGTATGGAGATACTAAAATCAATACATAGGTAAATGTAAGAGTACATTGTACTGGACAGACCCACTGTGAGATTCTACATGGAATGAATTAATAAGTGTCATAAGTAATCTCACTGTGATAATGGTGTAATGGTCCTCTGACCTGAAATCATTATATTTCTACACGAGAATTAATGTACTTTGATTCTATCAAAAGTTATCTTTAATCGGGTAATGATAAAGATAGTATTGGGTTCATTATGAATCATGTGAGAAATATGAATGATCTAGAAGGAATTTAACCCTCCTAATTTTAGGAGCGATATTATCGGCCTCTTGTTTGAGTGAGACTATGAAATGCATGGCCATGCTCAAATATTGATTTGTTTGAATAGTCTACTCATCGATCAAGAAAATAAAGATTAAATTACTAAGAGGATGACACGTCCCATGCCTCTAGTTTAATTTATAATATCAAGGTTAAAAGGATTATATTACATGGAGACATTAGTCACGAAAGGTTTAATTGAATCACCAATTATTATTATTACTTGGGTAGCAATGATGTATTACTAGATGCCGCTCATTGTTTATAATTTTATTATAAGATAATAAAATTATTGCCAACGTAATAATAACCTAAAGGGTCACACACTTAGAACGTTTAAAAGGAGTATTAATTTAAATTCGGAATTTAAATTAAATGATTCGAAATTAGTTATTTAATTAATTGAGTTGGACTTAATTAATTAAAGGATAATTCGAATTTAAATGATAAAACCAAATCAGATTGGTCTTATCAGAAGCCAAACTGATTACAGTTAATTCGAATTTAAATGATAAAACCAAATCAGATTGGTCTTATCAGAAGCCAAACTGATTACGGTTAAGCCCACCTCTTATCTCTCCCTATAAATACATAGAGATGTATTGGATTAGGATGATCTTTGACAAATCCGTTTTCCACAGAAAACCCTAGCCGCTCAACTGTTGAGAGGCAAAAGAGAGAGAGAGAGAGAGGCAAGCATCATCAGCTAGTACCGGCTCCCTTGATCGTTGGACGATCGGACGTTCGTGTGGACTGCCTTAGAGACGCGGATCTAGCTACTAGGGCTGCGTGGTGATTGCAACCTCCATCTTTCAGCCTTCGTAAAGCTCCGAAAGGTAAAATTTTATTCATCCATTATTAGCCATGTCTTGTACACGGATCCTAGGGTTAGGGTTTCGGATCTGTTTTCATTTCTTTTTCGCTGCGTTTGTGCCCCGAAACCCTACACCATCACCATGGCTCCGGCGAGCTCCTGCCCTTCTTCCTCGTCGAAGCTTCCCTGAGCTCTGCCAAAGCTCAGTTGCCGAGTTCTCCACCGCATCGAGCTCCAACGTCGTCAACCTCCTCAAAGACGAGCTCGCCACCTCCTTCGCGAAGCTTCACCGTCGCCGCCCATCACCATGGCTCCGGCGAGCTCCTGCCCTTCTTCCTCGTCGAAGCTTCACTGAGCTCTGCTAAAGCTCAGTTGCCGAGTTCTCCACCGCATCGAGCTCCAACGTCGTCAACCTCCTCAACGACGAGCTCGCCACCTCCTTCACGAAGCTTCACCGTCGCCGCCCATCACCATGGCTCCGGCGAGCTCCTGCCCTTCTTCCTCGTCGAAGCTTCACTGAGCTCTGCCGAAGCTCAGTTGCCGACCTCCTCCACCGCTTCGAGCTCCAACATCGTCAACCTCCTCAACGACGAGCTCGCCACCTCCTTCGCGGAGCTTCACCGTCGCCGCCCATCACCATGGCTCCGACGAGCTCCGCCAAGCTCTCCTCCTCCGTCGAGCTCAACGATCACCGCCTCCTCCGAGTTCGAGAACTCCATGGCCAAGCTCGAGGACTCCGTCACCCTCGTCATCATCTAGCTCCCTCACTCCGCCGCCGAGCGCCAACCTCGCCGACCCCCACGCTTGAGCCGCCTCTTCTTCAACCTCGGGCTCCGTCGAATCCATCTTCGCGCGAACTCGACCTCGCCGACTAGCTCCTCCATCGAGCTCACTTCCTCGACGAAGCTCCGAGCTCCATTCGATGACCACCGTCGACGAGCTTCCCCTTCGCTGCCAAACTCCATGTTCGTCTCCCGCCGTGGCCAGCTCACGCCATCACCGAGCTCGAGTGGTCCTCCGAAAAGCTCGACCCCACCTCCAGTTCGAAGAGCTCCTCGCCTCTGCCGCCTCAGTCGAGCTTCGAAGTCGACGTCGGAGGATCGAGGTCGGATGAACCAGTCGAAGAAGATAGAATGAGCGAAGAGGAGGAGAATGAGAAAGAATGAAGAAGAAGAGAAAGCCAGCGCGCAAAAAAAAAAAAAAAGAAAAAAAAAGTCAACGCATACCGTTGACTTCGCCACGTGTCGCCCACGTGGACTTCGGCCACCTTTTCGAGCGTTCATGGAACCGACCTTGTTACACCCAAAAAATGGCCTCTTCTTCCTCCTCCCGATGCGCGCTCGCTTGATCGTGATCAACACACATGATTGCGCCACGTGTCCAGGTAATATTTTATTTATTTATTTATTTATTTATTTGTTTTAATTATTTAAAAAATCCGAAAAAATATTTAAAAATCGAAAAAATTAAATAAAAATTCAAAAAATAATTATAAATTCAGAAAAATTATTTTAAAATTCTGAAAAATATAATTATTTAATTAGAATAATTATTTAATATTTTCGATAATTAATTATTTAATTCGGAAAATGAATAAAAAATGAGAAAAAATGAGAAAAAATTCAGAAAAATCTGGAAAAATCACCAAAAATTCAGAAAATTCTGAGGATATTTTTGGGTATTTTACAAGCCCAGAATGACACCGTTACACCCCCGAGCAAGATCCAAACTCCCTTAAGAACACCGATAAAATTCCGTACGCCATTAGAACAACAAAACTACTCCTCAAAGACTGAAAAACTCAGTCTCTAGGAGTGGGGGGCTCGTGATATGGCTAAAAATAGGATTAAATCGGGACCGTTCATATCGGACACGAATCTTAAAATTCAGGAGTAAAACGGTAATTTTACCTACTAACGGGTCTGAAATGGGAACTGGGTCTTTCTTCACGACCCAATAACCCACGAATGGATCCACCTCAACTGGGTACGGGTCCCAACCCGAAACACACCCAGTCCAGAAAAGATAGAATTAGGGTTTCTGATTAATCCTAATCAACGGCCCTGATTCACATCTATCTTTTCACCGGAAATTAGGGATTACATTCCTAATCTGTTTACTAGGAGAATATTCCTTATCAGATCACGAAGATTACATTCCTAATTTGATCCCTAAGACGCCTATAAATACCCCCCATCCATCTCCATTAAGAGGTAATCAATACTTTTCCAATTTACGCTCTTTCATAATCATTTCTGGTTACTGACTTGAGCGTCGGAGGGTGCGTCGCCGGGATCAACCTCGGTGTCTCGCACTTTTTGCAGGTGTACGGCGGGAGTCAACGGTCAAACTCCGGCGGAACAGGTTAGAGGTTTGCTATTCAGATTTTCCAAGAACTCACAAATTCTATCTGTTTACCCCCACACCAGATTTAGCGGTAACAGAGAGATTGAAGTAAATGTGAAGCAAAAATTACGCTTGTGCCCTCTGATTGTTTAGGGATCAGAGACAAAAATTGATAGAATTAATCCTATATTTTTTTTGCTTTTTATGTTTATGGGGGCATGATAGTAAAAAGCCGTCAAAATAGAACTTTGCTTACTAATAGTATAGATATATTTTAACGTAGCTAAATCTCATCGAACAAAAGTTCCTTCCTTTTGATAGTTAACAACAGTTTTTTTAACTGCTTCTTAAGCTCAACATTAGTTTTTCAAATATGTACACGATTGTGCGGTTTAAAATTCATAATTATAGCATTGTGGATAATTGCTGTTAAAAAAGGGACATAAACATATATTCCTTAATAATCAACATTGCAGTAGCTTCATAAATAATAATTCTGGGTTGTTTAGGTTGGTGAAAACAACTTACACAATTCCTCCAAAACACAAGGAAAAGAACAAATGGTAAATTCTGGAAATTAAATTACTGCATGGAAATGCCTTCATAGGTTAATAGGAACCCAGTCAACAAGAAAGATATACAACATATTACAGATCATCTTCTTTCAAGTATACCTCCACATCCTCCAAAAATTCAATGCATTCTGATAAACCTATAAGAGCACTTGCAATAAGGGGCCTTGGCTTGAGTATCTTCAAGTGCCACATCACTTCTTAAATATTTAAATTAAGGATACCCACCAACACCAAGATATCCACCACTTATTCACTCATAATAAAAGGTGATTATCTTCCCACTTTTATTATTGTTATTATTATTATATAGTGCAATGTTCTTTATGATCATGATAAGAGCATCCACAGTCGTTTTCTAAAATTCCCATTTTTTTCAAATTATAGCAAACGAATACAAAAGTAGGTCTGCAGTCGTTTCTCAAATTTCCATTTTTTGGCAAACTTGCTATTTCCATTTCTCAAATATGAGAAACGAACTGAGCTTTCTCAAATTATAAAGGACGGGGTATGATACCCCGTCTCTTGGATATAATAATTTTTTAATCGTATCAGACAGCCGATCATATATCGTCTCTCCTATTTTATTAATTTTTTTTTTAAAAGGTCGGACGGGGAATGATACCCCGGACGGGGTATCAAACCCCGTCTCTCCCTTTTTTTTATTTGTTTTATTTATTATTTTTTTTTAATAAAATGAACGGCCACGATTGAGCGATAGGAAAAAAAAAAAAAATAGGGTGGGACGGGGACACATACCCCGGACGGGGTATGATACCCCGTCCATGAAATGCTGCCATTAATGCACACCATTAATGCTGTGCAGGGAAAATTTAGGAGTAGTTAGTATCCTTAATTAGGTTTAGTTAGTATATTAATTAGGTTTAGTTATTTTTATATTATTTAATTTAGTTAATTAATATAGTTTAATAGTTAATAAGTAATTGACTTTTTTTAATTTATTTGAAACGATCGGACGGTGTATCATATACCGTCTCTCTAAAAAATAGAAAAAATATAGCAAACAACGACTGCAGTGACGATCGTATTTGCTATTACTGTAGCTGCCATATTATAGCAAATGAGAAAAACGACTGTGGATGCTCTAAGGAAGTAACATATATTCTCCACTTCTGGATCTCTTCCTTTTATGTTGATGTGGACTGTACTCTCTAGTCGAAGACCTCTCCTTATAATACCGATCGGAATGTGTTTTATAGTGTGCATTGCTCGTAGAGACAGTTGTCTATTTTGGTTGGTTGTTTTTTTTTTTTTTGAGGTAAAAGGTGGAATAAGGCCACACTGTTTCATTAATAAGAAGTTAATAAAACAACTCCGGCGTACCGGGAGAAAACAACAGTACAGAACAAAAGTACGATGCAGGAAGAAAATGCAAGAAAGCAAACATACACCCCCAACAAACCCTGGGGGGTGGGTCTAACTACTCAAACATCCAGCAATCAGAGAGTACAGTAGGTAGAAACAAAACACACGCTGGCAAAAGTACTGTCATGACTGGTGCAGCCAGTCCCTCAGTCCAGCGTCGGCCCGAACTCTGCCTCCTCATCGTCAAACTCCTCTACCTAGAATACTTTGGCTATCCTCCCTCTTGCCCCCGTGGCCGCAGCTGTAGCGCAAAAAGAGATTAGATGCATGATATGAGTCAGGTTACCAGAAATACTATTACATGAAGCACGAAAATAAAAATTATTTCTGTCAAGCCATAACACCCATGTTGTAGCCGCTATTGCGATGTACCACGCCTCCTTCATATCATGGCGAATCGTTGCAAATTTGGGGCCAATCCACAAATCCTCATATACGCAGGGGTAGTCACCTGTTCCTAAGGCTCGGAGTACCTCAACCATAGTTGCCTTACTTCTAGGGCAGTGAATGAAAAGGTGATTTAGATCTTCCACCTGTGTGTCGCAGAATCCACAATTGGTTGCCACCTGTGGTTACCTTTTGGCAAGGTTTTGCCTAGTGAGGATAGCATTATTGAGCACTAGCCATAAGAAAACTCTGATTTTAAGGGGAGTTTTCGCCTTTCACAACACCTGTGCCCAGCTGGGTCTGCATCCTCGAAAGTGAATCCGATGATACAGATATCTCACCGAGAAAGCTCCCTTGCTCTTGAGTCCCCATCGCTTCTGATCTGGGCCTTGTGTGCACCTTGTGCCTGCCCGTGAGATGTGTGCTTGCATGTCAAGCAATTGCTGGTGAAGATTTGGGGTGAGCGTTCCTCGGAATGCCGGTCTCCAACCTCCCCTTTTCCAACCTTTGGCCACGGACATATTCGGTCGACTCGACATCTCATACAGTTCTGGGAACGTTTCCTTCAGGGTGTGAGCTCCACACCACCTCTCCCACCAGAATCTGGTGGACCGACCATTGCCGATAGTCGACGTGACTGCCGAATTGAAGGGGCCGCTAGCCTTGGCAATTCCTTTCCAGAGCCGCGAAGCTTTAGCCCCTACTCGGAATCCAAGGTTTTTCGTGCCTTTTCCCCTAAGATAAGGTTGAATGAAGTCCTGCCAACCTTCCCCGCTGTTGTGGAATACCTTCCACCACCATTTCCCCCGTAGGGCAAGATTCATATCTCTGAGGTCGATGATGCCTAGCCCTCCATGCCTCTTCTTCATGCAAGCGATACTCCATTTGATGAGATGGTATCCTCCTTTATCCGAATCTGCCCCCTTCCAAAGGAATCGCTTTCGAATCCTGTCAATCCTCTGGATCACCCATTTCGGAAGCTCGAAAAATGACATGTAGTAGATTGGCAGGTTAGACAACATTGAGTTGATGAGTACCACTCTGCCCCCGAGAGACAAAGATTTTCCTTTCCAACCAGACATCTGTCCTCCACCCTGTCAATGATAGGCAACCAGTCTGCTTTAGATAATTTTCCTGGTCTGAGTGGTAGCCCTAGGTATTTGATAGGGAAGCCACTCATCGTACAGTTCAAAATAGTAGCGTGTTCCCCTGCTTCATCATCGGATAGGGAGACTGGAGTCAGCACACTCTTGTGAAAATTAATCCTCAGACCTGACCAGACCTCAAAACAGTATAGGGCCCCTTTAAAGCAGACAGTTTCTCGTCTAGACCCATTCCCAAAGAGTAGGGTGTCATCTGCGTATTGCAGGATCGTACACCCTTTAGTAGATGCGGAACTGGCCACTGGCGTGATCCAACATTTTTCCTGGCAATTCTCCAGCATCACCCTCAACACATCCGCTACGAAAGTAAACAAGAATGGTGAGAGCGGGTCCCCTTGTCTGAGACCCTTCCTGCAAGGGAACAGCTGCCCCGACATACCATTCACTGATATGGCCGTTTTGCTAGTCTGCAAGCATTGCCTGATCCAGCAGATCCATTTATTTCCGAAGCCCCTACCCCTGAGAGCTTCCAGCAAGCACTCCCAATCGACCGAGTGATAAGCTTTCTCAAAGTCCAGCTTAAGCAGAAAGCTCTTAGCATTGGTCGTATGGCAGCGGTGGATAACTTGTTCCGCCGTTGCCACACAATCTAGGATATTTCTGCCCTTAATGAATCCCGATTGAGACTTGTTGATAAGGTTGTCCATAATATTCCCCAGGAGGATAGCTAGGATTTTTGTAATAATCTTCGCCGAGCAATTTATGAGGCTGATTGGCCTAAAATCGCCCACTTTCGATGCCTCTTCCCATTTGTGAATGAGTACTACATCCGCAAAATTAAACATACCCAACCTGAACTTGTTGTTAAAATAGTCATCCAGCAATGCCATATAATCCCCTTTGATTTCTTCCCAGAAAATTTGGAAGAACATCATTGGGAAGCCGTCTGGCCCTGGCGACTTGTCCGCTCCCATGTGACTGATAGCCTTTTTAACTTCCTCTTCCGAGAATGGAGACTCCAGGCAGGATAGCGAAGGTGCTGACTCGGTCTGGTAAGTCTGCCAAAAATAATTCCTAAGTGGAACCCAGAAGTCATTCTTCTTCCCCAAGAGGTTCTTGTAGTATCCTTGGAAGGTTGCGGAAATCACATATTCATCTTGTACTGTCCCCGAGTTTGTTTCTAAGGATACGATAAGATTGGACCTGTGCCTTACACTTGCCATTCGGTGGAAGAAGGCCGTGTTCGCGTCTCCCTCTTTGAGCCACGAAATTCTAGATCTTTGTTGCCATTTAATTTCTTCCATCTTATAGAGATTGACAATATTCTCACGGAGCTCCTGTAGCGCCCCGAATTTCTAATAAGATATCTTAGAAACACGTGGCACATTCCCAGTGATCCACTTCAACATAATATTAAACATCAACAACACCACTAAAATTTTCAACATTTATCTCAACAAATCTTTTACAATGCACAGCGGAACTCAAAATAACTCAACTCAATATTCTCTTCATTTACAACACAATTTATCTCATTAACTGATATTACAAATTTTACACAAATCACTTATGTATCAATTATATCTCAAATTCAACTTAAGCATTCCATCTCCAACTCTAGGCAACTACCTGTAACAAGTGAGGCTAGAGATGATCCCTAACCCCCAAACTAAAGGGGTCAGCCATAAATGGTGTGAGAAATATAAAAATAAACAAACAACATAATTGATCATACCTCATAAATTCTTAAACAACAAGTACTAAAAGAATAGGGAAAGTACGTCATGAAAGTCACATAAAACATCAAGTGATACTAAGCTAAGTGTCATGTGTAGGAAACAAGAAAAACCACATGCATAAAACCAAGCCAAGAAAATACAAGTTCTAAATGCAGACTCTCTAATGCGTATTTGTCGAAGTCTATGCATCCCATTCTACATAAGTTCGGTGCAAGCCCTTATCGTCTTCTTCTTCATAGGGTTCAATCCCCACGTTATGAACTAATCCTAACACGATGACTACTACGAGATAAAGATAAACCATGGATAGTATCACATGCCCGATAATTCTAGAGATGGATCCCACACCCAAGATATTTCACTTGAATAATTCCGGAGATCATCCCACACCGAAACATTGACACGTCACCACAATATACCACATGTGCTTCACCTCGACTCCGATAATTCCGGAGATCAATCCCACACCACAATAGTTACCGTGATAATTCCGGAGATTGTCCCACACCACATGACTGTGATAATTCCGGAGACATATCCCACACCACTAATAATCTACTGTGATAATTCCAGAGATTTAATCCCACACCGAAAGCCATACTGAGGTTCGTGACTCATGTTCCCGTTCATCATATCACCACTAGTGCCTATCCTTAAAATTGATTAATAGTTTACTTAACGAATCTCCTAGAGTCATGCACCCTACCGGCCTAAATTCAAATCCAAATAACTGAAATGCCTCAATGGGCCTCAACCAAATACTCAACACCGGTATACTAGGGTCATTCGCCTCTAGAGACTCAAACTCGAAAGACTAAACCAAATCCCACTAACAAAGTGGCTCAACTAAATGTCTCAATGACATGCTCAACTGAATATCTCAAGGTCCAAAGCTTAATCTTAAACTGAACTGAAACATCAAATATATAAAAACTAATCATTCGAATTAACACTGGAGTTTACAAATATCCTTCAGTACCAGTCGACTTGTACCGAGATAAGTCGACTGTCCAGAGGTCCAAATTCAAGATTTTACAAAAATAAACTAAGTCTCATATCAGTCGACTTACCAGAGGGTCAGTCGACTTACCCGAGGAAAATTCCAGCAATCCTCTCAAAAATATTCTAAGTGTTTAAGTCGACTTAACTGGGTTACAGGTCGACTGTCCAGAAGGACAATTAATTCTTACGAAAAATATTTTCTTCAGTAGACCAGTCGACTGCCTAGGGGCTAGGTCGACTGTCCAGAGCAACTTTTTCAACAAATTCAAATAAAGTATCAGGCGTGTACCAGTCGACTGCACCGTAGGCCAGTCGACTGTCGGCCTACAGATTTCCAAATTTGGTCTGATTACAAGATCGATTTCTGAAGCTTTCTAATGATCAATGTTATGAAAATAGTTCGTACTCAGGAAAATAATAAATCTCAACGAAGTTTCATCGGGTATATGTATAAATTACTCAAAACATCAATATGTCAAGATCTAAATTCTCATATTCTAAATCACAAATCCTTTTGTTAGGGTTTTACAAGATCTAAGTCTCTTTCACAAAATCAATAAAATCTGATTTATAATTCTAATGTCCAGGTGTTCATGCACAAATCTCAACATGCTTTTAGCAAACAATTTCAATATTAAAGATCTACTATTTCATTCACAATTATTCACATGATTCACACCACATTACGAGATCTAAATTGTTCACCACAACCAATCATTACATCATGATATTTGCACACATAAATCAACCACAAGACAAATTTCTCCCATGCATGATATCAAATCAAACAACAAACATACATCAAACAACAAACAAATTTTTATATTACTCACCTTAGAATTTGAGACTAGTCCACAAAGAATTCCTCTTTTTGCTAGATCCAAAAATCTCTTTGCTCCACCCAAAATAGATCTCCCAAAAGTTCAATATTTTATCAACAATGACGGCTGGGGTAAAAATTCACTTAAATATGCCGGATTGATTATTAGGGTTTTACCCGCAACTTTGCAAAACAACCCTTCCCAAAATACAATTTGCATGTATAGATCATTCTTTGGAAATTCCATCAAAACTCATTTAAATTTGGATTTATAAGAAAGTATACATTCTAAATCTCAATTAGTACTGTTCAAAACGTCCAGAAATTGTAATTTGCACTTTAACCCCTAAAATTGTCGAATTTGCAAAAAGGTCCTTCTTTTCTCAAAAATTGCAAATAGCTCCAATAAATTGCAGAAAATCTGGAAAAATACTAAATAAATCTCAAATAATAAGTAAAGATTTTTCATAAAGAAAACTAATTTTTCACACTTCTCATAAAAGCATTTGCACGTGTTTTGCACGTGTACAAAAGATAAATTTTTCTGAAAATGTTCATTAATTCTCCAAAAATAAATTTAAATTCATTTTCAAATATAAAAATAATATTTGAAAATACGGGGTTCTACATCACTCCCTCCTTAGAAGAGTTCTGTCCTCAGAACTACTACTAATGAGTCCAAACAACATTTCATCAAAGAAATCAACATTTCATAATGGAAACATAATTCAAACAATTGTATAAGACATCTCAGTCAAAATAAGAGAAATACAATTCAAATCAAAGTACTATCATTCAAATACACTCATACAAACAGTTCAGGAAAATCCTTCCGCATGCGATCCTCAGGCTCCCAAGTAGCCTCCTCAAACTGCTGATTCCTCCACAATACCTTGACCATAGGTATCACCTTCCTTCTCAGAACTTTCTCTCTACGGTCAACAATCTCAACAGGCTGCTCCTTGTAACTCAGGTTCACCTGTAGGTCTTCAGGAATCTCTTCCAACTGATGATTCTGATCTGGCACATACTTCCTCAACAACGATACGTGGAATACATCGAGCTCTTCTGGAAGTTTCAACCTGTAAGCGGTCTTGCCAATCCGCTCCACGATCCTGTATGGACCAATATACCTTGGCGCCAACTTGCCTCCCTTACCAAACCTGATCACTCCCTTGGTCGGAGAAACCTTGAGGGAAACCGCATCCCCAACTTCAAACTCTAAGTCTCTTCGTCGAGTATCAGCATAACTCTTCTGACGACTCTGAGCCTCAACTAACCTCTTGCGAATCAGCTCAATCTGCTCGGATGTCTGCTGCACGATCTCGGGACCATACATCTGCCTTTCGCCAACCTCATACCAACAAACAGGCGTCCTACACCTCCGCCCGTACAAAGCCTCATACGGTGCCATCCCAATACTCGCATGGTAACTGTTGTTATAAGCAAACTCAACCAATGCCAAGTATCTCTCCCAACTACCACCAAAATCCATAACACAAGCCCTCAACATATCTTCCAGCGCTCGATTCACCCTCTCAGTCTGACCATCTGTCTGCGGATGAAACGCTGTACTGAAATCAGTTCTGGTGCCTAAAGCTGCTTGTAGGCTCCTCCAAAACCTTGAAGTAAACCTTGCATCTCTGTCGGATACAATCGACACAGGAACTCCATGAAGTCTCACAATTTCCCCAATGTAAAACTCAGCCAATTTCTCCATCGACCAAGTAATCTTCATGGCTAGAAAGTGAGCCGACTTAGTCAAACGGTCCACAACAACCCAAATCGAGTCATTGCCCTTCGAACTCCTCGGCAAACCCGTGATGAAATCCATGCTGATATTCTCCCACTTCCACTCCGGAATGGGTAACGGCTGTAACAAACCTCCAGGTCTCTGATTTTCTGCTTTGATCTGCTGACAAGTCAGACACCTTGCCACAAAATCTGCTACATTCCGCTTCATACCAGACCACCAAAAGTGCTATTTGATGTCCCTGTACATCTTCGTGCCTCCTGGGTGAACTGACAACAATGTATTGTGTGCTTCCTGCAAGATACTCTCTCTCAAATCTGCATTATCTGGAACACACAACCTCTCACCCAACCAAAGAACTCCATCTTGGACACGAAACTCTGATAGCTTGCCTTCTGAAACCTGCTGCATCATCTTCTGAATCTCTGAATCTGACCTCTGACCTTCCACAATCCTCTCTCTCAAGGACGGCTGCAACCTCAACTGAGCCAAAGATGCCCCTAAACCTTGCAGTACCACCTCGATACCTGCCTGATCAATCTCTGCTGCTAACTCACTGCGAGTAGTGATCAAACTCGATAAACTACTCTTCCTGCTAAGTCCATCAGCCACCACATTCGCTTTGCCCGGATGATACTTGATCTCGGGACGAATGTCTTCCAAAACTTCCAACCACCTTCTCTGCCGAAGATTTAAATCCTTCTGCTGATAAATGTACTTCAGGCTCTTGTGGTCGGTGTACATGTTAACCTTCTCACCATAGACATAATGCCTCCACAGCTTCAAGGCATAAATGATAGCTGCTAGCTCCAAGTCATGCGTCGGGTAATTCTTCTCATGCGAATGCAACTGCCTCGAGCCATATGCAATAACCTTGCCTTCTTGCATCAAGACACAACCCAAACCTCTGAGAGATGTATCACTGTAGATATCATAATCCTTCCCAGCTTGCGGCAAAGCTAAGATAGGTGCAGTAGTCAACCTTTCCTTTAACTCAAGGAAACTCTCCTCACACTTATCTGTCCACACAAATGCCACACTCTTCCGGGTCAAACCTGTCAAAGGAACAGTGATCTAAGAATAACCCTGGATAAATCTCCTGTAGTATCCAGCTAAACCCAAGAAGCTTCTGACTTCCTTCACAGACGTCGGCCTGGGCCAATCCCTCACTGCTGCAACTTTCTGAGGATCAGTAGCTACTCCCTCCTTAGAAAGAATATGCCCAAGGAAAGCTACCTCAGACTTTCAAAACTCACACTTTGACAACTTGGCATACAAGCTATGCTCCTGCAATTTCTGTAATACCGCTGTCAAGTGCGTAGAATGTTCCTCCTCCGACTTCGAATACACCAAAATGTCGTTGATGAATACCACCACGAAGGAGTCGATAAATGGCCTCAAAACTCGATTCATCATATCCATGAAAACTGCTGGCGCATTCGTCAACCCGAATGGCATTACCAGAAACTCATACAGCCCATGACGAGTCCTGAAAGTCGTCTTACTCACATCTCCCTCCTTGACTCGTACCTGATGATACCCTGACCTCAAGTCAATCTTCGAAAATACAGCTGCTCCTCGAAGCCTGTCGAACAAATCATCAATCCACGGCAGTGGATACTTGTTCTGAATGGTCACCCTGTTCAACTCCCGATAGTCAATGCACATCCTCATTGACCCATCATTCTTCTTGACTAACAGCACTGTCGCTCCCCACGAAGAAGAACTCGGCCTAATAAGCCCCTTGCTCAACAGCTCCTCAATCTGCTTCTTCACTTCATCCTGCTCTACAGGTGCCATCCTGTACGGAGCCTTGGAAATTGGCGCACTTCCGGGCTGAATATTGATGCAGAACTCCACATCTCTCTGCGGCGGTAATCCTGGAAAATCGTCCAAGAACACCTGAGGAAAATCTCTGACAACCGGGATGCTCTCGACTTCATTTGAAATTGTCATCTTAGATACCATTGCAGCTACCTTCAGAATCTTCTTCTTCCCTTGGAAAGTCACTGCAGGTCCACCTGGTGCTTTCACCAACACCTCCTTCAGCTTGCATTCGATTGTGGCATCATATATTGCCATCCAATCAATGCCCACGATGACATCCTCTCCCAAGACTTTCAGCTCGATCATATCAATGCCGAACAACCTCCCACCAATCTCGATATCACAGCCCTCGTAATATCGATCCGCAATCAGCTCTTCACCTGACGGCGTCGCCACCGACAAAACCCTGTCTGGAAACAACTTCGGTTCCACACCTAAGATCCTTGCAAAACTTGGTGATACAAATGTATGCGATGAACCAGTGTCAAATAAAACCCTTGCCTTTATTCCATTAATTAAAACAACCCCTGTTACAATAAGAATGATACTCAATCTTAAATTGTTCTCAAATAAAGGTTTCATTTATTACATTGATTCAAAATAAAAATTCAAAATTCTTGCATACCCTGTATTACATTTTCCGAGTTACCGGCGTCCTCGGTTAATGCAAATACTCGCCCTTGCCTCTTCTGAAATTTGTTCCCACCAGAACCATCCTTCTTCGATTGTGGACAATGAGACTGAGAATGTCCAGCCTGTCCACACTGAGAACAAACCTGCTTTGCCAACTTTGGACATGCTGACCTGTAATGTCCTGCCTCCTTGCAGTAATAACAGGTCACCCCTTGAGCTGCAGGTGCCTTTTGCACTGAATCACTGAATTTGGCCTGCTTCACCGGGAATCCCTTCCCACTCTGGCCTGATGCTGGCCTCTTGTTCCGGTTCCATGTATCTTGCTTCTTCTGGAAATGGTCATATCCTCCTCAGTCATCGCTGCTCTCCTAACCAGCTTGTCGAATCTTCTGATGCCCAACGGAATCATCCTCGACCTCAAGCCTGGCCTCAAGCCCTGCTCAAACTTTTTGTCCCTTCTTAGCCTCGTCAACAACCAACTCTGGCGCATACCGCGAAAGCTGAGCAAATTTGGTCTCATACTCCTGCACGGTCATGCTACCCTGCTGAAGGTTCAAGAACTCCGTCGCCTTCTTCTCCTGAACATCTAGGGGGAAGAAGCGATCTCTGAACTCCTCCAGAAAAGCTTCCCAAGTCAACGGCTGATCTCCCAAAGTCCTTTTCAGCGACTCCCACCAGACACCAGCGTCTTTCTCAATCTGCATCGACGCTAACTTCACCTTGCTGGCTGCTGGAGTCTCCGATACCTCGAAGATCGTCTCCATCTTCCGAATCCAATCATCGGCTGCTGTTGGATCAGCTTGCCCCTCAAAGACTGGCGGCCTCATCCTCTTAAAGGATTCAATCTGCTTAATCGGATCGGCGTTCACCAATCCATGCCCAACTCCATGATTTGGCTGCGGATTCTGCTTCTGCGCCACGTTGAATGCCATCAGCGTATTCAACGTCTGATATACTTTGGCAAACTCAGCCTCAAGGTCGATCCCATTTCCTCGGGAACTACCAGATCCATCCTCATTGTTGCCACCATTCCTGTCCCTGGGTGCAACCATTTTGAATACTGCAAAAAGAGGGAAAAGTTAGAGCATCACACACACAATTCAAATTCACATCCTTTGGCAAATTCTCAATTGAATCCCAAGGTAAAACATCATATTCAGTTGATACTCACTCTTTAATATCCACACCTAGGTACTCACACTCTAGTGTCCACACCTAGGTCATTTTTATGTCATGTTTAGTATTACTATTGAAGCGTCGCTCTGATACCAATCTCTGTAGCGCCCCGAATTTCTAATAAGATATCTTAGAAACACGTGGCACATTCCCAGTGATCCACTTCAACATAATATTAAACATCAACAACACCACTAAAATTTTCAACATTTATCTCAACAAATCTTTTACAATGCACAGCGGAACTCAAAATAACTCAACTCAATATTCTCTTCATTTACAACACAATTTATCTCAATAACTGATATTACAAATTTTACACAAATCACTTATGTATCAATTATAGCTCAAATTCAACTTAAGCATTCCATCTCCAACTCTAGGCAACTACCTGCAACAAGTGAGGCTAGAGATGATCCCTAACCCCCAAACTAAAGGGGTCAGCCATAAATGGAGTGAGAAATATAAAAATAAACAAACAACATAATTGATCATACCTCATAAATTCTTAAACAACAAGTACTAAAAGAATAGGGAAAGTACGTCATGAAAGTCACATAAAACATCAAGTGATACTAAGCTAAGTGTCATGTGTAGGAAACAAGAAAAACCACATGCATAAAACCAAGCCAAGAAAATACAAGTTCTAAATGCAGACTCTCTAATGCGTATTTGTCGAAGTCTATGCATCCCATTCTACATAGGTTCGGTGCAAGCCCTTATCGTCTTCTTCTTCATAGGGTTCAATCCCCACGTTATGAACTAATCCCAACACGATGACTACTACGAGATAAAGATAAACCATGGATAGTATTACATGCCCGATAATTCCGGAGATGGATCCCACACCCAAGATATTTCACTTGAATAATTCCGGAGATTATCCCACATCGAAACATTGACACGTCACCACAATATACCACATGTGCTTCACCTCGACTCCGATAATTCCGGAGATCAATCCCACACCACAAGAGTTACCGTGATAATTCCGAAGATTGTCCCACACCACATGACTGTGATAATTCCGGAGACATATCCCACACCACTAATAATCTACTGTGATAATTCCAGAGATTTAATCCCACACCGAAAGCCATACTGAGGTTCGTGACTCATGTTCCCGTTCATCATATCACCACTAGTGCCTATCCTTAAAATTGATTAATAGTTTACTTAACGAATCTCCTAGAGTCATGCACCCTACCGGCCTAAATTCAAATCCAAATAACTGAAATGCCTTAATGGGCCTCAACCAAATACTCAACACCGGTATACTAGGGTCATTCGCCTCTAGAGACTCAAACTCGAAAGACTAAACCAAATCCCACTAACAAAGTGGCTCAACTAAATGTCTCAATGACATGCTCAACTGAATATCTCAAGGTCCAAAGCTTAATCTTAAACTGAACTGAAACATCAAATATATAAAAACTAATCATTCGAATTAACACTGGAGTTTACAAATATCCTTCAGTACCAGTCGACTTGTACCGAGATAAGTCGACTGTCCAGAGGACCAAATTCAAGATTTTACAAAAATAAACTAAGTCTCATATCAGTCGACTTACCAGAGGGTCAGTCGACTTACCCGAGGAAAATTCCAGCAATCCTCTCAAAAATATTCTAAGTGTTTAAGTCGACTTAACTGGGTTACAGGTCGACTGTCCAGAAGGACAATTAATTCTTACGAAAAATATTTTCTTCAGTAGACCAGTCGACTGCCTAGGGGCTAGGTCGACTGTCCAGAGCAACTTTTTCAACAAATTCAAATTAAGTATCAGGCGTGTACCAGTCGACTGCACCGTAGGCCAGTCGACTGTCGGCCTACAGATTTCCAAATTTGGTCTGATTACAAGATCGATTTCTGAAGCTTTCTAATGATCAATGTTATGAAAATAGTTCGTACTCAGGAAAATAATAAATCTCAACGAAGTTTCATCGGGTATATGTATAAATTACTCAAAACATCAATATGTCAAGATCTAAATTCTCATATTCTAAATCACAAATCCTTTTGTTAGGGTTTTACAAGATCTAAGTCTCTTTCACAAAATCAATAAAATCTGATTTATAATTCTAATGTCCAGGTGTTCATGCACAAATCTCAACATGCTTTTAGCAAACAATTTCAATATTAAAGATCTACTATTTCATTCACAATTATTCACATGATTCACACCACATTACGAGATCTAAATTGTTCACCACAACCAATCATTACATCATGATATTTGCACACATAAATCAACCACAAGACAAATTTCTCCCATGCATGATATCAAATCAAACAACAAACATACATCAAACAACAAACAAATTTTTATATTACTCACCTTAGAATTTGAGACTAGTCCACAAAGAATTCCTCTTTTTGCTAGATCCAAAAATCTCTTTGCTCCACCCAAAATAGATCTCCCAAAAGTTCAATATTTTATCAACAATGACAGCTGGGGTAAAAATTCACTTAAATATGCCGGATTGATTATTAGGGTTTTACCCGCAACTTTGCAAAACAACCCTTCCCAAAATACAATTTGCATGTATAGATCATTCTTTGGAAATTCCATCAAAACTCATTTAAATTTGGATTTATAAGAAAGTATACATTCTAAATCTCAATTAGTACTGTTCAAAACGTCCAGAAATTGTATTTTGCACTTTAACCCCTAAAATTGTCGAATTTGCAAAAAGGTCCTTCTTTTCTCAAAAATTGCAAATAGCTCCAATAAATTGCAGAAAAATCTGGAAAAATACTAAATAAATCTCAAATAATAAGTAAAGATTTTTCATAAAGAAAACTAAATTTTCACACTTCTCATAAAGGCATTTGCACGTGTTTTGCACGTGTACAAAAGATAAATTTTTCTGAAAATGTTCATTAATTCTCCAAAAATAAATTTAAATTCATTTTCAAATATAAAAATAATATTTGAAAATACGGGATTCTACAGCTCCAGAAGTCTATTTCTTTCCTCCTGTGACAGGTCTCTCGATTCCTCCAGTCTTTCAAGTTCATCAATTCCTTCCAACAAGGAATCTTTTGCGCGCCAGATGGTCGAGAACCTAGATCGGTTCCATTTATGTAGCCGCTTTCTTAATCTGCGAATTTTTTCACTCCATCGTCCTGCAGCATCGGTGCCAGTCACTGGGAGCGCCCAGTTTTCCATTACCAGGTGGTGAAAACCCTGAATCTCCAGCCAGGCCTTCTCCAATCGGAATTTTCTATGTCTTTTGGCTCCCTGAAGCCCGATGTCAAGAAGGATTGGAGTATGATCTGACGTTGGTCTAGGAATCGATCTAGCAGATGCAAGGGGGAACTTAGCCTCCCAATTCATCGATACGAGAATCCTGTCCAATTTTGCCAAAATCGGAGTAAACTGTATGTTAGACCACATAAATAGTCTATCATTAATAGGGATATCTATCAACTCAAGATCCGTAATCACCCTATTGAACTCAGCTCTGTGCCTGTCGCTAGAACCTCTACCCCTTGTGTTCGAATGCAAACCGGGTAATATTGAAGTCCCCTCCGACAATCCAGGCCCCCGGCCAACGGAGACGGATATTGACCAGTTCTTATCAAAAGGCATCACGCTCTGAAGCCACGTTTGGCCCATACACAACTGTGATAGTCTGCATATACTTGTCAGATCGTCGTTCCAGTCATGTAGTCAGGGAGAATGTACCATTATACACCTCTGAACAAGTGAGCAGGTCCGAGTTGAAGCCAATGGCTATACCCCCCGAGGCTCTCGCGGATGGGCGTAAAACCCATTCCTTGATTCTGTTCTCCCCTATTCTTTTGAGTTTGATCCCATGTGTAAGTTTGGTCTCCTAATTTCCTACCACTTCCGCCTTGGACTTCATGATAATGTCTCTAACCATGTCTCTTTTACCTTTATCCCCCAGACCCCGGACGTTCCAGAACAGCGTATTCATTGGGGAACCTGTGCTCGAGATGACAGTGTGTGAGGGACTCGGGCGGGTTTCGCCCTCAGCGACCGTTAACCCCCTAGAGTTGAATCCTAGTTCCTTATGAACAGTATCATTAACCCTCTCAGTTTTCCGACCCCTCATTTTGTTAAGAAGAAGCGCATTGCGTTCTTTATCACATACTTCCAAACCACAGGTAACAGCTAATAGAAAAACTTCAGTGTCTGACATGAAATTTAAAATATTAGCAAGAAATTTTTTTGTACCTCCATTGACGTGTTTGGCCGCTTTGGCGGCTGTAGCTCTCTCCAGAAAGTCATCCAAGGACTCCGCATGAGCCCTCTTAGGTGACCGCTGCACCCTAAAACCAACCGTCCTTTGAGACGATCCAGTGCTGTATCCTGGGGCTGACTCTAGCAACGTGGACAGAACCATCTCTGGCGATAACTCCTTTTGAGTATCAGCAATAAACTTTAAGTCCTCAGAGTCCTCGTCCGTAAATGAGAAGTCAACGTCCAGGTCCAGACGCCCTTCTAGGTCTCCTCACTATCTACATGCTGATTTAGAACCTGTAGAGATGCCTCACTATTTGTGGACTCCTCGATGAGCCCATAAGACGACGAAGGCGCTTCAAGATTCTCGTTGATTCCTTTAGCGGACCCGTTCGATGGGCCACACACCGTTGGCTCGTTTGAGACAGTAGAGTTCCCTGCTGTAGGCACGACAAGAAGCTTCTTGGGCCCTACTATAGGCCCATGACTTCCTATGGGGTTCACCCCAACCTCCCCCGCATAGGAAACCAAATATTCGTTAGAGACCGTTCCTCCGCGGTGCACCACACCGCTGGTCCCAGATATGCCGCGGTGCAGTGCACCGCTCGTCACCAACTTCAAAGCGACCCTTCCGCTGTCGCATGTGGTGAGCTCACCCCCCTCCCACGTGGCGACAGCGGAGTGGGTGAGACAGCGGCGACAGCAAACTTCTCTTGTCTCGATGCTGCAGGCGGCAAAAACGCTTCATTAAGTGCCAAAACCCTACCTTCGTCTTCTAACTCCTTAAGGCTCAAAACCTTCTGGCTTTCTCCACTTCGTTGGCTTTATCCCCATTTTTGGGCATCCTCAGATCTCGAGCGCCACCTGTTCCCTCAGAGCTTTCCTCTTTGTGAGCGAACAGCACTCCACCCTTCTCTTTCCCCAAACAGGCCTCTGAGATCTGAAGCCCTGACCCCAAAGAAGCCACTTTATGCCCCTTCGGTGCTTTCCACACTGTATCCACCCACCCACACTATATCCACACAGTTGTCTATTTGTGGCCGTTGATCTTGATTTGAGCGCTTTTTTATTCGGAAACAGCTCTGTTCGGCTTATTGTAGCAGACGTGTCGAACGATGCGTCGAACATGGTGAACGATAGGCGAGCATTGAATGGTCAACACGATTTTGCCTATTTTCAGTTCGAAAACACATCTGTTCGACATTTGTTGCGAGCTTGGCGAGCGGTGAGTCGAACGTGGCAAACGATAGGCGAGCGTTGACTAGTCAACGTCATTTTGCCTATTTTCAGCTCGGAAACACGTCTGTTCGACATCTGCAGCGAGCTTAGTGAGCGGTGTGTCGAACATGGCGAACGATAGGCGAGCATTGACTGGTCAACATCATTTTGCCTATTTTCAGCTCGGAAACACGTTTGTTCGACATCTGCGGCAAGCTTGACGAGCGGTGTGTCGAACATGGCGAACGATAGGCGAACGGTTGTGTTGTAACCCACTTTTTCGGTGCTACGGAGGTCGGATTGGGGCGTGTGACCCCTTATTTCGAAGCTATCTCGAAGATCTACAAGTTCTCTTCAGAAATGAGTTGGAGAATCACCCTTCTTCAAGGTCAAGATAGTCCCGCAACATCTCTGCCTTCACGAAGTTGAGAAGAGCTTTGCAGGACTCTAGGGGAAGTCTGTTCTTGGAAGACAAGTTTGAGGAGCAACTCTAGGGGAGAGTTTTAGCTCTGAACTCGTTGAGAAGAAGGCCGCTCGGAAGGCGAGCGGAGCGAAGAGCTTGGCTCTAGGAGAGAGCCATTTTGGGAGACAAGTTTGAGGAGCAACTCTAGGAGAAAGTTGTGCTCTGAACTCGTTGAAAAGAAGGCCGCTCGGGAGGCAAGGGAGCAAAGAGCTTGGCTCTAGGAGAGAGCTGTTTTGGGAGACAAGTTTGAGGAGCAACTCTAGGAGAGAGTTGTGCTCTGAACTCATTGAGAAGAAGGCCGCTCGGGAGTTGAGCGGAGCAAAGAGCTTGGCTCTAGGAGAGAGCCGTTTTGGAAGACAAATTTGAGGAGCAACTCTAGGAGAGAGTTGTGCTCCAAACTCATTGAGAAGAAGGCCGCTCAGGAGGCAAGCGGAGCAAAGAGCTTGGCTCTAGGAGAGAGCTGTTTTGGGAGACAAGTTTGAGGAGCAACTCTAGGGGAGAGTTGGCTCCGAACTTGTTGTTTAAAAGGGTTTCAACAGTTTTGGCAGCAATTCCGAATGGTGAGCTGCCCCGCACTTGCTTGTTTGCAAGCGGCTAAAGCAACGTCAAACCAAGTATTGGACTTCGAACTTGTTGTTAAGAGAGTTAACGAGTTGTAGGAGCAATTCCGAATGGTGAGCTGCCCCGTACTTGCTTGTTTGCAAGAGGCTAAAGCAACGTCGAACCAAGTATTGGACTCCAAACTTGTTGTTAAGGGAGTTAACGAGTTGTAGGAGCAATTCCGAATGGTGAGCTGCCCCTCACTTGCTTGTTTGCAAGCGGCTAAAGCAACGTCGAACCAAGTGTTGGACTCCAAACTCGTCTTTTGAGCATAGTAAGTTGTGGGAGCAGTCCTGTAGGACAAGCTGGGCTCCGAACTTACCATTTGATGAGTCGTAGACGTGACTCAGAGAGATAGAAGTGAAGCAAGTGCAATAATTTTCAATAGAAAAAAGCTGGGTTTTATTGAGATGAACCTAAGTGGCCGCTTCAATGGGGCGAGCCATTATTATATGCTTTTTGGCCGTGTCACAAGCATCGACCTTATTGAAAACTGAAAACCTACTTCTACGATAGGCTGAGGGCCTCTTGGGAGGAGTTTGGTTCTCCTCCCATTGGACCTCCATGGATAAGGTGGAGGACAGCCCCAGGTTCGAAATCTTGGAACTCGGTGGACCTTTCTGTTCGCTTGTAGGCTCCTCGGGGTGGAGGATCGGTCCCGTCTCTTCGGACAAACTTGGCCAGGTGTCTCGCTGTATGAGTTCTTCGATCTCCTCTTTAAGAGCCCGACAATCATCTGTGTCGTGACCGTGGTCCCTGTTAAAGCGACACCACTTATCTCTGTTTCTTTTCTTGCCAGGGGTATTCATTTTAGGGGGAGCGCAGAGTTGCCCTTCTTTGTCCACCTCCATAAGAATTGTTGATATACTCGCACTGAGGGGGGAGGGGGGTGAACTTCTCAAAACGAGGAGCTGGGCGGCGTTGGCCATTGTCGTCCCTCTGAAATTTTTGGGACCCTTCTTTGCTCGTATTCTTCCGTTTGTTCCCGGACAATGGTTCCTCAAGACTGGGGGGGGTTGAGAGCCTCTTCCACTCGGATGTACTTCTCACTCCTAAGCAGGAGTTCTGAGAAATCTTGAAGAGGCTTCTTGGCAAGGGACGCCTTGAGGTCGGCGATAGTGACGTTGTGCCCGAATGCTGCAGAGGCTACGAATTGGTTGAGGGAGGCAATAGACCGGGCTTCGGCGGTGAAGCGCCGAACATAATCTTATAGGTGTTCACCCTTCTCCTTTCAGGGCCTATCCGAAAGAGAATCCAGTACCTCTTGGTCGTGAATATCTGAATAGGACGAACCGCCTTCATGGATATCTTTGCTTCGAAACATAACAATTAGAATTAGGCTCAGTCAATCGGAATATGTATTATCCATATGGGAGATCTCCAAATTGAGAAGATCCATCGACCTGAGACGGTCACCAAAGATACACCTATTTTCTCGGCCTGGCGACTACTCACGAAATGAGTAAGGAAGAGCCCTTCGAACTGATCGAATGAGAAGATGGAGGCCGGGGCGAGTCGAGAGTACCATTCTCTCGCAAGCCCCTTTAGCGTGGCAGGGAAGGTTTTGCAAAGGAGCGCATCCGACGCCCGGCGGATCAGCATGAGAGTTTTAAAACTTTCGATGTGGTCGGCGGGGTTCGACTCCCCGTTGTATGACTCAAAGTTAGGGGGCTTGAAGTTTTCCGGGATCGAGGCATCCATAATGGCTCGGAAGAACGGGGGCCTGCTCGGGCAGAAATTCCTCGCCCGTTGTTCCTCTTCTCCGTCAAGTCGGCCAAGGCAACTCTCCATCTCATGGAGACGGCGGTAGACCGAGTCTTCCCTTCGGTCATATCATGTCGAGCCCCTAGACTCCTTCCCATTTGAAAGGGGACTAAGAGTACGGTGGTGATGGCTTGGGGCAGGTTGAGGACTAGGTGCCCATTGCTCGTGGTTGGGAGCGACGTTGAGGGCGCGCAGAACGGCCTCTTGAAAATCTTGGAACTCCTCCCTTGTGACTGGTGCCTCTCCAACTTGGCGGTCCCTATGTGTGGCTCGGTTTACTGGAGTATGACTTCTCCGCCGATGGGATTGAGGGGACTCTCTTCGCCTCCTCGGGGGAGGGGATCTTCTGGTCCTCGGTCTGCGGGGGGTCCGGACTCTCGAGACCCCTGGGTGCTCAGGTTGATGGACTCCTCCAAGGACTCGCCATCCATTCAGGCGAGTTCGGAGGTCAACCCCCCTTTGGCGGTTGACAATCACTTGACGGAGATCTTGCTCGGGAGGGCTTTGAGAAGCAATAGAGTCAACTGGAGGATTGTGGACTGCGACATGGTCCTGAAGAGGATGTTGCTTTGGACGACTCCGACGGGAGCCCCTCTGGGCATCCCCCCGAGACTCTGGAGGGGCCTGTTGAGGAGGAGGCTGTTGAAGAAGAACATCTTGAACTGGAGGAGGAGGAGGAGGAGGAAAAGGAGTGGTTCTTCGGCTGGAGACCGCTGCCTTCCTCTTCTCTTTTGGATGCATGACTTGAAACTACTCTCCCTGATGAAGTTAGGTTGGATTGCTTTTTTGATTCCCACAGACGGTGCCAATATGTTGCTGTTGATTTTGGTGTGGGAGCAAACAGATGAATTTTTGGATCCTTGAGAAAACGAAAAGGGCAAACCTGTTGACCTTCACCAATATGTTGACTTGTTTCTTGCCACAGCCGTGAACTTGCAAAAAGTACGATACACCGGGATGGATCCCGGCGATGCACTCTTAGGGATAATTATGAATCTGACTTCTTCTTTATCCTTCTGAACTGGTTTGTAACGGGTTGGGACCCGTACCCAGTAGGACAGATCCGTTTATGGGTTATTGAGCTTTGAAGAAAGACTCAGTTCCCTTTTCAGACCCTCTTGTAGGTGAAATTACTGATTTACCCATGAAAGCTTTAAGATTCGTGTCCAATTTGAACGGTCTCGATTTGATCCTATTTTTAGTCGTATCATCTAGCATGCAGCATGCAAATCTACTCCTAAATTAGAAAGGACTTTAGAATCACCCACCTAAGAAAATTTGAAGTACTCAATTGAACTCCTGGAATTAGAAGCTCCTAGTAGCAAAAACTCCTTCAAAAAGCTCCAAGACTCCGCCTCGCCTCCTCGAATTCTGCGCACCAAGAGAAACTCCAAGCTCCATTTTCAGCCAAGCAAACAGAGAAGCACCACATCACTTTTGTATGCAAATATATCTATCTACCTATGTATATATATACATATTTATATTTATATATGTATACATATAGAATAGGAAATATATGTTGTAGGTGGAGAAACAGTGGACATGTGATGGATTGGATTTCGGAATGGACAGGGAAGAAAAGAAGGAGGGGAGGAATTGAAATGTGATGGGGGTATAAGTACATATATATATAGGAAAATCTTCTATTGTGCACCACCCCTCAGTGTGCACTCGGCCTTCCCACCTTCGTATCGACGATCCGAATCGTTCACATTGATCTACACATCTAAACTAGTTTAAATATGTAAATACAAATCATTTGAAATTCATTTGCCCATCCATCATGTGACTATAGAAAATAATGATTTTCAGCCATACAATTTTGTAACACTTTAATGGATGGGCAAATGAATTTCAAATGATTTGATTTTACATATTTAGACTAATTTAGATGTGTAGATCAATGTGAACGGTTCGGATCGTCGATACGAAGGCTGGAAGGCCGAATGCACACGTCGTGTGCACCATAGGTGGTGCACAACAGAAGGCTTCCCTATATATATATATATATATATATATATATATATATATATATATATATATATATATATATATATATACATTGCATGATGAGATTGAGTGGAGAACAAAATGGGGATGTGCTGGTCTGTGGTTTGTGGGCTCCGAAAATGAACAGAGAGGAAAGAAGGGAGGATGAATGAGAATAGTGTGAAGATTAGGGGGGGTATTTGTACAGTTTTTAATGAGTGGTTATAATAACCAATTGTCCACTACACCCATTAACACCACTCTCTATATTCAAAAAACATTGAACTTCCCTCCATTACCAAATCAGCCGGTTGTCCTCTCTTTCATGTCCAAAACACGTGCACGTGCGTCATGCACACACTTCACTCATACACATATATATTTTTATATTAAAATATAGATTGTAATATATAGTAAATGTTTAAGTAAAATTATTTTAGTTTAATGATAAATTAAATTTTTCATGCACAAAATAAAATAAACACACACACTTTCGAAATTTCATTTTGAAAAGAATACGCTTAAATACATGCACCGCAAACACGTGCGTCGTCCGTAAAATATCAAAAATGCGAAATCAACTTTATCAATCGGGAAAATATTAAAGATAATCAAAGTACAACATAAGAAAAATATATTTAATATTCACACTCGATAATGTACTCAATACGTATATTGAAAACACGTGTACCGCACGTATAAAAATATTTAAATCAAAATGAGAAAAAAATAAATTTCCATTTATAAAATGAATTTGAATACATAAAATAAATAATTAAAATATAGAAAATATTACACGTAGCAGTGGAAAATACGTAATCGATACGTGCATCTGTAAAACGTAAAAAGCACGTAAAATATAAAGATTGAAATTTACTATTTGAGTTGCCTCAAATAGAATTTTAAGATACGGAAAATGCATAAATAGTCGGAATCCAAAATACGTAATGAAACACGTTACGGATATCGCCAGTAATGGTACAAATACACGTGTGTAACACATGAGGGCAAAATTGTCATTTCCAATTTTGCGGGGTATTACACAAACTCCACCGTCGGCCACCACCATCGCTTGACCATTGATACCCTCGTCGACTGCTCCCCTTCTAACCTCGATGTCACCCTCTCAGCCCCCGACCAAAACCCTGTTCATCCCCTCCCTTGAGTCCCCTGCGCCTCACCACCATCAACTGCACCATCCTCGTCAGCACCCCGAGCTCCCGATGTTGCCACGTCTCTCACTGCAACTGCCTTTGACCCACCGACAGCACCTCGCAGTGCCACCTTGCTACAACCACAACACCGCAACTCCACCTGCGACCTCCATCTCAGTGCCACATGCAACCCATCGTTGCCCTCGCCCTATCTCCCCTCGTCACTTGGCTGCAGCCACACCTTCAACTCCACCATTGCTTACCCTGCCTCCTTCCTACATCCGAACACGCACCACCGTGCCATCTCCACATCGCCGTTGCCGCTCGACTTCTCCATCGCCCTTTTGTGCTCGCCTACACCCAACACTACACCGCTCGACCTCTGACTGCAGCCACAGTCCCCGATTGCTGCAGCCGCAACACCCTCGCACCCGGCCGCCATTGCTACGCCAACTCCACTGCCTGGTGACCTCCTTCGAACTCGACCTCCTTTGACCTCCTACACCACCACAACAACCATCATCATCACCTTCGATGACGTGCTCCTCTCTCACACGACCACCCACGGCTCCATCATTGCCGCTGCTGCAACCATCGACTGCCTCCTCTCTTCGTCACCTTGCCACCTGAGCATCACCTTCTTCATCCATTCGAGCTCCACCATTCTGTCACCCAACACCCTGCCTTGCAGTCCCCTCGACTGCCCTGACAGTCGACAGCTAACAACCCCCTTCTCCCTCCTTTGCTGCCTCGACTCCTCCACCGCATTCACCGTTGCTCACTGTTGTGCCGTTGTTTTTGGTGTGTGATGCTGCTAATCTCGCTGTGTGTTGCTATTCTTGTGTGTTCTGCCGCTGTTATTCCCTCCATCGTAGTCTTGCAAACACCGTAATAAGGCAAGCATCTTATACAATCTTCTTGTTCTTGTGCAAGCACCTTCTTGATCCCTGCAAGTAGTAACTCCCTTTGCATACATGTTATCTATCTTATTTGTTGCCATGGTATATCATTGAATTCGAATTATACATTGTTCAACGTTCATTCGACTTCCAGCAATCCAAGTCATAGAAAATCATGAGATGTAACGCCCCAGCCCCAAACTCAGACAATTTATACAATTTATCAGACAAATTATTTATTATTTAGTACAACTGCCCACCACAGGCTGCCTCTCAAAAGGTGGTTAACCGAATTGGTGACTCTTGATCATTGGCATTATTATTTGTAGTTAATTATTCTATTTGTATTCCCGATGTGGGACAAATTCTACTCATATATACCCATTCTCTCTTTCCCGAGAAAGAACACACAGCAAAAGTCAATACTCCCGTGGGTCCCCCCATGTGACGTCATCCATGTGCTGACTGTAGCAGCACAACAGATGAAGCTGCTGTCCTTCATCAGGTGGGCCCCCTCGATGCCACGTCACCCAGTGACGTTAACCGCCGAAAGTAGCTTCATTGCTACTTCTTTATATCGGGTCCCCCCATTTTCAAACTAGTTCCATACAAAGCCCCTATAAGAACTCCTATAGGGCAAACTCCAACCCCTTTATATATATATATATATATATATATATATATATATATATATATATATTAAAGCTCTTTGAAATTACGGGTTGTTACACACACCCCCTTCAAAATCAACATCCTCGCTGAGTACGGGGCATGCAATCTAGCGCGGATCCCCGTTCTAGCCGATGTGGAGCAAGAGTACCCTAATTCAGCTAATTCTGGGCAGTGCAATAACCACGCTCCCTCTCAGGCATACCCTGGTTCAGCTAATTCTGGGCCAGCGCATTGACCATAGCTCCCTCTCAGGCATACATCTCGCCGATGTGGATGGAGTACCCTGATTCAGCTAATTTCGGGCCAGCTCACTGACCACAGCTCCCTCTCAGGCATACACCACACCCACTCTTTTCCTACACAGTGTCTGTAACGCCCCGAATTCCAAATAAGAATGAATTCGAGATTCCACAGGATCTTCACTTCGTACAATTTTGCAAGGAAATTTAAAACTTTTTCAATAGTACATCAGAGTTACAGTACACTTTGTTTACACAGCGGAAGAATAAAAGATTACAATGAAATAAATACATCTTTAAACAAAACAATATCAGCATATCCACTTTATTGCTTCATGAACTTCCATTACCTGCATGTAAGACTGTGGGTACGTCAGTTGATTTCAACCGACAAAATATTATACACGGCTATCCTCTCTATGCCGAAGACAGTATAACGATCTCATTACTTTAGCAATCACAAAAAGATTGAATGAACAATAAAGTGTTAAATCGTGACTACGCTAAACATGTAAGTGTATGCCATGCCTTAATGTCTAATGCACACAATTTATACTAGGATGACACTAATACACACTTGTTCGGATTCTATGCATCCCATACTACATAGGTCCAAGGGCAAGCGCCTACGTACGCCACAATAAAGGGCTCGATCCCTTGCCATGAAAACTACCCGATAATAAATAGGGTTTAGATCATTCCATGAATATGGGTCCCAGACCGACGGCTATTATAACGGTTCCTTCATCGTGCGAATCATCCCGCAAGTGCCCCCTAGTCACGGTATATGTATATACATTAGAGTCGGTAAACTATCCGCTTGACTTCGCCAAGTCCCGAATTTAAATATAAACAAAACCCGTCTCCCACAGAGCAACCTCAGTCCGCCGACTAGGTCTATAGCCACGGAGATCCCCCGCCGACTATATAGAGGCAACTCACTTACGTTTGTCCAGGTTTACTACATCTTTACCTAAGTGCCTAATTATTTTAGTTCAAGACATGAATGTGTTATCAATCCTAGAATCAGTTTTACCTCCTACCGGATTTGTTCACAAAAAAAAAATACGAGATCGCCCAACGAAAATATCTCGAAATCAAGTCTCAAAATCTTTCTTTCAATGTTGCCGGTAACTGAGGTCTTACTAATTCTTAATCATAAACTTTCATGTACAAGAAACATGGGTACACATACCCTTTAAGAATCATGTCTTAAAGCTAGATGATTTCATCTTTCAACTCATTTCACAACTTAAGCAATGTCTCATTTTAGCAATATTCATGATTCTTTAATAATAATAAGTCTTTGTAACCCCCATTTCCGATATTTAGTACTTTCTGCGTATTTTCTATAATTTGAATTTTTGTAAATTTATTTTGTGTTAAATTCGTTTTGGATCTTTATTAAAGTATTTTCTAAACAAAAATTTTATTTATTTCGAATGATGTTGTATTTTGATCTTATCTTCTACATCTTATTGATCGGCTATTTATATTTGAGCTTAAAACAAATATATTATTATTATTGGATTATTTTAATAAAATTGCTAAACCCGAATACTATTCTATTGTATACTTTATTACTATTATGACTATAAATTGTTATTTCATGATTTTCTATTTAAAATTCATATATTGGATTATTATTATTATACCGGATCTGATTTTTTATTTGCGAATTTTCAAATTATTTTCAAGCCCAGTTTATATTCTATTCATTTGTGTTGTTTATTTATTTATTGGGATTCAATTTTTTGTTCATGGAATTCTTTGTTTTCGTTATTGGACTATTTTGTTGATTCTATTTTCTTCTATTTAATTGTGGGTATTTTTATTTGAACCCTATTGATTTTGATCTATCTCATATTGAACCCTAAACCCAATTTGATTTGTTCTTGACCCGAATCATCTTTTATTGGACCTTAAACCTCTATCCCAATACCCTAATTGTACCATATAAATACTACTCTGCTGCAAACCCTAATTTTGCACTCAAATCAAAATCCTAGAGCCATCTAATCTCTCTCCTCTCTCATCTTTCTTTCTCCCATTTCTGAACCCAATTCCACTGTTCATCTTCCCCAGCTAATCCCGTCCAGCTCTGGCACCCTCCGCCTTCGGCGACCCCCATCCTGTCGCCATCCCCATCGCATCCCCCTGACGCATGCTATTAGCGCCGAACCCCCTTCTCCCCCACCCTTTCCTCTTCCTCGACATTACCAACAGACCCAACTCCTTTCCTCCCTCATCTGTTCGATCGCCGACCGAATCCACCAGCGCGCCGCCACTGCCTTGCGTCGCTGCCCCTCGCGCCTCGCCGTCGCACCACCCCCTGGCCGCCAGCGCCGCCACCCGTTGCTGTCCTGCTCCTTCTTACCTTGCTGGTGTTGCTACTGTCTCTTTGTGTTTTGTTTGTGTGTTGGGTTCTTTGATTTCACGTATATTGCATGTGCTGCTTTGGGGATTTGTTAGTTCGTGAGTTTGTTGCTTCGGGATTCTTATCCTGTTATTCTTGGTACTCATTTTCACCGATTAACAGGCAAGTCACCGTCCTCTTGAATTGCTAATTGTATCAAATTCAAGTGTTATTAAAATTCTTGCAAGTAGATCTCTTTGTTATCGTATTATCCTTTGTTATCTTTTTCGTTGGGTCTATTGAGGGTTTACACGAGCTAACCCCAATATTCTTGACATCGTGCCACTTTGACTCTAAATTTAGATCTTTAATGAATGCATATAGAATTGTTAATAGGATTATTCATACAAGTCACAACACAAACAAATTATTGTAGAGACAATCGTTAGGTTGTATGTCGTTTGATCATTTGATGATTGATTGATGTTAGACTTGTATGTGTATGTTTTATAATTTTATTAATCATGTTTGGAAACCTATCATGTTAGTTACAAAATTTATTGACTATAGAATCGATACCCGACATGTTTAATTAATTTCATTTTTCAAGAAAAATACTCTAAGAACTGTACATGCATGCTGACCTGAACTTGATCGCTATTTTCGAAGCAGTAGATGACCTTAAAATAAAATACTTTCTGAATAAGAAATGTAACCCTGAGTGTCTAGTTGCCAAAAACATCCAGAAATTTTGAATTCCGAGTTTTGTAGCAAAAGTTATGCCCGTTTTACTACAGTTGTGTCTTTACTTTCAGATTTTCAGATTCTCGTACATTTCATGTTTAAACAGTAAAAAGGTTGATCAAATGATAGAATTTTGCTATAAAAATTTTCAGATTGTTACTTATCATGTTTAGGAGCCTAGATTATATTTTTACTGATTTTAATATTGAGTTTTTTCTGATTCAAGAATTAAATTAGCAAGATGTCGAATTTCTGTCCGAATATAAAACCTGAAAAGAAACATGTGTTTGACCTAGCTACGGTTGTCGGAATTCGAACTTTAAGTATACGATGGAACCGTATCAAAGTCTAGTTTCCATATTTTCTGACGGATTCAACTTTCGATTTCTGAGTCAGCGGAAAAATGCATTTTTGTACAGGTTGCGCTTGCTGTCCAGAATTTTGGATACTACTTTTTAATGTATTAATTATTCCTCTATCGTATCATTGCATGAATTAATAAATGTGTGTTGCGTTACATGTTCCCAATGAGTTATTGTCACTATTCTAACCGTCCTATCCATGTTATCAACCTATTGTTTTCTTATTAATACTATTATTCACATCTTGTCTCTTAATTGCATATTGTGTTGTTGCATTGATAAATAATTAACAAGCCGGGGTTTAAGGGTTGAGTTTTAGTAGTGAACAATGTAGGGACTGTACTCGGAGGAAGGGCCCGTGTTTCCCTAAATAATGTTCCGGCTATTGTTTTATCGGTGATTGTGGTTATGGCCGTAACCCAATCTATCGTGTATTGTATCGTTGCCGATGACCGTATCGTACACCAAAAGGTGAATAATGTTTATCGTTGAAGAGTACAGGAACTATAGAGCCCACTACTAAGTCTAAAACATAACTTATTTGTATGTAGCAACCATGTAGTAAAAGGATGGATGCATGAAGTGCTACATTAGCTAGGATTAAAATAATTAATAGACTTAATGATCACACTACATCGACACTGCATATTGTTCCTATTGATATCGAATATTGGCTAAGTATTACCGTTATTGATCATTGATTATTGTTATTAATATTGCATCATTATTATAGCCATTTCATCGACTATCATGATTATTGTCCCATGTTATTGATTTCTATTGATCTATTGATTCATTGTTATACCGTTATTCCATTGTTCCTTGCTTTCTCTACTTGCTGTCCATAACTTGCTCTAAGGACAATTATTTTTCTCTTTTTAGATGAAATATTTACAGTTAATGAAGAAGAATTGCCTGCTGGAGTTGGAGAACAAACATTTTGAAGATTTCTGCTTTTAATTTGCTTATCATTTTAAATGACTTAATGTATTGAGAACTTGTATTTATTTTGGATTGGATTATTATTGTTTTGGGCTTATGTCCCGGGTTTTAGTATTGTTTTCAGACGTTCGATTATTATTATTGTATTTGGATATTTATATTGCTTCATTCCAAGTATTTTTGTTCATGAGATCATTATTATTATCTGTGCAATTGTTCTGTATTGTTTATGTTGTTGAGTTAATCGGATAAACAGTTTATGGATGACGTTAGTCATTCGCTGGACCAATGTTACGTATTCGTATTCCGTATTTTTGGGAAGCGGGGCGTGACAAGATTTTTAGTGGTATCAGAGCTTAGGTTTGGATAATATATCAATCAAACGTGACTAACGAAAGTAAGTTTGGCTTTGATTGATATATTAATCAGATTTGGGTTTATATCAGTTTGACTCAACAGTATTTGCAATACAGAGATCACATGAATAATTGATAACCAACGATCTGGAAACTAGTCTCTTTTGATTCCTCTTTGATCCCTTCACATTGAGTTCCTTCATTCTTGTTGTCTTTTGTCCCTCCCATTAATTGATTCCTTATTGGGTATGACTTCATTCTTCCCATGCCCATATTCATTTGATTCTGGTGGCATCTGTTCTTCTTCTTCTTCCTGCTTGGTCCGTCGAGCGGCATCACTTGAGCTACAACGACATGTCTACAGCTTGGAGCTTCACCATCAGAGCAGCGCAGCGGAAGTGTGGTGGGCCCATAACCCGCAGGTTCTAGGATTCTCTTGTTGTTCTATTTCTTGCATTGTTTACTCCCTTTTCATACATTTGTATTGTCATCATTCATTGAATCTTCATTTAAAATCATTCTAGATAACTTCATTCTTATCCGTGCTCTACCCTATTCTGGTGCTGTCACCATTTTGTTTCTTTCCCTGTGATTCCTGTTTTGATTTCATCAGTTTGCTTTTGTTTTATCCTATGTACCGTCTGACCAAATTTTGAGGACGAAATTTTGTTGTAAGGTGGGTATGATTGTAACCCCCATTTTCGATAATTAGTATTTTCTGCGTATTTTCTATAATTTGAATTTTTGTAAGTTTATTTTGTGTTAAATTCGTTTTGGATCTTTATTAAAGTATTTTCTAAACAAAAATTTTATTTATTTCGAATGATGTTGTATTTTGATCTTATCTTCTACATCTTATTGATTGGCTATTTATATTTGAGCTTAAAACAAATATATTATTATTATTGATTATTTTAATAAAATTGCTAAACCCGAATACTATTTTATTGTATAATTTATTACTATTATGATTATAAATTGTTATTTCATGATTTTCTATTTAAAATTCATATATTGGATTATTTTATTATTTTAACGGATCTGATTTTGTTTGCGAATTTCCAAATTATTTTCAAGCCCAGTTTATATTCTATTCATTTTGTGTTGTTTATTTATTTATTGGGATTCAAATTTTTGTTCGTGGAATTCTTTGTTTTCGCGATTGGACTATTTTGTTGATTCTATTTTCTTCTATCTAATTGTGGGTATTTTTATTTGAACCCTATTGATTTTGATCTATCTCATATTGAACCCTAAATCCAATTTGATTTGTTCTTGACCCAAATCATCTTTTATTGGACCCTAAACCTCTACCCCAATACCCTAATTGTACCATATAAATACTAATCTGCTGCAAAGCCTAATTTTGCACACAAATCGAAATCCTGGAGCAGTCTAATCTCTCTCCTCTCTCATCTTTCTCTCTCCCCGTTTCTGGACCCAACTCCACTGTTCATCTTCCCCAGCTAATCCCGTCCAGGTCCGGCACCCTCTGCCTCCGGCGACCCCCATCCTGTCACCATCCCTGTCTCGTCCCCCTGACACGCGCCATCAGCATCGAACCCCCTTCTCTTTCATCCCTTCCTCTTCCTCGACATTACCAACAGACCCAACTCCTTTCCTCCCTCATCTGTCCGATCACCGACCGAATCCACCAGCGTGCCGCCACTGCCTTGCGTCGCTGCCCCTCGCACCTCGCCGTCGCGCCACCCCCTGGCCGCCAGCGCCGCCACCCGTTGCTACCCCGCTCCCTCTTCCGTTGCTGGTGTTGCTGCTGTCTCTTTGTGTGTTGTTTGTGTGTTGGGTTCTTTGATTTCACGTATATTGCACGTGCTGCTTTGGGGATTTGCTAGTTCGTGAGTTCGTTGCTTAGGGATTCTTATCCCGTTATCCTTGGTATTTATTTTCACCGATTAACAGGCAAGTCACCGTCCTCTTGAATTGCTAATTGTATCAAATTCAAGTGTTATTGAACTTCTTGTAAGTAGATCTCTTTGTTATCGTATTACCCTTTGTTATCTCTTTCGTTGGGTCTATTGAGAGTTTACACGAGCTAACCCCAATATTCTTGACATCGTGCCACTTTGATTGGATCTGTAATGAATGCATATAGAATTGTTAATAGGGTTATTCATACAAGTCACAACACAAACAAATTATTGTAGAGACAATCGTTAGGTTGTATGTCGTTTGATCGTTTGATGATTGATTGATGTTAGACTTGTATGTGTATGTATTCTAATTTTATTTATCATGTTTGGACACCTATCATGATAGTTACACAATTTATTGACTATAGAATTGATACCCGACATGTTCAAATAATTTTATTTTCAAGAAAAATACCCTAAGAACTGTACATGCATGCTGACCTGGACTTGATCGCTGTTTTCGAAGCTGTAGATGACCTTAAAATAAAATACTTTCTGAATATGAAATGTAGCACCGAGTGTCTAGTTGCCAAAAATATCCAGAATTTTTGAATTCCGAGTTTTTAACAAAAGGTATGCCCGTTTTACTACAGTTGTGTCTTTACTTTCAGATTTTCAGATTCTTGTACCTTTCATGTTTAAACAGTAAAAAGGTTGATCAAATGATAGAATTTTGCTATGAAAATTTTCAGATTGTTACTTATCATGTTTAGGAGCCTAGATTATATTTTTACTGATTTTAATATTGAGTTTTTGCTGATTCAAGAATTAAATTAGTAAGATGTCGAATTTCTGCCCGAACATAAAACCTGAAAAGAAACATGTATTTGACCTACCTACGTTTGTCAGAATTTGAACTTTAAGTATGCGTTGGAACTGTATGGAAGTCTAGTTTCCATATTTTCTGATGGATTCAACTTTCGATTTCTGAGTCAGAGGAAAACTATATTTTTGTACAGGTTACGCTTGCTGTCCAGAATTTTGGAGACTACTTTTTAATGTATTAATTATTCCTCTATCGTATCATTGCATAAATTAATGAATGTATGTTACATTACATGTTCCCAATGAGTTATTGTCACTATTCTAACCGTCCTATCCATGTTATCAACCTATTTTTTTCTTATTGATACTATTGTTCACCTCTTGTCCCTTAATTGTATATTGTGTTGTTGGATAGATAAATAATTAACAAGCCGAGGTTTAAGGATTGACTTTTAGTAGTGGACAATATAGGGACTGTACTCAGAGGAGGGGCCCATGTTTCCCTAAATAATGTTCTGGCTATTGTTTTATCGATGATTGTGGTTATGGCCGTAACCCAATCTATCGTGTATTGTATCGTTGCCGATGATCGTATCATACACCGAAAGGTGAATAATGTTTATCGTTGAAGAGTACAGGAACTATAGAGACCACTACTAAGTCTAAAACGTAACTTGTTTATATGTAGCAACCATGTAGTAAAAGGATGGATGCATGAAGTGCTACATTAGTTAGGATTAAAATAATTAATAAACTTAAGGATCATACTACATCGACACTGCATATTGTTCCTATTGATATCGAATATTGGCTAAGTGTTACCGTTATTGATCATTGATTATTGTTATTAATATTGCATCATTATTATCATGATTATTGTCCCATGTTATTGATTTCTTTTGATCCATTGATTCATTGTTATACCGTTATTCCATTATTTCCTGCTTTCTCTACTTGCTGTCCATAACTTGCTTTAAGGACAATAATTTTTTTCTTTTTAGATGAAATATTTACAGGTAATGAAGGATAATTTCTTGCTGGAGTTGGAGAACAAACATTTTGAAGATTTCTGCTTTTAATTTGCTTATCGTTTTAAATGAGTTAATGTATTGAGAACTTGTATTTATTTTTGGATTGGATTATTATTCTTTTGGGCTTATGTCCCGAATTTTAGTATTGTTTCCAGACGTTGGATTATTATTTTTGTATTTGGATATTTATATTGCTTCATTCCAAGTATTTTTGTTCATGAGATCATTATTATTGTATGCGCAATTGTTCTGTATTGTTTATGTTGTTGTGTTAATCGGATAAACAGCTTATGGGTGACGTTAGTCATTCGTTGGACCAATGTTACGTACTCGTATTCCGTATTTTTGGGAAGCGGGGCATGACTGTCTTTTTTATGAACAAACTTCATTCAACATTGATCTCTTTAATAACTTAAATGCAAATAACCAATTCACATTTCAACATGTACCAAGTACTCTAACTTCGCATAAGTGAATCATCACATCAAGAGAAATTTATTTACATGGATAATTTATTCTCATTCTACCAATAAATCTCATTAATAATGTCGAAGCTCATTTTTCATTTCTCATTTTGCACCTTTTTAGAACAAAATCAATATCCCATTTTTTTTTTGTACAAAATAATGTCTCTCAAATGTCTATTGCTTTTCAATAAACAAGAAAAATCTTTAAGAACAATTTTCTATAATTTCTCCATCATGTTTTATGAGTATTAGGATTTTTTCCAAAATTTTCAAATGCATTAGGACTCCCTAAATGTAATAAAACCCCTCAAAAAATTATGTGCTAACCCTGGGTTTCGAACCCGAGCCAACAGAGCTAGCGCCCAAGTCAGAGCGTGCTAACCAAAGCCCCTAATGTTCACTCTAGGCTTTCGGTGAATTCTAAAACGACAAAAAAAAAAAAAAATATACTTGGCCCAACGAGTTTCGAACCCAGGACCTCAGAGAAGTCGACGCAACCTCCGACACTAGGCCAAGTGCGCCAGTCGACATAGAGTTCATTGATAAGTTTTTGTTCTATTTTCTGTTATTTCATATCTTTTACAAAGAAACATGATTCCTCTAATTATGATCAAGCCTTTCATTTAGTTGAAACAGACTTATATAAACTGAGATTTATAATAGTAACTCACTGCCTTGTAGATCATACTTTAGAAAAATAAAACAAACTCACAAATTTTACATTCGTTCTTTCTAGCATATTATACTTTTATAATAATCTAATTAGTTCCATAACAACAATTTTATTTTCTTTAATTTACTTATCAAAGAAGTATCCTCAACATTTTCATACAAATTAAAATTTTGTACAAAAGACCAAATATATCTCTAATTCAACCATGGATATCTCAAGTATTTCTTCATGCGAAAACTAGTATGTTTAACAATGTCGACATGTCAAAATAACAAAAAATTTATCTTTCTCTTTTCTTTCTTCTTTTTAAGCATTATGTCACAGAAAAAAATATTCTTTAATCATTACTCATACTTATCATACGTTTGACAAACAAGAATTTGCAAACATTCTAGCATGGTCCATATGATTATTTTTCTACTTCTTAATTAGCATGGTAATAATTTGTTCACTAACTTTCAACAAGATCATTGTATATTTTGCTAGCATGGATTCTACAAATATCTCATTCAACTTATATTACTCTTTAAACGAATTTAGCATGCAATTTCTACTTTA
This sequence comes from Hemerocallis citrina, assembly GCA_017893485.1. NCBI lineage: Eukaryota > Viridiplantae > Streptophyta > Magnoliopsida > Asparagales > Asphodelaceae > Hemerocallis > Hemerocallis citrina. The sequence continues at coordinate 202,157,265 of CM030362.1, forward strand.
GAAAGTATGAGAACACCCACCTTATGTGATGCTTGAACAATTTGGAAGGAAGGATGGGACACTACTTCTAGCTCCAAGACAAACTCCTAGGAATGGGTTCTCCTCCTAGCAAGCTCCCTCTCCTAGCAATGACTTCTTCTCTCTAGCAAAATTTCCCCCAAGCAAAAGAACTCTCACTCTTTTTTTTTTCTTTCTCTTCTTTTGATTTTGATAATGTTTTTGGTGCAAGAGAAAGGTAGGGAATGAGGCTCTATTAATAGGATTTTGGGAGGGTCTAAAGTGCAAAAATCCCACCCTAACAACTCTTTAAATTTATTTTACAACTCTCCACTTTCCTAACTCCTAAAACCCCCATCTCTTCACCTCCCCACTCTTCAGAACGCCAACTCCAAAACCCTTCTCCTCCCCACTCCAAAACCGGCCACACCCCCTAGCCCAAAATCCGGTCTACATACATTGGTGTTTGCATGCACACATGCATAAACACATATGCATACATTTTTATAACTCTAAATGTGTACTAACATTTGTAACTTGTCATGTATTAGTGCATGTTTAACTAAAAAAGTGATTTTAATAGTGGGCTTGCTACATGGGCTCATTACTAATTAATTTATTTAATTATCTAGTGGGCTCCTCTCCTAATGAGCTAGATTTTAGTTTATAGGTCCATGGATTAAAAGAAAGGCTAAATAAAACTTATGCATGCTAAAAATTTGTAAGTGAGAATAACAAATGAGAATAAAATTTTTGCACATGCATCATACGTGCAAAAATAAAAAAAAGTATTTTTTAATTTAAAATAATTTGTGTGGTGTTATAGTGTCGAAAGTCGGCTCTGATACCATTTGTAATGCCCTGGCCCGAAACAACAATTTTAGCAAACAACTGCCCACCATAGGCTGCCTCATAAAAGGTGCTATAGCTTGTTGGTGACCATATATATATATGGGAGTCTTCCGTTGTGCACCACCTATGGTGCACACGGTGTGTGCACTCGGCTTTCCCGCCTTCGTATCGACGATCCGAATTGTTCATATTGATTTATACATCTAAATTAGTCTAAATATGTAAAATCAAATTATTTAAAATTTATTTGCCCATCCATTGAAGTGTTACAAAATTATATGACTGAAAATCATTGTTTTGTATAGTCACATGATGGATGGGCAAATGAATTTCAAATAATTTGGTTTTACATATTTAGACTAATTTAGATGTGCAGATCAATGTGAACGGTTCGGATCGTCGATACGAAGGCGGGAAGGCCGAGTGCACACGAGTGCACACTGAGGGGTGGTGCACAATGGAAGATTTTCCTATATGTATATGTATATATATATATATATATATACTCTTTGCAACTCTCGATGTGGGACAAATTCCACACCCCGCTCATGTTTCTCTCGCAAGAGAAACACACAACTCGGCGGGCCCCACGTGACATCATCAGCCACGTCAGCGGCAACATCACTCACAGCTGCTCCGTGGGTCTCTACCACGTGGCAAGACAGCAGCAGAAAACCCCTATCAACGTGGGCCCCCATGTCTGCCACGTCAGCGGTCTGGCCCTCTTCACACCGGGCGGGACCCACTCAATTGCCACGTCACCCATGTGACGCAACGGCAGAAACATCATCAATATGCTACTTTGGACTCGTGGGCCCTCAATAATCCCATATAAACTCCCCTATAGGAAATTCTATGGGTCAGCTGCTATATATATATATATATATATATATATATATATATATATATATATATATATATATATTCTTAATACAGGGCGTTACAGACCCCCCCCCCCCTCTTTAAGAATTCAGCGTCCCACAGAAGTCGGGACTTGCAACGTAGCGCAGGATCCCCTTTCTAGCTGATGGGAGCGGGAGTACCCTGATTCAGCTAATTTCGGGACAGCGCAATAACCACAGCTCCCTTTCAGGCATACCCTGATTTAGCTAATTTCGGGCCAGCGCATTGACCACAGCTCCCTCTCAGGCATACATCTCCTCGATGTGGATGGAGTACCCTGATTCAGCTAATTCCGGGCAGCTCACTGACCACAGCTCCCTCTTAGGCATACACCGCACCCACTCTTTTTCCACATGGTGTCGAAAGTTGGCTCTGATACTATTTGTAACGCCCTTGCCCGAAACAACGATTTTAGCAAACAACTGCCCATCACAGGCTGCCTCATAAAAGGTACTATAGCTTGTTGGTGACCTTCAATCCTAGGCAATCATACATATATTTATTTAATTTTTTGCAACTCCCCATGTGAGACAAATTCCACACCCCGCTCCTATTTCTCTCGCAAGAGAAACACACAGCTCGGTGGCCCCACGTGACATTAGCATCCACGTCAGTGGCAGCAGCACTCACAGCTGCTCCGTGGGCCCCCTGCCACGTGGCAAGACAGCATCGGAAAACCCCCACCAACGTGGGGCCCTACGTTTGCCATGACAGTGGTCTGCCCCTCTTCACACTGGGCGGGACCCATTCAACCGCCACTTCACCCATGTGACGCAATGGCCGAAAACAGCAGTAATCCGCTGCTTTGAACTCGTGGGCCCCACCTCAATAATTCAATATAAACCCCCTATAGGAAATTCTATGGGTCTGCTTCTATTAACTATATATATATATATATATATATATATATATATATATATATATATATATTCTATTCTTAATATGGGGCGTTACAGACACCCCCCTTAAAAATTCAGTGTCCTCGCTAAAGCCAGGGACTTGCAACGTAGCACATGATCCCTTTCTAGCAGATGGGAGCGGGAGTACCCTGATTCAGCTAATTCCGGGCTAGCGCAATAACCACAGCTCCCTCTTAGGCATGCCCTGATTCAGCTAATTTCAGGCCAGCATATTGACCACAGCTCCCTCTCAGGCATACATCTCGCCAATGTGGATGGAGTACCCTGATTTAGCTAATTTCGGGCCAGCTCACTGACCACAACTCCACATCAGGCATACACGCACCCACTCCTTTCCCACACGGTGTCGAAAGTCGGCTATCCCTTGCCCCAAACTCAGACAATTTATACAATTTATCAAGCAAATTTTTTATTATTTAGTTCAACTGTCCACCACAAGCTGCCTCTCAAAAGGTGGTTAACCGAATTGGTGACTCTTGATCATAGGCATTATTATTTATAGTTAATTATTCTATTTGTATTCCTGATGTGGGACAAATTCTACTCATATCTACCTGTTCTCTCTCTCCCCCGAGAAAGAACACACACAACGGAAGTCAACACTCCAGTGCCCCTCCCCCCCAACGTGACGTCATCCATGTGCTGATTGTAGCAGCACAACAGATGAAGCTGTTGTCCTTCATCGGGTGGGCCCCCTCGATGCCACATCACCCGGTGACGTCAGCCACCGAAAGCAGCTTCACTGCTGCTTCTTTATACTGGGTGCCCCCCCCCCCCCCATTTTCAAACTAATTCTATACAAAGCCCTATAGAAACTCCTATAGGGCAAACTCCAACCCCTTTATATTGTTATATATATATATATATATATATATATATAAAGCTCTTTGAAATTACGGGGTGTTACATGAGAACCCACTTACATATGCATATATTACACGAACACAAACTAGTGACATGAAATTATAAAAGTAAGATTGATTGAATGAATTGTAGTTGTATGTGATCGTATGGTTATATCCGTAATTTAATACCATAGAATTCAATAATTCCATTATGTTAACGATAGAAATTCACCAAATTTACTGAATACTTGTTGAAATCAGACTATAAGAATGAATTTTGTGAATTTGTAACCCATGTTTTTCGTTTTCTATATTTTTGAGTGTATTTTCTTTTCCCATGTATTTGATTCTTATTGTATCTCTTTTCGGATCATATATTGGATCTTCTTTTTTTTCAATATATTTATTTATTTGATTTGTCGTCTTCTCATTTGAGTTTTTGATTCTATTGTCAGCCTATTGTTTCTTCTCTGATTGATCGAGCCATTATTTTTATCCTCATTATTTTAATTGTTCATGTCCTATTTTATTTATTCATTTTGTTCCTATCTCATTTATTGGATCGTCCTATACTTGTTGGATCTTTTAATTAAACCCTATTCTATTAAATTCCTTCTTGGGTCCAGTAACCTATTTTAACCCACTAAAACCCTAACTATCCATGTATTTATACTACATCCTTTGCTTCCACCCTATTCATCTACAGAACATTAAACTAACCATACCCGTTTGCCTAATACCCTACCCGTTAACACCCCAATACCCCCTCAGCCGTCACAACCTAAATAGAAACCCTAATATACTTTTCCCCAACCTATATATTTTCTCATGACCTGTTCATCTCTACCATCTCAAATCCTAGTCTCCCGAACCCATCTCTGTGTTTCCCCGACCTCCTAACTGAATCCCCCTGGTCCCCTATTTCCCGTCTTCCTTTTCGGTGCTCCGCCCTGCCCTCCTCTCATCGATGCGCCACCACAGCCAGAGGCAGCCTTGCACCAGACTTCCCTCCGACCTAAACCCATATCTCCTGATCTCCTGCACCCTCTCCCGAACACCTGTCTCCCCTTTTCGTCCTTGCTCCCTCCGCAGCCTGTGCAGCCCCCGACCAGGTGCGACCCCCCTATGCTACCTTACAGTCGCGCCAGCCTTTGTGCCCTTGCCGTGTGCTTCTCCTTCGACAACAGTAGCAACGAACAATGCTGCTGTTTTCCCCTCCCCGCTCTCTCTTGGTGTGCATGTTCGGACTCGTTGTGTTCGGGTGCTCGTTGTTGTGTTCGTGGTTCGTAATTGTGTTCCTGGTTCGTGGCTTCGTTCGTTCATTGAGTTCATTGCCCGGAAATCCATTCCCGTTATTCTTGTTCTTGCTCCGTTCTCATCGTCGTCTATAAGGCAAGTAACTTGTATTCTTTTCTTTGTATAATACAAGTACTAAATACCGCCTGTAGTGTAGTTGTGTTCTAGAGACAATTCTTGTGTGAAACTCCTTATTGATCTTGTCTCTATTGTGTTGACCAGCCGGTAGTTGCCTCCCTACACACATGACATGAAATAACCTAGGGATGATCACTTCTTGTTGTGTACATGCATGTTGTTCGTATGATATCGTGTGCTTGGTTGTGTTAGTTGTAGTATACTTGTTGTAGACTGGTGAAATACCCTATACCATGTTGTTTGGACATCTAGTACATCATATTTCATGTTTGGTTATGTTTGGATGAGTTTCGTATGAACTAGTTGATTTTGTCTATGAAGGATATTTTCTATTTTGCCGGTTTTCCCATTTTGATAGGTATTTTAGACCATATTAAGGTCAGTATATAAAAATTATTTGTGAATATGAATTATAGAGAATTCTGTCTACTTTCCAAATTTTTTGACAGATCTCAGTTTCGAATTATGAGTTGCAAGTTATGACTATTTTACTACAAATGTGTTTAAAAATTTCAGATTCTGTTTTCTATGAAGTCTGTATGACTATTTATTATTCTACTGATAAGATAATATTTTGATCCAATATTTTGCTGGTTACAACTAAAATTGATTGGAATTAACACCTAATTTTTGTGGATTTAATCGATGCATTTTACAAACTATTCTATACTTGCAAATAACTACTATACTTGCAGAATTTTCTTGCTGTTCAGTAAAGATACATAATTTGACCTAATTCTACTTGCTGTCTCTAAAAGGTTTGTGAATATGAATTATAGCCTACTATATCTAGTTTATCACCCTTTTGACGGATCTGGTTTTCGATTTGTATTTTGTGAGATATTACTATTTTCGTACTGCAGTGTTTAAAATTCCAGATTTACAAATTTGCTGTGTCTTGCTGTTTTCTTATTTTATTTGACTATTCTATTTATGTTGAAAAATTATGAAACTTTATTTTCTGATACTAAACATACTAGGGAATACCCCAGATTTTTCTTGGATATAATTAGTAAGTTTTTATGCCGTTTTCCTGTTTATGAATACAAACTTCTGATTTCAGGCTGAACATGGTTTCGGGATACAAACCTGTTTTGAGACTTGTTTTTGTGAAATACCATATGACTTATATATATTTGCTGGAATCGGCCGGGAGTCTATTATCTAGATCTTCTGAAGGATCCAAGTTTGCATGTTTGTGGCAGCGGGTATCCCAGATTTAGTGCAGTACTATCTTGCTGTCCCGAACTAGAATTCTTGTTGTCCTAATCTTTTATGAGTTGTCTTTCATCTGTACATATTTATCTTTCAACCTGAACTTGTTACTTGTCTATACCATGTTATACTTTTCATGTTTTGTACACATACATGCTTGTTTGATAATAATAATAATAAATAACTAAGCCGGGGGGAAAGATCTAATAGTGGAAAATACAGAAATGTGTACCCGGAAGGAGATTTATAGATCCTACGTGATTACTTGACACTTGCACAACTTGACACGTGATTACTTGACACTTGCACAACTTGACACGTGAATACTTGGCACCTGCACAACTTGACACGTGATACATGATACATAGAGCTTGGAGCTCGATTACTTGATACTTGTCCCTGAGTACACTGTCCTCTATGATCCACTATGAAATCATGAAATTGTTTGAATATAGCAACCATGTGGTAAAAACCTGGGACGCATGAAGTGCTACCTAGATAGTAATAAATACAAGACTTGAACATGATCACTTGACACTTGCTACTTGTACATGACACTCGATACTTGACACTTGATACTTGTTGCTTGTTTACATGATACTTGTTTTACTTGACACTTGTTACATGCCACTTGCACTTGTTCATCTTGCCATGCTAGTTGTTCTCTTTTGTTATCATGTCTATTCCATATTATTTGTTTACCCTTTTCCTATACCTTTGCATGCACTACAAGCGGCCCGTAACTTGCATTGACGGGCGTTTTATTTTCTTTTTCCTCTTCCTGCAATTGCTAAATTGCAGATTTTGGAGATCAGCAGTCAGATGGAGTAGGTGATATGAGATTCTAGATGCTAGAGTTTTTTTTTATTTCTTGTTGCTTATTTTGAATAATTGTATCTGTTACTTGGATTATTTTTTATTGGGCGATGTGACCCAAGATTTTTGACTGGTCAGATTGGTTTATTTGAGATTATTATATTTTGGTTTCAAGTAAATTCTGGTGCTATATTGATTCATATATGCATGCGTGGTTGACTTCTCTTGCTTCCGACTCTGATTATTTTTGTGAAATGTTGTAAAGATCCTGATAGCTTATAGATGATGAAAATTATTCGCTGGGCTTAGTCACGTATCCATATTCTGTATTCTCTTTTTGGGAAGCGGGGCATGATAAAATTACAACGGTTATATATTACAAGTGTTAAAATTATATCGTACTGTCTACCCCGTACTGTACTGAGATTTTGACCTAATTACATATAAAATAAATCAATACTTATTAAATAGAAATTGTAGCATATTGTGTCTAGTTTCTAGAACATCTGATGAATTCTCAATCCGATTTACATATTGTAAGTTATCGCTATTTTAGTAGTGGCATGTTATAATTTTCAGAACCGAGACTGTTCACAGAACCCGTAAAGAATTAATTGATCGACCTAACTTCTGTAAATGTAATGTATCGTGTGAATATTTGTCGGAACCGTCAGGGAGTCTAGTTTCTAGAACTTCTAACGAAACTTGATTCGCTTTCTTGTAGCAGTAGAAAAGTTAGTTTTTGTACAGCAACGTATTGCTATCTAGAATTGTATTCTCATGTTTTTTGTATGTGTTAAACTTGTATCTAATGAATTGCACAACATACCGTTCATTGTACATTCATTGATACCATTTCTTGACATCGTTCCATCGATTGCATATGCATGATTCATTGTAATAAAATAATGACAAGTCGGGATAAAAAGAAAAACGACCTAGTTATGGGTACTATAGGAGACTGTACTCGAAGGGGGCCCGTGTTTCCCGTATTGATTACTGATACTGATATGAGGGGCCCGTTTTTCTCGTACTGATACTAATACTGATTACTGTTTTGCCGATTAATTGCGGATTACAGATTGCAGTATCCCAACTATCGTATACTGTACTGTTACTGATTACTGATTACTGATTTCTGTTTACTGTAGCCGAGTACACGACCCTAAATGATCCACCACGATAGTCAAAACGTTCACTTGATTGTATGCACCCAAACCTGTGGTAAGGGACGCAGGATTGCGTGCATTAGATAGATTAATAAAAGATTGATAGACATAAGATTAACACTGAGCATCGACACCCGCATTATTGAGTATTGAATATTGTTTATCGATCATTAATTATTAAATATAGTTTATCAATCATTGTGTAATTGTTTACTGTTTACTGATCATTGTATTATCGACTATTGTGTACTGACCCTTGCTCTCTTGATCATGTTATTGTCTGTTGTTTATTGACCCTGATATCGTTTCAATTTCTTGTTCCTGTTACATCATCCTTTTACTGCTTAACTGCTTGTTACTACTTGTGGCCCGTAGCTTGCTCTAACGGGTACTCCTCCTATTTCTTTTGAGTTAATATTTATACAGATACAGATGATGGGATACTGAAGAACTTGACGTACTGCTATTGCATTATGTATTCTCGGCATTATATAAGTACTTGTATCTCAGATATTAGTTATTCATGCTATTATTGTTCACGCAATTATTATTATTATTGTTGAACTTACCAATATTGTACAACTTATGGATGATATGAGTTGGTATACTTATATCATTTGCTGGGCCTCAGTTACGTGCCCGTGTTTTCGTATAACAGGAAGTGGGACATGACAGCAGCTCTACTCAAGTGTCCACTTATCAAGCAGTTTATGGCAAGCCCCTACTATACTCTCGTATGTGCCAAAGACAGTTAGAGTATAGGATGTAGAGGATACTTTGCTCAATAGGGATGTCACTTTGCAAATTTTAAAAGACAACTTGCCTACAGCTCAGCGCAGGATGAAGAACAAGGTTGATTCACACAGATCAAATAGGGCTTTTGAAGTTGGAGATTGGGTATATCTCAAATTGCAGCTGTACGGACAAGTATCTGTGGAGGGGGACACAAGATTCACAAGCTTTCCTTACTCTATTCTAGACCTTATGAGGTTGTAAAGAGGATTGGTTTGATTGATTATCGGTTGCAATTTCTAGAAAGTGCTAGGATTCATGATGTGTTCCATGTTTCATCGCTCAAGCTTCATGTCATCAGGTCTTCTACTGTGCCCAGCTCTGTCACTACTCTTCCCTCATATTTTGCTGATGTTGCACTTAATCTCCTCAAAATCTTAGCTAAACGCATGGTTCCTATAAGGGTAATGAGAGTGAAGCAACTTGGAAAAGTTCATGGGATATCTATTGGAAATTTACATCTTTTCGGAACAACATGGATGCTCCTTTTGAAAAGATAGGGGGGGGGGGGGGAATTGATCTAGCTCATTGAGTTGGATTCTGTTGGAGTTGCTAATGAATCTATTGCAGATGTATCTGCTGAGACGAAGAAGAAATAGATTACGTATCAGTCCTATTCCTTATGTATCTGCCCCTGGGATAATATTATTCTGAACTGGCTGTTTTTGTAAGATGTATGCTTTCTTTTCATAATAGTCCTCGAGTTGTAATATTGAACATTGCACGTAGAGACAACTGTCTATATCTGGTTGGTTGTTGAATTAGTAGCGGGTCCGACTTATAACTGTTTAAATTACATGTTGTAATTCCGTGTGTTGCACATTCTAGTGTGGGCAAGCTATATAAGCTCTAAGTTTGTAATCAAACTCATTTTGTGAAATAAATTCGAATCCAATCTTAATATCGTTTCATTATATTCTTCTTCCCCTCATATTGATCCTCGAAACCCTAAGTTTTGTGCAGGTCCGATGCCAAGGAGAAGAGCCACCATGTCCAGCTGTCGACTTGGAAGTCTAGCTGGAACAAACCAACTACAAGTTTTTCTCTCTCCCATACTTGCTCATAGCCTACGCATAAAACCCGAAAGACCCAACAACATATTATCATATCACACGCACTCCAAAACCCATGAAGAACCCATCTTTATCTAAAAATGCCATTTACCCAGATATCAAAATGCTACCTTTGGTAGAGACTCCTCATCGGAATGCTCCAAAAGCCGACCCACAAATAAAGTGCAATAAGGGTCGCCAATCACCTTCGGATCACCAAATGGGTCATCCAAAAAACCAGAAAAAATGGACCAATCAAATGAAAGATTGCAAATGGAGATTGAATAAGAGCGTGAAAGAAAGAGGATAAGAAATTTACAGAGGTTAGCTTTTGAATAGAGATGAGCTTCGTAAACGGTGTTGTCGTAAGGGAGAATGTTGGTTTCGTCGATGTTGCTGGCTTGGATTCGATGGTAGGATTCTGCGTAGAACACAAATTTTATATTGCTCATGAGTTCTTCATCTTTTCCCTTTCTGCTTGTACTGTAATTTCTTTTACACGGGTTTCTCTAATTTTGGAGGGTTTTATAAGTCGTCTTTTTCAAATCTAACTCCCAGATCTTCTCAGACTAGCTCTCGCCCGCCGCCACTGTCACCATCATCCTCGTCTCAAGTGAGCTAACTCGTTGAGGCTAGAATTGGGTACCTCCAATTTACAGTATATTTTTTATTGGGGGGTTTTATGATGTATTTTATTTTGGGCAAAAAACAAAGTACTCCCCAACATTTGGCCGGAGTACAAAATACCCATATAATGTTTGAAAAAGTACATTATACCCATTGCTTATGAATTATTATTTACTATTTTATCCTTACTTTTCATAAATTACTATTTTACGGTGGATCTTCTTGGGCGTCCCCGACGTGGCAAGGGCACCTATGCTAGCCGCCTGTCCAACCTCATCGGCGTTCCCCACATCGCCAACGGTGATCTCGTCTGTGATGAGCTCAAGGGTTCCAGCCCTTTCTCGAAGTAGGGATTGATATTGCTTTAATTTTCGGTTCCAATTTAGTAATCTATTTGGAATTGTGGGAGATTTGGAGTTAGATTTGAGATTTGGATGGACAGAAATGAAAATTCATTTGAATTGAATTGGTGTAATTGGAGCTAAAATCAGTTTGGAATTTAGGAGAAAAATGCGTTAAAGTATACTCCCTTTTTTGCTTTTGGTTGGGTTTGGGAGATTTGTGGATCTGAAGTTTGGAGAGAAAGTGGAAAGATTTGGTTTAGTTGAGTTGTTGTGATTCGAGGTGAAGTTGATTCGAAATTTGAAGGAAAAGAGGCTAATTTTTTAAGGAGTATTGTAATGTTTTTTAGGAGGTTCATACTAGACAAGCCCTTTAACTCTGATTGTATTCAAGTAGAATGAGATAGAATGAGAGTGTATAACAGGGTCGATTTAACAACAAGAATTGAACAATAAATATGTTAAACTGTTACAATCAGACATATCAATGCAAAGTGATTATTGAGATTGATAACTAAATTAAGTTTGCATTCTCTATAAAATTTAGAAGAAAATTATTCCCCATTACACTGTTCTAGTCATTTCTGGTTCTTAACTTGTTCGAACTTAGGGTCCAAGATAACTTCTCCTCTTGGTATATGTAATTACACATAAACGGTCAGATCAGAGCTTTTTAATGCAACCTTGAGGGTATAGTTGCTGTAATTCAATTCACAAACAATACAAACTCATTTTGTTCTCATGGGTTTTCTCTTTTTAGAAAGCATCATAAATAAAAGAAAGGAGAGAAAGAAGGTAAGGGTAAAATAGTAATTTAATAATTTATATTTAACAGAATGGGTTAAGTTAACGGAGTACGGGTGTAATGTACTTTTTCAAACGTTATATGGGTATTTTGTACTCGGATCAAATGTTGGGGGGTACTTTGGTTTTTGCCCTTTTATTTTTTATAGGGGTAAAATCAACAAACACCTTGATGTTTGCAATTTTAGTGTCTCTCCTTATCGTTATTTTCTGTAACTTAAACCCCCTCTACCGTCAATTTTAAAATACTAGTAATTTACATGTGTGATGCATGTCTTAATGAATATATTTTTTAAAAGTAAAAACTCCAGGGTAGTCTGGCTTCGAACCTGAGACATCTTTTATATTAACTAGTAATTTACCCGTGCGATACATGTCTTAATAAATATATAGTTTTAATGTAAATGTTCTAACGTAGTATGGCTTCGAACCTTAGACCTCCTTTATATTAGTTACGCACGGGCGATGCACAGGTTTGTTTGGTTACAAAGTTAGGGTTTGTTCGGTTACAAATCACAACTCTCCCATTAAAATAGTAGAGATTGTGCACAGGCTATCCATGGGTTTGTTTGTCTACAAATGACAACCCCAACTCTCACATTATAATATTAGATTAGATAATAATTTACACGTGTAATGCACGCCTTAATAAATATATATTTTTAAAAATAAAAACTCAGATGTAGCCTGGCCTTGAACCTGAAAGCTCCTTTATATTAATTATGCACGGGCGATGCACAAGTTTGTTTATCTATAGATGACAACCCCAGCTCTTACATTATAATATTAGAGATTAGAGATTTTGTTATAATTGTTACGAAAAATAGAGATAGAGAAGTGTAGCCGAATCAAGTATCGTGAATCTTTATTCATAACATATATATAGGGAAGAAATTAGTGTTAGGGTTTGGTAGTGTGGTTGAGCCGCCGACTTAATAGGTGGGCGTCAAGGTTTCACAACACTCACCCTTGGATGCCCATTTTAAAACATTGCCTCATTAAAAAAAATTCCAAGGAAAAACCCACATTTGGGAAAAAATATTTTAAGCATATTTGGCTTTATGTAGTAAATTTCAATTTTTACTGTGCTTGATTTGCAATGCGAGATAAAATTTTGTTTCACCCAAGTCTTTCATCTCAAATTCATTCTTAAGATAGCTAGTAGTTTTTTCAATCTCTTCAGGAGATTCGATCAATTTTGTATCCTTCACTAGACATATATTCACTGAGCCTATTGTACCACATTCTTCCAGATTGTTTTAGTCCATATAGTACTCATTTTAATCTAATACAGTGCGTATTTCTAGACTTGGTTTAAATCCTTCAGAGATTTTATATATATCTTATTGTCTAGGGTACCATATAGGTATGCTATCATCACATCCATGAGTGTCATATCGAGTTTCTCAGAAACATAGAGACTTATTATATATCTAAATGTGAAGACCATGACCGGGAAATATGTTTCTTCATAATCTATTCATTGTCTTTGTGATAATCCTTAAGTAACTAACTGAGCTTTATACCGTTGGATCTCATTCTTTTCATTTTTTTTCGTCTTACAAACACTCATTTAAAACCTACAGGGTTTATTTCTTTTAGGGTTTGTACTACAGGACCAAACACTCTACGTTTTGCGATGGAATCTAGTTTCGCTAGAATCACATCCTTCCATTTTGGCCAATCTTCTTTTTTGGACATTTAAGGATTGTTTGTGGTTCAGTGTTATCATCATTTTCATCACCCTTTTAATCTCATCTGCTACTGCATATGAGAAAATGTCATTCATGACAAATTCTTTTCGATTCCAAGTTTCTCATGGGTATGTGTAAAACAAAGTTTTCTCATTACTGTTGAGTACAGGTACCTCTTTCTCAGTCTCTTCTGGGATCTGAGACATATCCTCGACCAGAGCGACATACTTTGTTTTTGGAGAAATTGAATCTTTGGTTCATGACATCTTCCAGGCCGTCATGAACTCTTTCTACTGGAAATGCTACTTCAGAAGCATTATGGTGTGTTATGTTATTCAATCTCTTCTTCCGGGGAGCTGAATCTTTAGAACCTTTAGGTCTTCCACGATAATTCACGACATTTTTTCTAAAACGAGGCATTTATCTTCTTTTTTTTTTATCTCCCCTTACCGGCAAAAATATTGTCTAATCGAAGTAACATGAAACTCAACCTCTATTCCTAAGTATATACAAAATTCATTGAAGGTCTATGAGGTAAATTCAGTTGCATTGTCTATTCTTATTGATTTGATAGCTTATTCGGGGAAATGGATGATTGGGGTCAAATGAGTTTTAATTGAAACATCAAGTAATACCATAAAGTATCTAAAAATGTAATATTTAATCAGTAGGGGAAAATAAAAACTATTCATCAATAAATTCTAAAGAAGTATTATTCTCAAACCATAAAAGCTAAAACATAGTTCCAAAAATACTAACATTAGCCATAAAGTCTCAAAGTCAAGTAGTGCAATTCTAAATAAATAAAACTAAGCTACTGATAATCCCCAAAAGAATTTGCAGATGTAAAGTTTGTGTTTTCTTGTTCTTCAAGATCCTCACCATTGAGGTCATCATTGTCAATATCAAGTGCGACATTTGCTTCAATCTTCTGGTTTTTTTGATATTTAGCAACCGCCTCCTTTGATGCACGACAGATGCGGGACCAATGACCTTCACGACCATACTTGAAGCATGTATCACTTGGTTCTCTATCACTTGAAGGGGGATGCTATTGTCATTGATTTTCAAGATGCTTCTTCTATTTCTTCTGTTGCTCATTCTATCTACCACTGCTGGGGTTACCGCGCTTCCCTCTTTTTTTGTAGCCACATCTGCTGGAGTGACTACCTCGACCACCTCCCCTCCCTCTGCCAGAATGTTCTCTGTCTCTACCTTTATCTCCGAAATATCCATTACTGACATTTGCTTCAGGGAGTGCTAGTGTTCCAGTAGGCCTAGCTTTACTGTTTATCATGATGACTTTATTATTTCCTCGGCAATTAGTAGCTCAGAGATGAGTTCATAAATCTTAGAGAAATTTTGTTCTCTATATTGTTGTTGCTACAGTACTTTGGTGGCATGGAATGTGGAGAGAATTTTGTTGATTATTTTCTCCTGGGTAAGCGGTTCTCCACCCAACTCAAACCTTGATGCAATGTTGAACATTGCTGAACTGTATGCAGATATTGTCTTGAAGTCCTTGTAGCGAAGATTGATCGATTCATTCCTCGCTGCTGGGAGGATGACGACGCTATAGTGGTCATATCTATTCTTCAGGGATTCCCACAGAGTTTTTTAAAATTCTATTGTGAGATAATCTTTCTTAAAATCTACATGAAGATGGCGACGTAAAAAAAATCGTCGTTTTAGCCTTGTCTGCAGAACTAGCAAGTTTCTCTGGTGGAGGTGTATTCAGCATGTGTACCATGTCTAGGGAGCTGAATGAAGCTTAGCATCCAACTTTCAGGCAATGTAATTATTTCCGCTCACATCTGGGGCATGGAACTCTAACTTGGTAAAGTTTGACATAAGGTGGAAATTTTTTTTTGGGTACTTTTATATTTATTATAAATTGTTTAGATATAGAACTTCAGGTTTATGAGAATTGGTAGAGCAACTAGACATCCGTAGTCTCCTATGGATATGAAAACCTTATGTCACCTACAATTTAAAAAAAAAAATTTATAATTAATATAAAAGTGGTTGTCATTTATAATTAATATAAAAGTGGATGTCATTTATAATCAGCGTGTATCCTCTATCCAAAGTGGTTGTCATTTATATAGGCAAGGGGACATAGGTCACAAGATAAGGTTTTCAGAACTAAATATATCATCTTAACTCTACAATCTGTAGGTTATTAGATAGATGGGAAATTGGGATTAGTAGGCAACTTGTTTTAGGATAAGTGCAGTTGAATTCAATTTAATCTAAGTACTTATACTCAGATAATCACTATACTAATCAACCTTTAAGTTATCTTACCAGCATGCATATGCATATGGATGGCATTCGGGCCCCGACCCGAACCGGTATGACCCAGTCCGAGTTCGGGTCAAACCCACCAAAATTAACAGGTTGAACTGAGTGTGTTTTTCACCAAATTCAACCAGCTCGACCCGACCTGAAAACCCGCCAACCTGACCAAACTAGCCCGAACCCGATCAGCGAACCTGCAGGTTTGAGACCGTTGACCCAAACGGGTTGACCGTTGGCTGAAAGGCAGAGCCTGCTGCTCTTGCTATATTTTTTTTGTCATTTTTTGTGTTTTTTGGATTTTTAGGGGGAGTTTTTGCCTATAAAAATTCGCTAATTTCACTCAAAATTTTCACACCTCCATCTATCAACTCTTTTACTCTTACTCTCTATACTACTATTACTTTTTTTCAATCTACACCAAAGAATCAACAAAGAAGTGAACAAGTTTGATCGTGTCGAATTCATGTCGACTCGATTACGTCTACTACAATTCTACAAACTCTCTTAACAACGAAGCTCACTCCCTCTCAATGACTACCGACTACGTCTACTACAAACTCGCTCGACTTCGTCTACTTTTAGAGCTTCTCTACTATTATTTTCTCTCTAAACTTTATATACGACTATTCGTGAAGTACGGTATCAAAATTTCTCAACTCTCTCAACCATTTATTTTTGTTGTACCATTAATTTTTTTTAATCATATTTGTTTGTTGGTTTTTCGCTACTCTCTCTCTCTCTCTCTTTGTATCTCTCTCAGTCCACCTATTGTTTTTTAGATTTTTTTTTTCACATATACCTCCTATATCATTTTTTTTGTTGCATCACATATACTACTAAAATACTATAAATTATTGTTTTACAAACACTACTAGTAAAAACCATTTATCATGTCTAGATCACGAGGTAGCGGCCGTAGCCAAAGTGGACAAGATTCCACTATTTATTCTCGTCGGCCTCCAATAATCCCACAATTAGAGCCCGAATATAACCCTATGCTTAACATAAGTTCTCACAATGTTCCTCCACACGACATAGAACAAGAAATGCATACGAGTGACACACAAACACATGAAACCGAATCCTCACAACCCACTTCTAGTAGAAAAACTAGAGGAAAAACTAGTGATTGACACAAATTTTATGACTTTATATCTGACGAGAAGAATCTTAGTATAGGCTTGGCTTTAAGTTTGCTGCAAGCGTCTCGTCGCAGACATAAGATTTGTTAAACTTGTAACAAGAGTTACAAATGGAAGAAGGGTAAGGAAACAAGTACAATTAAACGATACATTTTAAATACACACCCCGCACTAGTACAAGAGCAACAATCACAACAAAAAGTCAACCCTATGACCGGACAAATAGATAGTCACACCGGACAAATAGATAGTCACCTCTATGATCCCGAAATTGTTCTTTAGGAAATGGCCAAACTAGTTATTAAAGACGAGTTACCCTTTTCCCATTCCATGAGTAAGAACATAGAGACAATTAACCAAAATCCACTAAATCCACATTTTAAAAAAATTCATAGAAATACACTCAAGACCGATTGTTTTAAACTTTACAACAAAATGGGTGACGCTTTAATTGCACCCTTGTACTCTTTGACATGTAGAGTATCGTTAAGTTCTGATTGTTGGAAAGGTTGTAACAATATTCTGATGATGGGTATAACTTGCCATTGGATCGATAGTGATTGAATGATTCAAAAGAGAATCATATCACTTGCCGCTTTGCCATATCCCCATAGTGGTCTGATTATCGCAACACGTATTTTAGAAGTTTGTGATTTAATTCAAATTCGTGATATAGTTTTTATGATTAGTTTTGATAATGCCTCCAACAACATTAGAACGATTACTACATTAAAAGAACAATTAGCTCCTCGATGTCTTGAAATTTTTCACGTTAGATATGCATGTCACTGTTTAAATTTATGTGTACAAAATGCTTTGAAAGTAGCTGATCCGTATGTGAATGCAATTAAAAATTATCTACATTTTATTGCTTTGGTGGTACTACGCTTCAAGAATTTAAAGAATGATGTAAACTTAGGATAATACATTTTGGAAAATTTCCTAGAGATGTTAAACACTGATGGAACTATACTTTCGATTGACTAAATGTTGTTACTCAATACAAAACAGTTATAAACGATTTTTGTATTGTTAAAAACATGAAATTTTTTACAAGACATGATTTCAGATATTTACATTAGCCAAATTGTTGTTCTCGCTTATACTAAAATTTTGAAGTATTTTAATCCTCCTCCTATGTTGTATTGTATCACTACTGTTATGGATCCTCATATCAAATTAGTGGGTACGAGAAGTTTGATTGAAATATTTTTTTTACTTGGAGATGAATCTGAATATCACTGTAATGATTTTTAGCTAGCTTTGAATCGACATTGAATAACTTGTATGATTATTATGATAAAACATTTGTATCTAGTAGTACAACTAGTATATTTGATTCTTCTTCTTCCACTTCTAGAGGTAAGGGTAAGATTACATTAGAAGATGTCACTGCTAACTTACGTGCTCGTATTCAATAAAAAAAAAACCTAGGACTAATACACCTAATTAGTTAAATTGGTATAATCAACAAGATAGTGATGTTCTAGTACTAAGATTGAAGTGCTACAATGGTGGAAAGAACATGTAAATCTTTTTCCGATTCTTTCACATATGGATAGAGATCTATTAACTCCTTCTGTCTCTACATTAAAAAGTATTTTTTCTACATGTGGCAGGGTTTTAACAGATTATAGGAATCGCTTGAAGCTGGATTCATTAGAGATACTCGTGTGCACGGAAGATTGGATGAAGGCTGAAGACAGAACTCGAGGAAAAGCGGTCGACACCTCAACAAGGGAAGCAACTCGCCTGAATATAACAACAAAAGTATGGATTTTAGGGCGATGAGATCCTAGATTTAACTCTCTTCAATGTTCTAGAAGTGCACGACAGTAGTCCAATGCTCTCTTCAATCTAATTCTAGGCTATCTCGAACTCTAGATTATCACCTTAAACATGTAATTCAAGAAATTTGTATATTTTTTTGGGTTTTTATTATATGTATTTGTATAAAAAAAGTTGTCAAAATTTTATAGAAGTTGAAATGAATAACATATACAATTTTGTTTCACTGTTATATTTGTTGTACATTTTTTGTAAAATTTTTTGGAGTTCAAAAAATAATAATAACACATGAAATTCCTGGGCCAACCAGTGACCCCGCCCGGCCCGATTCGGGTTCAACCCTCACGGGTTCACGGATCGACGGGTTGAGTTTTTCTCTTCCCAACACGGCCCTGACAGCTTGGTTATTGACCCAATCCAACCCAAGCCCAACCGAAACCCAGGCCAACCCGGGCGGTTTAGGCACGACCTGGCCCAATCGACCTGAATGCCAACCCTAGGGACGAGTTGTAGATGATTTGATCAAATCATATTTGAAAGCTTGTTCAAGGCTCTGTTTGGATATGATTTAGTTAACAAATCTCCAAATGCCAACCCTTAACCAGAATTATCCAAATGCCTATTCAATAATTATTGTTCCTACTCCTGCCCCCAAATTATGTGCAAAACAAACCTAATTGTAGGTGCATGATTGTAAAATCGAGCAAACTAAACGCTTGTCCCTGCAGTTTTTCTTCACTCTTAATAGTAGATACAAGTACCATTTACAACTAAGATGATAGGTGATATCCCCATTCTATATTATTAGAACTCTGCTAATTCTTTTTTACATTGATTACTAATGGGTTGCATTTATAATAAAAAGTTCTTATTCTGACCAATAAGTTCTTCATCAATATCATTAAATAAACTTATACGATCTCAAGCTCTTAAGCAATCTTACTACATTTATCAACCAATCCTGTAATTAACTAATTTACTAATGCACTACAAGCATCTGTCTACTCCAACTCACTCTCGTGGTTCCCTGGTGCATAAACAACAATGTGTTTGTTTCCCCATGCAGGATTGTAACAGGGTTTAATACGAAATGTGCACACTGACATATCCTTTTTATTGTGAGTTTCAGCACCTAAAATTGATTATTTTGAACTAACCCCCCCTTTCAGCACCTAAAATTGTTTATTTGGACCCCCCCCCCCCCCCCCCCAACAAAAAAAAAAAAAACGAAGTCAATAAATATTGTCACGAAAAAGCATGTCACCTAACTCTCCCAGCCCGTAAGATAATCTATTTTATACTGAAAACACCAATGTCATACAAAACCTAGACTAACTTGCATAATTATCGCAAGCAATTATGTCAATAATTTGATGCAATCATTGCAAAAGACGAAACGCCAAGGTCCAATGCATGTTCGAACGCATAACATATAGGGATCACCATTCAGAAATGAATCTTGTTTAGTTTAAAACTAGAAGACCAATGGAGAAAATATAACTACACAAGATTTTAAATTATCAACATTAGACAAATAACAAGACGATATTCCTCTAAAAATTCTTTATTATTTCGAATATTAAAAAAAATGGATCTAAAAAGTAATCTAGAAAATTACCCAATAGAAATTAACAAGCAACCAACCTATAACAAAGCAAAGAAATAAATAAAAGAGACACCTTTTATAATACAAAATGTAAAAAAGAAAAATTGATTTTTACCATGAACAAAAAAATCATAGATCAATCTAACTAGATCCAAACTAAAAATGAAAGATAAAGAACAAGATCGAGAATAGGGCTTACAATGGTAATACAATTCAAAAGAGGTGCGATTTTGATGAAGAAACCCTAGAATCCCAACTCTTATACTCTTCCAAAACGAATATGGAAAAAACTTTCTTGTCGTCGTTAAACCAGTGGCCTAGAGCTCATCGAGACGTCGTATTGATAACGTGCTACAAAAATAGAGTTAGAGAGGTGTAGCCGAATCAAGTATCGTGGTAGGGAGGAAGTCAGAGTTGGGGTTTGGTAGTGTGTTTGGGGACAGGGTTGGCATTCAGGCTCACCTGGCCGGGCCGGGCCGAGCCCAAACCCACCGGGTTTGCTCGGTGAGGGGGTGGGCTCAGCCCGGGTTGGGTCAAGACCTAGTCCGGGCCGGGCTGAGCCTAGTTGGGAAATCCAAACGGTGACCCGGTTGACTCTCGAACTCGTTCGGGTTGAACCCGATTCGGGAGGGGGTAGATCGGGGGTTGGCCCGGGTTTGCAGTAATTTTTATTTTTTTAACTCCAAAAAAATGTACAACAAGTATAAGAGTGAAACAAAATTGTATATATTATTCATTTCAACTTCTAATAAGTTATTACAATATTTTTACATACAAATACATGTAATAAAAAAAACCATACATATTTATTGAATTGCATGTTTAAGAGGATAATCTAGAGTCCGAGATAACTTAGAGTTAGATTGCAGAGAGGGTATTGGATTACTGTCGTTCACCCATACTAAACCTAAACCTAGGATCTTATCGTCCTAAATTCTCTACTCAGCTTGTTGATCATCGGGCGAGTTGCTTCCACTTGTTGAATCTTCAGCTGCTTTTCCTTGAGTCCTGCCTGCAGATTTCATCCAATCTTTGGTGCACACGAGCATCTCCAACGAATCTGGCTTCAAGCGAATCTGTAATCAGTTAAAACTCTGTCACTTGTAGAAAACATACCTTCTGAAGCAACTGTAGACACATGAGGGGTTAGCTGATCTTTACCCATATGTGAAAGAATTGGAAAATTTTTTTTATGTTCTTTCTACCATTGTAACACTTCAATCTTAGAACTAGAACACTCACTATCTTATTGATTATACCAGTTTAATTCATTAGGTGCATTAGTCATAGATTTTTTATTTTGAATTTGAGCAAGTAAATTAGCAGTGGCATCTTCTAATTTACTCTTACCCTTACCTCTAGAAGAAGAAGAAGTTATTATACTAGTTTGGTGCGTTGTACTACTAGATGCATAAGTTCTATAGTAAAAATCATACAAGTTATTCAATGTCGACTCAAATGTAGCTAAATATTCATTACAATCATATTCAGATTCATCTCCAAGAAAACTAAAAAAACAATTCAATCAAACTCCTCGTACCCGCTAATTTGATACGAGGATCCATAACAGTAGCAATATAATACAACATAGGAGGATGATTAAAATACTTCAAAAATTAAGTGTAAGCGGAAATAACAATATGACTAATGTATTGGTTCGAAATCATTTCTTCAAAAGTTTGCATCATTTCAATTATTGAAATAAAAATACAATTAGAAGTGGAATCATAAGATTTTAAAAACATCACAGTTGTGGTTTTAAAAGGTTCCAAAAATATTAACTAGATTCGGCATAAAAGCATGATTGAGGAGTCATTTGAAAATCTTCCATATTTTTTGCAAGACAAAAATTATTTATAACTGCTTTATATGTTAAACATTTAATAAGTTGAAAGTAGAGTTTCATCGATGTTAACATCTCTAGAAATTTTTTTAAAATGTACTCCATTAAGATTACACCATTATTTCCATTCTTGAAACATAATACCAATCAAAGCAATAAAATGTACACAATTTTTAATTGCATTAACATATGGATCGACTATTTTTAAAGTATCTTGTATACATAAATTTAAAATATGACGTGCACATCTAACATGAAAAAATAATAATAGAATGACTAATAAGACGTAGTCGAGGGAGATTGTAGTAGACGTAGTCGTAGAAAGAGAGAGAGCTTCTTTGTTGAGAGAGTTTGTAATAGATGTAGTTGATTTGATATGAATTCGATACGATCGACTTGTTCACTTCTTTGTTGATTCTTTGTTGAAGTATATTGAAAGTAGTAGTAGTAATAGTAGAGAGAGTAAGAGAGTTGATAGATAGAGGTGTGAAAAAGTTTAAGTGAAATTAGAGTATTTTTATAGGCAACGTGTCAACCGCGGGTTGGCGGGTCGGGTTCAGGAAGATTTGGACTGGGTTGCGGGTTTTCGGGCTTTCGGGCAAGGAGCGGGTTGGTTTTGGATTTTTGGAGACCCAGTTTAACCCGGTAAGGGTTACGGGTTTGACCCGAACTCAAATCGGGTCAACATGGGTCGGGTCGAGTCGGGAGGGTCACGGGTTGACCCGACCCGGATGCCATCCCTAGGTTGGGCCCCCACCATCGAATAGATAGGCTTGAGCTGCCATCTTAATAGGTGGTCACAGTTTCACAACAACAATCTATATAATAAAACACAAAGAAAACTATCAAGTGGCTCTCCTTCATTTGCCTCAAAATCAAAGGTCCAGATTCAACCTCACAAAACACATTTTTCCTCCAAAAATTTTCTCCTAAAATTCAAATTCAAATTCCCCTCCAAAATAACTCATTTATTATTCAAATTCCCCTCCAAAATAACTCATTTATTTATTTATTTATTTCTCTCTCTCTCTCTCTCTCTTTGTATATATATATATATATATATATATATATATATATATATATATATATATGTGGAAACATGGACTTTTATAGAAAATTTTGCCGAACTACACCACTTTTTGAAAATATTTAGCGCTCTGCCCCACTTCCCAAAACAATTAGCGATATGCCCTTGTTTAGGACACGTCAGCAAGAAACGTTATTGGGAAAACGGCATAGGTTATTTCCATGCCGTTCTTCCCAATAACGGCATGTGTTTGAAAAAAAAATTGCATGCCGTTATTTGGAATAACGACATAGGTTGTTTTGTTTTTCGAGAGCTTGTAGTCTCCACTTAGAGGAAAAATTGCAAGTATGAAAAACCTTATAACAGATGCCGTTATTTCAAATAACGGCATTCTCAATACTGATGCCGTTATTTGGAATAACGGCATCAGTTATAAATTTTTTTAATAAAAAAGTAACTTATTATTCATCCTCTCTGATGAATAAGTTAAAAAATATATATATATAACTGATGCCGTTATTCCAAATAACGGCATCAGTTATATATTTTTTTTTTTTTTATAATTTTTTACTTTTTATTAATTCTTTCTGTTTCCAAACAACGGCAAGAGTGCATATTGATATATAATTGATATCGTTATCTCCAATAACGACATCAGTCATTCGAATGCCGTTATTTAGGATAACGGCATTGTTTATAAGTTTTTTTCACACTTAGAACTTTTTAAAGTTAGAAGATTCACACTTGTAAGACAAATATACTGATGCCGTTATTCCAAATAACGGCATGTAATTTTGTTTTCAAATAGATACCGTTATTGGGAAGAACGGCATTGAAATAACCTATGCCGTTTTTTCCAATAACATTTCTTGTTGACGTGTCCTAAATAAGGGCATATCGCTAATTGTTTTGGGAAGTAGGGCAGACCGCTAAATATTTTCAAAAAGTGGGGTAGTATTGCAAAATTTTTGACTTTTATACTTCAATTTATAATTATTTTTCACCATATACTAATGGAAACATGGATTTTTGTTTACAACTAATTATTGTCATACTATTCAAACTTCAGCTACAGAATTGTTGATTTACTGTTTACAAGGATTTTCATATGCTATATCGTTCTGAATATGTGCCATAGGCACGTGGCAACAGGCAAACATAGTTTAATTATAAAATGTGACCTAAATATTCTTTCTCATATATTTTACTCTAGCATCCTCTTTCCTCCGTTGTCTTAAGTTTTTACACAGCCTCCTGTCTCATCCATTGACTTTAGTCCATATGCATATTCCCTATTCATCAAATCAAGGATAAAATTGATTTGGATCATATTATTTGTTTCATTTCTAACCGAAGCATAACCATTCTCAAGAGAAGAGGATTTTGTTTAGCGACTTGTTTTCTTAAGCCTTTTCTTTATAAACACACACACACCTCTCTCTCTCTTTCTTTATAAACACACACACACCTCCCTCTCTCTCTCTCTCTCTCTCTCTCTCTATATATATATATATATATATATATATATATATATATATATATATGAATTTCTGTTGGAAAAAGTTTTTGCATATTTTTCGGGCCGGATTCCGGTAGGCTCCGGCTACCGGCGATGCCAGAAATTGATTGGATCACGTTCCTCTCGTCGAGAACTATTCCGTAATGTCCTCACTTGCCAAAAACGATTTCCGTATGAATGAAAAATGTAGGTCCAAAGTTGGGTACTCGAAATGTACTAACTTGGACAATTGGAATGAATAGTCCCACATCGGAAGATGTGAAATTTTTTCTCTAGTATATAAGCTAAATAAATGGACTAAAGCGGAGCCGGAGCCGGGCCGGCCTTGGCCTCGGCTTCGGTTTCGGTTTCGGCTTCGACTTCGACTTCGGCGGCTTCGGCTTCGGCTTCGGCTTCGGCTTGGCTCGGCTTGTCTTGGCTTGGCTTGGCTTGGCTTGTTCTGGTCTGGTCCGGTCTGGCTTGGCTTGGCTCGGCTCGGCTCTGGCCTATAGTATTTTTTTTGTCTGCTACAAATTTTTTCGAGTTACTGTTGAGGCTTTTCAAATCTGTAACTGTTGGTACAATTACTCTGTAACAGTAGAGTAATGGCTCATCAGTTACGTTTTTGAACCATTACTCTACTGTTACAAAGTAATGGACCATTACTCTGCAAACTCTGCTGTTACAGAGTAATGGACCCTTCAGTTACTCCCCTTCTCCTATAAGACCAACAGTTTTTGTCTGCCTGTAGATAGAGTTTGAAACATTCCGAATCTCCTTCTTTTTCTTCTTCTTCCTCTGAGTCACAGTCTGAGAATACAACACAGCTCTGAAGTTAAGGTGCTGCTGTTCAGGAAAAGGTAATACAGTTGTATCCTGAGAGGCAATTCGTCAACCACCGTCACACTACGGGGCGAATTTTGTTTTAAGGACAGAGATCTTAATCTCGACTCTGTATTATGGTTTGTTCTTTTATTTCCTGTAATTGTAATTCTTCACAAATATTGTTAGCATTTTCCTGTTTTATGAAATTCAAGTTATAACAATCTTAAATCAAAATTTTTCCTCTATTCTAACAGTTTTGTGAAGATTATTTACAGGTACTGTTATCATTTTGGAAAAACAAAACAACTAACAGTTTGATTTCAACTTTTTCAAAACATGGAAAACACACAGAACGATAATGTCAATGGACTTATCAGTGAACAAACACCAGTGACCCAAAATGTGACTGCACAATTGGTTGTGGCAGAAACGGTCGTTCTTCCCACACATATAACTGCGGGAGAAAAACCAGAGAAGTTCAATGTACTGGATTCAAGAAGTGGCAAGGAAAGATGCAGTTCTACCTGACCACCTTGAAGTTGGACAAGTTTCTCACTGAAATTGCCCCTATGCTGGCACCTATGGATGCGCACTCCATTGCTGCGGTTGATGCATGGATTCAGGGTGATTATCTTTGCAGAAATTATATCCTGAACGGCTTGGTAGACTCACTGTACAATGTCTACCGTGTCTTCAAGACTTCCAAACTTCTGTGGGGGTCTTTGGAGAAGAAGTACAAAATAGAAGAGGCCGGCTCCAAGAAGTTTGTAGTTGGCAAATTTCTGGACTACAAGATGACTGAATCCAAGACAGCTGTGAGTCAAATTCAGGAACTACAGGTGATAATGCACGAAATCGCTGCAGGGAACATGACGTTGTGTGAACCATTCCAGGTTGCAGCATTCATCGAGAAGCTTCCACCTGGATGGAAGGACTTCAAGAACTACCTCAAGCACAAGCGAAAGGAGATGTCTCTTGAAGACCTCATTGTCAGGTTGTGGATCGTAGAGGAGAATCGCAAGGTTGATGGGTCCTATGGAAATCAGTCCATAGAAAAGGCCAACATGGTGGAGTACGAACATAAGGGAAAAAAGAGAAAGTTCTTGCCACAGGCCTAAAAAAAAAATCTGCAGTAAAGAGGTTTGCCGAAAAATGCCACAAGTGTGGTAAGTTGGGCCACAAAATTTATGACTGCCGCAATAAGGACAACAACCGTGCTAGAACTGGACAGGCAAAAAGGAATGACAGATCCCATGCACACATAGCTGAGAACTTGTCCACTGGTCTCTCTGACTTGGACCTCTGTGATGTTGTATCAGAGGTGAGGTTGGTGGGGAGAAATCCTCGAGAGTGGTGGTACGACACTGGGGCCACCAAGCACATCTGCTCAGACAAGGAGATGTTCACTTCATACCAGAAGTGCAACAAGGATGAACAGTAGTTCATGGGTAATTCTTCCACCTTCAAAATTGCAGGAACATAGAAGATAGTGTTGAAGATGACTTCAGTCAAGGAACTAACACTCACAAATGTGTTGTACGTTCCAGATATTAGAAAGAACTTGGTATCATGATCTTTGCTAAGCAAGAATGGATTTAAGGTTGTTCTTACTTCTAATAATTTTGTATTGTCTAAGAATGGGGTGTACTTGGGTAAATGATAAGTAAAGGATGGACTGTTCAAATTTAATGTAATAACAGTCATCCCTAAACCTATTGTTCCTGTTGTTCCCAAAGTTAATGAAATTACTCCTATTGCTTATGTTGTTGAGTTTTCTTCTGTTTGGCATGAAAGATTAGGCCATGTTAATTTCAATTCTATGCGTAGATTAATTAACATGAATTTGCTACCAAAATTTAAGGTAGACAACTGCGAAAAATGTGAAGTTTGCACAGAGGCCAAACTCACTAAAATTCCATCACGTTCTGTAGAAAGAAACACAGAAAGTCTAATTCACACGGATCTGTGTGATTTAAAATACATGCAGACCAGATGCGGCAAAAAGTAGTTTGTGACATTCATAGACGATTGCACAAAATTCTGTTATGTATACTTGTTACATAGCAAAAATGAGGCTTTGGATAAATTTAAAGAATATAAGCTTGAGGTTGAGAATCAACATGGCAAAACGATTAAAATCGTTAGGGTGATAGATTAGGAGAATATGATGCACCATTTAATATGTTCTGCTCTGAACATGGAATAGTTCATCAGACAACTGCTTCTTACTCACCTGAATCAAACGGTACTGCTGAGCGCAAGAACCGAACTCTAAAGGAGATGATGATTGCCTTGCTGTTGAATTCTGGGTTACCCCAAAACATGTGGGGGAACGCGTTGCTGACTGCCAACACATTCTCAATAAAATACCTCACAAGAAAACTGGCAAGACACCATACGAACTGTGGAAAGATAATGTACCTTCGTATACATACCTCAAAGTATGGGGGTGTCTAGCAAAAGTGGCAGTACCTAATCAAAAACAAGTCACAATAGGACCTAAGACTATTGATTGTATATTCATAAGCTATGCTCACAACAGTAGTGCATATTGGTTCTTGGTATATAAATCAGATATACAGGACATCCATGTGAATACAATAATTGAATCAAGGAATGCTTCCTTCTTTGAACAGGTATTTCTGTGCAAGGATACTACGTATCCCAAACGTACACGTCAAAAAGAGAGTATAAATACCTCGGTTGATGAACCAGGAGATGATAATGATGAACCTAGACGAAGTAAACGGGCTAGAACATCAAAGTCATTTGGTCCTAACTTTGTAACGGTCTTTCTGTTAGAGAATGAGCTCAGAACATTCAAAGAAGCCATGTCTACGCCTGATGCTTCTATGTGGAAGGAAGCAATAAAAAGTAAAATAGACTCCATTATGCAAAATCATACATGGGAGTTGGTCGATTTGCCTTCTGGGTGTAAAGCTTTAGGAAGCAAATGGATTTTCAAGCAAAAATTGAAACCAGATGGTTCAATAGAGAAACATAAGGGGAGACTTGTGGTACAAGGATTTAGGCAAAAGGAAGGCCTAGACTTCTTTGATACTTATTCTCCGGACACGAGGGTAACTTCCATATGAATGCTGATAGCTATTGCAGCTCTACGTGACATCGAAATACATCAAATGGATGTCAAAATCGCATTATTAAATGGGAATTTAGAAGTAGAAATATACATAAAACAACCTGAGGATTATGTAGTTTCTGGACAGGAAAAACAAGGTGTGCAGGCTTGTAAAATTCCTGTACGGACTGAAACAAGCTCCAAAGCAGTGGCATGCTAAATTTGACAATGTTATGATGTCAAATAGTTTCAAAATAAATGAATGTGATAAGTGTATTTACATTAATGATACTCCAAATGGATACATTCTGGTGTGTCTGTATGTAGATGACATGCTTATTGTTGGTAGCAATAATGACATTATCAAACAAACTAAGAACATGCTTAATGGCAAGTTTGATATGAAAGATTTGGGAGTTGCAGATGTTTACTAGGAATCAAAGTTTTCAGGACGTCTAAGGGAATTACTCTGTCTCAACTCAAGCTTATTACGCTGAGAAAATACTTGAAAGATTCAAGAATTACTCCAATGGGACTGCCAAAAGTCCAGTGGATCCCAGTCTTCACTTGTTCAAAAACATGGGTGACAGCATATCACAATTGGAATATGCACGTGTAATCGGTAGTCTGATATACTTAACAAATTGTATAAGACCAGACTTGGCACATTCAGTACGAAGTCACTAGAAAGGAATAACTAGAGTATTGAATTACTTGCGACATACTCAGAGTTATGGGCTGCATTACACCAGATATCCAGCAGTACTAGAAAGATACAGTGATGCCAACTGAATATCAGACTCCAAGAACTCGAAATCCACAAGTGGGTATGTCTTCACTCTTGGTGGTGCAGCTGTATCATGGAAATCCTTTAAACAAATGTTAATGGTCAGATCCACTATGGAATCTGAGTTTATTGCTTTGGACAAAGCGGCAGAGGAAGCAGAGTGGCTTCAAAACTTTTTAGAGGATATTTCCATGTGGGAAAAACCAATTCCTGTTATATGTGTATACTGTGACAGCCAATCAGCTATAACAAGGAAACTGAGTTGTATGTATAATGGTAAGTCTCGTCATATCAGAAGGTGACACAAAACCATTTACAACTGCTCTCTAATGGAATAATCTCTATAGAGTACATAAAATTGGCCGACAACCTAGCAGATCCATTTACTAAAGGTTTGTCACGAGAGCAAGTTGTGAGATCATCAAGAGAAATGAGTTTAAAGCTTATAACGAAAGAGGATACTTGATGGAAACCCTACCTAGAAATTGGAGATCCCAAGATCTAGGTTCAAGGGGACAACTAAATCTTGTTGAATCGACGTAAGACTGAGATATTAAAATCTCGTACCCACTCTTAGGATGATAAAACAGTGCTGCCTGCAAAGGGTTAGGATAAGCTTGGCTTTTAATGATTCCTATAGTTTTGAAATAAAAGTGGGGTATGGCACTCTTTATGAGCAATCACCTTGTGAGTGTGAAATGAGGCCGTTTTTAGGAGAAAGAAGAGAGGCTACATTCTCCAAGTTCACTCACGATTAACTAGGGTTGTTCAAGGCCAAAATGAACACAGTAAGAGAACCTAGTTCTGTGAGGAGATAAAATTGTGTGATAGTTATTGTCTAGGTTCACATCAAAGCCCGGGTAGTTCAAGACATCATATTCACTATCTGGTCAAGTGAATCTGATGGCTACTCACTAAGGGTGGTTCATAATTGAAAAATTAGTTCCATTCCTGATGCAAAAATTTTCCGATTGTATTCTCAGAGTCTTGTCTGTCATGTCTTTTTCTGTTATGTGTTTTTCTGATGTGTCTTGATTACAATGTCTGGTCATTTCCATTCATGTGGGGGATTGTTGGAAAAAGTTTTTCCATATTTTTCGGACCGGATTCTGTTGGGCTCCAGCCACCGGTGGCGCCGAAAATTGATTGGATCACGTTCCTCTCGTCGAGTACTATTTCGTAATGTACTAACTTGCCAAAAACAGTTTCCGTATGAATGAGAAATGTAGGTCCAAAGTTGGGTACTCGAAATGTACTAACTTGGATAGTTGGAATGAATAGTCCCACATCGGAAGATGGGAAAGATTTTTTCTTGTATATAAGCTAAAGAAATGGACTAAAGTGGAGCCGAGCCGGCCTTGGCCTCGGCTTCGGCTTCGGCTTCGGCTTCGGCTTTAGCTCGGCTCGGTTTGGCTTGGCTTGGTCTGGTCTGGTCTGGCTTGGTTGGTTCTGGCCTATAGTTTTTTTTTGCCCCACTCCATTTTTTTCCCCAGTTACTGTTGAGGCTTTTCAAATTCTGTAACTGCTGGTACCATTACTTTTTAAAAGCAGAGTAATTGCTCATCAGTTACGTTTTTGAACCATTACTCTATCGTCACAGAGTAATGGACCATTACTCTGTTGTTACAGAGTAATGGACCCTTCAGTTACTCCCCTTCTCCTATAAGACCAACATTTTTTGTCTGCCAGTAGATAGAGTTTGAAACATTCCGAATCTTCTTCTTCTTCTTCTTCCTCTGAGTCATAGTCTGAGAATACAACACAGCTACCGGTTCGCTGAGATATCTGAAGTTAGGATACTGCTCTTCAGGGAAAGGTAATACAGTTGTATCATGGGAGGCAATTCGTCAACTACCGTCACACTATGGGGTGAATTTTGCTTTAAGGATAGAGATCTTAATCTCGACTCTGTATTGTGCTGTATGGTTTATTCTTTTATTTCCTATAATTGTAATTCTTCACAATTATTGTTAGCATTTTTCTGTTTTATGAAATTCAAGTTCTAACAGTTCCTTCTATTGCAAATGCAAATGTTATGCAAACGCGTGCACACCACTTAACCCGTTATTGGCAATTACGGGTTAAGGCTTAGGCAAAAATTTATATTTTGCCTTAACCCGTCATTGCCAATGACGGGTTATGGGGTTTGCGCAAACATTTTGTGTTTGCAATGAAAGAAACATAGTTAAATTACATAAAGTTATTGAGACACATAAATTGTTCCTCGATAAAGTCAAAACTAAGAAATTTAAGTGAACTTATCAATAGGACATGGATTCAGACCTTAAGTGAATTATTTTTTTTGAGGTAAAAGGTGGAATAACGCCACCCTGTTTCATTAATAAGAAGTTAATAAAATAACCCCGGATTTCCGGGAGAATACAAAAGGACAGTGGAGGAAATAAAACATAATCCCCCAACAAAACCCTGGAGGGTAGGTCTAATCATCCATACAACCAAAAGTGCAATAGGTCGATACAAACTACAAAGTAATGGAGACTGCAGCTAAAACTCAGAGGAGTATGGAGGGCGCCAACCCCTCAGCCCAGTGTCGGCCCAAACTCAACCTCCTCATCATCAAATTCCTCCACCTGGAAGACTTTTGGCAATCCTACCTCTCGCTCCTGTGGCAGCAGCTGTAGCCCAAAAAGAGATAAGATGCAAGATATGAGTAAGGTTACCAGAAATACTATTACATGAAGCACGAAAATAAAAATTATTTCTGTCTAGCCATAACACCATGTAGTTGCCGCAATGGCAATGTACCACACCTCCTTTATTTCGTGGCAGATCAGGGCAAATTTGGGGCCAACCCACAAATCCTCATAATCGTTGGGATAGTCAGCTGTTCCTAAGGCTCGTATAACCTCTACCATAGTTGCCTTACTTCTTGGGCAGTGAATAAAAAGGTGATTCAAATTCTCCACATGCATGTTGCAGAATCCACAGTTGGTCGCTATCTAGGGCTGTCTTTTGGCAAGGTTCTCTCTGGTGAGGATTGCATTATTGAGCACTAGCCAGAGGAAGACCCTGACTTTAAGGAGGGTTTTCGCCTTCCATAACACCTGTGCCCAGCTGGGTCTGCATCCTCGATAGTGAATTCGGTGATACAAAGACAAAACCGTAAAAGCTCCCTTGGTCTTGAGTCCCCAGCGCATCTGATTTGGGCCTTGAGCACACCTCGCACCGGTCTGTGTGATGTGTGCTTGTAGTTCAAGCAGTTGCTGATGTAATTGTGGGGTGAGGGTTCCTCGGAACGGCGGTTTCCAATTGCCCCTCTTCCAAGTCTCGGCCACCGATATATTTGGTCGATTCGTATTCTCATACAGTTCTGGGAAGGTGTCCTTAAGTGTATGGGCACCACACCATTTGTCCCACCAGAATCTGGTGGACCGTCCGTTACCGATAGTTGAGGTAACTACTGAGTTGAACGGTCCGCTAGTTTTGGTAATTCCTTTCTAGAATCTGGAAACTCTAGACCCTACTCGGAAGCCTAAGCTTCTCGTACCTTTTCCACGAAGGTACGGTTGAATGAAATCCTACCATCCTTCCCCACTGTGATGAAACACCTTCCACCACAATTTTTCGAGAAGGGCGAGGTTCATGTCTCTAAGGTCGATGATGCCTAGACCTCCATGCTTCTTCTTCATGCAAGCAATACTTCATTTGATGAGGTGGTATCCTCCCCTATTCGAGTCTGCCCTTTCCAAAGAAATCTCTTCCGAATTCGGTCAATCTGTTGGATTACCCATTTAGGAAGCTCAAAAAACGATGTAATAAATGGGTAGATTAGACAATACTGAATTGATGAGAACCACTCTGCCATAGAGGGATAGCGATTTTCCTTTCCAGTCCGACAACCTGTCCTCCACCCTGTCAATGATAGGTAGCCAGTCTGTCTTAGTAAGTTATCCTGGCCTGAGTGGAAGCCATAAATATTTGATTGGGAACTCATCTGTCAAACAGTTTAGGATAGTCGCATTGTCCTGTGCCTCTGCATCAGAAAGTGCAATTAGAATCAAAGCACTTTTGTGGAAATTAATCCTAAGGCCTGACCAAATTTCAAAGCAGTAGAGGGCCCCTTTAAAGCAGTCTGTCTCTGACCTATCCCCATTACCAAAGAGAAGGGTGTCATCAGCATACTGCAGAATTGTGCACCCTTGGTTAGATTGCCTGCTAGCCACTGGCGTAATCCAGTCTTTTCTCCGGCAGTTGTCAAGCATGCCCCTCAAAACATCTGCTACGATAGTGAACAGCAGAGGGGACAGCGGATCCCCCTGCTGTAGCCCTTCTTGCAAGGAAACGGTGGACCCGGCTACCCATTAACTGAGATTGCCGTTTTACTAGTGTATAAGCACTGTTTGATCCACCTAATCCATTTTCCCCGAAGCCTCTCCCTCTGAGAGCTTCCAACAAACATTCCCAATCAACAGAATTATAAGCTTTCTCAAAGTCTAATTTTAGGAGGAAATTCTTAGACTGGCCCGTATGGCAGTGATGGATGACTTGTTCAGCCGTAACCACACAATCCAGGATGCATCTGCCCTTGATGAAACCTGTCTGTTCTTTGAAAATTAAACTCTCCATTATAGTTCCCAGGCGGATGGCGAGGACCTTTGTAATGATCTTAGCTGAGCAGTTTATAAGGCTGATTGGTCTAAAATCCCCCACCCTCGACGATTCCACCTTCTTAGGAATCAGTACTACTTCCGCAAAGTTGAACATGCCCAATTTGAGGTTGTTGTGAAAGAAATCCTCCATCAATGCCATAAAGTCCCTTTTTATTTCTTCCCAGAACACCTTGAATAACAGCATTGGGAATCCGTTTGGTCCAGGCGACTTGTCTGCTCCCATTTGTTTGATGGCCTCTTCCACTTCCGTTTCCGAGAAAGGAGCTTCCAAATTGGAAAGTGCTTGCGCTAATTCGTTCTGACAGCCCTGCCAGAAGTCATCCCTAAGCGGGACCCTGAAATCATTCTTCTTCCCCAAGAGGCTCTTGTAGTAATCTTGAAAGGTTTTGGAAATCTCAGTTTCATCTTGCGAGGTTCCCGTATCCGTTTCTAGTGACAGGATAAGGTTGGACCTATGTCTTGCACTTGCCACTCGGTGGAAGTAGGCCGTGTTCGCGTCTCCCTTTTTGAGCCACGAAATCCTCGACCTTTGTTGCTATTTGATCTCCTCCAGCTTGTAAAGATTGGCGATGTTTTCTCGGAGGTCTAACAGTTTGTTCCTTTCATCTTGTGACAGGACTCTCATTTCCTACAGCCTTTCTAGCTCATCAATGCCATCCAAAAAGGAGTCTTTTGCATGCCAGACGGTCGAAAATCTAGACCGGTTCCATCTACGCAGTCGCTTTCTCAGTCTGCGGATTTTTTCACACCATCGAGATGCTGCATCCGCACCAGTGGTTGGGAGCGACCAGATCTCCATTACCATGTGGTGAAATCCCTGGATTTCCAGTCAAGCCTTCTCAAATTTGAACCTCCTTGGTCTTAGAGGTCCCTATACCCCGACATCAAGTAGGATCGGGGTGTGATCTGATGTCGGCCTAGGGATAGATTTGGCGCTTGCTAATGGGAATTTAGCCTCCCAATCCATCGATATTAGAATTCTTTCCAATTTGTCCATAATCGGGGTTGCCTGCATGTTTGACCACGTAAATAGTCTGTCATTGATAGGGATGTCGATTAGTTCTAGTTCCGTGATCACCCTATTGAACTCTTCTCTGTGCCTGTCACTGGAACCTCTTCCCTTGTGCTTAAAGGCAAATCTAGTGATATTGAAGTCTCCCCTGACAATCCAAGCTCCAGACCATCGTTGTCGAATACCGATAAGCCTTTGCCAGAAGGCTACCTGATCTGTAGCCACATTTGGCCCATAAAAGACAGTGATCGTCTGTACCTAATCATCAGATCGTCGCTTTAGCTGGGTAGTCAGGGAAAACGTTTTGCAGTACTCCTCAGAGCAGGTGAAGACATCCGGGTTGAATCCAATAGCAGTCCCCCCCCCCCCCCCCCCGATGCTCCTGCAACCGGGCATAGTACCCATTCCTTGATTCTGTTGCCCCCTACTTTTTTGAGTTTAAGCTCGTTCGTGAGTTTGGTTTCCTGTAACCCCACAACTTCTGCCTTGGAGTTCTTAATCACGTCCCTAACCATATCTCGCTTCCCTCTATCCCCTAACCCCTTTACATTCCAGAAAAGCGTATTCATTGGGGAATTAAATCTAGGTTGATCATGGGTGTGTGATAGGGTTTCGTCGAAGCCTGTTCTGATTCCCAACCCCTAATTTTGTTGAGAAGTAGAGCATTACGCTCTATGTCACAAACTTCCAGGCTACATGTTTGAGCAAGTTTAAAAACATCTGAATCAGACATATAATTTAAAATAGATGCTAAAAATTTTTTTCGTACCTCCATCATCGAATTTTGTAGCTTTGGCTGCCATAACTACCTCCAGATAGTCATCTAGGGACTCCACATGAGCCCTCTTAGATATCCGATGTATCCTGATTCCACCAGTCCTTCCTGATGTACCAGAGCTGTAGGCAGGCACTGATTCTGGTAGGGTGGACAAGACCATCTCAGGAGAGATCTATCTGTGTATCTGCCACAAAATCGGTCTCCTCTGACTCCTCATCAGTGAATAAGAACTCCTCGTCTAAATTTAATCACCCTTCCATATCCTCCACGCTATTAACTTCCACAGCAGACCCTTATGTGGGCCCACTACTCGCCCCAGGCCATTGCACAATGTGACTAACTGTAGTTTCAGAGGGCCCAACAACAGAACAATGTATTTTGGTGTAACGACCCCAAATTTTTTTTTTTTCTTTTTTTTTTTTTTCTTTTTTCAAAACTAAGTCTCCAAATTCAATTCTTTCAATTTCTATATCACTTTAATTATAAACTAAGAAAGTTATATTTCAGGAAAAATTTTGGCAAAGTCTCCCCTGTAAATTTTGCCCCGAAACACAAAAAGCTTACGGAATTCTGCTCAAAATTCCGTAGCTCACAAACCACATAATATTTTCATAGGCTCCCCAGGCCAAAATGAGCAGATACATACTGACAATATAATATAATGCTCTGGGGGCCAAACTCATAACGGATTATCAAATATCAATTAAAAACTATGAATTTCTTTGAAAAACGAGGTAAAATCTTAGAAAAATCATTGTAAAACTTACCACAGAGTCCGGTACTCCACAACGACATGGGTACGGGTCACAAACATACCACACCACCCCACACTGCACTCATCATCATCATATACCTGCTTATACATCCATAATACAATTTAAATCATAAATTTCACT
The DNA here is from genome assembly GCA_017893485.1 of Hemerocallis citrina. Classification (NCBI taxonomy): domain Eukaryota; kingdom Viridiplantae; phylum Streptophyta; class Magnoliopsida; order Asparagales; family Asphodelaceae; genus Hemerocallis; species Hemerocallis citrina. The sequence goes on from CM030362.1 coordinate 202,193,939, forward strand.
ATTCCTATAACTAAATAATACAAACTTTTAAAATAAAAAGTTATACTATCACTCCATGCCTCACCTCTGCACTGATGAGAACCTGCAACAGTAGGGGATCTAGGGTAGTCCTCAGACTCCCCTAACCCCCCAAAACACTAAGGGGTTAGCCATTTCTGGTGTGAGTATAATTACTAATCTAACGACAAATTAAAATAGTATAAAGAAAATACTTAAACTTACAAATACCAAATTAAAATAATGTCACCTGAATCCTGAACACAACAACATCGTCAATACAGTGATAAATCACATACTTTGCCAATCCTGCATTCAATTATTTAATTATCCATACTTCCCACATTTCATAATACACTTCACATCAACCTCGTATAGATATATAAATATACTTATCTTACATTCGCGTAATACGAATATTCATCTTTCCACACTTATCATCATATCAGCATTTCACTATTTATATTAACATAACTACATGATGTTATTACATCATTTCTCCAACTCTATTTAGCCATGCATTTTATTTACTTATATTATGTCATCAACACACACATTCATCCTGGAAGTTGTGCCGAGGCAGGTAGTTCCCACCATTTCCACGGAAATAGCAGGCGAGTAGTTCCCCGACCCACTTCCAAGGTACACAAACTCCTATCACAACATACTTTCTTTACTAACCATTGTCATATCCAATCTTATAAAACAGGTATTTATTTTATTATGTTATAAAAGTATCACATCATAAACATATGCATCTATTCTCATACTACCACATTCCTTCATTTTTCATGACATAATTACCACATCTCATTGCCCATGAGAGTTACTCACATTTCATCACATCATTAACACCTCATTAATTAGAATACTTATACTTATTGCATCAAAACCATGTTTTATAGCTCATTCACATCTTATTATATCACTTTAGTAATTACTTTTTCTTATAACAATACATCTTATTATCATTCTCACTTAATCCCCCAAACACACTCTGGGGCCACCACATATCACATCCCATAGCCGGTAGCTTGGGTAATAATCACTTACCTCAAACACACAGTTTGGGTAATATCACATCACATCTCAAGCCGATAGCTTGATTATTAATTTCACTTCAATCACTTATCATCTTTACTTCACTTTATTTCTCATTTCTATTAATCATTACCACTATTATATCCATTCACCCTGCGAATTATGCCAAGGCAGGTAGTTCCCACAATTTCCACTGACATTACGGGCAGGTAGTTCCTTGACACAATTCCAAGGTACAACTCATATCAACTGTATTTTACTTAAATGATCACACACATAATACAATTACTCCATATTATTCATGATAACACATCTCTTTTATTATTTCCATCTTAAATTAATCACAAGCGGTATTTATCACTTCTTTTCATATATTAACTCATAGCACGTTCACTTTTACATTTACTTCATTCACACAATTTTCTTTTCCACACACAGTTCACATTTCACTATCCACTTTCTTTTCCACGCACAATTCACAATTTACTATCCACTTTCTTTTCCCACGCAATTCACATTTTACCATTCACTTTCTTTTACTACCACATCTATTATTAACACTTATTTATTTTATTAGTTTGTCGACCAGTGAGCCACAGTATCCCAACATACTGAAAGCCGACAGCCCAGTAAACACGCGGCCCGATGCTCACACAGAGTCTTACTCGTCCGAGGCTACGTCTTCCTCCTAGCCGAACTAGCGAGGGAACCACTTACCCCAAGTAGAACTTGGGTACGTCCTCCCAGCCGAAGCCAAGAGGGAAAAAGCCACTGACCCCAGGTAACCTGGGTACTTCCTCGCGACGTCTGTCATCGAGGGAAAACCACTTACCCCAGATAAACTGGGTACGTCCTCGCGACATCTGTCATCGAGGGAAAAACCACTTACTCCAGATAAACTGGGTACGTCCTCGCGACAGCTGTCATCGAGGGAAACCGGGCCTCAAGCCGATAGCTTGGGCGATAAAATCCACTTACCCCAAACATAGTTTGGGTCCACTTACCCCAAGTCGGTCCTTGGGTGTTAGGAGGTCTAGCCCAAACCCCCAGGATTGCTGTAGGTACTGGTCAACAAGCCATCTGTTATTAGCATTAATCATTGCATCTTTCCATTTTACTTTATCAACATAAAGCATCACAGCTTTTAATTCAACAATAGCCACGTCTTTGACTTTAATCACAAGAATAATAACACATTTTATTAACACTTACCATCTCACCTTTTTCTTGCGTTTGATGCACATCTGATGTCCACGATATTTATTACCATCTCGTTGTATCATATATATATATATGCATATCCCATGTCATTTAACATAGAAACCATCATGTTATTTAACCTACCATAACATCACCCATTATGAATACCATGCTATTCGCTACTTCATTAAATCACCCATAAACATACACCAAGTTATATCGTAAATAAAAGAATTATAAGACGTTAGTCTGTATCGTAAGCATATCAAAATATATAAATCATCACAGAATAATATCATATTGTTGCCCATTATTTCACTTCGAACACATTTAAAATGTAAACACGTATCCAATTATTAATTTCATTCACTATTGTATCACACGTCATAATCATCTATCTATATATTACAAATATACCCCACACATGCGGGTGTCCCAGACAAAGAGGCCAAAATTAATTATTTCCTCTAATTAAATCTCATAATATCCAATTATATCATACTAGGTCATACACCTTATTTCATGCAAGTAAAATCACCTATAAGGGTTTATATGTCCCAAAACATGCCCAAAACATGCATTATAAATACACGAGTTTCCAACACATGATCACAATCACTAATTTCGTCTAATTACATCATATAACCTCCATCCATAACATGCTAGCCCATACACAAGGCTCCGCATATGCCAAAATTACCTATATCGGCCTAGATACCCAAAAACATGCACGAAACATGCACGGGGCGAAAATATGCATAAACAATTCAATATATTTAGTTTTTATACTTCAACACGTCACATTAACCCATAATATAGGTTTTATATACTTAGAATAGTTAATTTCATCAAATATCTCAAAATTCCATTTTCGGGCCTTAAAAATCCGTATTTTTCGGAAAATTGAATTTTTAGCATAACTTCTATCAAATATATCGAAATGCCACGAAATTTGGCCACAATATAGACTATACCTAATTACAACATACTCACCTGACGGCTCGAGCAAACGATGTCCCACGTCCGTCCTGTAGCCAATCGAAGTTTGACTTTTTCCTCCTAATTGAAAAATTATAGAACCGATTAGTTTAAAACTCAAAACTCAACTTACGGATCTCCAAATTTGAATCCGTCTTCACCCACACGTCACAAATGACATATGTAAGTGTGCTACATCGATAGATTTCGAATTCGGGTTCTAATACAAATACTCCCTTATTGATCGGAGGCTTTCTACTAAGAAAAATTCACATTTTCTAAATTCCTTAATCCCCTTCGTCCTAATCTCACATATTAGGGTTAATAATAATAATAAGACTCAACTACACCTCCGAACCCATTAAATTCTCACTAAATCTCGTTCGGGCATTTCATCGAACACCCGGCGTGCACTTTTCACCTATGGTCTATTTCACTCAATTTAATTGAGCTTAAGCCTATAAAAATCATCCTAAATTTATATTAATACTTCCATAATACTCTACACCCTCATATGCATTTTCTATAATTATTTGGATCGAGTTTTCTACCCGATTTCATAAACTCCATAATTTGAGTTTATGCCAAAATCACTACTTCCCATTTTATTCTAATGGCTCACTAAAATTTTTACCACCATCTAAAGGATATTTCTAATATATATATATCTCTATTTTACAAATCCAAAATCCTAATTTACTAACAACTTGTAATTTTTCTAACAATCCACTAATTCCCTAAATCTTCCACTTCCAACACCTCTAAATCTCTCTACCATCATAATCCTATTCAATAAAACTAACCACACTAAATTTTATACGAATAAATAAATTAGGGTATACCTTTTCGGAATCCTTTTGAAAATCTGACACTTCCACGATGTAGAGAACCCCTCAATTAGCATACTCCTCAATTTAATTCGAATTTGGTGGAGAAACGAAGTGGATTGGAGGAGAGAGGGAGAGACCGAAGTGGGGTTTGGTCTGGCTTCGATCGGATAAGAAAAGAAAGAAAGAAGGGAGAAGGAAGAAGGAGAGAAAAGTGAGGGGTTTTAAGAAAATAATTTCCAAACTGATCCACTATGGAAAATAATTACCAAACTGGTCCACTTTTGAAAATATTTACCAAAATTAGTCCATAACTGGTCTATTTTCGAAAATATTTGGATTGAGGACAAATTACACTAAGGTGTTCTCCCATTATAGTAGTAGAGATAAAATTATAATAATAATAATATTTTTATAAATGGATATTTACAAATAGACCCCTAGACCTCCAAAATATTTCAAGTAAACCCAACTCTTTTCTTTAATAGCACCAACAATACAAAATACTTGCAATTATCTCGCAATAATCCTTCAAAATTATAAAATAAAACAAACAATATTTATTCACATAAAATCTCGACTCATGGCTTCAATATATAGCAATAATACCAATCTACCATAAATATCCCTACCGATATCAATATTTAAATAAAATATATCAAAAATAATTTTCACCACTCAAAATATATAAAAACAGACATTTTCGATATTCTAAAAATTCGAGGTGTTACATTCTACACACCTCAAAAGAAGCTCGTCCTCGAGCTATAGGGGTTAAGAAAACTCCCGGAGCGATTTCAAGATACCTCCTCCATGCCATTACCTAGGATTTCCAGGTACATTATCAACATCAAACCTTCATTGCACCATTAACAACTACCCAGCTGGTCGTCGGGTTAACTGCACTATGGCTTTACAATAACTACTAGTTTCATAGGATATCACATCCAATGCCACATCCAGCTATCTTCGATCTACAACGGCTCCACACTTGAGATAGATCTCTCGCAATTTTCTCGACATAGAAACAAGAAATACATCCAGAATACCCGATATCTCCAAAATAAACTTCAAACAATATACCACAGTTCCCATTCTTTCTATAACTCTACAGGGCCATCATACCTCGGGTCTAACTTTTTCCGGTTTCTAAAACGACGTACTCCATGAATAAAGGATACTTTCAAGAATACCCACATTTTCAATTTCTAACTTCAAGAGGCTTTCGCCGCTGATGGGCGTCACCCTTTCTTTTGTCGACTACACACCTCAAAAGAGGTTTATCCATACTCACCTGATAATTAATATTCTTCCTCGTTCCGGTCCATTAAAATATTCTCCTAGAATCTTGATATATCTTCATGCCACCAGGATAGACAATATACTTAATATAATGAACAATCTCTGTCACCTGCTACCACAAAGCATCCACATCAAAAACAAGTCTACGATAATGACAAAAATTTTCCTACTGCCTCAAGATGTAAGCCACAAGCATGCCTTCAGGCATCAAACTCCACCTGATCCGATACTACATGCACTCCCTTCTCAGGATGATCAAAACATGAGCTGTCGTTCATCTTCCCTTAACCCTTGAAAATATCTATCCACGCGGTTCGGATCATACCAACGGCTCATTCTTTATGATAAAATGAGTTATCGATACAACAATAAGGGAAAACCGAGGAATAAACATCCGATAATAGCCACTTAAAACCAAGAAACTATGAATTTCCAACACATCCAAGGGTTACTTCCCGTCTTTTCACCATTTGTAATTTTCTTCAGATCCATAAATATGCCTTCAACAGACACAATGTGTCCCACAACTCACACTTCTCGCCTCCATAATTGGCAATTTACAGACATAGCATACCACTTTCGGCCCCAACCTATCGATCAGTGCTCCACCATACAGCAATTATACACCAAATATCATTCACATATACAATCATACCCTGTCAGTATAAGGGTGAAAGGTCCAATTCGTCAAATTTATAAAAACTGCAGGGATGTTCGCCAGTCCCAAGATATCACTAAGAACTCATATAATTCATACCGAGTACGAAAAACAATTCCTGAGATCTTTTCTCTCTTCAAAGATTATCTGATAGTACTCGGTGCGCAACTCTAGCCGGGAGATTAGTGGCACTCCCCGCAACTAAATCCATCAATTATCTATTCTCAACAATAAATACTTAATAATCCCCTTACTTAACACACCTTCTCGGTGAACTATCTTCCTTGTTACAAAACTGCCGAGCACCCAATGGCGTATCACTTCAACCGATAATCCTTTCCAAAAGCATCACCTCAAATTCTCCTTCATCTCTCCTTATTCCTAAAGTGCTAGAGCACAAGCTAATTTAGAAATAGGAGTCATACCAATATCAATTTAATTTTGAACTTTCACCAGGGTGAGGGACCAAAAACCCCATCGAATAAATTAGAAACTTGGCAAACCACATCAACAATCTCAATCATCGCCTTAGATATTTCCACCAAACCCAACGAGTATAATTTCATCGTCCAAGGCATTATATACAATCAAAACTGGGTTTCATCGGGCTATCTCACCCGAATCCTCCCTGCACCACACCCCAACTACGCAGATGACCTACATAACCTTCTACAACCAATCAATCTTTCCAAATATGGGATAAAACCATAACCACACATCACTCCTCAATATATAAAATATACACCTACAGAACATATGTCCATAGGACCTACACCAGATCTCCTGGGAATAGTCCCTTACGGCACACAACAATCAATTTACTATAATACTCCAATAGTGTGCAAATTCACACTGGGATTTCTACAGAAATCAACCCATATGCAGGGTCATGAAGGGAAATGCTGACTCAAGGTCAGACCAAAGTCTAGTGGGAACCACACCATTCCACGATAGAATCCATTCTTCAACAAAACACCCACATAAACCACACTCTCTATCTCCAACTAAGCATTAATGAACCCATACTCACATAGCAAGATCACTAGGATTAACAAATTCCCAGTTAACCTAAGCTCTGATACCAACTGTAACGACCCCAAATTTTTTTTTTTTCTTTTTTTTTTTTTTTTTTTTTTTCAAAACTAAGTCTCCAAATTCAATTCTTTCAATTTCTATATCACTTTAATTATAAACTAAGAAAGTTATATTTCAGGAAAAATTTTGGCAAAGTCTCCCCTGTAAATTTTGCCCCGAAACACAAAAAGCTTACGGAATTCTGCTCAAAATTCCGTAGCTCACAAACCACATAATATTTTCATAGGCTCCCCAGGCCAAAATGAGCAGATACATACTGACAATATAATATAATGCTCTGGGGGCCAAACTCATAATGGATTATCAAATATCAATTAAAAACTATGAATTTCTTTGAAAAACGAGGTAAAATCTTAGAAAAATCATTGTAAAACTTACCACAGAGTCCGGTACTCCACAACGACATGGGTACGGGTCACAAACATACCACACCACCCCACACTACACTCATCATCATCATATACCTGCTTATACATCCATAATACAATTTAAATCATAAATTTCACTATTCCTATAACTAAATAATACAAACTTTTAAAATAAAAAGTTATACTATCACTCCATGCCTCACCTCTGCACTGATGAGAACCTGCAACAGTGGGGGATCTAGGGTAGTCCTCAGACTCCCCTAACCCCCCAAAACACTAAGGGGTTAGTCATTTCTGGTGTGAGTATAATTACTAATCTAACGACAAATTAAAATAGTATAAAGAAAATACTTAAACTTACAAATACCAAATTAAAATAATGTCACCTGAATCCTGAACACAACAACATCGTCAATACAGTGATAAATCACATACTTTGCCAATCCTGCATTCAATTATTTAATTATCCATACTTCCCACATTTCATAATACACTTCACATCAACCTCGTATAGATATATAAATATACTTATCTTACATTCGCGTAATACGAATATTCATCTTTCCACACTTATCATCATATCAGCATTTCACTATTTATATTAACATAACTACATGATGTTATTACATCATTTCTCCAACTCTATTTAGCCATGCATTTTATTTACTTATATTATGTCATCAACACACACATTCATCCTGGAAGTTGTGCCGAGGCAGGTAGTTCCCACCATTTCCACGGAAATAGCAGGCGAGTAGTTCCCCGACCCACTTCCAAGGTACACAAACTCCTATCACAACATACTTTCTTTACTAACCATTGTCATATCCAATCTTATAAAACAGGTATTTATTTTATTATGTTATAAAAGTATCACATCATAAACATATGCATCTATTCTCATACTACCACATTCCTTCATTTTTCATGACATAATTACCACATCTCATTGCCCATGAGAGTTACTCACATTTCATCACATCATTAACACCTCATTAATTAGAATACTTATACTTATTGCATCAAAACCATGTTTTATAGCTCATTCACATCTTATTATATCACTTTAGTAATTACTTTTTCTTATAACAATACATCTTATTATCATTCTCACTTAATCCCCCAAACACACTCTGGGGCCACCACATATCACATCCCATAGCCGGTAGCTTGGGTAATAATCACTTACCTCAAACACACAGTTTGGGTAATATCACATCACATCTCAAGCCGATAGCTTGATTATTAATTTCACTTCAATCACTTATCATCTTTACTTCACTTTATTTCTCATTTCTATTAATCATTACCACTATTATATCCATTCACCCTGCGAATTATGCCAAGGCAGGTAGTTCCCACAATTTCCACTGACATTACGGGCAGGTAGTTCCTTGACACAATTCCAAGGTACAACTCATATCAACTGTATTTTACTTAAATGATCACACACATAATACAATTACTCCATATTATTCATGATAACACATCTCTTTTATTATTTCCATCTTAAATTAATCACAAGCGGTATTTATCACTTCTTTTCATATATTAACTCATAGCACGTTCACTTTTACATTTACTTCATTCACACAATTTTCTTTTCCACACACAGTTCACATTTCACTATCTACTTTCTTTTCCACGCACAATTCACAATTTACTATCCACTTTCTTTTCCCACGCAATTCACATTTTACCATTCACTTTCTTTTACTACCACATCTATTATTAACACTTATTTATTTTATTAGTTTGTCGACCAGTGAGCCACAGTATCCCAACATACTGAAAGCCGACAGCCCAGTAAACACGCGGCCCGATGCTCACACAGAGTCTTACTCGTCCGAGGCTACGTCTTCCTCCTAGCCGAACTAGCGAGGGAACCACTTACCCCAAGTAGAACTTGGGTACGTCCTCCCAGCCGAAGCCAAGAGGGAAAAAGCCACTGACCCCAGGTAACCTGGGTACTTCCTCGCGACGTCTGTCATCGAGGGAAAACCACTTACCCCAGATAAACTGGGTACGTCCTCGCGACATCTGTCATCGAGGGAAAAACCACTTACCCCAGATAAACTGGGTACGTCCTCGCGACAGCTGTCATCGAGGGAAACCGGGCCTCAAGCCGATAGCTTGGGCGATAAAATCCACTTACCCCAAACATAGTTTGGGTCCACTTACCCCAAGCCGGTCCTTGGGTGTTAGGAGGTCTAGCCCAAACCCCCAGGATTGCTGTAGGTACTGGTCAACAAGCCATCTGTTATTAGCATTAATCATTGCATCTTTCCATTTTACTTTATCAACATAAAGCATCACAGCTTTTAATTCAACAATAGCCACGTCTTTGACTTTAATCACAAGAATAATAACACATTTTATTAACACTTACCATCTCACCTTTTTCTTGCGTTTGATGCACATCTGATGTCCACGATATTTATTACCATCTCGTTGTATCATATATATATATATGCATATCCCATGTCATTTAACATAGAAACCATCATGTTATTTAACCTACCATAACATCACCCATTATGAATACCATGCTATTCGCTACTTCATTAAATCACCCATAAACATACACCAAGTTATATCGTAAATAAAAGAATTATAAGACGTTAGTCTGTATCGTAAGCATATCAAAATATATAAATCATCACAGAATAATATCATATTGTTGCCCATTATTTCACTTCGAACACATTTAAAATGTAAACACGTATCCAATTATTAATTTCATTCACTATTGTATCACACGTCATAATCATCTATCTATATATTACAAATATACCCCACACATGCGGGTGTCCCAGACAAAGAGGCCAAAATTAATTATTTCCTCTAATTAAATCTCATAATATCCAATTATATCATACTAGGTCATACACCTTATTTCATGCAAGTAAAATCACCTATAAGGGTTTATATGTCCCAAAACATGCCCAAAACATGCATTATAAATACACGAGTTTCCAACACATGATCACAATCACTAATTTCGTCTAATTACATCATATAACCTCCATCCATAACATGCTAGCCCATACACAAGGCTCCGCATATGCCAAAATTACCTATATCGGCCTAGATACCCAAAAACATGCACGAAACATGCACGGGGCGAAAATATGCATAAACAATTCAATATATTTAGTTTTTATACTTCAACACGTCACATTAACCCATAATATAGGTTTTATATACTTAGAATAGTTAATTTCATCAAATATCTCAAAATTCCATTTTCGGGCCTTAAAAATCCGTATTTTTCGGAAAATTGAATTTTTAGCATAACTTCTATCAAATATATCGAAATGCCACGAAATTTGGCCACAATATAGACTATACCTAATTACAACATACTCACCTGACGGCTCGAGCAAACGATGTCCCACGTCCGTCCTGTAGCCAATCGAAGTTTGACTTTTTCCTCCTAATTGAAAAATTATAGAACCGATTAGTTTAAAACTCAAAACTCAACTTACGGATCTCCAAATTTGAATCCGTCTTCACCCACACGTCACAAATGACATATGTAAGTGTGCTACATCGATAGATTTCGAATTCGGGTTCTAATACAAATACTCCCTTATTGATCGGAGGCTTTCTACTAAGAAAAATTCACATTTTCTAAATTCCTTAATCCCCTTCGTCCTAATCTCACATATTAGGGTTAATAATAATAATAAGACTCAACTACACCTCCGAACCCATTAAATTCTCACTAAATCTCGTTCGGGCATTTCATCGAACACCCGGCGTGCACTTTTCACCTATGGTCTATTTCACTCAATTTAATTGAGCTTAAGCCTATAAAAATCATCCTAAATTTATATTAATACTTCCATAATACTCTACACCCTCATATGCATTTTCTATAATTATTTGGATCGAGTTTTCTACCCGATTTCATAAACTCCATAATTTGAGTTTATGCCAAAATCACTACTTCCCATTTTATTCTAATGGCTCACTAAAATTTTTACCACCATCTAAAGGATATTTCTAATATATATATATCTCTATTTTACAAATCCAAAATCCTAATTTACTAACAACTTGTAATTTTTCTAACAATCCACTAATTCCCTAAATCTTCCACTTCCAACACCTCTAAATCTCTCTACCATCATAATCCTATTCAATAAAACTAACCACACTAAATTTTATACGAATAAATAAATTAGGGTATACCTTTTCGGAATCCTTTTGAAAATCTGACACTTCCACGATGTAGAGAACCCCTCAATTAGCATACTCCTCAATTTAATTCGAATTTGGTGGAGAAACGAAGTGGATTGGAGGAGAGAGGGAGAGACCGAAGTGGGGTTTGGTCTGGCTTCGATCGGATAAGAAAAGAAAGAAAGAAGGGAGAAGGAAGAAGGAGAGAAAAGTGAGGGGTTTTAAGAAAATAATTTCCAAACTGATCCACTATGGAAAATAATTACCAAACTGGTCCACTTTTGAAAATATTTACCAAAATTAGTCCATAACTGGTCTATTTTCGAAAATATTTGGATTGAGGACAAATTACACTAAGGTGTTCTCCCATTATAGTAGTAGAGATAAAATTATAATAATAATAATATTTTTATAAATGGATATTTACAAATAGACCCCTAGACCTCCAAAATATTTCAAGTAAACCCAACTCTTTTCTTTAATAGCACCAACAATACAAAATACTTGCAATTATCTCGCAATAATCCTTCAAAATTATAAAATAAAACAAACAATATTTATTCACATAAAATCTCGACTCATGGCTTCAATATATAGCAATAATACCAATCTACCATAAATATCCCTACCGATATCAATATTTAAATAAAATATATCAAAAATAATTTTCACCACTCAAAATATATAAAAACAGACATTTTCGATATTCTAAAAATTCGAGGTGTTACATTCTACACACCTCAAAAGAAGCTCGTCCTCGAGCTATAGGGGTTAAGAAAACTCCCGGAGCGATTTCAAGATACCTCCTCCATGCCATTACCTAGGATTTCCAGGTACATTATCAACATCAAACCTTCATTGCACCATTAACAACTACCCAGCTGGTCGTCGGGTTAACTGCACTATGGCTTTACAATAACTACTAGTTTCATAGGATATCACATCCAATGCCACATCCAGCTATCTTCGATCTACAACGGCTCCACACTTGAGATAGATCTCTCGCAATTTTCTCGACATAGAAACAAGAAATACATCCAGAATACCCGATATCTCCAAAATAAACTTCAAACAATATACCACAGTTCCCATTCTTTCTATAACTCTACAGGGCCATCATACCTCGGGTCTAACTTTTTCCGGTTTCTAAAACGACGTACTCCATGAATAAAGGATACTTTCAAGAATACCCACATTTTCAATTTCTAACTTCAAGAGGCTTTCGCCGCTGATGGGCGTCACCCTTTCTTTTGTCGACTACACACCTCAAAAGAGGTTTATCCATACTCACCTGATAATTAATATTCTTCCTCGTTCCGGTCCATTAAAATATTCTCCTAGAATCTTGATATATCTTCATGCCACCAGGATAGACAATATACTTAATATAATGAACAATCTCTGTCACCTGCTACCACAAAGCATCCACATCAAAAACAAGTCTACGATAATGACAAAAATTTTCCTACTGCCTCAAGATGTAAGCCACAAGCATGCCTTCAGGCATCAAACTCCACCTGATCCGATACTACATGCACTCCCTTCTCAGGATGATCAAAACATGAGCTGTCGTTCATCTTCCCTTAACCCTTGAAAATATCTATCCACGCGGTTCGGATCATACCAACGGCTCATTCTTTATGATAAAATGAGTTATCGATACAACAATAAGGGAAAACCGAGGAATAAACATCCGATAATAGCCACTTAAAACCAAGAAACTATGAATTTCCAACACATCCAAGGGTTACTTCCCGTCTTTTCACCATTTGTAATTTTCTTCAGATCCATAAATATGCCTTCAACAGACACAATGTGTCCCACAACTCACACTTCTCGCCTCCATAATTGGCAATTTACAGACATAGCATACCACTTTCGGCCCCAACCTATCGATCAGTGCTCCACCATACAGCAATTATACACCAAATATCATTCACATATACAATCATACCCTGTCAGTATAAGGGTGAAAGGTCCAATTCGTCAAATTTATAAAAACTGCAGGGATGTTCGCCAGTCCCAAGATATCACTAAGAACTCATATAATTCATACCGAGTACGAAAAACAATTCCTGAGATCTTTTCTCTCTTCAAAGATTATCTGATAGTACTCGGTGCGCAACTCTAGCCGGGAGATTAGTGGCACTCCCCGCAACTAAATCCATCAATTATCTATTCTCAACAATAAATACTTAATAATCCCCTTACTTAACACACCTTCTCGGTGAACTATCTTCCTTGTTACAAAACTGCCGAGCGCCCAATGGCGTATCACTTCAACCGATAATCCTTTCCAAAAGCATCACCTCAAATTCTCCTTCATCTCTCCTTATTCCTAAAGTGCTAGAGCACAAGCTAATTTAGAAATAGGAGTCATACCAATATCAATTTAATTTTGAACTTTCACCAGGGTGAGGGACCAAAAACCCCATCGAATAAATTAGAAACTTGGCAAACCACATCAACAATCTCAATCATCGCCTTAGATATTTCCACCAAACCCAACGAGTATAATTTCATCGTCCAAGGCATTATATACAATCAAAACTGGGTTTCATCGGGCTATCTCACCCGAATCCTCCCTGCACCACACCCCAACTACGCAGATGACCTACATAACCTTCTACAACCAATCAATCTTTCCAAATATGGGATAAAACCATAACCACACATCACTCCTCAATATATAAAATATACACCTACAGAACATATGTCCATAGGACCTACACCAGATCTCCTGGGAATAGTCCCTTACGGCACACAACAATCAATTTACTATAATACTCCAATAGTGTGCAAATTCACACTGGGATTTCTACAGAAATCAACCCATATGCAGGGTCATGAAGGGAAATGCTGACTCAAGGTCAGACCAAAGTCTAGTGGGGACCACACCATTCCACGATAGAATCCATTCTTCAACAAAACACCCACATAAACCACACTCTCTATCTCCAACTAAGCATTAATGAACCCATACTCACATAGCAAGATCACTAGGATTAACAAATTCCCAGTTAACCTAAGCTCTGATACCAACTGTAACGACCCCAAATTTTTTTTTTTTCTTTTTTTTTTTTTTTTTTTTTTCAAAACTAAGTCTCCAAATTCAATTCTTTCAATTTCTATATCACTTTAATTATAAACTAAGAAAGTTATATTTCAGGAAAAATTTTGGCAAAGTCTCCCCTGTAAATTTTGCCCCGAAACACAAAAAGCTTACGGAATTCTGCTCAAAATTCCGTAGCTCACAAACCACATAATATTTTCATAGGCTCCCCAGGCCAAAATGAGCAGATACATACTGACAATATAATATAATGCTCTGGGGGCCAAACTCATAATGGATTATCAAATATCAATTAAAAACTATGAATTTCTTTGAAAAACGAGGTAAAATCTTAGAAAAATCATTGTAAAACTTACCACAGAGTCCGGTACTCCACAACGACATGGGTACGGGTCACAAACATACCACACCACCCCACACTACACTCATCATCATCATATACCTGCTTATACATCCATAATACAATTTAAATCATAAATTTCACTATTCCTATAACTAAATAATACAAACTTTTAAAATAAAAAGTTATACTATCACTCCATGCCTCACCTCTGCACTGATGAGAACCTGCAACAGTGGGGGATCTAGGGTAGTCCTCAGACTCCCCTAACCCCCCAAAACACGAAGGGGTTAGCCATTTCTGGTGTGAGTATAATTACTAATCTAACGACAAATTAAAATAGTATAAAGAAAATACTTAAACTTACAAATACCAAATTAAAATAATGTCACCTGAATCCTGAACACAACAACATCGTCAATACAGTAATAAATCACATACTTTGCCAATCCTGCATTCAATTATTTAATTATCCATACTTCCCACATTTCATAATACACTTCACATCAACCTCGTATAGATATATAAATATACTTATCTTACATTCGCGTAATACGAATATTCATCTTTCCACACTTATCATCATATCAGCATTTCACTATTTATATTAACATAACTACATGATGTTATTACATCATTTCTCCAACTCTATTTAGCCATGCATTTTATTTACTTATATTATGTCATCAACACACACATTCATCCTGGAAGTTGTGCCGAGGCAGGTAGTTCCCACCATTTCCACGGAAATAGCAGGCGAGTAGTTCCCCGACCCACTTCCAAGGTACACAAACTCCTATCACAACATACTTTCTTTACTAACCATTGTCATATCCAATCTTATAAAACAGGTATTTATTTTATTATGTTATAAAAGTATCACATCATAAACATATGCATCTATTCTCATACTACCACATTCCTTCATTTTTCATGACATAATTACCACATCTCATTGCCCATGAGAGTTACTCACATTTCATCACATCATTAACACCTCATTAATTAGAATACTTATACTTATTGCATCAAAACCATGTTTTATAGCTCATTCACATCTTATTATATCACTTTAGTAATTACTTTTTCTTATAACAATACATCTTATTATCATTCTCACTTAATCCCCCAAACACACTCTGGGGCCACCACATATCACATCCCATAGCCGGTAGCTTGGGTAATAATCACTTACCTCAAACACACAGTTTGGGTAATATCACATCACATCTCAAGCCGATAGCTTGATTATTAATTTCACTTCAATCACTTATCATCTTTACTTCACTTTATTTCTCATTTCTATTAATCATTACCACTATTATATCCATTCACCCTGCGAATTATGCCAAGGCAGGTAGTTCCCACAATTTCCACTGACATTACGGGCAGGTAGTTCCTTGACACAATTCCAAGGTACAACTCATATCAACTGTATTTTACTTAAATGATCACACACATAATACAATTACTCCATATTATTCATGATAACACATCTCTTTTATTATTTCCATCTTAAATTAATCACAAGCGGTATTTATCACTTCTTTTCATATATTAACTCATAGCACGTTCACTTTTACATTTACTTCATTCACACAATTTTCTTTTCCACACACAGTTCACATTTCACTATCTACTTTCTTTTCCACGCACAATTCACAATTTACTATCCACTTTCTTTTCCCACGCAATTCACATTTTACCATTCACTTTCTTTTACTACCACATCTATTATTAACACTTATTTATTTTATTAGTTTGTCGACCAGTGAGCCACAGTATCCCAACATACTGAAAGCCGACAGCCCAGTAAACACGCGGCCCGATGCTCACACAGAGTCTTACTCGTCCGAGGCTACGTCTTCCTCCTAGCCGAACTAGCGAGGGAACCACTTACCCCAAGTAGAACTTGGGTACGTCCTCCCAGCCGAAGCCAAGAGGGAAAAAGCCACTGACCCCAGGTAACCTGGGTACTTCCTCGCGACGTCTGTCATCGAGGGAAAACCACTTACCCCAGATAAACTGGGTACGTCCTCGCGACATCTGTCATCGAGGGAAAAACCACTTACCCCAGATAAACTGGGTACGTCCTCGCGACAGCTGTCATCGAGGGAAACCGGGCCTCAAGCCGATAGCTTGGGCGATAAAATCCACTTACCCCAAACATAGTTTGGGTCCACTTACCCCAAGCCGGTCCTTGGGTGTTAGGAGGTCTAGCCCAAACCCCCAGGATTGCTGTAGGTACTGGTCAACAAGCCATCTGTTATTAGCATTAATCATTGCATCTTTCCATTTTACTTTATCAACATAAAGCATCACAGCTTTTAATTCAACAATAGCCACGTCTTTGACTTTAATCACAAGAATAATAACACATTTTATTAACACTTACCATCTCACCTTTTTCTTGCGTTTGATGCACATCTGATGTCCACGATATTTATTACCATCTCGTTGTATCATATATATATATATGCATATCCCATGTCATTTAACATAGAAACCATCATGTTATTTAACCTACCATAACATCACCCATTATGAATACCATGCTATTCGCTACTTCATTAAATCACCCATAAACATACACCAAGTTATATCGTAAATAAAAGAATTATAAGACGTTAGTCTGTATCGTAAGCATATCAAAATATATAAATCATCACAGAATAATATCATATTGTTGCCCATTATTTCACTTCGAACACATTTAAAATGTAAACACGTATCCAATTATTAATTTCATTCACTATTGTATCACACGTCATAATCATCTATCTATATATTACAAATATACCCCACACATGCGGGTGTCCCAGACAAAGAGGCCAAAATTAATTATTTCCTCTAATTAAATCTCATAATATCCAATTATATCATACTAGGTCATACACCTTATTTCATGCAAGTAAAATCACCTATAAGGGTTTATATGTCCCAAAACATGCCCAAAACATGCATTATAAATACACGAGTTTCCAACACATGATCACAATCACTAATTTCGTCTAATTACATCATATAACCTCCATCCATAACATGCTAGCCCATACACAAGGCTCCGCATATGCCAAAATTACCTATATCGGCCTAGATACCCAAAAACATGCACGAAACATGCACGGGGCGAAAATATGCATAAACAATTCAATATATTTAGTTTTTATACTTCAACACGTCACATTAACCCATAATATAGGTTTTATATACTTAGAATAGTTAATTTCATCAAATATCTCAAAATTCCATTTTCGGGCCTTAAAAATCCGTATTTTTCGGAAAATTGAATTTTTAGCATAACTTCTATCAAATATATCGAAATGCCACGAAATTTGGCCACAATATAGACTATACCTAATTACAACATACTCACCTGACGGCTCGAGCAAACGATGTCCCACGTCCGTCCTGTAGCCAATCGAAGTTTGACTTTTTCCTCCTAATTGAAAAATTATAGAACCGATTAGTTTAAAACTCAAAACTCAACTTACGGATCTCCAAATTTGAATCCGTCTTCACCCACACGTCACAAATGACATATGTAAGTGTGCTACATCGATAGATTTCGAATTCGGGTTCTAATACAAATACTCCCTTATTGATCGGAGGCTTTCTACTAAGAAAAATTCACATTTTCTAAATTCCTTAATCCCCTTCGTCCTAATCTCACATATTAGGGTTAATAATAATAATAAGACTCAACTACACCTCCGAACCCATTAAATTCTCACTAAATCTCGTTCGGGCATTTCATCGAACACCCGGCGTGCACTTTTCACCTATGGTCTATTTCACTCAATTTAATTGAGCTTAAGCCTATAAAAATCATCCTAAATTTATATTAATACTTCCATAATACTCTACACCCTCATATGCATTTTCTATAATTATTTGGATCGAGTTTTCTACCCGATTTCATAAACTCCATAATTTGAGTTTATGCCAAAATCACTACTTCCCATTTTATTCTAATGGCTCACTAAAATTTTTACCACCATCTAAAGGATATTTCTAATATATATATATCTCTATTTTACAAATCCAAAATCCTAATTTACTAACAACTTGTAATTTTTCTAACAATCCACTAATTCCCTAAATCTTCCACTTCCAACACCTCTAAATCTCTCTACCATCATAATCCTATTCAATAAAACTAACCACACTAAATTTTATACGAATAAATAAATTAGGGTATACCTTTTCGGAATCCTTTTGAAAATCTGACACTTCCACGATGTAGAGAACCCCTCAATTAGCATACTCCTCAATTTAATTCGAATTTGGTGGAGAAACGAAGTGGATTGGAGGAGAGAGGGAGAGACCGAAGTGGGGTTTGGTCTGGCTTCGATCGGATAAGAAAAGAAAGAAAGAAGGGAGAAGGAAGAAGGAGAGAAAAGTGAGGGGTTTTAAGAAAATAATTTCCAAACTGATCCACTATGGAAAATAATTACCAAACTGGTCCACTTTTGAAAATATTTACCAAAATTAGTCCATAACTGGTCTATTTTCGAAAATATTTGGATTGAGGACAAATTACACTAAGGTGTTCTCCCATTATAGTAGTAGAGATAAAATTATAATAATAATAATATTTTTATAAATGGATATTTACAAATAGACCCCTAGACCTCCAAAATATTTCAAGTAAACCCAACTCTTTTCTTTAATAGCACCAACAATACAAAATACTTGCAATTATCTCGCAATAATCCTTCAAAATTATAAAATAAAACAAACAATATTTATTCACATAAAATCTCGACTCATGGCTTCAATATATAGCAATAATACCAATCTACCATAAATATCCCTACCGATATCAATATTTAAATAAAATATATCAAAAATAATTTTCACCACTCAAAATATATAAAAACAGACATTTTCGATATTCTAAAAATTCGAGGTGTTACATTTGGACTCCTCTTTGGGCCCAATATCATTATAAATACACCCCCCATACACTCTTCTCACTAAATGGGGTATCAGATAATTCTCCCCCTCCTCCACGGTGCAGCAGACCGCACTCCTTGCGTGTCGTGCATGCCGCTTGCAGAGGGGGGCCACATGTCGCTCTGTATGTGGATGCCTCTGCGGTCGATGCAAAAGGCGTTATTAACGAAGCGTTGAAAAGCGCCTTCATTTCCCCTTCTCTTCTGACTTCTTTACCATTACCAAACTCCTCTTTATTTCCATTTTGAGTTCACCTCTGTTCGAGCGCAGAGGACTCCGCGTGTAAGACCCCACAAAATAGCATATGGCTATTTTGCATCGTAATCTGTGCGCAATTGAAAATTGCACGCAATTATGTATTTTCTGATAACAATTGTTTTTAATTGAGAAACATTAGATATATTGTCTATTTTATTTTATAATTTTGAAGGATTATTACGAGGTAGTTTTAATGTATTTTGTATTGGTTGGTATTATTAAAGCGGAGATTTAAGGCTTGTTTGAAATATATTTGAGATTGAGGGCCTATAGACAATCATCCCTTACTAAATACATTATTAATTATCTATCTATTTATTTATTATTTATCTACTTTACAAAAAAAAACCCTCCCACCTCTCTCCTTCCTTCTCCTTATCCTTCTCCCGTTTCTTTCCCAAACCGAAAGAGAAAGAAAACCCCCCACTCCTTCTCCTCCTCCTTTCCCTCTTCTCCCATTCGCTTCCAGCCAAAAGGAAGAAACCCCACCCCCCCCCCTCCATCTTCTTCCTTCTCCTTCTTTCTTCTCCCATTTCCATCCCGATCGGAAAGAGCCCAACCCGGACCCATTCGGCGATCATCTTCCCCACCCTAAATCCACCTCATTTCTCCGTGGATTTCAAATTAAATCGAGGGGTAGACTAATAGAAGGGTTCTCCACATCGTGGTAGTGTCAGATTTTCGAAAGGATTTCGGGAAGGTAAACCCTAACTTATTTTATTGTATAAAATTGAGTTGGGTTAATTTCTATTGAGTAGGAGTATTATAGTAGGAAGATTAGGAGATGTTGGAAATGGTAGATGTGAGAAATTAGCAAGTTGTTAGAGTTTGCAAGTTGTTAATAAATTAGGATTTTGGGTTTGTAAAAGAGAACTATGTGTGTATGAATTATTTCTCGTATAGTAGTGGAAAGTATAGTTGGGCCATTAGAAAATTTAGGAGTGGTTCTAGTAATTATTTGGGGATAAAAATTTCATAGGCATTAGATTATTATGTGCTTCGCACGTGTGTATCCCAGGCATTCAATAAACGCTTGTGTGATATTTGGAATAGAGTTATTAGCTCTTGTGATTGGTTTGGATGATTTGAGTTTTAATTGCTTTGAAATTTGATGATAGGATAATAGCGACTTTGGATGCGGGGTGGCATGGTGGCGCGTCGAATCTTTGCAAATATGTGAGTATCAATTTATTTACGTATTTTTGTGGTTTAAGAAATATGTGAGTATCAATTTATTTACGTATTTTTGTGTTTTAAGAAATATGTGAGTATCAATTTATTTACGTATTTTTGTGTTTTAAGAAGAATTTTATAATAACCTGAATGGTTGGTATGAATTGCATATGAGGCGTATTTGGATCAAGGGTATCGGAATAACGTATATGTGTATATGGGGATGAGTTATATTTATATGATGATATCAAAATATGTGAGTATGATGTATCTACCTATATTTTATATTGTGGCCAAATGTCATGGCTTTCTGATATATTTCGTAGAAGTTATGTTAAAAATTGATTTCAAGGGAAAATACAGATTTTTATAGGTCCGAAAATGGGTTTTTGTGATATTTGGTGAATTAACTATTTTGAGTATATAAAACCTATATAATGGATTAGTTATGTATATGAGGATGAGTTATATTTATATGATGATATCAAAATATGGTATGGTTTATATACGTATTTGATGTTTTTAAGAAGTTCAAATAAACTAAATTGTTGATATGATTTATGGATGAGGCGTATTGGGATAATGTGTATTGGTATAAATTTATGGGTAATGGATTAGTTATGTATATGGGGATGAGTTACACTTATATAATAATATCAAAATATGTGAGTATGGTTTTATATACGTTTGATGTTAAAAGAAGTTTGAATAAACTGAAGTGTGGATATGATTTAGGGATGAGGCGTATTGGGATAAAGTGCATGGGTATAAATTAATGGATTAGTTATGTATGTGGGGATGAGTTACACTGATATATATCGAATCTTGGATTGTTGTAGGATTGAGGCTCATGCTATATACCATGCTTAGGTAGTAGTAAGAACCCATTCATGTCTATATGACATCCTAGTAATCCATCATGCTTGAGTTTGATGAACCCATTCATGCTTGTGACATTTTAGTTGTTCTTAGTGAAAAGAACTATCATGCTTGAGTGTGATGAACCCATTTATGCTTGTGAACCCATGAAACAACATCATGCGTGAATTGTAGTCAATGTTCATATCCATGCTTAAGGTTGTAATAGACATTCGTGCTTAGAGTGTAGTAGTTACTCATGCTTGAATGGTAGTAGATATTCATGTTAAGTTGTAGTAATTATTCATGCTTAAGATTATTGTGAGTACATGCTTAAGTTGTATTCATGCTTAAGAGTGTTGTAGGTTGATGTTTAAGTTATATACCATGCTTAAGGACATTGTAGATTCGTGCTTAAGTAATAGAAAAGAATAATGTTGTTGTAGTTTTGGTGTTAACTATCGCGTTATAGTTGTAGTGTAGTGGAGAACTATCGCGTTGTAGTCGTAGTATTAGTAAAGAACTATCGCGTTATAGTTGCAGTGTAGTAGAGAACTATCATGTTGTGGTGGTAGCGTTAGTGAAGAACCATCGTGTTATAGTTGCAATACTCAAGTTGTATAGTTGTTCTAGATTCAAAGGAACCACACTTGAATTGTATTATGATTGTAGTGGAAGATTAAAAAGAAACCATGAGCCCATGCTTTTAGTCCTAGGTGATTCTAGCTCAAACTTGAAGAAAGAACCCAAGAATCTAGTGCATGTAGTTCTAGTTCAATTTGGGGAGGGAAACCATGGATTATAGTTGTATGAGACCTTAAGTAAAGTTGGACCATATCACATGAACATTACTCATCTTCATGGGTAATAAGGGTTGGGAAGGTCACTAATAATCGTTAGCTTGTTAAAAGTTTGATGTTGCTTCTTGGGCTTCTCATTGGTTAAATGCCTATTGTAGACTATTAGTAGATTCTTCTGTTGCTTCTAATTATAGAAGATCAAGTTGTTAGTAAGCACGTTTGGTTGCTTCCAGGATTGATTACTGTATGGTTATTTTTATGTGTGGTTTTGCTCATACGGGCTCGACTGGGCCGTATGTAGCTGTTGGTCTCATACGTAGCTTATTTGGCTCGTATGTATGTTGTTGTCTCATACGCGGCTCGACTGGCCCGTATGTAGATGTTGGTCTCATACGTGGCTTATTTGGCTCGTATGTATTTGTTATCTCATACACGGCTTGACTAGGCCCGTATGTAGCTGTTGGTCCCATACGTAGCTGTTGAGCTTGTATGTGTTTTTGGTTACCCGTATGTAGCTTCTTAGCTAATACGCAGTTTGTTATGCTCATCTAGAGTGATATCATTGCCCTAGGGCTATCGACCATTAAGACGTGTATTTACCTTACTCATAAGGGACGGTGGACGAGTCACTTCGCGTGTGCCGTCAGATCTTAACCGTTGGTTCATTGCGGACCGGAGTGTGACGAAATCCAGGTTCAGGGTAGTAGCATGCGAATGCGTTCGTATTGCCGGGATCTTGGATCGATAGGCCATGAACCGGATCTTGAGGGATTCTGATAAGTCTAGGTTGAACAGCCTAGTAGAGTTATCTTGCGAAGTCTAATTTGAGACCTAGCATGTTGTGTTTATAATATTGTCATCCCTAGGATTGTTCAGGGTTAGTGACATAGTTAGGGTAGTAACTTATGGCTATTACTACTTAACCATTACTTATTATCATTATTCGCCGAAGGGAAAGAGTTAGTATTAAGGGTGATTCCTTATGATCCAACCTATCCTATAGGCCGATACTAGGCGGTGTTATTGGGTTGTACCTTCCCGTTAAAGGGATACGTTCGGTGTCTTCTCACGAGTTGGGAGCACGGGTTGCGTATCTCGTCTGTTAATTCCTGAAATACCCTGATAAGAATGGTCTGTCGGAACTAGGGGATGGACCCCAGAAATTCCATCACGTTCTATGCCAGGGAGAGCGAACGGGCCATAGATCACGGTCTATGAGTTATGGGTGACACAGGGTAGGCTTCGTGCTACCCTGTGCTCGGAAGACCCTATGTTCGTCTGGTTTTTGAGTGAGGTCGGGTGCACCTGACGGGATTAGACCGTTCAGGGCAACCTCATCAGTCATGTTGTATTGTCGGGAACAGGTTGTGTACAAAATGAAATTCACAACGGGGGTTCAAATCCCTATATATGGAGAAACGGCTTGAGATGGGGCGTATGTATTATGGGATGCATACTGTTCTGGAGACTTGCTTGTATTAGAATAAGAGCATCATTGTATTGGTAATCTTGCATTAGAGTTAAGTCATAACATACACTGGCACATCAATTATATGTACACGTTTCTTTTCCATTCAAGATGAATTGCGAGTGTGATAGTTGAAGTAAATTAATAACCAAGCTATGGGCTTGGGATGTGGTGTGATATTAACCAAGTTCGGCTTGGGGTGCAGTGATCATCACCCAAGCTATCGGCTTTGGAGTGTGATATGTTATTGCCCAAACTATGGTTGGGATATGGAGTATATTGCGATGAAATGCAAGTAAATGGTAATGTGCAATGAGATGTTAGGTAGGACATGAATGAATGTGGCAGTATGAGAATGAATGCATATGTTTATGATGTGATACGTGATATAATACAATAAAATCAATATTTGTATTATGAGAGTGGTTATGAAAATGGTTACTAAAGATAAGTATGTTATGAGCGGGTATGGATATACATACAGGTAATGACTCAAAGAGTATTTGATGTGAAATTCCATTTAGGATGTTTACATGTTCAGTTGACAAGTAAAGTTTGATTATCTTGGTATTTGTAAGTTCGCTCTGTTTTTACTTATAAAGTTTAATTTATTGCTTATTTAGTAAATTATACTCACACCAGCAATGGCTAACCCCTTAGTGTTTGGGGGTTAGGGAGTCCCTGGACTACCCTAGGTCTCCTACTGTTACAGGTCCTCAACAGTGCAGAGGTGAGGTGTAGATTCATGGTTCTGTGGAGTGGAGCTTCAATTTATAATTTGATGTTTAAGGTTTATTTACGTGAATAGTGAAATTTATGATTCAAATTGTATTTTTGATATATAAGTATGTGGATGGTGATGATGAGTATAGTGTGGAGTGGCATAATATGGTTTTGACCTGTACCCATCTCGTTGTGGAGTACCGGGCCGTGTGGTTTGGTTTATAAGTTATTTTCTAAAAACCTTACTTTGTTTTCAAAGGAATTTATGGTTTTTAATTGATATTTGACATTCTATTATGAGTTTGGCCTCCAGAGCATATATATTGATTGCCTGTACGTCTCTGCTCATTTTGGCCTGGGGAGCCCATGATATTATTGCCTGTGATGTAAGCTACGGAATTTAGAGCAGAATTCCGTAAGCTTTTGTGTTTTGGGGCAGAAATTACAAGCGGAACTCTGCCAAAATTTTCTTGGAAATATAACTATCTTAGTTTATGTTTAAAGTGATATAGAAATTGAAAGAATTGATTTTGGAGTCAAAAAGAAAAAAAGGGGTAGGCGTTACAGTTTGATATAACAAATTGATATTTGTAATTATTGTGTAATAACTCTGCGTTGAATAAAAAGTTTTAAATTTTCCAGTTTTTCTGTGTATAGTGACTAATTGAAGAAAAGATCCTGGCATATGTCACGGTTTCCCGAGTTACGTGGAAATCGGGGCGTTACACAGTGCCTGTGTCGCTCTTGCTTAGGGCGGATCCATTACCAACTCCTCTCTCCCTATTCGTCGTGTATCCCACCTTGGCATGGTCCCCTCTCAACCCACTTCCCACAGCTATCCATTCTTGCTTTTTTGGTTGTCGACTGCGCAAATCATCTTGCATGTCGCCTTCCAGGTTGCTTTTGCCCTTTTCGCCTACTGTATCCTTTCCCTGCGCCGCTCGCAGACCCTGCACTTGCTCCTTTGCCGAACAACTCTGCGTGTCATTTTGCAAGTCGACAAGCATGGAGCTTTTGCCTTTAGTAGAGCTAGCGCAGTCTATCTCTCCTCTGGGCTCCTGTCTCCTAGCCTTCTCACCAACCCCACCAGCTTCGAAGCATAGGCTTCCACTTTTGGGTGTCTTCTGAATCGCCTTTTGGTGGGTCCCATCTGCGACTACCAACCTTCCCAAATCTGGTAATGGTTGTTGGTTTGAATTTCTTGAATCTGAGCCATTGGATCGGACGGTCGAAGCTCTTTCTCGACCACCTCTGATCGGAGACTCCTTCACCGGTACTGATCCCGCCGCCCCTTGGCATTCCATTCCTCTTGCCTCTTTGATGAGTTCTCTATGATCTCTCTCGATCTCGTGAGCCCCATCGATGGTTAGGTCTCCACTTGGTGATGCCACTTCCGCATAAGTGCGGGTGTCTCTGAGAGCTTTTGTGGGGGTGGGGGAGGTGATGGCTGTGTTCTCTGTGTCAGACTCTGCTCATTTTTCAAGAAAGAAACGAATGAGGTATGAATCCTCGAAAGAGTATACTTTGGCAAATTGTGGCATCTGAGAGATATCCACGCTCCTGATCAATATCCTTGCTGATACAATCTCGGAGCGCCTCACCATCTTCTCGTCGACTTCTTCAACCAAGCCAAAGTCTGCAACAATCTCTTGCAGTGCCTCTCTTTTCCAAAAATGTAATGGGACGTTGTGAATCCATACCCAAAAGAGCTCACCCTGGAGGAGCTCAGCTCCGAAACTTGGGGTCCAAGGGACGAACTCCATTAAGAAGTGGCCGAAGTCTATAACCCCCAATCCTGTGACCTCCCCAACCTTCTCTGTGGATGGAAATGAGACCAAAAATTGGAGGTGACACAGTTTCTTGGCGACCCAATCCCTGTGTGCCTTCATGGGCCACTTAGCGCTCAACGCTTGCATAAGATGGGTCTCGGAGGGCCTCCCTGATCTCACCTTTTCCACCGCACACCATTGCCGCAGCTAGTGCTCCTCTTTCTTGATGATATCCAAACAATTGGCGAGGCGGATTGGTGTTGGGTGATCAGGCGATCTTCTCTAGCCACAGCGCGTTCCTCATTATTGGGGGTCTCAACAACATTGGTGCAGACGTATGAGAGATGACCCCACTTCATACACTTGAGGCAGCGGACCTCTTTGGTGCAATCCTTACGGTAATGGCCAAGCTCACCACAGTTAAAGCATGGCACCGATTTTCTCTTCCTTTTTTTTTGCTTTTTTTGAAAATCTTGTTGAGGATGGGGGGTGGGGATCTGGTTTTGTTCTTACCCTTGCGCGTTACTTCTCGCCACTTCTCTGAAGAGTCTCCCACCTCACCTTGGTCCACCCTCTCTGTAGTCCGCTCTGGCTCCCCTCTTTGGGCCCAGATGACTACAGATTTGATCGGGTCAATGTGGTCGACCTGTGATGATGGTTGTGCCGGTTGGTTTGACGACGATGCCAGGGGTTTGGTTGTGGGGGGTGAATGTCTTGGAGGGAGGTGGTAGTTTTTGGGTGCCCTCGGGGGGGGGGGGGGTGATGTTGAATTGCGATGATGGGGAAGCTGGGGGTGGTTGTTGGTAGCCGCAACACCGGTCCTCTATCCTTTGTGTTGTTGTTCCTGTTCTCTGTAATGATACTGATCCTTGGGGTGACTGTGGTGCCTCTCTGGTAGGGGATGTTGTCCACGTTGTCTCTGAGCTTGATAGGTTGTGTCGTTGTGATGTCGCTGCATCGGGGGGGTTCTTTTATGCCCGAAGTGGCTCGTAGGAGGACCCCCTCTATGGACGCATCCCAACGACCATCTATCACCCAATGGTGATGATGAACTTCGGCTCTGTCCCCCCGTCGATGTAGTGCACTCCGGTGTGCCCGGGGGGGGGGGGGGGGGGAGATAGCCTATCTGAGCCTAGGGGAATCCCCTTCGGGGGGGGGGGGTTCAGAGTTGGGTTTGGTTGAGGGATAGGGATTGCCACCGGTTGAGGAGGAGGCCAAGGGGTTCAGTAGTCTGTTCGGTGGGGGTAGGGGTGACGGCGCTGTATCGTGCCCTCTCATTGGGCCCAACCTCGCTGAGCTCCAACTCCGATAACATCTCGGAGTGAAGCTAGAAGGTCCGGAGAATTACGAAGATTGCGAAAGAAGAAGTAGGAACTGCTGCAAAAGTAAAGGAGGGTTTCTTAAGAAGGAGGTGGGAGGCTTAGGAGGAGAAGACAGTCGGAGAGGGGAGCAAGCAAGTCTGGGGGAGGGCCGGGGAAGAGTCTCGGGGTGGGTGTGTGCCGTCAATTGGTTTGTGGTGAGGGAGAAGGGAGGAGGGAGAGGAGGGGGGGAGGGGAGGGGGTAGGAGCTCATTTCGTTAAAACATTCGAGGCTCTAACAAAGTTATGACCTTAAGTGAATTATTACTGAGACATTATTGAGACATAATAGATTATAGTGAGCTTATAAATAAGACATGGCAAACAAAAAAATAAGAATTGTAAGGTTATTGAGAATAATTTATCTTTGCTTTCTTGCAATTTATGCCTCCCATATAACGTGCCTTCTCCTTTCTCTTTCTCTCTTTCTTTCTCACAGTCAAATCCAAGAGGCTCTCTCTCAACATTATTTTGTAATGGTGTGGTGGTTTTCACCCTCCTCCCTCTTTCCCCTACCTCTACCTTTACCTCAAGTTATGCTTCCACCACCTATTCCTCCACCACCCACATTACTACATTAGTACAACTTCTCTAGTTTCACCACTAACTACCCTTGTTCTTTGGAGCTCATCCCATGTATTTCTCACCCTCCTAACAACTGAATCTTCTCTTCCTCCTTTGGTCTTCCACCTTTATTTGGTATCTTCTCTGGTGATGTTGTTTCCTGGTTCTCGAAAATACCTCAGTTGCGGCCAGGTTGATGATAATTTTTACACTTCATGAATTCACTCACCTTGCTAGCCTTTGTCTTCTTTTCCTTTTTCTTTTTCTCATTAGGATCCATCTTTTTTGTCCAGATCTTCTCCTCATGTGGGGGAGTAGTATTCTGGCATATTCTAATCTGTTCCATAGACATGAATTAGGCACGGGATGAACCTGCAAAATAGCCATTTAAACATTACTTTATATATTCTTTTTCATATATCAAGCATGGTATCACAATTAAATAAATATATTGTTTTTTTTAAGGAAAAGGTGAAATCTGGTCACCCTGTTCCATTAATAAGAAATTAACGATACAAACTTAGAGAACCGGGCCAGACAGAAAATAAAACATACATGAAGCAACATGACCCGTACAAACAACAGATCCCTCCAACAACCCTGGATGGTGGGCCGACAACTCGGACCCGCTAAATTGTATGTATGTCAGTTTAGCTTCGTACACTGCCTCCACGGCACGTGCACACCTACCTGAAACTAGTCTGGCAGGCTTTTATCACCCATCGATCCCTGACTTCTCCTCGCTGGGGAGACCCCATCTTTGGGCCCAAGCCTCGTAGGCCGAATTACGGTACAAGCACAACAACCGCACCCTCCCACCATATCCATCATTCATCCTACAAACATGCCAACAGCTTCCACAGCCGCTACCAAAGAGATAGCCGTGAAGAGGATACCTTTACCTCTCTCACGATTGTGCTTTCCCCGGTGATTTCTCACCAAACAACTATCTCGCTCACCCCACCAAAAGAACCACTCTCTAAGGGAGAGCCGTGGAGAGGATACCTTTACCTCTCTCATGCTCTTACTCTCTCAGGTGATTTCTCACCACACAGACTCATCTCGACTCTTACTCCCAAACCGAGGGAAGAGGCGATGCTGCTACGAGACAGTGGCCTAATTTGGAGGAAGCTTAATAGCCGATAGTAGGCGCTATGAAGACTGTACCGGCGACGTCGTTGGACACCCTAGAAGCTGAAACAAGTAAGCGCACAACATGGGGGGACCCCATCTATGGGCCCAAGCCCCACAATCATGCAAACTTCACACTCCCCAACTCTAACAGTAAATCGACCCCACCGTGGGAGCTCTCCACCTCCAAAGTCGGGAACCAATGTGAGGCGTGTAGGGGGGGGGGAGGGGAGTTGGCGGACCTCGCCATCGCCCAGATCGGAGGCGATCGCTACCAAAGGCGCAGGAGGATGCTCTGGTGCGACGAAGACGTCGCTCCGTGACCTAAAGAGGCACTACCAACATTCACGATCGCCGCGCCGACAAACTCTGCAGTCGAAGTGCGTCAGTGCACCGTAGGATGAACTCTGCGATCTGGGGGGGGGGGCAGTCCGTGGGGGCTCCCCTAGCGGCGTTGCCGCGAGAAGGTCACCATCTCCGAGCCAAAGGTGGCGCGATCTCCCCACCGTGGGAGTCACGTCTAGATCCGCTGGCTGGGGAGGCGCCATCGATATGCAAGCACCCCGGAAGTTGGGACAAGTGAGCACACATCACGGAGGGACCCCATCTTTGGGCCCAAGCTCCACAATCATGCAAGACAACCTAACTCCTGACATCTACACATGCACTACCAACCCTCAGCTTCTTCGCACGCAAGAGAGAATCAAACCCTAGCTTCTTTGCACGCGCTACCAATTCTCGAAAACCAAAACATAGTCGCAGATCACCGTGATTGACCCCGAAAGTGTGGACATGGTGGCAACCGCAAAGAACAAGTCGGCTCGCCTTCACACTCTCAAATCTCAATCTCTTCGGCGAAGAAGAAGTGAACACCGAAACCCTAGCCTCCAGATTCCCCAAAAACAAATCAAATCAACCCAAATGGGCAGAAACAGCACGGATCTGGGCGATGGAGTAGGGCGACACGACTTCATAACAGCGACGGAGTGGGCGACGGAGTGGGGCAGCGCCGGAGTGGGGTCGCCGCAATCTGGGGAGCATCTTCGAAAACGATGGCGGCGGTTGTGGGGGGTCGTCGCCACGAGCTCGCCATCGAACGAGCGTCGTCGCGCATTTTGGGGAGCGTCAATGGCGGCTGATCTGGGGAGCATTATTGCCATGATCTCCCCTGGTCTCGACTGGGCGCTGAGCGCAATAGGGAGGAGGGCAAGGTTGGGGGGAACGACGGGGACGATCACATCGGTGCGGTGGCGATGCTGCCTAGCCCCCGCCCCAGGAATTTTTCGATCTAGGTTTGTTTAAATGAATATATAGTTACCTGCATAAACTTTCAAGTACGTCTCTTTGGTG
This sequence comes from Hemerocallis citrina, assembly GCA_017893485.1. Classification (NCBI taxonomy): domain Eukaryota; kingdom Viridiplantae; phylum Streptophyta; class Magnoliopsida; order Asparagales; family Asphodelaceae; genus Hemerocallis; species Hemerocallis citrina. The sequence goes on from CM030362.1 coordinate 202,225,414, forward strand.
TATCTGCTATCACAGTACTCCTTTGGATTTTTCTTGCATTTTTCAAGCTCACTAAAGCCTAAGTGCACACCACACTAATCACTTGCCACTCTCTGCAATCACATGTTCTCTCCACTAAATCAATGTTGCTGCTTTTCTTCTATGTGAAAGTAAACAGATGATATGAATTCTTTTAAAAACAATAAAAATTACTGACCATTAAGTCTTCGCTAATGTTGACTATTTTTAACTGATATTGACTCCTGAATCTGACTCGTTTGAACCATTGGATCCGATCTGGATGGTGACGATTGCTCTGATTGACTTGCAAAAGTCTGAAACACCGGAGTTGACCCCTCCAGCAGACCCTCCGACACTGAAGTCAGAACTCAGAAAGATATGCAAAGTTTTTAGTGACAAAATACTGATTACCTAGTTCATTTGGAGGCCATGAGAAATTTTTAGTCGCTTAGGGGGTCAGTTTCAAGATAATGATTTATCTCTACTTCCCGGTATTATGATAGAGTTGGTTATTCTCTTCTTCAACAAGAGATAGAAGCGGTTGTGGAGATAGAGTTAAAACTCTTCTCTTGATAAGAGATATGGTTTCTGAATTGTCTCTTATAGATAATTATGAGTTTAAATCATATTTAAATAATCATGGTCTCATTCATTTTGGGTTGTTATGATAACCCAGTTTGACAAGTCTGTTTTGCATTATTGGGCTTAAAGAGGCCCAACACCTTTTTACAGACCCGTTTCTGATGGAATTTATCGTTTTCCCCCTGAGAGTTTTAACATTCGTACCCAATGTGAACGGTCCCGATTTGATTCTACTTTTACACATATCACAAGCCCCCATTCCCAAAAACCGAGTTTCACAGCTTTGAGGAGTAGTTTTCCCGTTTTTAACGGTTTACAGAACTTATTAGTGTTTTCGAGGACGTTTGAATCTTGCTCGGAGTGCAACGGTTTTATTATGAGTTTGTAAAATACCTAGAATTATTTTTCTGAGTTTTTTCATAATTTTAATCAATTTTCAAATTTTTCTATTCAATTTTCAAATTTTAATAATTAATCTTCAAAATTTTAATAAATTATTCTAAATTCATATTTATTTTTTTGGAATATAAAAATATTTTTCTAAATTAATAATTATTTTTATAGTTTTTAATTAATTATTTTGATTTTTTAATTATTTTTTCAAAATTTTTAAATAACTAATTTGATTTAAATAATTAAATAAAGGAATTAAATAGTACCTGACGACGTGGCTGAATCTAGGGTCGTTCATCGTGATGGGTGCAAGCATTGAGGAGACCGTACGACGTGCCACGTGTCGAGCATACTCGATGTGAAGCTTACGCGTCACACTGGGTACGCTTTTAAGGAGATCAGCTTGGGCGCAAAAGTTGGAGTGATCGGGTGGCCCACATGTCGCCTCACATGTGCATTACCCGGTGTCTCACTTACCCGGTGTGGCGCCGGGTATGGCACCATGTGGCGCAAGGGGCGGTGACATGTCAGTGTTGATCGGTCAACCTTGACTCTGATTTTTTTTTTTTTGCGGTTTTTATGGTGGCGACACGTTCCACCCTCTTTTCTTTTCTTTTTCTTTTTTCTTGGGCCTTGGGCTTTGGGCTTTCTCCCTCTTTTCTCTCTTCTCTTTCTCTTTTCCCCCTTTTTGACGGGCTTTTCGTGACGGGGACCCAAATAAAATAAAAAAGCAATGTTTTGAAGGGGGCCCACGAAGTCAGGGTCTCGGGGGTTTTAAACCCCCGACACCTTCTTCTTTCTGCTCATTCTCTTTTTTTAGGGACTTTCCTGTCAATGGGGCCCGAACAAAAAATAATTTTTTTTTGAACGAGTTTTTCTCCTCTGATATATTCACATAGGTATAGTATAAAGAATTTTTCCAGTGCTACAGAGGTCTAATTGGAGAGTGTGACCCCTCATTTCGAATGTGACTCGAAGATCTACAATTTCTATTCAGAATTCAACTGAGGGATCATCTGTCTTTATGGTCAACACAGGTCCGCAATATCTTTGCCTCCGTTAAGTTGAGAAGAGTTTTGGCATCGGGGATCTACGAAAAGGATTTTCTCCCCCAGAGAGCTACGAAGGGGTTCGCTCCCGGTAGGCTAAGAAGAGAACCTTCACCGTAGAAGAGATATGAATAAGAGCTTCGTTAGACTCTTGGGAAGAGTCGTTCAGAAGGCGAGTTTAGGGAGCAGCTCTAGCGACGAGTTGAGCTCCAGAAGTTGTTGTAGAAGAGGCAAGCAGATCTGCAGGCAAGCAGGATGAAGGGTATCATCGGGCTCTTGGGAAGAGCTGTTCGGTAGGTGAGTTTGGGGAGCACCGCTAGGCAGGTTGGGTTCTGAACACACTATTGGTGAAGATGACCACTCGGGAAGTGAGTAAGATGAAAAGTATCATCGGACTCTAGGAAAGAGTCGTTTAGGATGCGAGTTTAGGGAGCAACTGTAGGGATGAGTTGAGCTCCAAAAGTTGTTGAAGAAGAAGTTGGCCACTTTGGAGGCAAGCGGGATGAAGGGTATCATCGGGCCCTTGGGAAGAACCGTTAGGCGAGTTTGGTGAGCACCACTAGGTGAGTTGGGCTCCGAATTCACTATTGGTGAAGATGACTACTCAAGAAGCGACCGAGATGAAGAATATCATCGGGCTCTAGGAGAGAGCCATTTGGGAGGCGAGTTTAAGGAGAATCTATAGACGAGTTGGGCTCCGAACTTGTTGTTGGTGAAGATGGCCAATCGGAAAGCGAGTGGGATGAAGGATATCACTAGACTCTAGGGAAGAGCAATTTGGTAGGTGAATGTAGGGAGCAATGAGTTGTTGGGGGAGCTAAAGTGGTGAGCTGAGCGCCTAACTCATTGCATGGTGTCGCTGAGTTATTGGTGTAGCTCTTAAGAAGGGCTAGGAACCGAACTCATTGCCTTGAGTTATTGAGTTGTAAAGCCCTTTATATTTGTTGCTTGGTAGATAGTTGCGCCTAATAGTGGACTATCCACCGCTTTACATATCTTCATCTTTTTGACTTGCAATGAAAACTCTTTTAGCACTTGATACTTGTGTTCTTCTTTGCCGAAGACTATTTTTGTCATGTTGGGTTTGAACTCTTGAGTCTTTACATCTCTAGTAGCTTTGATTTCCACGGTTGTAGTGACCCCCTGCTATTTCTTACTAGCAGGTTGTTGTGTATGTTGGGAGCGATCCCCGCGATGGCGAGATTGTATGTTTCCGTACCAGACTACGCTTGGCAGAAGTGGGGCTTGTTTGCTTATAGGAAACTGTTCAAGGCAGAATTGTATCTCGGCCACATGAGGAGAGTATTAACCAGGAGGAATATCGAAACACACCAGTTTGATGACTGTCTGCGGGAGATGCCTCTACCCGATGTAGAGGGGCGCTTACGTGATGATGAGATTCCTCTTGCTGAGATGGTCGCCGAGAATGACTTAGAGAATAAATCCATACGTTGTTATTTGCGTGCCGCTACAGCTGAGATGGATGAGTTGAAGAACGTGGTGCTTAAGAAGAGCTTAGAGGTTTCTCATCTGAAAGAGGTCATCCTCGAGTTCCCGGAGAGACTCATCCAGATTGTTTGTGACACATTCATTGGAAAATTAGGGTGAAGGATGCTCACCTCAAGGAGAGGATTGTCGAGTAGGAGCTGGAGATCCATCAGTTGAAGCGCCTTCTTGAGGGGACTAGGACCAGGAGCACTACTTGGTCTCATGATGAATTAAATCAAGGGAGGTTATTTCATGAATTTTCTTTACGTCTGCATGGGATCTCAAGGAATTTGGGAGATGCCCAAAGCGGAGTAACTGGTTTATCAAGTGTTGCCTCGATTGGAGGAATGGCACGTGTTGGTGGCCACGCAACTCAGACTCAATCTGTGGGTTTGGTCTTCCCTTCAGATCGTTTGAGAGATCGAGGTGGTGCTTCAGTAGCTAGGGGGCGTAGGCTACACGTGTCCCTTAACAGGAATATCCCCTTACCACGAGGGAGTAGAGATGACTCAGAGGGAGAATTATAATCTTGTTGGTTGCTTCTTTTGAACTTGTATTGAGATGTTGATGTAAAATAAAAATCTTCTAAGTGTTCAAGCATTGTCTCTTGTTCTCTTTGAGTAGTAGCTCTTTGTGTTAGAGTTGTTTTGGCAACTTTAGTAGAGGGTGAGACCTCTTGTACTCTTGTTGTGGCAAGTTGTGGGAGTATCCCTCGGGAGGGGCTTGGCCCTATTTTTGTTAATCGGGGTGGCTATCATGTTGTGATAGCTTGCCCCGAATGGCATGTTAGGCTCTAACTCGATTGGTTGTACGTTGCTAAAGCAACTTCGTGCTAGGGGTGTAAACTCCGGGATTGTTTCTTAAGTGCTCATCGCAGAATTTATCAGAGTCGGAAGCAAAAAGGTGGAACCAACATGCAACAACGAATCAAATTCACCAACATAAATTACTTGAAATCAAATACCATGTTCTCAAATAAACAGAGTCTGGAAAACAAATAATCTGGGTCACATCGCCCAAATACAAAATAATAACCAAGTCTCCAACACAAGAATAACCCAAGTCTCACGAATACAATATTATTCTTAGCACGATACAAGAAATACTAATAATAATTAAAAGCAACTAATACTGCAAGTCTCCAGCACCATCTTGAACCTGTTCGCCATAATCTGCAATTCATCGAATGCAGGAAAGGGAAAAAAGAAAACACAAGTACCCGTTAATGCAAGTCCGGGTCACAAATAGAGTAGGATACAAGCACATGGAAAGGGGATAACTAACTAGCACATGGTATATGTATAATGTCAACCTAGACAAACTAGCATGGTAAAGTATCAAGGGACACGGCATAAATCAGGTATCCTATAAACATGCATCAAGTGTCAAGTGTCATGTAATCGTGTATCACGTATCATGTTTCACGTAATTCAAGTCTCACATATCATGTCTCATGTATCATGTAGTCAAGCACGCATGTATCACGTCATGTATCATGTTCATGTATTTAAGTTCAAGTCTTGTGTGATTACTATCTAGGTAGCACGACATGCAATCCATTCTACATGGTTGCTACAACACAACAAATTACGCTTTAGACTTCGTAGTGGACCATAGAGGGCAGTATACTCGGGGACAAGCAAGTAATTGAGCTCCAAGCTCCATGTATCATGTATCATGTATCACGTGTCAAGATTGCAAGTAGCAAGTACCGTGTCTTGCATGCAAGTATCATGTCAAGTATCACGTAGGATCAGTGGACCCCCTTCCGAGTAACATTTCTGAATTATTCACTACTAGATCTTTCTCATAAACCCCGGCTTGATTACTTTTATTATTATTGTCCAACAAGCATGAATACGTGCAAAATAGTGTCAAATAAGCATGATATGATCAGGTATAGGTTCAGGATATCAAATTAGCATGCAAGGTTAATACACATCCACATATACGAGCAAAATATACAAGGTTTATAATCAGGTCAGAGAGACTAGTCAGCACTAATTCAGTGATTCAAAGAGCTAAAGACATGAAAATCACGATCTGTCGAAGGATCTGGAAACTAGACATCCACACGCTTCTAACGAGTATAATGAAGTTCTATACTAGTTCACAACATCTCAGCTTAAAACTCATTTCAACACAGATTTCATGTACAGCAAGAAAACAGGGGATCGACTTCAAACGCATAAAAACAGCATGTAAACTCATCAAATAATTCCACAAAAATTCTGGGGTAATCCCCTATAGATATAGACTCAAAATAATAAGTTTTATAATATTCTAGAAAGTATAGCCAAGTCATAAAAAATGAAAAGCAACACAAAACCTGGTTTTGATGAATCTGGAATTTCGCAACATTGCTGTACGAAAACAAACTTATCTCACAAACAGCACATCGAAATCCCGTTCCGCCAAAACGGGGTGAAAGTAGATAAAAATATCCAACTTTCATATCTCTCATAAAATTTTCATACAGTAAATATAAATAGGGTGAAAACGGCCTTCAACATAGAACAACACGCGAATACCGCCTTTTTCCACCGAGTTGCCAGTGCTCGGCGTAGAGCCAACATCATCCACTCTGTCAACTCAGACACCGGCCTTATCCAAGGCGAGGAAGCGATTAAGGTGGCCTTCCAAGCTCATTACATGGGGCTCTTTGGGCGCAAAGCTGAGTTCAGATCCACCCTACGACTTGACTTCTGGCAAGACCAAGTAAACGATCCAGGGTCTGAAATGCAATCCATTGAAGCACCCCTTCACTGAACAGGAGGTATGGAAGGCTGTCCAAATGTTGGGCAGTGATAAAGCCCCGGGACCAAACGGATTCCCGATCATGTTCTATCAGATATTTTGGAAGGAAATCAAAGGAGACCTGCTAAAACTGTTCGATGACTTCTATGAGCACAAGCTCAAAATGGGGAGGATCAACTACGCAGAGGTGGTGCTAATCCCAAAGCAAGAAGAATCACGACGCATAGGTGACTTCCGCCCCATTAGCCTGCTTAATTGCTCGGTGAAGATCATCACGAAGACCCTTGCTAACAGATTGGGTAAGGTGATGGAAGGCCTCATCAGCCAGGACCAGACAGGCTTTATTAAGGGACGATGCATTCAGGGCAGTATTGCCATTGCTGAAGAAACTATTCACCATTGCCACGCCTCCAACGCGAAGAGCTACCTCCTCAAGCCAGACTTTGAGAAAGCCTATAATTCAGTAGAATGGGATTGTCTGTTGGAAGCAATGGCGGGTCAGGGGTTCGGGGAGAAATGGATCAGATGGATCCATACATGTCTCACAACCAGTAAAACAGCCATCTTGATCAACGGTTCGGCAGGTCACCCATTCCCCTGCAAGCGAGGTCTGAGACAGGGAGATCTCCTGTCCCCCCTCCTCTTCACCATTGTGGCAGACGTTCTCAGGGCTATGATGAACAGATGCTGTAGAGCAGGCTAGACTGTGCCCGTGGCTAAAGGCGTACAGCAGCAAGGGTGCTCCATACTACAGTATGCAGACGACACTCTGTTTTTTGGCAATGGAAACCTAGGGAAAACCATTGTCTTCAAGGGGATACTATACTACTTCGAGGCGTGGTCCGGACTCAAAGTTAACTTCCACAAGAGCGCTATTACGCCGATCGCCCTGCCTCCTGAAGAGACAATGGAGCACGCCCCCATTCTCAACTGCTCCGTCAAGCTGTTCCCAATTCAGTACCTGGGATTACCACTGAGACCTGGGAAACTCAAAAAGGCGGACTGGCTCCCCATCATTGACAAGGTTGATAAACGTCTTACTGGATGGAAAGGGAAAGCCCTCTCCCTGGGAGGGAGGGTTACCCTCATTAATGCAGTCCTGAGTAACCTACCTACTTATTATCTTTCCTTCTTTGAGATGCCACGATGGGTGATTCAAAGAATTGACCGGACTAGGAAACGTTTCCTGTGGAAAGGGGCAGACCCAGACTGGGGAGGCTACCATCTAATCAGATGGGAGAAAGCTTGCATGAAAAAGATCCACGGAGGCCTGGGCATTATCAATCTCCGGGACATGAATCTGGCTCTTCTGGGCAAATGGTGGTGGAAGGTTTTCCACCCCAATGGAGAGGGGTGGCAACAATTCGTTTAGGGGTACTTATGCGGGAACGGTACTAGAAATCTAGGCTTCAGGGTAGGCCCTAGAGTGTCTCACTTCTGGAAAGGAGTTGCTAAGACGTATGAACCATTCAATAGCTGTGTTAAATCGGTCATTGGCAATGGCAGACTTACCAGGTTCTGGTGGGACAAGTGGTGCGCAGATCATTCTCTCAGGTCCATGTTCCCAGATTTATATGAGCAAGCATCCCTTCCACACTGTACGGTGGCAGCAGCTTGGAAAAGAGGAGAGTGGAATCCAGCTTTCAAACAGCCGCTTGACACGGAGTCCCGGCGTAGACTGACGGTACTTAAGACTTACATCACTAGCTCTGGAATTAGATGCTCTCAGGGTCCCGACAAGATGACCTGGGATCTGGAGAAGAACGGCAAGTTCTCGGTTCGCTCACTGTACAGCCGTGTCCACTTTAGGGGTTGCACCCCAAAATGGTCAAACATCGTGTGGAAAACAAAGGCGCCCCTCAAGATTAAAGTTTTCATCTGGTTAGTGTTGAACGATGCAATCTTAACCAGGGAGAACCTGAGCAAGCGACAACCCAATTTGGAAGCACAGTGTGGGTTCTGCCAGAACAACTTGGAAACTAGAAAGCACCTGTTCCTACACTGTCCTAGGAGCAAAGCGGTGATGGTCAAGGTCCTCAGTGCGCTAGGGACGAGTCTATACCCTAACTCATATGAAGACCTATGGTTGGGGTCCCTATTTGCGACGGAACGAAGGGAGATGAGAGAGGCGTGGTTTCTTGCGATCGCCGCTACGACTTGGGTGCTTTGGCTAGATAGAAACAATTTTTATTTCCGTAGAACCTGCAATTCCATTTCTGGTAATTTAAGTCATATTATGCATCTAATCTCATTTTGGGCCAATGTGGCAGCAGGTCCCAGGGGCAGAATTGCGACAGTATTTCAAGTACAGGACTTCGACGATGAGGAGATCGAGATTGGCCCGACGATTGACTGAGCCATAAGGCATGAGCTGTGTTACCCACCACCCCAGGGCTTGTTGGGGGGAAAGATGTTGTTGTATTTTGCGTTGTTTGTTTTATCCCGCCCACTATGTTCCGGGGGGAGAATGGTTTTGTTGTTTTCTTTTTTAGGACTTTTGATATATGCTCAGTACTCTGAGTTTTGTTTATTAATCGCTGATTAATAAAACAGGGTGGCCAGACTCCACCTTTTCCTTCAAAAAAAAACATGGAACAACACGCAGTTTACAGCAAACGTACATTATAGAAAATGATATGAAACATCGTGCAAAACTCGTTTTTAAAATACGAAAAAAATCTGGGAATACCCTAACATCATGATGACACACTGAGTAAAATATTATGGCATGATATTGTGTATAACCTAGATCTTGAAAATAAACAGTTCACAAAATCTACCCTAAACTGAATCTGGAAACTACCGATATACATGCACCAAAATTATCATATCTAATGCATACAAACTCCAAACACAGTGAAACTAGTGGGGTTTGAAAATAGATTCAATCCTCTACAATTTACTGTGAAATGTTTACGTTGAGATTCGGACTCTAACATAGGTAAAAATAGTAATCAACACAGCACAGCCCGAAATTCCAAGTTTCACACATCATCTTGGAAACGTCATAACTTCTACAAAAATGAACAAACTCATCCAAATTCGAAATGCAGCCTACCCATTATCTAAATATCATATCTAAGAGTTTCTAACATGTCAAACCTAATTATTCTCATATGGGTAAACCATCAAACACGTCTCATGCGATATATGACATACGCGATCAAAATCGCGCTTTGGGTAAACCTAGAGCATAAGCCTATCAAATATCATGTTCTAAGTTATCTATGGCCTGATTTACACAATAGAGACAAAACCCACAAATAAAAACACAATCTTTGGCCGTCTCTAGTCTCTACTACCCTATTAGTGAACTTTTTGACTTGTATCAAACTAATGACATTATGTACAAGTTACTTGCCTCTTTTTGACGATGAACGCGATGAAATCAAGCCTAGCAACGAAACCCACGAGCGAGAAGCCTTTCCACGCGATTTCAAGCGAACCCCCGAACCGAAACGCGCCTACGATCAATATCCTTGATGCACGAACCAAAGTGGGAGATGCCCACTTCTCAAATCAGCAAAGGAGAGGGTAGGGGGACTGTTTGGATGGCTGGGGTGTTGTTGGAGTAGGGGGCGGCCACTAGGAGGTGCAAGGTAGTAGGGTTTTGTTGTATGGAGTTGTGTAGTATGGTGGATGGATTGGTTTGTGGTGATCGGCAATGGCTAGGGCAGCAAGGGGGAGGTCGGCCTGGGGGTATAATGCAGGCCGGATGGATTAGAGAAGGAGGGGGAGGCCGGGATTCTTAGGGAAGGAAGAAAATAGATTAGGGTTAGGGTTTTAGGGATTATGGGGGTTATTTATATAGGTTAATTGTGGGTTAATGGGTAGTGGATATCAATAGGAATTAATAGGTATACAATTGGGTAATGGGTATTGGGTAGATTTCAAATGGGGATACAAAATACAATGAATCCTATGGCTCCTAAAAATTTCCTTAAGGGCCAAAAATCTCAAATGGGTCAAAATACCTCCAAAAATTCACCACAATCCCAAAATAAATAATAAATATGAATGAGACCAAGAAAAAGAGAAAAAGAACTCAAAATGACAAAAAACGGACAAACGATGCACAATCAGCACAAGGAGGTCAAAATGAAGGAAAAATAATATATATTGAAAATAATCAATTATATGGTTCCGAAAAATACAAGGAATATAATAATACACAAAAATAAAAAAATACCCTCAAAAAATACCAAAAATGAAAACCAGGGGTTACAATCCTACCCCCCTACAAGAAAATTTCGTCCTCGAAATTAAAAAGAAGGGTACATAGGATAACCCTAAGCAAAACATAACAACCAAAAGCAAACAAGCAACTACTCAAACAAGTGAGGAAACTTCTGCTGAATTTCCTCCTCCAACTCCCATGTCGACTCACCAGGCAAGTGAGGATTCCAAGCAACATGAACCAGCTTAATGACCTTGTTCTTAAGCACTTTCTCCCACCGATCCACAATAGCAACAGGCAGAATCTCACAAGTCGGTTCCTCGGTTGCTGGGATTTTGGTTTCGAGCGATGTGCAAGATCTAAGCCATCTGATGGAGATCAGGTGCAAATCATGAAGAAAGAGAGATTTTTCGCCCATACGCAACTCGTTTCCATGGTTGCCCAGATTTTTGTTCCGAGCGACGTGGCGAGATCTGAGCCGTCTGATGGAGAGCAGGCGTGAATCACGATGAAAGAGTGATTTTTCACCAACACGCAGCTCGATTCCTCGGTTGCTTGGATTTTGATTCCGAGCGACATGGCGAGATCTGAGCTGTCTCATGGAGATCAGGCGCGAATCACGATGGAAGAGTGATTTTTCACCAATATGCTGCTCGGTTCCACGAATTTTGGATCCGAGTGACATGACGAGATCTGAGCCGTCTGATGGATATCAGGCACCAACAACGATGAAGAGTGACTTTTTGCCAATACGCAGCTCGGTTGCTCGATTCCTTGGATTCTGTTTCTGAGCAACGTGGCGAGATGTGAGCCGTCTGATGTAGATCAGGTGCAAATCACGAGGACAAAATTATTTTTCGCCAATACGCAACTGGTTTCCTCGGTTGCTCAGATTTTGGTTCTGAATGACGTGGCGAGATCTGAACTGTCTAATGCAGATCAGGCGCGAATTACGATGAAAGAGTGATTTTTTGCTAGTATGCAACTCGGTTGCTCGAATTTTGGATCCGAGCGACAAGGTGAAATCTGAGCCGTCTGATGGAGACTAGGCACGAATCACGTTGAAAGGGTGGTTTTTCGCCAATACGCAGCTCGTTTCTTCGGTTGCTTGGATTTTCATTCCGAGTGACGTAGCGAGAACTAAGCAGTCTTAAGGAGATCAGGTGTGAATCAAGATGAAAGAGTGATTTTTTGCCAATACACAGCTCGTTTCCTTGGTTACTCGGAATTTGGTTCCGAGCAACGTGGCGATATCTGAGCCGTCTGATGGAGATCAGGAACGAATCACGATGAAAGAGTGATTTTTTACCAATACGCAGCTCGGTTCCTCGGTTTCTCAGATTTTGGTTCTGAGCAACGTGGAGAGATCTCAGCCATCTGATGGAGATCAAGCGAGAATCACGATGAAAGAGTTATTTTTTACCAACACGCAACTCGGTGCCTCGGTTGCTCAGATTTTTTGTTCCGAGCGACGTGGCAAGATCTGAGCCATCTGATGGAGGTCAGGCACAAATCACGATGAAAGAGTGATTTTTCGCCATTACGCAACTCGATTCCTCGGTTGCTCGGATTTTGGTTCCGACCGACGTTGCGAGATCTGAGCCGTTTAATGTTGATCAGGCATGAATCACGATGAAAGTGATTTTTCACCAATACGCAGCTCGGTTGCTCAGATTTTGGTTCGGAGCGACGTGGCGAGATCTGAGCTGTCTGATGGAGATCAATCGAGAATCACGATGAAAGAGTGACTTTTTGCCAACACGCAGCTCGGTTCCTCGGTTGCTCAGATTTAGGTTTCGAGCGACGTGGTGAGATTTGAGTAGTCTGATGGAGATCAGGCGCGAATCACGATGAAAGAGTGATTTTTTGCCAATATGCAGCTCGTTTCCTCGGTTACTAAGATTTTGGTTCCGAGTGACGTGGCGAGATTTGAGCTGTCTGATGGGGATCAGGCGCGAATCACGAGAAAAGAGTATTTTTTTGCCAATACGCAGCTCGTTTTGTCGGTTGCTCGGATTTTGGTTCCGAGAGACATGGCGAGATCTGAGCCGTCTGATGGAGATCAGGCACGAATCACGGGAAAGAGTGATTTTTTGCCAATACGCAGCTCGTTTCCTCGGTTGCTCGGATTTTGGTTCAAAACGACTTGGCGAGATCTGAGGCGTCTGATGGAGTTCAGGTGCAAATAACGATCAAAGAGAGACTTTTTGCCAATACGCTGCTCGTTTCCTTGGTTGCTCAGATTTTGGTTCCGAGCGACGTGGTGAGATCTGAGCTGTCTGATAGAGATCAGGCGCGAATCTCGATGAAAAAGTTATTTTTTGCCAATACGCAGCTCGTTTCCTCGGTTGCTCGGATATTGATTCCGAGCGACGTTGCGAGATCTGAACTGTTAGATGGAAATCAGGCACGAATTACAATGGAAGAGTGATTTTTTGCTAATACACAGCTCGGTTCCTTGGTTGCTTTGATTTTGGATCCGAGCGACGTGGCAAGATCTGAACCGTCTGATAGAGATCATGCGCGAATCACGATGAAAGAGTGATTTTTTGCCAATACACAGCTCGGTTCCTTGGTTGCTTTGATTTTGGATACGAGCGACGTGGCGAGATCTGAACCGTCTGATGGAGATCATGCTCGAATCACGATGAAAAAGTGATTTTTTGCCAATAGCTCGGTTCGTTGGTTACTCGGATTTTGGTTCCGAGCGACATGGAGAGGTCTGAGTCGTTTAATGAAGATCGGGCGTGAATCACGAGGAAAGAGTGTTTTTTGCCAATATGCAGCTCGGTGTCTCATTTGCTCACAATTTTGGTTCCGAGCAACGTGGCAAGATCTGAGCCGTCTGATGGAGATCAGGCGCGAATCACGATGAAAGAGTGGTTTTTCGTCAATACGCAACTCGGTTTCTCAGTTGCTCGGTTTTTTGGTTCCGTGCGACATGGCGAGATCTGAGTTATCTGATGGAGATCAGGCGCGAATCACGATGAAGGATGATTTTCCACAAATACGCAGCTCGGTTCCTCGGTTGCTTGGATTTTGGTTCCGACTGATGTGCAAGATCTAAACCATCTGATGGAGATTAGGCACAAATCACGATGAAAGAGTTATTTTTTGCCAACACGCAGCTCGGTTCCTCGGTTGCTCAAGTTTTGGTTCCGAGCGACGTGGCGAGATTTGAGCTGTCTGATGGAGATCAGGCGCGAATCACGATGAAAGAGTGATTTTTCACCAATGCGCAGCTCGATTTCTCGGCTGCTCGAATTTTGGTTCCGAGCGACGTGGTGAGATCTGAGCTGTCTGATGGAGATCAGGCGCGAATCACGATGAAAGAGTGATTTTTTGCCAATATGCAACTCGATTCCTCGGTTGCTCGGATTTTGTTTCCGATCAATGTTGTGAGAACTGAGCCATCTGATGGAGATCAGGCACGAATCGCGATGAAAGAGTGATTTTTTGCTAACCCGCAGCTCGGTTCCTCGGTTGCTCGAATTTTGGTTCTGAGCGACATTGCAAGATCTGAACCGTCAGATAGAGATCAGGCGCGAATCACGATGAAAGGGTGATTTTTTGCCAATACGCAGCTCGGTTCCTCGGTTGCTCGAATCACGATGAAAAAGTGATTTTTTGCCAATACGTAGCTCGGTACCTCGGTTGCTCGGATTTTGGGTTCCTAGCGACGTGGCAAGATTCGAACCGTCTGATGGAGATCAGGTGCGAATCACGAGGAAAGTGTGATTTTTTGCCAATACGCAGCTTGGTTGCTCGGATGTTGGATCCGAGCGACGTGGCAAGGTATGAGCCGTCTGATGGAGATTAGGCGCGAATCACGATGAAAGTTATTTTTCACCAATACGCTGCTTGGTTCCTCGGTTGCTCAGATTTGGGTTTCGAGCGACGTGGCGAGATCTGAGCCGTCTGTTGGAGATCAAGCGAGAATCATAATGAAATAGTGGTTTTTTGCCAACACGCAGCTCGGTTCCTCGATTGCTCAGATTTTGGTTCCGAGCGACGTGGCGAAATCTGAGCTGTCTGATGGAGATCAGGCGCGAATCACGATGAAGGAGTAATTTTTCACCATTACGCAGCTCGGTTCCTCGGTTGCTCAGATTTGGTTCCGAGCGATGTGGCGAGATCTGAGCCGTATAATGGAGTTCAAGCGAGAATCATGATGAAAGAATGATTTTTTGCCAACACGCAGCTCGGTTCATCGATTGCTCAGATTTTGGTTCCGAGCGACGTGGCGAGATCTGAGCCATTTGAAAGAGATCAGTTGCAAATCATGCAAAAAGAGTGATTTTTCGCCAGTACGCAACCCAGTGCCTCGGTTGCTCAGATTTTTGGTTCCGAGCAACGTGGCAAGATCTGAGTCGTCTGATGGAGGTCAGGCGCAAATCACGATGAATTAGTGATTTTTTGCCAATACGCAACTCGATTCCTCGGTTGCTCGGATTTTGGTTCCGACCGACGTGGCGAGATCTGAGCCGTCTGATGGAGATCAGGCACGAATCACGTGGAAAGAGTAATTTTTCACCAACATGCAACTCGGTTCCTCAGTTGATCGAATTATGGTCCGAGCGACGTTGCAAAATCTAAGCCGCCTGATGGAGATCAGGCTCGAATCACGATCAAAGAGTTGATTTTTGCAAATACGCAACTCGGTTCCTCGGTTGCTCGAATTTTGGTTCTGAGCGACATGGCAAGATCTGTGCTGTCTGAAGGATTTCAGGTGCGAATCACGATGAAAGAGTGACTTTTTGCCAATACGCAGCTCGGTTCCTCGGTTGCTCAGATTTTGGTTCCGAGCGACGTGGCGAGATCTAGGCCGTCTGATGGAGATTAGGCACGAATCACGAGGAAAGTGTGATTTTTCGCCAATACGCAGCTCGGTTCCTCGGTTGCTTGAATTTTGGATCCGAGCGACGTGGAGAAATCTGAACCGTCTGATGGAGATCAGCCGCAAATCATGATGAAAGAGTTATTTTTCACCAATACGCAACCCGGTCTACGGTTGCTCAGAATTCTAGATCCGAGCGACGTGGCGAGATCTGTGCCATCTGATGGAGATCAAGCGAGAATCACGATGAAAGAGTGATTTTTTGCCAACACGCTGCTCGGTTCCTCGGTTGCTCAGAATTTGGTTCCGAGCGACGTGGCGAGATCTGAGCTGTCTGATGGAGATCAGGAGGGAATCACGAGGAAAGTGTGATTTTTTGCCAATACGTAGCACAGTGCCTCGGTTGCTCGGATTTTTGGTTCTGATCAACGTGGCTAGATCTGCGCCCTCTGATGGAGATCAGGCGCGAATCACGATGAAAGAGTGATTTTTCGCCAATACGCAACTCGATTCCTCGGTTGCTCAGATTTTGGTTGCGACCGACATGGCGAGATCTGAGCCGTCTGATGGAGGTCAGGCACGAATCACGATGAAAGTGTTATTTTTGGTCAACACGCAGCTCGGTTCCTCAATTGCTCGAGTTTTGGTTCTGAGCGATGTGGCGAGATCTGAGCTGTCTGATGGTGATCAGGCACGAATCATGATGAAAGAGTGATTTATTGCCAATACGCAGCTCGGTTGCTCAGATTTTGGTTCTGAGCGACGTGGCGAGATCTGAACCGTCTGATGGTGATCAGGGGCGAATCACGATGAAAGAGTGATTTTTCACCAATACGCAGCTCGGTTCCTCGGTTGCTCAGATTTTGGTTCCGAGCGACGTGACAAAATCTGAGCCGCCAGATGGAGATCATGCGTGAATCATGATGAAAGAGAGATTTTTCTCCAACACGCTGCTTAGTTCCTCGATTGCTCAGAATTTGGTTCCGAGCGACGTGGCGAGATCTGAGCCGTCTGATGAAGATCATGCGCGAATCACGATGAAGGGGTGATTTTTTGCCAACACGCAGCTCGGTTCCTCGGTTGCTCAGATTTCGGTTCCGCGCGACGTGGAGAGATCTGAGCCGTCTGATGGAGATCAGGCGAGAATCACAAGGAAATAGTGATTTTTCGCCAATACGCATCCCGGTGCCTGGGTTGCTCGGATTTTTGGTTCTGAGCAACGTGGCAAGATCTGAGCCGTCTGATGGAGGTCAGGCGAAATTCACGATGAAAGTGTGATTTTTCGCCAATATGCAACTCGATTCCTCGGTTGCTCGGATTTGGGTTGCGACCGACGTGGCGAGATCTGAGATCTCTGAGGGAGGGCAGGCACGAATCACGATGAAAGAGTTATTTTTTGCCAACTCGTAGCTCGGTTCTTCGATTACTCGAGTTTTGGTTCCGAGACATGTGGCAAGATCTGGGCTGTCTGATGTAGATCAGGCGCGAATCACGATGAAAGAGTGATTTTTCGCCAAAACGCAGCCCGGTGCCTCGGTTGCTCAGATTTTTGGTTTCGAGCGACGTGGCAAGATCTGAGCCGTCTTACGGAGGTCTGGCACAAATCACGATGAATGAGTGATTTTTCGCCAATACGCAACTCGATTCCTCGGTTGCTCGGATTTTGGTTCCAACCGACTTAGCGAGATCAGAGCCGTCTGATGGAGATCAGGTGCAAATCACGATGAAAGAGTGATTTTTCGCCAACATGCAGCTCGGTTCCCCGGTTGCTCGAATTTTGGTTCCGAGCGACGTTGGAAGATCTGAGCCGTCTGATGGAGATCAGGTGCGAATCACGATGAAAGAGTGGTTTTTTGCCAATATGCAGCTCGGTTCCTCGGTTGCTCGAATTTTGGTTCCGAGCGACGAGGCGAGATTTGAGCTGTCTGAAGGAGATCATGCGCGAATCACGATGAAAGAGTGATTTTTGCCAATACGTAGCTCGGTGCCTCGGTTGCTCGGATTTTTGGTCCCTAGCGTCGTGGAAAGATCCGAGCCGTTTGATGGAAATTAGGTGCGAATCACGAGGAAAGTGTGATTTTTTGCCAATATGCAGCTCAGTTCCTCGGTTGCTCAAATTTTGGATCCGAGCGACGTGGCAAGGTATGAGCCGTCTGATGGAGATCAGGCGCGAATCATGATGTAGCGCCCCGGATCTCCGTTACCGGACATCCGTGACACTCCCCAGAATTTTTGCCTTCAAATGCATCTCAACACAGTAATAATACGGAAATTTAAAAACTTGTTATTGCCAAATAAGTCATTACATCATTGATTACAACCAATGTCTTGTTCTTGACAAGAATACAAATTACATAAACTCAGTACATCTTATTACAAACATACATTGCTCCTTTCTGGAGGGTTAACAACTTCCTCTCTCTAAATGGCAGTCGACGGCTCACTGCCAAAGCTCCGCTGAATGGTCAATCTGCTTCCCTGGGACTTGCTCCTCGGCTGGAGTCTTCTGCTGCGCGACTCTGATATCTCTGCACCTGCTCGAAAGGTAGATGTCGATACCTAAAAGGTGGGGAATGTCAGTGCTTCGACTGACGCAATACTGATAATAATAGCGATCCTCCAAACTGGCAATCACAAACCATCTTGAATGGAAAAGAAAACGTGCATCCTAAATTATGTGGTGCTCGTGTATGCCATGATCTAACAACTAAATGCACCAATTATAAGCCTATTCTAAAGCAAGCAAGACTTGGGAATCTAGATCCGCATCCATCCCATACTACATGCATCCAAGACCCAAGCATAGCCTAATCTAATGCACAACAAGAATGCACACGATGCACCTACTCTAATGCAATTCAGTGGGAACGTATGCATCCCATACTACATACTTTCCCAAAATCAACTTCGATGGAGACGTATGCATCCCATACTATATACCTTCCAAGGAGTTCGCCTCTCCTGATTGTAGGGTTCGATCCCTCGCCATGCACCCTTCTCTTGTACCCATCCAGTTCCCAATAGACTGTCCGTCACCCTAAGGAGATTGCAGCGATCGGTCTAATTCCGCCCTGCAGTGCCCAAGTGGTCACCGCCAGTTGGTACCCACGCACGGACCTCCTTAGAATCCGCGTTGAACCTGGTCCTTACAACCCTTGGTTCCACATGTCCACTCATGGGCTCTCGCATGCATGTTCACCCCTGGCCCGGGTTATGAACATATATATACCAAAAACACAAACCCGCACTTTAGGGACGTGAGCACCACGGGAGGTCAATTCCTCCGGGCCTCCTGCACCTTACTTCGGCAAAACTTTGGGAATCAACAGATCGAGATACGAGCCGGGGACGCAATCCATTAGCGGCCGAGAACGTATCCCTACGATAGGAAGTTACAACACCGACTATGGTTTACTCGGACTAATGCAATTTCCCAACCCCTTAATAAACCATTCTAACCCCTACCTTACTCTAATTATTTCGGGTAAGAATGAACTGCTTCCACACTTGCCTATCAGCCTCTGGCCCCTGGCGACACCAGTCCGGTTCGCAACTTTCCAACTTGGACTCGTCCAGCATAATGGCCTACGCCTGCCGCTACTCCGGCTGTAAATATATCATTGCCCCGTGAGCTCCACTCACTGGCATGCTCGGACGTCCTACGCTCGGCGGAAGTATAATAATATAGGCTTGATAGGTGCAGGGTATCCTTTACCCTAGTGACTAACTCGAGTCATCCATCCCACTCGGGGAGTCAACAACCTCAATACAGAGATCGACCATCCCTAGACACGAGTCATCGACTCAGATAACACACAAGGGAAAATGTCTTCACAACACTCAGTCCAAACCAAGACTAAGCGACCTATGGGTTTCTGCCCGAATCTCAAAATGGTCATAACTCTCTTGATACAACTCCCGGTTGGAGTGTACGAGCCCAATCTGGAAAGGTAAGATCCTAGGCTACAACTTCCTAGTTGATCACGAGGTTAGATTCAAACATCTAAGTCCTCGAAATGGCTTCTCCAACTCCAGCCCGCGTGCTTCCTGTGCACGGGTTGTACCTTACTAGTAACACAAAATCCTACTCGTTCATCAGAACGACACAAACTCAAATTCTGTAAAAGGGTGCAGGTGTCCTAAAAAACTCTCTAGTTGGTCATGAGTCCAAATTATACCATTAAGTCACCCTAACACACTCATCTATCATCGATACACCAATTCACACAATTGGTCTCTCCAATTCGGAGCACTCAGCTATACTCTGGTTCTCTATCCAGTATTACAAAAATCATAATAATTCAACCGTTTACTGGAATTGCCTCAAATTGGTCTTGTTGGAAAGACCTAGGTGTTCACTACAACTCACTAATGAGTCATGATCTCAAAATGTGCTTCCAACAAGTCTCAAATTCCAAATCTCTACAGAGTATCAAAACTAGATGAAAACAGCACAATGCTTAATCATAAAATCATAGTAAACTGCAAACTTGTCCAAATGACATAACATTTCTGATGGTGAAACTAGATATCATACCCAACATCATGCAAAAGACCTCATGTGAAAATTCCAATTATACAGTGAGTACTATCTATTACAATTTAGCAAAGAAACCATCAAGTTCTCTAATTCAACATCAGCTACTGATTAAAGCTCGATTTTTCTCATGTCTATAAACTCATCCAAATAATTTTTTGATTTTTGTACATAATCAACATGCATTCAGGAACATTGGGTAAAAATATCAGATCAATAGAATGCTTTAATAAATCATGAAAATTCCTACAATTTCAGCCATCCTGTTTATCTTTTTCTGAGTCCGCCTTACAACACAGCTCCATCTCACGATTTTATTAACATATCAAATGATCATTGAAAAATCTGAAATAAATCATTAATGATACTAACACATATATGAACAAACCCTTTTAATTTCATGGTCTAATTCATCATATTTTGCTCTCGGAAAAATCCACAAAATGGTACTCCGAATCAGTTTTTCTAGTTCAATTATGACTTCAACTTTTAACCTTTAGATGATCATTCCTATGCATCCTAGCTTACATGTATGCAATCAAAATCAATTAAAAGACAAGAAAATCAAGTTTAGAGAAACTCCCCACCCTTGGTTGTAGTAGTGGAAGGATTTTCTTCAAGCTTCCTCTCTTGGAAATCTCCTCTTGATCTTTCTTCTTCACTTTCTTCTTCCTTCTCTCCTATTTCTCTTGAGGTGGCTTTTTTGAAATTTCCAGAGCAAAAGGGAGATAATGGAGTGGGAAAATGAAGGAGAAGGGAGGGGTATAGGCCGGATTCTATGGGGGGGCTGTAGCATAGGATTGTAGGGTGGTTTTAGGCAAAACCATGGCTTGTAGCCAATAGTTTTGTAGCTGAAGTGTTGGCTGTCCTATTTAGCTTAAATGGGTTCCTACGGGTGCGAGACGAGCGGTTTTAATGAGTGCACGCAATATATATCCACTGTAGCATCATACAGTGTTATATTTGCATGGGCGTCGTACCAAAAACTAGCGGTATACTAATATCGGTCCTTCTCGTTCTCGTGCATCTTTTAGAATGCAATTCACCCATGAACCGTCCCGTAACCCTAACCATATACCACGATATCAAAATCAAACAAAATACTGCAATCGTATGCACGCATACAGTCAATATACATACATACATATATATTCAGGTATCGTACAATACAGGGTGTTACACACGATAAAAGTGATTTTTCACCAATACGTAGCTCGGTTCCCCGGTTTCTCAGATTTTGGTTCCGAGCGACATGGCGAGATCTGAGCCGTCTGATGGAGATCAAGCAAGAATCACGATGAAAGAGTAATTTTTTACCAACACGCAGCTCGGTTCCTCGATTGCTCAGTTTTTTGTTCCGAGCGACGTGGCGAGATCTGAGCCGCCTGATGGAGATCATGCGCGAATCACGATGAAGGGGTGATTTTTTGCCAACACGCAGCTCGGTTCCTCGGTTGCTCAGATTTCGGTTCCGCGCGACGTGGAGTGATCTGAGCCGTCTGATGGAGATCAGGCGGGAATCACAAGGAAATAGTGATTTTTCGCCAATACGCATCCCGGTGCCTGGGTTGCTCGGATTTTTGGTTCTGAGCAACGTGGCAAGATCTGAGCCGTCTGATGGAGGTCAGGCGAAATTCACGATGAAAGTGTGATTTTTCGCCAATACGCAACTCGATTCCTCGGTTGCTCGGATTTTGGTTCCGACCGACTTGGCGAGATCAGAGCCGTCTGATGGAGATCAGGTGCAAATCACGATGAAAGAGTGATTTTTCGCCAACATGCAGCTCGGTTCCCCGGTTGCTCGAATTTTGGTTCCGAGCGACGCTGAAAGATCTGAGCCGTCTGATGGAGATCAGGCGCGAATCACGATGAAAGAGTGGTTTTTTGCCAATATGCAGCTCGGTTCCTCGGTTGCTCGAATTTTGGTTCCGAGCGACGAGGCGAGATTTGAGCTGTCTGAAGGAGATCATGCGCGAATCACGATGAAAGAGTGATTTTTGCCAATACGTAGCTCGGTGCCTCGGTTGCTCGGATTTTTGGTTCCTAGCGTCGTGGAAAGATCCGAGCCGTTTGATGGAAATTAGGTGCGAATCACGAGGAAAGTGTGATTTTTTGCCAATATGCAGCTCAGTTCCTCGGTTGCCAAAATTTTGGATCCGAGCGACGTGGCAAGGTATGAGCCGTCTGATGGAGATCAGGCGCGAATCATGATGTAGCGCCCCGGATCTCCGTTACCGGACATCCGTAACACTCCCCAGAATTTTTGCCTTCAAATGCATCTCAACACAGTAATAATACGGAAATTTAAAAACTTTTTATTGCCAAATAAGTCATTACATCATTGATTACAACAAATGTCTTGTTCTTGACAAGAATACAAATTACATAAACTCAGTACATCTTATTACAAACATTCATTGCTCCTTTCTGGAGGGTTAACAACTTCCTCTCTCTAAATGGCAGTCGACGGCTCACTGCCAAAGCTCCGCTGAATGGTCAATCTGCTTCCCTGGGACTTGCTCCTCGGCTGGAGTCTTCTGCTGCGCGACTCTGATATCTCTGCACCTGCTCGAAAGGTAGAAGTCGATACCTAAAAGGTGGGGAATGTCAGTGCTTCGACTGACGCAATACTGATAATAATAGTGATCCTCCAAACTGGCAATCACAAACCATCTTGAATGGAAAAGGAAACGTGCATCCTAAATTATGTGGTGCTCGTGTATGCCATGATCTAACAACTAAATGCACCAATCATAAGCCTATTCTAAAGCAAGCAAGACTTGGGAATCTAGATCCGCATCCATCCCATACTACATGCATCCAAGACCCAAGCATAGCCTAATCTAATGCACAACAAGAATGCACACGATGCACCTACTCTAATACAATTCAGTGGGAACGTATGCATCCCATACTACATACTTTCCCAAAATCAACTTCGATGGAGACGTATGCATCCCATACTATATACCTTCCAAGGAGTTCGCCTCTCCTGATTGTAGGGTTCGATCCCTCGCCATGCACCCTTCTCTTGTACCCATCCAGTTCCCAATAGACTGTCCGTCACCTAAGGAGATTGCAGTGGTCGGTCTAATTCCGCCCTGCGGTGCCCAAGTGGTCACCGCCAGTTGGTACTCACGCACGGACCTCCTTAGAATCCGCGTTGAACCTGGTCCTTACAACCCTTGGTTCCACATGTCCACTCATGGGCTCTCGCATGCATGTTCACCCCTGGCCCGGGTTATGAACATATATATACCAAAACACAAACCCGCACTTTAGGGACGTGAGCACCACGGGAGGTCAATTCCTCCGGGCCTCCTGCACCTTACTTCGGCAAAACTTTGGGAATCAACAGATCGAGATACGAGCCGGAGACGCAATCCATTAGCGGCTGAAAACGTATCCCTACGATAGGAAGTTACAACACCGACTATGGTTTACTCGGACTAATGCAATTTCCCAACCCCTTAATAAACCATTCTAACCCCTACCTTACTCTAATTATTTCGGGTAAGAATGAACTGCTTCCACACTTGCCTATCAGCCTCTGGCCCCTGGCGACACCAGTCCGGTTCGCAACTTTCCAAACTTGGACTCGTCCAGCATAATGGCCTAAGCCTGCCGCTACCCCGGCTGTAAATATATCATTGCCCCGTGAGCTCCACTCACTGGCATGCTCGGACGTCCTACGCTCGGCGGAAGTATAATAATATAGGCTTGATAGGTGCAGGATATCCTTTACCCTAGTGACTAACTCGAGTCACCCATCCCACTCGGGGTGT
Source organism: Hemerocallis citrina (assembly GCA_017893485.1). Lineage (NCBI taxonomy): Eukaryota > Viridiplantae > Streptophyta > Magnoliopsida > Asparagales > Asphodelaceae > Hemerocallis > Hemerocallis citrina. The sequence goes on from CM030362.1 coordinate 202,249,019, forward strand.
CAACAACCTCAATACAGAGATCGACCATCCCTAGACACGAGTCATCGACTCAGATAACACACAAGGGAAAATGTCTTCACAACACTCAGTCCAAACCAAGACTAAGCGACCTATGGGTTTCTGCCCGAATCTCAAAATGGTCATAACTCTCTTGATACAACTCCGGTTGGAGTGTACGAGCCCAATCTGGAAAGATAAGATCCTAGGCTACAACTTCCTAGTTGATCACAAGGTTAGATTCAAACATCTAAGTCCTCGAAATGGCTTCTCCAACTCCAGCCCGCGTGCTTCCAGTGCACGGGTTGTACCTTACTAGTAACACAAAATCCTACTCGTTCATCAGAACGATACAAACTCAAATTCTGTAAAAGGGTGCAGGTGTCCTAAAAAACTCTCTAGTTGGTCATGAGTCCAAATTATACCATTAAGTCACCCTAACACACTCATCTATCATCGATACACCAATTCACACAATTGGTCTCTCCAATTCGGAGCACTCAGCTATACTCTGGTTCTCTATCCAGTATTACAAAAATCATAATAATTCAACCGTTTGCTGGAATTGCCTCAAATTGGTCTTGTTGGAAAGACCTAGGTGTTCACTACAACTCACTAATGAGTCATGATCTCAAAATGTGCTTCCAACAAGTCTCAAATTCCAAATCTCTACAGAGTATCAAAACTAGATGAAAACAGCACAATGCTTAATCATAAAATCATAGTAAACTACAAACTTGTCCAAATGACATAACATTTCTGATGGTGAAACTAGATATCATACCCAACATCATGCAAAAGACCTCATGTGAAAATTCCAATTATACAGTGAGTACTATCTATTACAATTTAGCACAGAAACCATCAAGTTCTCTAATTCAACATCAGCTACTGATTAAAGCTCGATTTTTCTCATGTCTATAAACTCATCCAAATAATTTTTTGATTTTTGTACATAATCAAAATGCATTCAGGAACATTGGGTAAAAATATCAGATCAATAGAATGCTTTAATAAATCATGAAAATTTCTACAATTTCAGCCATCCTGTTTATCTTTTTCTGAGTCCGCCTTACAATACAGCTCCATCTCACGATTTTATTAACATATCAAATGATCATTGAAAAATCTGAAATAAATCATGAATGATACTAACACATATATGAACAAACCCTTTTAATTTCATGGTCTAATTCATCATATTTTGCTCTCGGAAAAATCCACAAAATGGTACTCCGAATCAGTTTTTCTAGTTCAATTCTGACTTCAACTTTTAACCTTTAGATGATCAATCCTATGCATCCTAGCTTACATGTATGCAATCAAAATCAATTAAAAGACAAGAAAATCAAGTTTAGAGAAACTCCCCACCCTTGGTAGTAGTAGTGAAAGGATTTTCTTCAAGCTTCCTCTCTTGGAAATCTCCTCTTGATCTTTCTTCTTCACTTTCTTCTTCCTTCTCTCCTATTTCTCTTGAGGTGGCTTTTTTGAAATTTCCAGAGCAAAAGAGAGATAATGGAGTGGGAAAATGAAGGAGAAGGGAGGGGTATAGGCCGGATTCTATGGGGGGGGCTGTAGCATAGGATTGTAGGGTGGTTTTAGGCAAAACCATGGCTTGTAGCCAATAGTTTTGTAGCTGAAGTGTTGGCTGTCCTATTTAGCTTAAATGGGTTCCTACGGGTGCGAGACGAGCGGTTTTAATGAGTGCACGCAATATATATCCACTGTAGCATCATACAGTGTTATATTTGCATGGGCGTCGTACCAAAAACTAGCGGTATACTAATATCGGTCCTTCTCGTTCTCGTGCATCTTTTAGAATGCAATTCACCCATGAACCGTCCCGTAACCCTAACCATATACCACGATATCAAAATCAAACAAAATACTGCAATCATATGCACGCATACAGTCAATATACATACATATATATATATTCAGGTATCGTACAATACAGGGTGTTACACACGATAAAAGTGATTTTTCACCAATACGTAGCTCGGTTCCCCGGTTTCTCAGATTTTGGTTCCGAGCGACATGGCGAGATCTGAGCCGTCTGATGGAGATCAAGCGAGAATCACGATGAAAGAGTAATTTTTTACCAACACGCAGCTCGGTTCCTCGATTGCTCAGTTTTTTGTTCCGAGCGACGTGGCGAGATCTGAGCCGCCTGATGGAGATCATGCGCGAATCACGATGAAGGGGTGATTTTTTGCCAACACGCAGCTCGGTTCCTCGGTTGCTCAGATTTCGGTTCCGCGCGACGTGGAGTGATCTGAGCCGTCTGATGGAGATCAGGCGGGAATCACGACGAAAGAGTGATTTTTTGCAAACACGCGGATCGGTTCCTCGGTTGCTCAGAATTTGGTTCCAAGCGACGTGACAAAATCTGAGCCGTCTGAAGGAGATCAGTTGCGAATCACGAGGAAATAGTGTTTTTTCGCCAATACGTTGCCCAGTACCTCGGTTGCTCGGATTTTGGTTCCGAGCGACGTTGTAAGATCTGATTCGTCTATTGGAGTTCAGGCTTGAATCACGATAAAAGAGTGATTTTTTGCCAGTACGCTGCTCGGTTACACGGTTGCTCGAATTTTGGATCTGAGCGACATGGCGAGATCTGAGCTGTCTGATGGAGATCAAGTGCGAATCAGGGTGAAGGGTGATTTTTCACCAATATGCAGCTCGGTTCCTCGGTTGCTTGAATTTTGGTTCCGAGCGACGTGGCAAGATCTGAGCCATCTGATGGAGAACATGCGCGAATCACGAGGAAAGAGAGATTTTTTGCCCAAACGCAGCTCGTTTCCTCGGTTTCTCAAATTTTGGTTCCGAGCGATGTGGCGAGATCTGAACCGCCTGACGGAGATCAGGAGCGAATTACGATGACAGAGTGATTTTTGCCAATATGCAGCTTGGTTGCTTGAATTTTGGATCTGAGCGACATGACAAAATCTGAGCCATCTGATGGAGATTAGGTGCGAATCATGATGAAAGAGTAATTTTTTGCCAATATGCAGCTCGGTTCCTTGATTGCTTGGATTTTGAATCCCAGCGACGTGGCGAGATCTGAGCCGTCTTAGGGAGATCACGCGCGAATCACGATGAAAGAGTGATTTTTCGCCAATACACAGCTCGTTTCCTCGGTTGCTCTGATTTTCGTTCCGAGCGACGTCGCGAGATCTGAGCAGTCTTATGGGATTCAGGCGCGAATCAATATGAAAGAGTGATTTTTCGCGAATACAAAGCTCGTTTCTTCGGTTGCTCGGATTTTGGTTCCGTGCGACGTAGCGAGATCTGAGCCGTTTGACGGAGATCAGGCACGAATCACGAGAAAAGAGTGATTTTTCGCCAATTCGTAGCTCATTTCGTCGATTGCTCAGATTTTGGTTCCGAGCGACATGACGAGATTTGAGCCGTCTGACAGAGATCAGGCGCGAATCACGAGGAAAGTGTGATTTTTTGCCAATACGCAGCTCAGTTCCTCAGTTGTTCGGATTTTAGGATCTGAGCGACATGGCAAGATCTGAGCCGTCTAATGGAGATGAGGCGCGAATCACGATGAAAGTGATTTTTCACCAATACGCAACTCGGTTTACCGGTTGCTCAGATTTTGGTTCTGAGCGACGTGGCGAGATCTGAGCCGTCTGATGGAGATCAAGCAAGAATCACGATGAAAGAGTGATTTTTTGCCAACACGCAGCTCGGTTCCTCGGTTGCTCAGATTTAGGTTCCGAGCGACGTGGCGTGATCTGAGCCATTTGATGCAGATCAGTCGCAAATCACGACAAAATAGTGATTTTTCGCCAATATGCAGCTCGGTGCCTCGGTTGCTCAATTTTTTGGTTCCGAGCGTCGTGGCAAAATCTGAGCCGTCTGATGGAGATCAGGCGCGAATCACGATGAAAGAATGATTTTTTGCCAACATGCAGCTCGGTTCCTCAGTTGCTCGAGTTTTGGTTCTGAGCGATGTGGCGAGATCTAAGCTATCTGATGAAGATCAGGCATGAATCACGATGAAAGAGTGATTTATTGCCAATACGCAGCTCGGTTGCTCGGATTTTGGTTAAGAGCGACGTGGCGAGATCTGAACCGTCTAATGGAGATCAGGGGCAAATCACGATGAAAGAGTGATTTTTCACCAATACGCAGCTCGGTTCCTCGCTTGCTCAGATTGTGGTTCCGAGCAACGTGGCGAGATCTGAGCCGTCTGATGGAGATCAGGCGCGAATCACGATGAAAGAGTAATTTTTTCGCCAGCATGCAGCTCGGTTCCTTGGTTGCTCGAATTTTGGTTCTGAGCGACGTTGCAAGATCTGAGCCGTCTGATGGAGATCAGGTGCAAATTACCAGGAAAGAGTGATTTTTTACCAAAACGTAGCTCGGTTCCTCGGTTGATCAGATTTGGTTTCGAGCGACGTACCGAGATCTGAGCCGTCTGATGGACATCAAGCGAGAATCACAATGAAAGAGTGATTTTTTGCCAACACGCAGCTCGGTTTCTCGATTGCTCAGATTTGGGTTCCGAGCGATGTGGGGCGATCTGCGCCGTCTGATTGAGATCAGGTGCAAATCACGAGGAAAGAGTGATTTTTTGCCAATACGCAGCCCGGTGCCTCAGTTGCTCAGATTTTTGGTTCCGAGCGACGAGGCAAGATCTGAGCCGTCTGATTAAGTTCAGGCGCAAATCACGATGAAAGAGTGATTTTTCACCAAAACGCAGCTCGGTTCCTCGATTGCTCAGATTTTTGTTCCGAGCGACGTGGCGAGATCTGAGCTGCCTGATGGAGATCCGGCGCGAATCACGACGAAATAGTGATTTTTCTCCAATATGCAGCTCGGTGTCTCGGTTGCTCGAATTTCTGGTTCTGAGCGACTGTGGCAAGATCTGAGCCATATGATGGAGATCTGGCGTGAATCACGATGAAAGAGTGATTTTTTCGCCAATACGCAACTCGATTCCTCGGTTGCTCGGATTTTGGTTACGACCGACGTGACGAGATCTGAGCCGTCTGTTGGAGGTCAGGCGCGAATCACGATGAAAGTGTTATTTTTCACCAACACGCAACTCGGTTCCTCAGTTGCTCGAGTTTTGGTTCCGAGCGACGTGGCGAGATCTGAGCCGTCTAATGGAGATCAGGGGCGAATCACGATGAAAGAGTGATTTTTCACCAATACGCAACTCGGTTCCTTGCTTGCTTAGATTTTGGTTCCGAGCGACGTGGCGGGATCTGAGCCATCTGATGGAGATCAGGCGCGAATCACGATGAAAGAGTGATTTTTTCCCAACACGCAGCTCGGTTCCTCAGGTTGCTCTGATTTTCGTTCTGAGCGATGTGGTGAGATCTGATCCGTCTAATGGAGATCAGGCGTGAATCACGGGGAAAGAGTAATTTTTTGCCAATACGCTGCCTGGTACCTCGGTTGCTCAAATTTTTGGTTCCGGGCATCGTGGCAAGATCTGAGCCGTCTAATGGAGGTCAAGAGCAAATCATGATGAAAGATTGATTTTTAGCCAGTACACAACTCGATTCCTCGGATGCTCGGATTTTGGTTCCGACCGTCGTGGCGAGATCTGAGCCGTCTGATGGAGATCAGGCGCGAATCACGATGAAATTGTGATTTTTTGCCAACATGCAGCTCGGTTCCTCGGTTGCTCGAATTTTGGTTCCGAGCGACGTTGCAAGATCTGAGCCGTCTGATGGAGATCAGGCGCGAATCACAATGAAAGAGTGGTTTTTTTCCAATATGCAACTTGGTTCCTCGGTTGTTTGAATTTTGGTTCCGAGCGACGTGGCGAGATTTGAGCTGTCTGAAGGAGATCAGGCGCGAATCACGATGAAAGAGTGATTTTTCGCCAACATGCAGCTCGGTTCCTCGGTTGCTCGAACTTTGGTTCCGAGCAGTGTGGCGAGATCTGAGCCGTCTGATGGAGATCAAGCAAGAATCACGATGAAAGATTGATTTTTTGCCAACACGCAGCTCGGTGCCTCGGTTACTCCGATTTAGGTTCCGAGCGACGTGGCAAGATCTGAGCCGTCTGATGGAGATCAAGCGCGAATCACGAGAAAATAGTGATTTTTTGCCAATACGCTGCTCGTTTCCTCGGTTGCTCAGATTTTGGTTCCGAGCGACGTGGTGAGATCTGAGTTGTCTGATGGAGATTAGGCCCAAATTAGGAGGAAAGAGTGATTTTTTGCCAATACGCAGCTGGGTTCCTCGGTTGCTCGGATTTTGGACCCATGGCGAGATCTGAGCCGTCTGATAGAGATCTGGCGCGAATCACCTTGAAAGATTGATTTTTTGCCAATACGCAGCTCGTTTCCTCGGTTGCTCAGATTTTAGTTCCGAGCGACGTGGCGAGATCTGAGCCGTCTGATGGAGATTAGAAGCGAATCACGATGAAAGAGTGATTTTTTGCCAATGCGCAGCTTGATTCCTCGGTTCCGCGGTTGCTCGGATTTTGGATCCCAGGGACTTGGCGAGATCTGAGCCGTCTGAGGGAGATCAGGCGCGAATCACGATGAAAGAGTAATTTTTTTCCAATAAGCAGCTTGTTTCCTCGGTTGCTCGGAATTTAGTTGCGAGCGACGTGGCGAGATCTGAGTAGTCTTAAGAAGATCAGGCGCCAATCACGATGAAAGAGTGATTTTTAGCCAATACGCAGCTCGTTTCCTCGGTTGCTCGGATTTTGGATCCGAGCGACGTTGCGAGATCTGGGCTGTCCCGAATGACGAGGAAAGAGTGATTTTTCACCAATACGCAGCTCATTTCCTCGGTTGCTCGGATTTTGGATCTGAGCGATGCGGCAAGATCTGAGCCGTCTGATGGAGATAAGGCGCGAATCACGTTGAAAGTGATTTTTCACCAATACGCAGCTCGGTTCCTCGGTTGCTCAGATTTTGGTTCCGGGCGACGTGGAGAGATCTGAGCCGTCTGATGGAGATCAAGCGAGAATCACGATGAAAGAGTGATGTTTGCCAACATGCAGCTCGGTTCCTTGGTTGCTCTGATTTAGGTTCCGGGTGACGTGGCGTGATCTGAGCCGTCTGATGGAGATCAGTTGCGAATCACGACGAAATAGTGATTTTTTGCCAATATGCAGCTCGGTTCCTCGCTTGCTCAGATTTTAGTTCCGAGCGACGTGGCGAGATCTGAGCCGTCTGATGGAGATCAGGCGCGAATCACGATGAAAGAGTGATTTTTCGCCAACAAGCAGCCCGGTTCCTCGGCTTCTCGAATTTTGGTTCCGACCGACGTTGCAAGATCTGAGCCGTCTGATGGAGATCAGGTGCGAATCACGAGGAAAGAGTGATTTTTTGTCAATACGCAGTACGGTGACTCAGTTGCTCAGATTTTTTGTTCCGATGACGTGGCAAGATCTGAGCTATCTGATCGAGGTCAAGTGCAAATCACGATGAAAGAGTGATTTTTCACCAATACGCATCTCGGTTCCTAGGTTGATCACATTTTAGTTCCGAGCGACGTGGCGAGATCTGAGCCGTCTGATGGAGATCAACCGATTATCACGGTGAAAGAGTGATTTTTTGCCAACATGCAGCTCGGTTCCTCGATTGCTCAGATTTAGGTTCCGAGCGACGTGGCGTGATCTGTGCCGACAGATGGAGATCAGGCGCGAATCACGACGAAATAGTGATTTTTCGCCAATATGCAGCTCGGTGCCTGGGTTGCTCGAATTTCTGGTTCCGAGCAACGTGCCAAGATCTGAGCCGTCTGAAGGAGATCAGCCGCGAATCACGATGAAAGAGTGGTTTTTTGCCAATACGCAGCTCGGTTCTTCAGTTGCTCGAATTTTGGTTCCGAGCGACGTGGCAAAATCTGAGCTGTCTGAAGGAGATCAGGCGCGAATCACGATGGAAGAGTGATTTTTTTCCAATACGTAGCTCGGTGCCTCGGTTCCTCGGATTTTTGGTTCCAAGCGACGTGGCAAGATCCGAGCCGTCTGATGGAGATTAGGTGCGAATCACGAGGAAAGTGTGATTTTTTGCCAATACGCAGCTCGGTTCCTCGGTTGCTCGGATTTTGGATCCGAGCGACGTGGCAAGGTCTGAGCCGTCTGATGGAGATCAGGTGTGAATCACGATGAAAGTGTGACTTTTTGCCAATACGCAACTCGATTCCTCGGTTGCTCGGATTTTGGTTGCGACCGACGTGGCGAGATCTTTGCCAGCTGATGGAGGTCAGGTGCGAATCACGACGAAATAGTGATATTTCACCAATATGCAGCTCGGTGCCTCGGTTGCTCGAATTTTTGGTTCCGAGCGACGTGGCAAGATCTGAGCCGTCTGATGGAGATCAGGTGCAAATTACAAGGAAAGAGTGATTTTTTGCCAATACGCAACTCGATTCCTCGTTTGCCCGAATTTTGGTTGCGACCGACGTGGCGAGATATGACCCGTCTGATGGAGGACAAGTGCGAATCACGATGAAAGATTTTTTTTTTGCCAACACGCAGCTCGGTTCCTCAGTTGCTCGAGTTTTGGTTCCGAACGACGTGGCGTGATCTGAGCCGTCTAATGGAGATCAGGCGCGAATCACGATGAAAGAGTAATTTTTTTCCAATAAGCAGCTTGTTTCCTCGGTTGCTCGGAATTTAGTTGCGAGCGACGTGGCGAAATCTGAGTAGTCTTAAGAAGATCAGGCGCCAATCACGATGAAAGAGTGATTTTTAGCCAATACGCAGCTCGTTTCCTCGGTTGCTCGGATTTTGGATCGGAGCGACGTTGCGAGATCTGGGCTGTCTGATAGACATCAGCCCCGAATGACGAGGAAAGAGTGATTTTTCACCAATACGCAGCTCATTTCCTCGGTTGCTCGGATTTTGGATCTGAGCGATGCGGCAAGATCTGAGCCGTCTGATGGAGATAAGGCGCGAATCACGTTGAAAGTGATTTTTCACCAATACGCAGCTCGGTTCCTCGGTTGCTCAGATTTTGGTTCCGGGCGACGTGGAGAGATCTGAGCCGTCTGATGGAGATCAAGCGAGAATCACGATGAAAGAGTGATGTTTGCCAACATGCAGCTCGGTTCCTTGGTTGCTCTGATTTAGGTTCCGGGTGACGTGGCGTGATCTGAGCCGTCTGATGGAGATCAGTTGCGAATCACGACGAAATAGTGATTTTTTGCCAATATGCAGCTCGGTTCCTCGCTTGCTCAGATTTTAGTTCCGAGCGACGTGGCGAGATCTGAGCCGTCTGATGGAGATCAGGCGCGAATCACGATGAAAGAGTGATTTTTCGCCAACAAGCAGCCCGGTTCCTCGGCTTCTCGAATTTTGGTTCCGACCGACGTTGCAAGATCTGAGCCGTCTGATGGAGATCAGGTGCGAATCACGAGGAAAGAGTGATTTTTTGTCAATACGCAGTACGGTGACTCAGTTGCTCAGATTTTTTGTTCCGATGACGTGGCAAGATCTGAGCTATCTGATCGAGGTCAAGTGCAAATCACGATGAAAGAGTGATTTTTCACCAATACGCATCTCGGTTCCTAGGTTGATCACATTTTAGTTCCGAGCGACGTGGCGAGATCTGAGCCGTCTGATGGAGATCAACCGATTATCACGGTGAAAGAGTGATTTTTTGCCAACATGCAGCTCGGTTCCTCGATTGCTCAGATTTAGGTTCCGAGCGACGTGGCGTGATCTGTGCCGACAGATGGAGATCAGGCGCGAATCACGACGAAATAGTGATTTTTCGCCAATATGCAGCTCGGTGCCTGGGTTGCTCGAATTTCTGGTTCCGAGCAACGTGCCAAGATCTGAGCCGTCTGAAGGAGATCAGCCGCGAATCACGATGAAAGAGTGGTTTTTTGCCAATACGCAGCTCGGTTCTTCAGTTGCTCGAATTTTGGTTCCGAGCGACGTGGCAAAATCTGAGCTGTCTGAAGGAGATCAGGCGCGAATCACGATGGAAGAGTGATTTTTTTCCAATACGTAGCTCGGTGCCTCGGTTCCTCGGATTTTTGGTTCCAAGCGACGTGGCAAGATCCGAGCCGTCTGATGGAGATTAGGTGCGAATCACGAGGAAAGTGTGATTTTTTGCCAATACGCAGCTCGGTTCCTCGGTTGCTCGGATTTTGGATCCGAGCGACGTGGCAAGGTCTGAGCCGTCTGATGGAGATCAGGTGTGAATCACGATGAAAGTGTGACTTTTTGCCAATACGCAACTCGATTCCTCGGTTGCTCGGATTTTGGTTGCGACCGACGTGGCGAGATCTTTGCCAGCTGATGGAGGTCAGGTGCGAATCACGACGAAATAGTGATATTTCACCAATATGCAGCTCGGTGCCTCGGTTGCTCGAATTTTTGGTTCCGAGCGACGTGGCAAGATCTGAGCCGTCTGATGGAGATCAGGTGCAAATTACAAGGAAAGAGTGATTTTTTGCCAATACGCAACTCGATTCCTCGTTTGCCCGAATTTTGGTTGCGACCGACGTGGCGAGATATGACCCGTCTGATGGAGGACAAGTGCGAATCACGATGAAAGATTTTTTTTTCGCCAACACGCAGCTCGGTTCCTCAGTTGCTCGAGTTTTGGTTCCGAACGACGTGGCGTGATCTGAGCCGTCTAATGGAGATCATGCGCGAATCATGATGAAAGAGTGATTTTTTGCCAATACGTAGCTCGGTGCCTCGGTTGCTCGGATTTTTGGTTCCAAGCGACGTGGCAAGATCCGAGCCGTCTGATGGAGATCAGGTGCGAATCACAGGAAAGTGTGATTTTTTGCCGATACGCAGCTTGGTTCCTCGGTTGCTCGGATTTTGTATCTAAGCGACGTGGCAAGCTATGAGCCGTCGGAAGGAGATCAGGTGCGAATCATGATGAAAGAGTGATTTTTTGCCAATACGCAACTCGATTCCTCGGTTGCTCGGATTTTGGTTGCGACCGATGTGGCGAGATCTGAGCCGTCTGATGGAAGTAAGGCGCGAATCACGACGAAATAGTGATATTTCGCCAATATGCAGCTCGATGCCTCGGTTTCTCGAATTTTTGGTTCTGAGCGACGTGGCAAGATATGTGCCGTCTGATGGAGATGATGCGCGAATCACAATGAAAGAGTTGTTTTTCGCCAATACGCAACTCGATTCCTCTGTTACTCAGATTTTGGTTTCGAGCGACGTGGCGAGATCTGAGTCGTCTGATGGAGATCATGCAAGAATCACGATGAAAGAGTGATTTTTTGCCAACATGCAGCTCGGTTGCTCGAATTTTGGTTCCGAGCGACGTGGTGAGATCTGAGCCGTCTGATGGAGATCAGGGGCGAATCACGATGAAAGAGTGATTTTTCACCAATACGCAGCTCGGTTCCTCAGTTGATCAAATTTGGTTCCGGGCGACGTACCGAGATCTGAGCCGTCTGATGGACATCAAGTGAGAATCACGATGAAAGAGTGATTTTTTGACAACACGTTGTTCGGTTCCTCGGTTGCCCAGATTTTTGTTTCCGAGCGACTTGGCAAGATCTGAGTTGTCTGATTGAGGTCAGGTGCAAATCACGATGAAAGAGTGATTTTTTGCCAGTACGCAACTCGATTCCTCGGTTGCTCAGATTTTGGATCCGACCGACGTGGCGAGATTTGAGCCAACTGATGGAGATTAGGCGCGAATCACGATGAAAGAGAGATTTTTTGCTAATACGCGGCACATTTCCTCGGTTGCTCAGATTTTGGTTTAGAAAGACTTGGCGAGATCTGAGCCGTCTGATGCAGTTCAGGAGCGAATAACGATGAAATAGAAACTTTTTGCCAAAACGCTGCTCATTTCCTCGGTTGCTCGGATTTTGGTTCCGAGCGACGTGGCGAAATTTGAGCCGTCTGATGGAGATCAGGCACAAATCACGATGAAAGAGTTATTTTTTGCCAATACGCAGCTCGTTTCCTCGGTTGCTCGGATATTTGTTCCGAGCAACATTGCGAGATCTGAACCGTCGATGGAAATCAGCCGCGAATTACGATGAAAGAGTGATTTTTTGCTAATACGCGGCTCGGTTGCTCGGATTTTGGATCCGAGCGACGTGGCGAGATCTGAGCCATCTGATGGAGATCATGCACGAATCACGATGAAAGAGTGATTTCTTGCCAATACGCAGCTCGGTTCCTCGGTTACTCAGATTTTGGTTTCGAGCGACGTGGCCAGATCTGAGTCGTTTAATGGAGATCAGGCACGAATCACGAGGAAAGAGTGATTTTTTGCCAATATACAGCTCGGTGCCTCGGTTGCTCAAATTTTTGGTTCCGAGCGACGTGGCAAGATCTGAGCCTTCTGATGGAGATCAGGAGCGAATCACGATGAAAGAGTGATTTTTCGCCAATACGCAACTCGGTTCCTCGGTTGCTCGGTTTTTTGGTTCTGAACGACATGGCGAGATCTGAGCTGTCTGATGGAGATTAGGCGCGAACCACGATGAAGGGTGATTTTTCACAAATACACAGCTCAGTTCCTCGGTTGCTGGGATTTTGGTTTCGAGCGACGTGGCAAGATCTAAGCCATCTGAGGGAGATCAGGCGCAAATCACGAGGAAAGTGGGATTTTTTGCCCATACGCAGCTCGTTTCCTCGTTTGCTCGGATATTGGTTTCGAGGGACGTGGCGAGATCTGAGCCGTTTGATGGAGATCAGGCATGAATCACGATGAAAGAGTGATTTTTCACCAACACGCATCTCGGATCCTCGGTTGCTCGGATTTTAGTTCCGAGCGACGTGGCGAGATCTGAGCTGTCTGATGGAGATTAGGCGCGAATCACGATGAAAGAGTGATTTTTCCCCAATACGCTGCTCGGTTCCTCGAATTTTGGATCCGAGCGTCCTGGCGAGATCTGAGCCGTCTGATGGATATCGGGCACCAACAACGATGAAGAGTGACTTTTCGCCAATACGCAGCTCGGTTCCTCGGTTGCTTGGATTTTGGTTCCGAGCAATGTTGCGAGAAGTGAGCCGTCTGATGGAGATCTGGTGTGAATCACGAGGACAGAGTTATTTTTCACCAATATGCAGCTCGTTTCCTCGGTTGCTCAGATTTTGGTTCCGAATGATGTGGCGAGATCTGAACCATCTGATAGAGATCAGGTGCGAATTACGATGAAAGGTGATTTTTTGCCAAAACACAACTCGGTTGCTCGGATTTTGGATTCGAGCACAAGGCGAAATCTGAGCCGTCTAATGGAGATGAGGCGCGAATCACGATGAAAGTGTGATTTTTTGCCAATACACAGCTCGGTTCCTCGGTTGCTCGGATTTTGGAACCCAGCGACGTGGCGAGATCTGAGCCGTCTGATGGAGATAAGGCGCGAATCACGATGAAAGAGTGATTTTTCGCCAATACGCAGCTCGTTTCCTCGGTTGCTCGGATTTTCATTCCGAGCGACGCGGCGAGAACTGAGCAGTCTTAAGGAGATCTGGCATGAATCAAGATGAAAGAGTGATTTTTCGCCAACACAAAGCTCGTTTCATCGGTTGCTCGGAATTTGGTTCCGAGCGACGTGGCGATATCTGAGCCTTCTGATGGAGATCAGGCTCGAATCACGAGGAAAGAGTGATTTTTCACCAATACGCAGCTCGTTTCGTCGGTTGCTCGGATTTTGGTTCCGAGCAACATGGCGAGATCTGAGCCGTCTGATGGAGAGCTGGTGCGAATCACAAGGAAAGAGTGATTTTTCGCAAATACGTAGCTCGTTTCCTTGGTTGCTCAGATTTTGGTTCCAAGCAATGTTGCGAGATCTGAACCGTCTGATGGAGATCAGGCGCGAATTACGATGAAAGAGTGATTTTTTGCCAATAAACAGCTCGGTTGCTTGGATTTTGGATCCGAGCGATGTGGCGAATTCTGAGCCGTCTTATGGAGATCAGGCGCGAATCACGATGAAAGAGTGACCTTTTTCCAAAACTCAGCTCTGTTCCTTGGTTGCTCGGATTTTGGATCCGAGCGACGTGGCAAGATCTGAGCCGTCTAATGGAGATCATGCGCGAATCACGATGAAAGAGTGATTTTTTACCAATACGCAGCTCAGGTTCCTCGGTTGCTCGGATTTTGGTTTCGAGCGACGTGGCGAGATCTGAATCGTTTAATGGAGATCATGTGCGAATCACGGTGAAAAAGTGATTTTTTGCGAAAATGCAGCTCGGTGCCTCGGTTGCTCGAATTTTTGGTTCCGAACGACGTTGCAAGATCTGAGTCGTCTGATGGAGATCAGGCGCGAATCACGATGAAAGAGTGATTTTTCTCCAACACGCAACTCGGTTCCTCGGTTGCTCGGTTTTTTGGTTCTGAGCGACATGGCGAGATCTAAGCTGTCTGATAGAGATCAGGCGCGAATCACGATGATGGGTTATTTTTCACAAATACGCAGCTCGGTTCCTTGGTTACTGGGATTTTGGTTCCGAGCGACGTGGCAAGATCTAAGCCATCTAAGGAAGATCATGCGCAAATCACGAGGAAAGGGAGATTTTTTGCCCATACGCAGCTCGTTTCCTCGGTTGCTCGGATATTGGTTTCGAGCGACATGGCGAGATCTGAGCTGTCTGATGGAGATTATGTGCGAATCACGATGAAAGAGTGATTTTTCCCCAAAACGCTGCTCGGTTCCTCGAATTTTGGGTATGAGCGTCTTGGCGAGATCTGAGCCGTTTGATGGATATCGGTCACCAACAACGATGAAGAGTGACTTTTCGCCAATACCCAGCTCGGTTCCTCGGTTGCTTGAATTTTGGTTCCGAGCATTGTTGCGAGATGTAAGCCGTCTGATGGAGATCTGGCGTGAATCACGAGGACAGAGTTATTTTTCACCAATATGCAGCTCGTTTCCTCGGTTGCTCAGATTTTGGTTCCGAATGACGTGGCGAGATCTGAACCGTCTGATAGAGATCAGGCGCGAATTACGATGAAAGGTGATTTTTTGCCAATACGCAGCTCGGTTGCTCGGATTTTGGATCCGAGCACAAGGCAAAATCTGAGCCGTCTAATGGAGATGAGGCGCGAATCACGATGAAAGTGTGATTTTTTGCCAATATACAGCTCGGTTCCTCAGTTGCTCGGATTTTGGAACCCAGCGACATGGCGAGATCTGAGCCATCTGATGGAGATCAGGCGCGAATCACGAAGATAGAGTGATTTTTTCGCCAATACGCTGCTCGTTTCCTCGGTTGCTCGGATTTTCATTCCGAGCGATGCGGCGAGAACTGAGCAATCTTAAGGAGATCTGGCGTGAATCAAGATGAAAGAGTGATTTTTCGCCAACACACAGCTCGTTTCCTCGGTTGCTCGGAATTTGATTCCGAGCAACGTGGCGATATCTGAGCCTTCTGATGGAGATCAGGCTCGAATCATAAGGAAAGAGTGATTTTTCACCAATACACAGCTCGTTTCGTCGGTTGCTCGGATTTTTGTTCCGAGCAACGTGGCAAGATCTGAACCATCTGATGGAGAGCCGGCGCGAATCACGAGGAAAGAGTGACTTTTCGCAAATACCCAACTCGTTTCCTCGGTTGCTCGGATTTTGGTTCTGAGCAATGTGGCGAGATCTGAACCGTCTGATGGAGATCAGGCGCCAATTACGTTGAAAGAGTGATTTTTTGCCAATACACAGCTCAGTTGCTTGGATTTTGGATCCAAGCAATGTGGGGAAATCTGAGCCGTCTTCTGGAGATCAGGCGCGAATCACGATGAAAGAGTAATTTTTTTCCAAAACGCAGCTCAGTTCCTTGGTTGCTCTGATTTTGGATCCGAGCGACGTGTCGAGATCTGAGCCGTCTGATGGAGATCATGCGCGAATCACGATGAAAGAGTGATTTTTTACCAATATGCAGCTCGGTTCCTCGGTTGCTCGGATTTTGGTTTCGAGCGACGTGGCGAGATCTGAGTCGTTTAATGGAGATCAGGCCTCAATCACGAGGAAAGAGTGATTTTTTGCCAATATGCAGCTCGGTGCCTCGGTTGCTCGAATTTTTGGTTCCGAGCAACGTGGCAAGATCTGAGCCGTCTGATGGAGATCAGGCACGAATCACGATGAAAGAGTGATTTTTACGAATACGTAACTCGGCTCCTCGGTTGCTCGGATTTTGGTTCCGAGCGACATGGCGAGATCTGAGCTGTCTGATGGAGATCAGGCGTGAATCACGATGAAGGGTGATTTTTCACAAATACGCAACTCGGTTCTTCGGTTGCTGGGATTTTGGTTCCGAGCGACGTTGCAAGATCTAAGCCATCTGATGGAGATCAGGCACAAATCACGAGGAAAGAGAGATTTTTCTCCCATACGAAGCTCGTTTCCTCGGTTGCTCGGATTTTGGTTCTGAACGACGTGGCGAGATGTGAGCCGTCGGATGGAGATCAGGCGTGAATCACGAAGAAAGAGTGATTTTTCACCAACACCCAGCTCGATTCCTCGGTTACTCGGATTTTGGTTCCGAGCGACGTGGCGAGATCTGAGCTGTCTGATGGAGATCAGGCTTGAATCACAATGAAAGAGTGATTTTTCACCAACTCGCTGCTCGGTTCCTCGAATTTTGGATCCGAGCGACGTGGCGAGATCTGAGCCGTCTGATGGATATCAGGCACCAACAACGATGAAGAGTGACTTTTGCCAATACGTAGCTCGGTTCATCGGGTGTTTGGATTTTGGTTCCGAGCAACGTGGCGAGATGTGAGTCGTCTGATGGAGATCAGGCACGAATCACGATGACAGAGTTTTTTTCACCAATATGCAGCTCGTTTCCTCGGTTGCTCGGAATTTGGTTCCGAATGACGTGGTGAGATCTGAACCGTTTGACGGAGATCAGGCACGAATTACGACGAAAGAGTGATTTTTTACCAATTCGCAGCTGGGTTGCTCGGATTTTGGTTCCGAGCGACAAGGCAAAATCTGAGCCGTCTGATGGAGATTAGGCGCGAATCACGATGAAAGAGTGATTTTTTTGCCAATTCGCAGCTCGATTCCTCGGTTGCTCGGATTTTGGATCCGAGCGACGTGGCGAGGTCTGAGCCATCTGATGGAGATCAGGCGCGAATCACGATGAAAGTGATTTTACACCAATACGCAGCTCGGTTCCTCAGTTGCTCAGATTTTGGTTCCGAGCGACGTGGCGAGATATGAGCTGTCTGATGGAGATTAATCGAGAATTACGATGAAAGAGTGATTTTTTGCAACCACACACAGCTCGGTTCCTCGGTTGCTCAGATTTAGGTTCCGAGCGACGTGGCGAGATTTAAGCAGTCTGATGGAGATCCGGCGCAAATCACGATGAAAGAATGATTTTTTGCCAATACGCAGCTCGTTTCCTCGGTTACTCGGATTTTGGATCCGAGTGATGTGGCGAGATCTGAGCCGTCTGATGGAGATCAGGCGCGAATCATGAGGAAAGTGTGATTTTTTGCCAATACGCAGCTCGTTTCGTTGGTTACTCGGATTTTGGTTCCGAGCGACGTTGCGAGATCTGAGCCGTTTGATGGAGATCAGGCGTGAATCACGGGGAAAGAGTGATTTTTTGCCAATACGCAGCTTGTTTCCTCAGTTGCTCGGATTTTGGTTCTGAGCGACATGGCGAGATCTGAGGCATCTGAAGGAGTTCAGGTCCGAATAACGATGAAAGAGAGACTTTCGCCAATACGCTGCTCGTTTTCTTGGTTGCTCGGATTTTGGTTCCGAGCGACGTGGCGAGATATGAGATCTCTGAGGGAGGTCAGGCACGAATCACGATGAAAGAGTTATTTTTCGCCAACTCGTAGCTCGGTTCTTCGATTACTCGAGTTTTGGTTCCGAGACACGTGGCAAGATCTGGGCTGTCTGATGGAGATCATGCGCGAATCACGATGAAAGAGTGATTTTTCGCCAATACGCAGCCGGTGCCTCGGTTGCTCAGATTTTTGGTTTCGAGCGACGTGGCAAGATCTGAGCCGTCTTACGGAGGTCTGGCACAAATCACGATGAAAGAGTGATTTTTTGCCAATGCGCAACTTGATTCCTCAGTTGCTCGAATTTTGGTTCCGACCGACTTGGCGAGATCTGAGCCGTCTGATGGAGATCAGGTGCAAATCACGATGAAAGAGTGATTTTTCGCCAACATGCAGCTCGGTTCCTCGGTTGCTCGAATTTTGGTTCCGAGCGACGTTGGAAGATCTGAGCCGTCTGATGGAGATCAGGCGCGAATCACGATGAAAGAGTGGTTTTTTGCCAATATGCAGCTCGGTTCCTCGGTTGCTCGGATTTTGGTTCCGAGCAACGTGGCGAGATTTGAGCTGTCTGAAGAAGATCATGAGCGAATCACGATGAAAGAGTGATTTTTGCCAATACGTAGCTCGGTGCCTCGGTTGCTCGGATTTTTGGTTCCTAGCGACGTGGAAAGATCCGAGCCGTTTGATGGAAATCAGGTGCGAATCACGAGGAAAGTGTATTTTTTGCCATTACGCAACTCAGATCCTCGGTTGCTCAAATTTTGGATCCGAGCGACGTGGCAAGGTATGAGCCGTCTGATGGAGATCAGGCGCGAATCACGATGTAGCGCCCCGGATCCCCGTTATCGGACATCCGTGACACTCCCCAGAATCTTTGCCTTCAAATGCATCTCAACACAGTAATAATACAGAAATTTAAAAACTTTTTATTGTCAAATAAGTCACTACATCATTGATTACAACCAATGTCTTGTTCTTGACAAGAATACAAATTACATAAACTCAGTACATCTTATTACAAACATAAATCGCTCCTTTCTGGAGGGTTAACAACTTCCTCTCTCTAACTGGCAGTCGACGGCTCACTGCCAAAGCTCCGCTGAATGGTCAGTCTGCTTCCCTGGGACTTGCTCCTCGGCTGGAGTCTTCTGCTGCGCGACTCTGATATTTCTGCACCTGCTCGAAAGGTAGAAGTCAATACCTAAAAGGTGGGGAATGTCAGTGCTTCGACTGACGCAATACTGATAATAATAGCGATCCTCCAAACTGGCAATCACAAACCATCTTGAATGGAAAAGGAAACGTGCATCCTAAATTAT
The DNA here is from genome assembly GCA_017893485.1 of Hemerocallis citrina. Lineage (NCBI taxonomy): Eukaryota > Viridiplantae > Streptophyta > Magnoliopsida > Asparagales > Asphodelaceae > Hemerocallis > Hemerocallis citrina. The sequence continues at coordinate 202,268,013 of CM030362.1, forward strand.
GTGGTGCTCGTGTATGCCATTATTTAACAACTAAATGCACCAATCATAAGCCTATTCTAAAGCAAGCAAGACTTGGAAATCTAGATCCGCATGCATTCCATACTACATGCATCCAAGACCCAAGCATAGCCTAATCTAATGCACAACAAGAATGCACACGATGCACCTACTCTAATGCAATTCAGTGGGAACGTATGCATCCCATACTACATACTTCCCCAAAATCAACTTCGATGGAGACGTATGCATCCCATACTATATACCTTCCAAGGAGTTCGCCTCTCCTGATTGTAGGGTTCGATCCCTCGCCATGCACCCTTCTCTTGTACCCATCCAGTTCCCAATAGACTGTCCGTCACCCAAGGAGATTGCAGCGGTCGGTCTAATTCCTCCCTGCAATGCACAAGTGGTCACCGCCAGTTGGTACCCGCGCACGGACCTCCTTAGAATCCGCGTTGAACCTGGTCCTTACAACCCTTGGTTCCACATGTCCACTCATGGGCTCTCGCATGCGTGTTCACCCCTGGCCCGGGTTATGAACATATATATACCAAAAACACAAACCCGCGCTTTAGGGACGTGAGCACCACGGGAGGTCAATTCCTCCGGGCCTCCTGCACCTTACTTCGACAAAACTTTGGGAATCAACAGATCGAGATACGAGCCGGAGACGCAATCCATTAGCATCCGAGAACGTATCCCTACGATAGGAAGTTACAACACCGACTATGATTTACTAGGACTAATGCAATTTCTCAACCCCTTAATAAACCATTCTAACCCCTACCTTACTCTAATTATTTCGGGTAAGAATGAACTGCTTCCACACTTGCCTATCAGCCTCTGGCCCCTGGCGACACCAGTCCGGTTCGCCACTTCCCCAACTTGGACTCGTCCAGCATAATGGCCTACGCCTGCCGCTACCCCGGCTGTAAATATATCATTGCCCCGTGAGCTCCACTCACTGGCATGCTCGGACGTCCTACGCTCGGCGGAAGTATAATAATATAGGCTTGATAGGTGCAGGGTATCCTTTACCCTAGTGACTAACTCGAGTCACCCATCCCACTCGGGGAGTCAACAACCTCAATACAGAGATCAACCATCCCTAGATACGAGTCATCGACTCAGATAACACACAAGGGAAAATGTCTTCACAACACTCAGTCCAAACCAAGACTAAGCGACCTACGGGTTTCTGCCCGAATCTCAAAATGGTCATAACTCTCTTGATACAACTCCGGTTGGAGTGTACGAGCCCAATCTGGAAAGGTAAGATCCTAGGCTACAACTTCCTAGTTGATCACGAGCTTAGATTCAAACATCTAAGTCCTCGAAATGGCTTCTCAAACTCCAGCCCGCGTGCTTCCTGTGCACGGGCTGTACCTTACTAGTAACACAAAATCCTACTCGTTCATCAGAACGACACAAACTCAAATTCTGTAAAAGGGTGGGGGTGTCCTCAACAACTCTCTAGTTGGTCATGAGTCCAAATTATACAATTAAGTCACCCTAACACACTCATCTATCATCGATACACCAATTCACACAATTGGTCTCTCCAATTCGGAGCACTCAGCTCTACTCTAGTTCTCTATCCAGTCTTACAAAAATCATAATAATTCAACCGTTTACTGGAATTGCCTCAAATTGGTCTTGTTGGAAAGATCTAGGTGTCTACTACAACTCACTAATGAGTCATGATCTCAAAATGTGCTTCCAACAAGTCTCAAATTCCAAATCTATACAGAGTATCAAAACTGGATGAAAACAGCAAAGTGCTTAATCATAAAATCGTAGTAAATTGCACACTTGTCCAAATGACATAACATTTCTGATGGTGAAACTAGATATCATACCCAACATCATGCAAAAGACCTCATGTCAAAATTTCAATTATACAGTGAGTACTATCTATTACAATTTAGCACAGAAACCATCAAGTTCTCTAATTCAACATCAGCTACTGATTAAAGCTCGATTTTTCTCATGTCTATAAACTCATCCAAATAATTTTTTGATTTTTGTACATAATCAACATGCATTCAGGAACATTGGGTAAAAATATCAGATCAATAGAATGCTTTAATAAATCATGAAAATTCATACAATTTCAGCCATCCTGTTTATCTTTTTCTGAGTCCGCCTTACAACACAGCTCCATCTCACGATTTTATTAACATATCAAATGATCATTGAAAAATCTGAAATAAATCATGAATGATACTAACACATATATGAACAAATCGTTTTAATTTCATGGTCTAATTCATCATATTTTGCTCTCGGAAAAATCCACAAAATGGTACTCCGAATCAGTTTTTCTAGTTCAATTCTGACTTCAACTTTTAACCTTTAGATGATCAATCCTATGCATCCTAGCATACATGCATGCAATCAAAATCAATTAAAAGACAAGAAAATCAAGTTTAGAGAAACTCCCCACCCTTGGTTGTAGTAGTGGAAGGATTTTCTTCAAGCTTCCTCTCTTGGAAATCTCCTCTTGATCTTTCTTCTTCACTTTCTTCTTCCTTCTCTCCTATTTCTCTTGAGGTGGCTTTTTTGAAATTTCCAGAGCAAAAGGGAGATAATGGAGTGGGAAAATGAAGGAGAAGGGAGGGGTATAGGCCGGATTCTATGGGGGGGCTGTAGCATAGGATTGTAGGGTGGTTTTAGGCAAAACCATGGCTTGTAGCCAATAGTTTTGTAGCTGAAGTGTTGGCTGTCCTATTTAGCTTAAATGGGTTCCTACGGGTGCGAGACGAGCGGTTTTAATGAGTGCACGCAATATATATCCACTGTAGCATCATACAGTGTTATATTTGCATGGGCGTCGTACCAAAAACTAGCGGTATACTAATATCGGTCCTTCTCGTTCTCGTGCATCTTTTAGAATGCAATTCACCCATGAACCGTCCCGTAACCCTAACCATATACCACGATATCAAAATCAAACAAAATACTGCAATCGTATGACAGCATACAGTCAATATACATACATACATATATATTCAGGTATCGTACAACACAGGGTGTTACACACGATAAAAGTGATTTTTCACCAATACGTAGCTCGGTTCCCCGGTTTCTCAGATTTTGGTTCTGAGCGACGTAGCGAGATCTGAGCCGTCTGATCGAGATCAAGCGAGAATCACGATGAAAGAGTAATTTTTTACCAACACGCAGCTCGGTTCCTCGATTGCTCAGATTTTTGTTCCGAGCGACGTGGCAAGATCTGAGCCACCTGATGGAGATCATGCGCAAATCACGATGAAAGAGAAATTTTTCACCATTATGCAACTCGGTTCCTCGGTTGCTCAGATTTGGTTCCGAGCGACGTGGCGAGATCTGAGCCGTCTGATGGAGATCAAACGAGAATCACGACGAAAGAGTGATTTTTTGCCAACACGCGGCTCGGTTCCTCGGTTGCTCAGAATTTGGTTCCGAGCGACGTGGCGAGATCTGAGCCGTCTGAAGGAGATCAGTTGCGAATCACGAGGAAAGAGTGATTTTTCGCCAATACGCTGCCCGGTGCCTCGGTTGCTCGGATTTTGGTTTCGAGCGACGTTGCGAGATCTGAGTCGTCTATTGGAGTTCAGGCGTGAATCACGATAAAAGAGTGGTTTTTTACCAGTACGCTGCTCGGTTACACGGTTGCTCGAATTTTGGACCTGAGCGACATGGCGAGATCTGAGCTGTCGATGGAAATCAGGTGCGAATCAGGGTGAAGGGTGATTTTTCACCAATATGCAGCTCGGTTCCTCGGTTGCTGGAATTTTGGTTCCGAGCGACGTAGCAAGATCTGAGCCATCTGATGGAGAACAGGCGCGAATCACGAGGAAAGAGAGATTTTTTGCCCAAACGCAGCTTGTTTCCTCGGTTTCTTGGATTTTGGTTCCGAGCGATGTGGCGAGATCTGAACCGCCTGACGGAGATCAGGCACGAATTACGATGAAAGAGTGATTTTTTGCCAATACGCAGCTTGGTTGCTTGAATTTTGGATCTGAGCGACATGACAAAATCTGAGCCATCTGATGGAGACTAGGTGCGAATCACGATGAAAGTGTAATTTTTTACCAATATGCAGCTCGGTTCCTTGATTGCTCGGATTTTGAATCCCAGCGACGTGGCGAGATCTGAGCTGTCTTGGGGAGATCAAGCGCGAATCACGATGAAAGAGTGATTTTTCGCCAATACGCAGCTCGTTTCCTCGGTTGCTCTGATTTTCGTTCCGAGCGACGTGGCGAGATCTGAGCAGTCTTATGGGATTCAGGCGCGAATCAATATGAAAGAGTGATTTTTCGCGAATACACAGCTTGTTTCTTCGGTTGCTCGAATTTTGGTTCCATGCGACGTAGCGAGATCTGAGTCGTCTGATGGAGATCAGGCGCGAATCACGAGAAAAGAGTGATATTTTGCCAATACGTAGCTCGATTCCTCGGTTGCTCGGATTTTGGATCCGTGCGACATGGCGAGGTCTGAGCCGTCTGATGGAGATCAGGCGCGAATCACGATGAAAGTGATTTTTCACCAATACGCAGCTCGGTTCATCGGTTGCTCAGATTTTGGTTCCGAGCGACGTGGCGAGATATGAGCTGTCTGATAGAGATTAATCGAGAATTACGATGAAAGAGTGATTTTATGCCACCACACACAGCTCGGTTCCTCGGTTGCTCAGATTTAGGTTCCGAGCGACGTGGCAAGATTTGAGCTGTCTAATGGAGATCTGGCGCAAATCACGAAGAAAGAGTGATTTTTGGCCAATACGCAGCTCGTTTCCTCGATTACTCAGATTTTGGATCCGAGTGATGTGGCGAGATCTGAGTCGTCTGATGGAGATCAGGCGCGAATCATGAGGAAAGAGTGATTTTTTGCTAATACGCAGCTCGTTTCGTCGGTTGCTCGGATTTTGGTTCCGAGTGACGAGGCGAGATCTGAGCCGTTTGATGGAGATCAGGCGCGAATCACGGGGAAAGAGTGATTTTTTGCCAATACGCAGCTCGTTTCCTCAGTTGCTCGGATTTTGGTTCTGAGCGACATGGCGAGATCTGAGGCATCTGATGGAGTTCAGGTCCGAATAATGATGAAAGAGAGACTTTCGCCAATACGCTGCTCGTTTTCTTGGTTGCTGGGATTTTGGTTCCGAGCGACGTGGCGAGATATGGCCGTCTGATAGAGATCAAGCGCGAATCTCGATGAAAGAGTTATTTTTTGCCAATACGCAGCTCGTTTCCTCGGTTGTTCAGATATTTGTTCCGAGCGACGTTGCGAGATCTGAACCGTTGGATGGAAATCAGGCACGAATTACGATGAAAGAGTGATTTTTTGCCAATACGCAGCTCGGTTGCTCGGATTTTGGATCCGAGCGACATGGTGAAATCTGTGCTGTCTGATGGAAATCAGGCGTGAATCACGATGAAGGAGTGATTTTTTGCCAATACGTAGCTCGGTTCGTTGGTTTCTTTGATTTTGGATCTGAGCGACGTGGCGAGATCTGAGCCGTCTGCTGGAGATCATGCACGAATCACGATGAAAGAGTGATTTTTTGCCAATACGCAGCTCGGTTCCTCGGTTTCTCGAATTTTGGTTCCGAGTGACTTTGTGAGATCTGAGTCGTTTAATGGAGATCAGGCGTGAATCACGAGGAAAGAGTGATTTTTTGCCAATATGCAGCTCGGTGCCTCGGTTGCTCAATTTTTTTGTTCCGAGCGACGTGACAAGATCTGAGCCGTCTGATGGAGATCAGGCGCAAATCACGATGAAAGGTTGATTTTTCGCCAATACGCAACTCGGTTCCTCAGTTGCTCGGTTTTTTGGTTCTGAGCGACATGGCAAGATCTGAGTTGTCTGATGGAGATCAGGCACGAATCACGATGAAGGGTTATTTTCCACAAATACGCAGCTCGGTTCCTCAGTTGCTGGGATTTTGGTTCCGAGCAACGTGGCAAGATCTAAGCCATCTGATGGAGATCAGGCGCAAATCACGAGGAAAGAGAGATTTTTCGCCCATACGCAGCTCGTTACCTCGGTTGCTCAGAATTTGGTTCCGAGCTATGTGGCGAGATCTAAGTCGTTTGATGGAGAGCAGGCGTGAATCACGATGAAAGAGTGATTTTTCACCAAAACGCAGCTCGATTCCTCGGTTCCTCGAATTTAGGATCCGAGCGAGGCGAGATCTGAGACGTCTAAATATCAGGCGCCAACAACGATGAAGAGTGGCTTTTCGTCAATACGCAGCTCGGTTCCTCGGTTGCTTTGATTTTGGTTCCGAGCAACGTGGCGAGATGTGAGCCGTCTGATGGTGATCAGGCGCGAATCACGAGGACAGAGTTATTTTTCGCCAACATGCAGCTCGTTTCCTCAGTTGCTCAGATTTTGGTTCCGAGCGACGTGGCGAGAACTGAGAAGGCTTAAGGAGATCAGACTGAATCAAGATGAAAGGGTGATTTTCCCCCAATACACAGCTCGTTTCCTCAGTTACTCGGAATTTGTTCCGAGCGACGTGGTGATATCTGAGCCATTTGATGGAGATCAGGCGCGAATCACGAGGAAAGAGTGATTTTTTGCCAATAAGCATCTCGTTTCGTCGGTTGCTCTGATTTTGGTTCCGTGCAATGTGGCAAGATCTGAACCGTCTGATGGTGATCATGCGCGAATTACGATGAAAGAGTTATTTTTTGCCAATGCGCAGCTCGGTTGCTTGGATTTTGGATCCGAGCGACGTGGCAAAATCGGAGCCGTCGTATAGAGATCAGGCGCAAACCACGATGAAAGAGTGATTTTTTTCCAATACGCAGCTCAGTTCCTTGGTTGCTCGGATTTTGGATTCGAGCGACGTGGCGAGATCTGAGCCGTCTGATGGAGATCAGGCACGAATCGCAAGGGAAGAGTTACTTTTTGCAAATACGCAACTCGTTTCCTCAGTTGCTCGGATTTTGGTTCCGAGCGACATGGTGAGATCTGAACCGTCCGATGGAGGTCAAGCGCGAATCTCGATGAAAGATTGATTTTTTGCTAACACGCAGTTCGGTTCCTCGATTGCTCAGATTTTGGTTCCGAGCCACGTGGCGGGATCTGAGTCGTATGATGGAGATTAGATGCGAATCACGATGAAAGAGTAATTTTACACTAATACGTAGCTCAGTTCCTCGGTTTCTTGGATTTGGTTCCAAGCGACGTGGCGAGATCTGAGCCTTCTGATGGAGATCAAGCGAGAATCACGAAGAAAGAGTGATTTTTTCCAACTCGAAGCTCGGTTCCTCAGTTGCTCAGATTTTTCTTCCGAGCGACGTGGCGAGATCTGAGCCTTCTGATGGAGATCAAGCGAGAATCACGAAGAAAGAGTGATTTTTTCCAACTCGAAGCTCGGTTCCTCAGTTGCTCAGATTTTTCTTCCGAGCGACGTGGCGAGATCTAAGCCGTCTGAAGGAGATCAGGTGCGAATCACAAGGAAAGAGTGATTTTTCACCAATACGCAGTCCGGTGCCTCGGTTGCTCATTTTTTTGGTTCCGAGCGACGTGGTAAGATCTGAGCCGTTTGAAGGAGTCAAGCACAAATCACGATGAAAGAGTGATTTTTTGCCAATACGCAACTCGATTTCTCGGTTGCTCGGATTTTGGTTCCGACCGATGTGGCAAGATCTGAGCCATCTGATGGAGATCGGGCACGAATCACGATGAAAGAGTGGTTTTTTGCCAATACGCAGCTCGGTTCCTCGTTTGCTCGTATTTTGGTTCCGAGCGACGCGGCGAGATCTGAGTTGTCTGAAGGAGATCAGGCACGAATCATGATGAAAGAGTTATTTTTTGCCAGTCCGTAGCTCGGTGCCTCGGTTGCTCGGATTTTTGGTTCCAAGCAATGTGGCAAGATCCGAGCCATCTAATGGAAATCAGGTGCGAATCACGAGGAAAGTTTGATCTTTTGCCAATACGCAGCTCGGTTCATCGGTTGCTCGGATTTTGGATCCGAGCGACATAGCAAGGTATGATCCATCTGATGGAGATCAGGCGCGAATCATGATGAAAGTGATTTTTCACCAATACGCAGGTCGGTTCCTCAGTTTCTCAAATTTTGGTTCCCAACGACGTGGCGAGATCTGAGCCGTCTAATGGAGATCAAGCGAGAATCTCGATGAAAGAGTGATTTTTTGCCAATATGCAACTCGGTTCCTCGAATTTTGGATCCGAGCGACGTGGCGAGATCTGAGCCATTTGATGGAGATCAAGCACGAATCACGATGAAAGAGTGATTTTTCGCCAATACACAACTCGGTTCCTCGGTTGGTCAGATTTTGGTTCTGAGAGACGTGGCGAGATCTAAGCCGTCTAATGGAGATCAGGTGCGAATCGCAAGGGAAGCGTTATTTTTTGCAAATACGCAACTCGTTTCCTAAATTGCTCGGATTTTGGTTCCGAGCGACGTGGCGAGATCTGAACATCCGATGGAGGTCAAGCGCGAATCACGATGAAAGAGTGATTTTTTGCCAACACGCAGTTCGATTCCTCGATTGCTCAGATTTTGGTTTCGAGCCACGTGGCGGGATCTGACCCGTCTGATGGAGATTAGGTGCGAATCACGATGAAAGAGTAATTTTTCCCCAATACGTAGCTCGGTTCCTCGGTTGCTTAGATTTGGTTCCAAGCGACGTGGCGAGATCTGAGCCTTCTGATGGAGATCAAGCGAGAATCACGAAGAAAAAGTGATTTTTCCAACTCGTAGCTCGGTCCCTGGGTTGCTCAGATTTTTGGTTCCGAGCGACGTGGCAAGATATGAGCCGTCTGATGGAGGTCAGGCGCAAATCACGATGAAAGAGTGATTTTACGCCAATATGCAACTGGATTCCTCGGTTGCTCGGATTTTGGCTCCGACCGACGTGGCAAGATCTGAGCCATCTGATAGAGATCAGGCGCGAATCAAGATGAAAGAGTAATTTTTCACCAACATGCAGCTCGGTTCCTCGGCTGCTCGAATTTTGGTTCCGAGCGACGTTGCAAGATCTGAGCCGTCTGATGTAGATCAGGCGTGATTCACGATGAAAGAGTGATTTTTGCCAATACGCAGCTCGGTTCCTCGGTTACTCAGACTTTGGATCCCATCGACGTGGCGAGATCTGAGCCGTCTGATGGAGATCAGGCACGAATCACGATGAAAGAGTAATTTTTCGCCAATATGCAACTCGATTTCTCGGATGCTCGGATTTTGGTTCCGAGCGACGTGGCGAGATCTAACCTGTCTGATGGAGTTTAGGCTCGAATCACGATGAAGAGTGATTTGTAGCCAATACGCAGCTCGGTTCCTCAATTGTTTGGATTTTGGTTCTGAGCGATGTGTCGAGATCGGAGCCGTCTACTGGAGATCAGGCGTGAATTACGAGGAAATGCTGATTTTTTGCCAATACGCAGCACGTTTCCTCAGTTGGTCGGATTTTGGTTCCGAGCAACGTGGCGAGATCTGATCCGTCTGATGGAGATCAGGCGCGAATCACGACGAATGAGTGATTTTTCACCAATACGCAACTCGGTTCCTCAGATTTGAATCCGAGCAACGTGGCGAGATCTGAGCCGTTTGATGGAGATCAGGCACGAATCACGATTAAAGAGTGATTTTTCGCTAATACCACCTCGGTTCGTCGGTTGGTCGGATTTTGGTTCTGAGCGATGTGGCGAGATCTGAGCCGTTTCATGGAGATCAGGCACGAATCATTAAGAAAGAATGATTTTTCACCAATACGCAGCTCGGTTCTCGGTTGCTCGGACTTTGGTTCCGAGCAACGTGGCGAGATCTGAGCCGTCTGATGGAGATCAGGCGCGAATCGCAAGGGAAGAGTTATTTTTCGCAAATACGCAACTCGTTTCCTCAGTTGCTCGGATTTTGGTTCCGAGCGACGTGGCGAGATCTGAAACGTCCGATGGAGGTCAAGCGCGAATCACGATGAAAGAATGATTTTTTGCCAACACGCAGCTCGGTTCCTCGATTGCTCAGATTTTGGTTCCGAGCCACGTGGCGGGATCTGAGCCGTCTGATGGAGATTAGGTGCGAATCACGATGAAAGAGTAACCTTTCACCAATACATAGCTCGGTTCCTCGGTTGCTCAGAATTTTGGTACTGAGAGACGTGGCAAGATTTGAGCCGTCTGATGGAGGTCAGGTGCAAATCACGATGAAAGAGTGATTTTTTGCAAATACGCAACTCAATTCCTCGGTTGCTCGAATTTTTGTTCCGACTGACGCGGCAAGATCTGAGCCATCTGATGGAGATCAGGCACGAATCACGATGAAAGAGTGATTTTTTGCCAACATACAGCTTGGGTCCTCGGTTGCTCGAATTTTGGTTCCGAGCGACGTTGCAAGATTCGAGCCATTTAATAGAAATCAGGAGCGAATCACGAGGAAAGTGTGATTTTTTGCCAATACGCAGCTCGGTTCCTCGGTTGCACGGATTTTGGATCCGTGTGACGTGGCAAGGTATGAGCCATCTGATGGAGATCAGGCACGAATCACGATGAAAGTGATTTTTCACCAATACGTAGGTAGGTTCCTCAGTTTCTCATATTTTGGTTCCCAACGACGTGGCGAGATCTGAGCCGTCTGATGGAGATCAAGCGAGAATCACGATGAAAGAGTGACTTTTTGCCAACACGCAGCTCGGTTCCTCGATTACTTAGATTTTGGTTCTGAGCGACGTGGCGAGATCTGAACCGTCTGATGGAGATCAGGCGTGAATCACGATGAAAGAGTAATTTTTCACCAATCGCAGCTCGGTTCCTCGGTTGCTCAGATTTGGTTCCGAGCAACGTGGCGAGATCTGAGCCGTCTGATGGAGATCAAGCGAGAATCACGATGAAAGAGTTATTTTTTGCCAACACACAGCTCAGTTCCTCGGTTCCTCAAATTTTGGTTCCGAGCGACGTGGTGAGATCTGAGCCGTCTGAAGGAGATCAGGTGCGAATCAAGAGGAAAGAGTAATTTTTTCGCCAATACGCAGCCCGGTGCCTCGGTTGCTCAAATGTTTGGTTCCGAGCGACGTGGCAAAATCTGAGCCGTCTGATGGAGGTCAGGCACAAATCACGATGAAAGAGTGATTTTTTGCCAATACGCAACTCGATTCCTCTGTTGCTCGAATTTTTGTTCCGACCGACGTGGCGAGATCTGAGCCGTCTGATAGAGGTCAGGCGCGAATCACGATGAAAGAATGATTTTTTGCCAACATGCAGCTCGGTTCTCCGGTTGCTCGAATTTTGGTTCCGAGAGACGTTGCAAGATCTGAGTCGTCTGATGGAGATCAGGCGCGAATCACGATGAAGGAGTGGTTTTTTGCCAATATGCAGCTCGGTTCCTCGGTTGCTCGAATTTTGGTTCCAAGCGACGTGGCGAGATCTGAGCTGTCTGAAGGAGATCAGGCGCGAATCACGATGAAAGTGTGATTTTTTGCCAATATGTTGCTCGGTGCCTCGGTTGCTCGAATTTTTTGTTCCAAGCGACGTGGCAAGATCTGGACCGTCTGATGGAGATTAGGTGCGAATCACGAGGAAAGTGTGATTTTTTTCCAATAAGTAGCTCGGTTCCTCGGTTGCTCGGATTTTGGATCCGAGCGACGTGGCAACGTATGAGCCGTCTGATGGAGATCAGGCGCGAATAACGATGAAAGTGGTTTTTCACAATTACGCAGCTCGGTTCCTCGGTTTCTCAGATTTTGGTTCCGAGCCGTCTAATGGAGATCAAGCGAGAATCAAGATGAAAGAGTGATTTTGCCAACACACAGCTCAGTTCCTCGGTTGCTCTAATTTTAGTTCCGAGCGACGTGGCGAGATCTGAGCCATCTGATGGAGATCAGGCGCGAATAAGAAGGAAATAGTGATTTTTCGCCAATACGCAGCCCCGTGCCTCGGTTGCAAAAAATTTTGGTTCGGAGCGACGTGGCAAGATCTGAGCCATCTGATGGAGATCAGGCACAAACCACGATGAAAGAGTGATTTTTCGCCATTACGCAACTCGATTCCACGATTGCTAGGATTTTGGTCGCGACCTACGTGGCGAGATCAGAGTCGTCTGATGGAGATCAGGCGCGAATCACGATGAAGAGTGATTTTTCATCAATACATAGCCCGATTCCTCGGTTGGTCGAATTTTGGAACCCACCGACGTGGCGAGATCTGAGCTGTCTGATGGAGATCTATCGCGAATCACGATGAAAGAGTGATTTTTTGCCAATACGCAACTCGATTCCTCGGTTGCTCGGATTTTAGTTGCGTACGACGTGGCAAGATCTGAGCCCTCTGATGGAGATCAGGCGCGAATCACGAGGAAATAGTGATTTTTCGCCAATACGCAGCACGGTGCCTCGGCTGCTCGAATTTCTGGTTCCGAGCGACATGGCAAGATCTGAGACATCTGATGGAGATCAGGTGCGAATCACGAAAAAAGAGTGATTTTTCGCCAATACGCAACTCGATTCCTCGGTTGCTCAGATTTTGGTTGCGACAGACGTGGCAAGATCTGAGCCGTCTGATGGAGATCAGGCGCGAATCACGATGAATGAGTGATTTTTCACCAATACGAAACTTGATTCCTCGGTTGCTCAGATTTAGGTTTCGAGCAACGTGGCGAGATCTGAGCCGTCTGATGGAGATCAGGCGCGAATCACGAGGACAGAGTTATTTTTCGCCATTATGCAGCTCGTTTCCTTGGTTGCTCAGATTTTGGTTCCGAGCGACATGGCGAGATCTGAACCGTCTGATGGAGATCAGGCGCAAATTACGATGAAATAGTGATTTTTTGCCAATACGCATCTTGGTTGCTCGGATTTTGGATCCGAGCGACATGGCGAAATCTGAGCCGTATGATGGAGATGAGGGGCGAATCACGATGAAAGAATAATTTTTTACCAAAACGCAGCTCGGTTCCTCGGTTGCTCGGATTTTGGATCCCAGCGATGTGGCGAGATCTGAGCCGTCTAAAGGAGATCAGGCGCGAATCACGATGAAATAGTGATTTTTTGCCAATATGCAGCTCATTTCCTCAGTTGCTTGGATTTTAGTTCTGAGCGACGTGGCGAAATCTGAGCCGTCTGATGGAGATCAAGCGCGAATAACGATGGAAGAGTGATTTTTTGCCAATACGCAGCACAGTGCCTCGGTTGCTCGAATTTTTGGTTCCGAGCGACATGGTAAGATCTGAGCCGTCTGATGGAGATCAGGTGCGAATCACGACGAAAGAGTGATTTTTCGCAAATACACAACTCGGTTCCTCGGTTGCTCGGATTTTGGATCCGAGCGACATGGCGAAATCTGAGCCGTCTGAGGGAGATTAGGCGCGGATCACAATGAAAGTGTGATTTTTGCCAAAACGCAGCTCGGTTCCTCGGTTGCTCGGATTTTGGATCGCAGCGAAGTGGTGATATCTGAGCCGTCTAATGGGGATCAGTCGTGAATCACGATGAAAGAGTGATGTTTCGCCAATACGCAGCTCATTTCCTCGGTTGCTCGGATTTTAGTTCCGAGGAACGTAGTGAGATCTGAGCAGTTTTAAGGTGATCAAGCCCGAATCACGATGAAAGAGTGATTTTTTGCAAATACGCAGCTCGTTTCCTCGGTTGCTCGGATTTTGGTTCCAAGGGTGTGGCGAGATCTGAGCCATCTGATGGGGATCAGGCGCAAATCACGAGGAAAGAGTGATTTTTTGCCAATACGCAGCTCGTTTCCTCGGTTGCTCGGATTTTGGTTCCGAGTAACGTGGCGAGATCTAAGTTGTTTAATAGAGATCAGGCACAAATCACGATGAAAGAGTGGTTTTTAGCTAATACGCAGCTCGGTTTCTCGGTTGCTCGAATTTGGTTCCGAGCGACGTAGCGAGATCTGAGCTGTCTGAAGGAGATCAGGCGTGAATCACGATGAAAGAGTGATTTTTTGCCAATACGTAGCTCGATGCCTCGGTTGCTCAGATTTTTTGTTCCAAGCGACGTGCCAAGATCCGAGCCGTCTGATGGAGATCAGGTTGCGAATCACGAGTAAAGTGTAATTTTTCGGCAAAACGCACCTCGGTTCCTCGGTTGCTCGGATTTTGGATCCGAGCGACGTGGCAAGTATGAGTCGTCTGATGGAGATCAGGCGAGAATCACGATGAAAGTGATTTTTCACCAATACGCAGCTCGGTTCCTCGGTTTCTCAGATTTTTGTTCAGAGCGACGTGGAGAGATCTGAGTTGTCTGTCCGAGATCAAGCAAGAATCACGATGAAAGATTGATTTTATGCCAGCACGTAGCTCGGTTCCTCGATTGCTCAGATTTAATTTCCGAGCGACGTGGTAAGACCTGAGTCGTCTGATGGAGAACAGGCGCGAATCACGAGGAATTAGTGATTTTTTGCCAATACGCAACTCATTTCCTCGGTTTCTCGGATTTTGGTTCCGATCGACGTGGCGAGATTTGAGCTGTCTGATGGAGATCAGGCCCGAATCATGAGGAAAGAGTGATTTTTTGCCAACACGTAGCTGGGTTCCTCCGTTGCTCAGAATTTGGACCCATGGTGAGATCTGAGCCGTCCGATGGAGTTCAGTCGCGAATCACGATGAAAAAGAGATTTTTTACCCATACGGTGCTCGTTTCCTCAGTTGCTCGGATTTTAGTTCCGAGCGACGTGGCGAGATCTGAGCAGTCTTAAGGGAATTAGGCGCGAATCACGATGAAAGAGTGATTTTTCGCCAATACGCAGCTCGTTTCCTCGGTTGCTCGGATTTTGGTTCTGAGCGACGTGGCGAGATCTTAGTCGTCTGATGGAGATTAGGTGCGAATCACGAAAAAGTGATTTTTTGCCAATATGCAGCTCGATTCCTCGGTTCCTCGGTTGCTCGGATTTTGGACCCCACCGACGTGGCGAGATCTGAGCCGTCTGAGGGAGATCAGGCACGAATCACGATGAAAGTGTGATTTTTTGCCAATACACAGCTCGTTTCCTTGGTTCCTCGGATTTTGGTTCCGAGCGACGTGGCGAGATCTGGGCTATCTGATGGAGATCATGCCCGAATCACGAGGAAAGAGTGATTTTTTGCCAATAAGCAGCTCATTTCCTTGGTTGTTCGAATTTTGGTTCCGAGCGACGTTGCGAGATTTGAGCAGTCTGTTGGAGTTCAGGCGCGAATCACGATGAAAGAGTGGTTTTTCTCCAGTACGCTACTCGTTTCCTTAGTTGCTCGCAGTTTGGTTCCAAGCGACATGGCAAGATCTCAATAGTCTGTTGGAGATCAAGTGCAAATTACGATGAAAGAGTGATTTTTTACCAATACGCAACTCGGCTGTTTGGATTTTGGATCCGAGCGACATGGCGAAATCTGAGCCATCTGATGGAGATCAGGCGCGAATCACGATGAAAGAGTGACTTTTTGCCAATACACAGCTCGGTTCCTTGGTTGCTCGGATTTTGGATCCGAGCGACGTGGCGAGGCCTGAGCCGTCGGATGGAGATCATGCTCGAGTCACGATGAAAGAGTGATTTTTTGCCAATACGCAGCTCGGTTCCCCGTTTGCTCGGATTTTGGTTCCGAGCAACGTGGCGAGATCTGAGTCGTTTAACGGAGATCAGGCGCGAACCACAAGAAAAGAGTGATTTTTGCCAATATGCAGCTCGGTGCCTCAGTTGCTCGAAATTTTGGTTCCGAGCGACGTGGTAAGATCTGAGCCATCTGATGGAGATCAGGCACAAATCACGATGAAAGAGTGATTTTTATCCAATACGCAACTCGGTTCTTCGGTTGCTGGGATTTTGGTTCCGAGCGACGTGGCAAGATCTGAGCCATCTAATGGAGATCAGGCGAGAATCATAAGGAAAGAGAGATTTTTCGCCCAAACGCAGCTCGTTTCCTCGGTTTGTCAGATTTTGGTTCCGAGCGACGTGGCGAGATCTGAACCGCCTGACGGAGATCAGGCACGAATTACGATGAAAGAGTGATTTTTTGCAAATGCGCAGCTTGGTTGCTCGAATTTTGGATCCGAGCGACATGGCAAAATCTGTGCCATCTGATGGAGATTAAGCGCGAATCACAATGAATGAGTGATTTTTCGCAAATACGCAGCTCGGTTCCTTGGTTGCTCGGATTTTGAATCCCAGCGACGTGGCGAGATCTGAGCCATCTTAGGGAGATCAAGCGCGAATCACGATGAAGGAGTGATTTTTCGCCAATATGCAGTTCGTTTCCTCGGTTGCACTGATTTTCATTCCGAGCGACGTGGCGAGATCTGAGCAGTCCGATGGGATTCCGGCCCAAATCATTATGAAAGAGTGATTTTTCGCGAATACATAGCTCGTTTCTTTAGTTGCACGGATTTTGGTTCCGAGCGATGTGGCGAGATCTGAACCGTCTGCTGGAGATCAGGCACGAACCACGATGAAAGAGTGATTTTTGGCCAACACGCAGCTCGGTTCCTCAGTTGCTCCGATTTTGGTTTCGAGCGACGTGGCGAGATCTGATCCGTCTAATGGAGTTCAGGCGCGAATCACGAGAAAGAGTGATTTTTTGCCAATACGCTGCCTGGTGCCTCGGTTGCTCAGATTTTTTGTTCCGAGCAACGTGGCAAGATCTCAGCCGTCTGATGGAGGTCAGGAGCAAATCACGATGAAAGATTGAATTTTTGCCAATACGCAACTCGATTCCTCGGTTGCTCGGATTTTGGTTCCAACCGTCGTGGCGAGATTTGAGCCGTCTGATGGAGATCAAGCGCGAATCACGATGAAAGTGTGATTTTTTGCCAATATGCAGCTCGGTTCCTCAGTTGCTCGAATTTTGGTTCCGAGCGACGTTGCAAGATCTGAGCCGTCTGATGGAGATTAGGCGCGAATCACGATGAAAGAGTGGTTTTTTGCCAATATGCAGCTCGGTTCCTCGATTGCTCGAATTTTGGTTCCGAGCGACTTAGCGAGATTTGAGTTGTCTTAAGGAGATCAGGCACGAGTCATGATGAAAGAGTGAATTTTTGCCAACATGCATCTCGGTTCCTCGGTTGCTCGAACTTTGGTTTCGAGCGGTGTGGCGAGATCTGAGCCGTCTGATGGAGATCAAGCAACAATCACGATGAAAGATTGATTTTTTGCCAACACGCAGCTCGGTGCCTCGGTTGCTCAGATTTAAGTTCCGAGCGACGTGGCAAGATCTGAGCCTTCTGATGAAGATCAAGCACAAATCACGAGGAAATAGTGATTTTTCGCCAATACGCAGCTCGTTTCCTCAGTTGCTTGGATTTAGGTTTCGAGTGACGTGGCGAGATCTGAGCTGTCTGAAGGAGATCAGACCCGAATCACTAGGAAAGAGTGATTTTTCGCCATTACGCAGCTGGGTTCCTCGGTTGCTCAGATTTTGGACCCATGGCGAGATCTGAGCCGTCTGATGGAGATTAGGCGCGAATCACGATGAAAACGTGATTTTTTGCCAATACGCAGCTCGTTTCCTCGGTTGGTCGGATTTTAGTTCCGAGCGATGTGGCGAGATCTGAGCAGTCTTAAGGGGATCAGGCGCGAATCACGATGAAAGAGTGATTTTTCGCCAATACGCAGCACGTTTCCTCGGTTGTTCGGATTTTGGTTCCGAGCGACGTGGCGAGATCTGAGACGTCTGATGGAGATTAGATGCGAATCCCGATGAAAGTGTGATTTTTTGCCAATACGTAGCTCGATTCCCCGGTTGCTTGGATTTTGGTTCCGAGCGACGTGGCGAAGTCTGAGTCGTTTAATGGAGATCAGGCGCGAACCACGAGGAAAGAGTGATTTTTGCCAATATGTAGCTCGGTGCCTCGGTTGCTCGCATTTTTGGTTCCGAGCGACATGGCAAGATCTGAGTCGTCTGATGGAGATCAAGCACGAATCACGATGAAAGAGAGATTTTTCGCCAATACGCAACTCGGTTCCTCGGTTGCTGGGATTTGGTTCCGAGCGACGTGGCAAGATCTGAGCCATCTGATGGAGATCAGGCGAGAATCACGAGGAAAGAGAGATTTTTCGCCCAAACGCAGCTCGTTTCCTCGGTTTCTCGGATTTTGGTTTCAAGCGACGTGGCGAGATCTGAACCGCCCGACGGAGATCAGCAGCGAATTACGATGAAATAATGATTTTTTACCAATACGCAGCTTGGTTGCTCGAATTTTGTATCCGAGCGACATGGCAAAATCTGTGCCGTCTGATGGAGATTAGGCAAGAATCACGATGAACGAGTGATTTTTCACCAATACGCAGCTCGGTTCCTTGGTTGTTCAGAATTTGAATCCCAGCGACGTGTCGAGATCTGAGCCGTCTTAGGGAGATCTAGTGCGAATCACGATGAAGGAGTGATTTTTCCCAATACACAGCTCCTTTCCTCGGTTGCACTGATTTTCGTTCCGAGCGACGTGGCGAGATCTGAGCAGTCTGATAGGATTCAGGCGCGAATCATTATGAAAGAGTGACTTTTCGTGAATACACAGCTCGTTTCCTCGGTTGCTCGGATTTTGGTTCCGAGCGATGTGGCGAGATCTGAACCGTCTGATGGAGATCAGGCACGAATCACGATGAAAGAGTGATTTTTTGCCAATACGCAGCTCGGTTCCTCGGTTGCTCCGATTTTGGTTACAAGCGACGTGGCGAGATCTGATCCGTCTAATGGAGATCAGGCGCGAATCACGAGGAAAGAGTGATTTTCACCAATACGCAGCTCGGTTCCTCAGTTGCTCAGATATGGTTCTGAGCGACGTGGCGAGATCTGAGCCTTCTGATGGAGATCAAGTGAGAATCACGATGAAATTGTGATTTTTTGCCAACTCGTAGCTCGGTTCCTCGGTTGCTTAGATTTTGGTTCCGAGCGACGAGGCAAGATCTGATCCGTCTAATAGAGATCAGGCGCGAATCACGGGGAAAGAGTGATTTTTTGCCAATACGATGCTCGGCTGTTCGGATTTTGGATCCGAGCGACATGGCGAAATCTGAGCCATCTGATGGAGATTAGGCGCGAATCACGATGAAAAAGTATTTTTTGCCAATACGCAACCCGATTCCTCGGTTGCTCGGATTTTGGTTCCGACCGTCGTGGCGAGATCTGAGCCGTCTGATGGAGATCACGCGCGAATCACGATGAAAGGGTGATTTTTTGCCAATACGCAGCTCGGTTCCTTGGTTCCTCGGATTTTGGTTCCAAGCGACGTGGCAAGATCTGAGTCGTTTAATGGAGATCAGGCACGAACCACGAGGAAAGATTGATTTTTGCCAATATGCAGCTCGGTGCCTCGGTTGCTCGAATTTTTTGGTTCCGAGCGACGTGACAAGATCTGAGCCGTCTGATGGAGATCAGGCACGAATTACGATGAAAGAGTGATTTTTCGCCAATACGCAACTCGGTTCATCGGTTGCTGGGATTTTGGTTCCGAGCGACGTGGCAAGATCTGAGCACTCTGATGGAGATCAGGCGAGAATCAGGAGGAAAGAGAGAATTTTTGCCCAAACGCAGCTCGTTTCCTCGGTTTCTCGGATTTTGGTTCTGAGCGACGTGGCAAAATCTGAACCTCCTGATGGAGATCAGGCACGAATTACGATGAAAGAGTGATTTTTTGCCAATACTCAGCTTGGTTGCTCGAATTTTGGATCTGAGCACATGGCAAAATCTGTGCCGTCTGATGGAGATTAGGCGCGAATCACGATGAACTAGTGATTTTTTCGCCAGTACGCAGCTCGGTTCCTTGGTTGCTCGGATTTTGAATCCCAGCGACGTGGCGAGATCTGAGCCGTCTTAGGGAGATCTAGCGCGAATCACGATGAAGGAGTGATTTTTCGCCGATACGCAGCTGGTTTCCTCGGTTGCACTGATTTTCGTTCCGAGCGTTGTGGCGAGATCTGAGCAGTCTGATGGGATTTAGGCGCGAATCATTATGAAAGAGTGATTTTTCGCGAATACACAGCTCGTTTCCTCGGTTGCACGGATTTTGGTTCCGAGCGATGTGGCGGGATCTGAACCGTCTGATGGAGATCAGGCATGAACCACGAAGAAAGAGTGATTTTTTGCCAACACGCAGCTCGGTTCCTCAGTTGCTCCGATTTTGGTTCCGAGCGATGTGGCGAGATCTGATCCGTCTAATGGAGATCAGGCGCGAATCATGAGGAAAGAGTGATTTTTTGCCAATACGCTGCCCGGTGCCTCGGTTGCTCCGATTTTTGGTTCCGAGCAACGTATTAAGATCTGAGCCATCTGATGGAGGTCAGGAGCAAATCACGATGAAAGATTGATTTTTGCCAATACGCAACTCGATTCCTCGGTTGCTCGGATTTTGGTTCCGACCGTCATGGCGAGATCTGAGCCGTCTGATGGAAATCAAGCGCGAATCATGATGAAAGTGTGATTTTTTGCCAACATGCAGCTCGGTTCCTCGGTTGCTCGAATTTTGGTTCCGAGCGACGTTGCAAGATCTGAGCCGTCTGATGGAGATCAGGCGCGAATCACAATGAAAGAGTGGTTTTTTTCCAATATGCAGCTTGGTTCCTCGGTTGTTCGAATTTTGGTTCCGAGCGACTGTGGCGAGATTTGAGCTGTCTTAAGGAGATCAGGCACGAATCACGATGAAAGAGTGATTTTTTGCCAACATGCAGCTCGGTTCCTCGGTTGCTCGAACTTTGGTTCCGAGCGGTGTGGCGAGATCTGAGCCGTCTGATGGAGATCAAGCAAGAATCACGATGAAAGATTGATTTTTTGCCAACACGCAGCTCGGTGCCTCGGTTGTCCGGATTTAAGTTCAGAGCGACGTGGCAAGATCTGAGCCGTCTGATGGAGATCAGACGCGAATCACGAGGAAATTGAGATTTTTTCGCCAATACGCAGCTCGTTTCCTCGGTTGCTCGGGCGAGATCTGAGCTGTCTGATGGAGATCACGCCCGAATCACTAGGAAAGACTGATTTTTCGCCAATACGCAGCTGGGTTCCTCGGTTGCTCGGATTTTGGACCCATGGTGAGATCTGAGCCGTCTGATGGAGATCAGGCACGAATTACGATGAAAATGTGATTTTTTGCCAATACGCAGCTCGTTTCCTCGGTTGCTCGGATTTTAGTTCCGAGCAACGTGGCGAGATCTGAGCAGTCTTAAGGGGATCAGGTGCGAATCACGATGAAAGAGTAATTTTTTGCCAATACGCAGCACGTTTCCTCGGTTGTTCGGATTTTGGTTCCGAGCGACGTGGCGAGATCTAAGCCGTCTGATGGAGATTAGGTGCGAATCCCGATGAAAGTGTGATTTTTTGCCATTACGCAGCTCGGTTCCCCGGTTGCTCAAATTTTGGTTCTGAGCGACGTGGCAAGATCTGAGTCGTTTAATGGAGATCAGGCGCGAACCACGAGGAAAGAGTGATTTTTGCCAATATGCAGCTCGGTGCCTCGGTTGCTCGAATTTTTGGTTCTGAGGGACGTGGCAAGATCGCCCCCCTAGCCTACTTATTCTTGCACTCTTAATTCTCAAACCTATAGTGAAAGAATACAATTATTAGTAATAGATTATTAGTAAGAAGTGAGAATAAAAGATTGAGAGTTTGAGTGTGTGTGCTAGAAGCAAGGAGGCCGGCTACATCACTTGGGAGCTTTCGGTTTGCACATCAAGCAAGGAGGAGACGCACTCGTGTGGGCAAGCTCAATCTAGGAGGAGAAGGGCTTTTCGTTTAGGAGTTGTCGTGTAATTTTCTCTCCAAAATAAGGTGGGTGGTTTTCTATATTTCTAATTTAGATGCCATGCTAGGAGTGATTGAAGTAATGATGCATGAAAGAAACTAATAAGAGTACACTTAATTGGAAAAAGGACTTGCTAGTTGATTAGATTAATGCTTGATAGATTGTATGTTAACTTGTCATGAATCTTAATTTTGTGTGCAAATTGCTTGTAGTTTTGGAAATATTGAATTGGGATTGTTGATAATGTCAAAATTGAGTACAAAATGCTAGTAGATGAAATTATTGTTTTATGTGCTAAATGGACTATCGTGATATTGTTACAAATGAATAAAATTATCCTATGCATTTGGGTTTATTAAATAAGAAAAAAAAACAGGGAATTATATTTATAATGTGAATTTTTTTAAACCAATTTGTATTTGAGAAATGTCAAATATGAACTATGGAGAGAGTAGTATACAATTTAAATTATTGTATGAGAAATGTGTATTAAATTACTGAAAAAATTATTTCAAAAATACTGGGGTGTTAATTTAAGTTAAAATATACATTTTGGAAATTTACATGGTTTTTGGTGCAAGCAAAACAAAGATAAGAGCTTGTAAACATCGAAACATTTTAATAAAACAGAGACTCGAGTTAAATAGAATTCAAGTTGTATTTGTGACAACTTGAGCCTATAGCTCAAGTGGTCGGTTGGCGTTCTGGCGCTACAGTAGTGCGGCGCGTGTCTTGAGGTCGCTGGTTCGATACCTTGAGGCCACCTTCTTTTTGTGCAGTTTAAAGAAATTAACCAACACCCGAACAGAGAGTATATAACTCTCTGTCTCCCTATTCATATTGCTGAGCGCCTTCGGCCTAGTGGCTAATGGGTGCGGCTGTCTTCTCTGAGGTTGGCGGTTCGATTCTGGTGTTAGCCAGAATTTTTATATTTTTTAAATTGATTTTGGGAGTTTTCTTGATGTATAAAAATTCCGCAAAAAATACCGTAATTATTCTAAAATCATATACAACTTATGAAAATAAATTGGAAGTTATTGGAATGAAATAAAGTGTGTTTTGAGGTAAAGTTGTATTCGAAACTATGGTTTCTTGCCCGTATAATTTCATAAGAATGTGTGTTTTCACGAGGTGATTAAGATAAGTAATAAGAAAGGAAAATTGATGGAAAGAAAATATAAATATGAATTTTATATGGGTCATTATTGCTAAAGAGTAGCGTGACAATGGTGATATTACGAATATTCACTTGACTAGATGTTTTCGTAAGATGTTTTTTATGTGGAAATAAATATTGGTTATGGAATGCATGATGTATAATTGAACTCCATGTATGATAATTGATTCTTGAAAAGGGTGGAAATCATGTAATTGAAAAAGAGAAATGTTCTTGAGTATGACAATTCAGATATGTAAATTTGTGAATTGAAATTGAAAATTAGGGTGTAGCCAAAACTCACACTAGCAAATGAAAGTGATGAGATATGATTATTGAAATTGAAAAGACCAAGTTTGGGTCATTGTGAAGTGAAAGAAATAAGATCGGTATTAGTGAGAGGGCTGACTCTAAGAGATTGATTTTGTTCATGATTTCATTAAATTAAGAATTAGTACATAGTGAAGAGGTGATGAAAGTGAGAGAAAAACAAAAGTATGAAGGCCTCGAGTCTACGATGTGGGTGTGATTCACAGTTTATCTTCACGATGCGTCGTGACATGACGTGGGCATCACTCCGAAATTATCGAGATCTTGGCGACGCTTGTGGGGTGTTTGGTGACTGTGAGAGGATCGTGTGCCATGAAGGAGTCTGAATTGTCCATAGGTTGTCTTGACGATGCGTCGTGACATGACGTGAGATTCCCCTCCAGTTTTTCTGTACATGAGCTCGTACTCATAGGACATCTATGATACTTACCGTAGTTACAGTAGTAGATTAAGTCATGACGAGGGATTGAACCCTACAAGATGAAAAACGATTAAGAGGCTTGTCCTCAGACCTATGTAGTATGGGATGCATAGAATCCGAACAAGTACGCATTAGTGTCATATAATATAAATAACTGCATTAAGGACTAAGTGCACAATCACAACACGACATCAATAGGATATTCCCCTTAGTTTGATATGTGAACAAGTTTGTGTTTGTTAAATATGGAAAATCAATTATACTATTTCCGGCATAGAGAGGATGACCGTGTATAATATTTCGTCGGTTGAATAAACTGACGTACCCACAGTTTTGTATGCAGTATAAATGGCATGATAAAGATTAAAGAAGAACTGATGCTTAGAGATTATTCAAATGTTTTTGTACTTTCATTTATGTAAATGTTATAATTTTGCTTCCGCTTGTAAAGTGTAAAGATTTCTTGTAACTCTGATCTAAAGTGAAAAGTTTAAATTCCTTGTAAAATTGTACGAAAGAAGTGTAAAGATCCTGTGGAATCTCGAATTCAGTTGTATTTGGAATTCAGGGTGTTACACATCTGGAGAATTTTCAAAACTTTTCTATGCATCTGTAGATTGTTTTTGCATACAGGTTAAAATAAATAGCGTTTTAAAAATGTTGTGAAAAAAACCACTCTTACAAACGACACCGTTATCGAAACGTTATTAAAGGCATAGTGTTTAGAAAGTACTATAAATACAATAGCGTTTTGACAAACGCTATCGTATTTATAGCGTTTTGAAAACGCTATAAATACGATAGCGTTTGTCGAAATGCTATGGTATTTATAGCATTTCGAAAATGCTATATATACGATAGCGTTTTCCAAATGCTATATATATGATAGCGTTTCGAAAATGCTATCGTAATTATTGCGTTTTTGAAACGCTATACTTTTTATAGCGTTTCGCTGAAACGCTATAAACATACCATAGCAGGGGTATTGACAGCGTTTGCAAAACGCTGTCATATGTCTTTAATAGCATTTATAAAATGCTATCAAATGGCATATATGTTGTACTGTGGTTTCTGATTCTCAGCCTCAACCTATTGGCATGTCAGACATTTGGCCACGAACTCTGCTATGTCTTGCTTCATCCCTGACCACCAATAGTGCTGCTTTATATCATGATACATCTTGGTGCTTCCGGGGTGAATTGCAAGCAATGTGGAGCGAGCTTCCTTCATGATGTCTTCCCTTAACTCCTCGTCCTTCGGTACACACAGTCTGCTACCGAACCATAGTGAACCTTCTCTTATACTGAATTCGGGCAATTTTCCTTCACGCACTTGCTTCTTCATGTCTTCCATATCTAGATCTTCGGTCTAAGCCTTTTTCACTTGCTCATTCAAGCTTGGTCGTAACACCAACTGTGCCAAAACTGCACTTAAGTGTTGTGTAACCACTTCAATGCCTGCCTACCTGATCTTCTCATCTAGCTCCCTCGGGTCGCTACCAATGCAGCCAAACTTCTCTGTCCAATCGAAACTTTGGTTCTTCTTGGTCAAGGCTGTAAGGGGTATAGCTATCCTTGTATAATTCTGGATAAACTTCCGGTAATATTCAGTCATACCCAGAAAACTCCTTACTTTCTTCACCGTCCTTGGTTGTGGCCATCCCTTGACTGCTTCTATCTTCTGAGGATCCGTTGCCACTCCCTCCTTAGAAAGGATATGGCCTAGGAATGCAACTTCTGATTTCCAAAACCCCCACTTAGATAATTTGGTATATAACTGATGCTCTTATAGCTTGCTCAAGACTGCTGTCAGATGTTCAGCATGACCCTCTTCTGTCCTTGAATATACCAAAATGTCGTCGATGAAGACCACGACAAATGAGTCGATAAACGGACGTAGAATTCGGTTCATCAAGTCCATGAGGATTGCTGGAGCGTTAGTCACTCCAAACGGCATTACCAAGAATTCATAGTGTCCCTGTCAAGTTCGAAAAGCTGTCTTAGGTACATCCTCTTCACTAACTCGTACTTGATGATATTCGAACCTTAGATCAATCTTGGAAAATACTGCTGCTCCCTGAAGCCGATCGAACAAATCGTCGATCCTGGGAACTGGGTACTTGTTCCGAATAGTGACTTTATTCAATTCCCGATAATCAAAACACATCCTGGATGACCCGTCCTTCTTCTTAACAAGCAATACTGGTGCTCCCCAAGGTGATGCACTTGGTCTAATAAATTTCTTCTGCAAGTACTCTTCAATCTGCTTCTTGACCTCATTCTGCTCTACTAGCGCCATTCGATAAGGTACTTTGGATACTGGAGCGCTACTTGGCTGAACTATGATGCTAAACTCGACATCACAGTGTGGGGGAATTCCAGGTAAATCCGCTAAGAATACGAGTGGAAAATTGCTCACCACCGGTATCATGTTCACCTCTTCTGGTACCCGTACTTCACTAGCAGCTGCAATAGTCATTGCCTTCGATCTCTTCTCCCCGTGGAATACAAGTTCCACTCCTTAAGCTGAGATGACTACCTCCTTCTCCTTGCAGTCAATGCTTGCCTTGTGCCACGACATCCAATCCATACCAATAATGACATCTGTTCTGGCAAAACCCAATTCTAACAAATCGTTACTTAGGGTTTCTCCGCTAATCTGGAGCTTACATCTTCTATAGCATAAATCTGTAGTAAGGGTTGCCCTTGACGGCGTAGCTACTGTCAAAGCTAACTCTGGGACTGCCTTTTGTGTGCCTCTTAATTTTCTCGAAAAAGATTTTGACACAAAAGAATGAGTCGATCCACTATCAAACAAGACCGTAGCAAAAATTCCATTTATATATATATGTGTCCTGTTACAACATTTCATCCTCCATCAACTTCCCACAATAACTCAATATACCACTTAAACTTGATTTTACTTTTTCAGCTTCTAGAATATCTCAAAATATAGTAGGTCCACATAATATTTTCACCCTGTTATTTATCCTGTTACTTGCTTGATGAGGATCCCTTTTGTAATTCTGGGCAATTTGACTTAATATGCCAAAATTCCTTACAGGTTTTGTCGGCAGCAAGGTTGGGAAGGGTGGGAATTGGAGGAGGTTACCGGCAGCAAGGTTGGGAAGGGTGGAGGTAAGATCAGTGATGTTGAAGTTTTTGGGTTAGTAGGTTTTGTCGGCTATGGTGCGGATTTTGAGGAGATTGGAGAAACAGTAGCCATCGTAGGGAAAGAGGGGATAGAATAGACTTTTTTTTAAAAAACCCACTATCGAAACTAATTACCAAACTAAACAACGAGTCTAGTTCAATTAGGGTCGTTTTTCGAAATAGCTAGTTTAACTTTAGTATTTTGAGACATGGCAAGATTTCTCAAAGTGTTGAAAAAAAATCATATAAGTAAATTCGCAGTTTTAAATAGCGACCTCAATTGAACTAGACTCGCTATTTCAAACAGCGAGTCTAGTTCAATTATGGTCGCTTTTCAAAACAGCGAATTTAGCTTTAGTATTTTTAGACTTGGCGAGATTTCTTCAAGTGTTGGAGAAAATTCTGGGCAATTTGACTTAGTAGTTCAATTATGGGCAATTTGACTTGATGAAACAACCCTTGATTCGCTATTGGGCAACGCGACTTGTAGCGTCTGACTTCCACGCATTTGTAGCAACTCTTAGTCGCAATTGCTCCCGTGGGGCATTCTCCTTTAGAAGGTTTACTGATTTTCCTAGCAGTTATCGGCTTGGTGCCTTTCTGAAGTCCCCACCAGCGGTTCTGAAGGTGTGTTGTAACGCCCCGCCCCAATACTCAGACGATTTTAATATTTTTAGAAATACAAATTAGATACTATGTAGTACAACTGCCCACCACAGGCTGCCTCTCAAAAGATGGTTAACCGGATTGGTGACTCTTGATCATTGGCTAATAGTATTTATACTCAAAGTAGTTTTCGTAAACTTCCCATGTGGGACTATATTTCTCAAATCCTTCGCAATTTTCTCAAATCCCGCGCATACCAGTCGACTGCTAACACTACCAGTCGACTGTTCGCTCTTTAGAAATCTAGGGTATTACATGTGTCATACTGTCTTGAAGTTGCTTTCGTTCTTTCTTCAGGTGTGTTATCTGTACCTGATGAAATTTGATCTGCTGCTGGGCCCGGTGGATCACCTTGTCCCTGCGTTCCCCCAGGTTTTTCATTTCTAGATACCCGATGGCTACCCTCTACTGCTCTGCAGTTGGGTCTAGCGATGGTGGAGGTGAGTTCTCCACACCTTCAATCTTCTGTAGCACTTCCCTTATTTCTTCCTCCATCGTCATCATTTCCCTTGTAGGTATTGGCTCACCTACTGTTACTGACCCATCCTGGATGAAGATATCTTCGAACACCATCTGCAAAACATAAACAGGGTTTAGTTTCGGAATCACAGACACATTGTCCTGTCTACCTCTAATTGGAATTTTAAGTTTTTAAATTTCCTACTGTGTTAGACTGCTATTTGAAGTCAGCTCTGATACCAACTTCTGTAGCGCCCCAAATCCCCATACCGGGAACCTGAGACCCTACTCCAGGAGTCGAACTTCACAATCACAGAAAGTACAGGAAAATTTAAAACTTTTATATCATATAAATATTACATTTACAAGTGTTTCAATATCAATAAAAATTACAAGATTTACAACAATATAATAGCACTTGCATATGTCCCTTGGATTCTTGGACTAACCCGAGCTCTGCAGTACTTGTAAATCGGCTCCGAATACTTACAAGGTGGGGAACGTCAGTACTTCAACTGACGCAAAGCTGATAACAACAGCGATCCTCCAAATTACAATCACAACCATAATTTATGCAAAAGAAAAGAGATGTGCCAAACAAGAGTTTAATGGATTCAGGTTCTAGTGCAGTGATATGCCATGACTCTATGACTAGATGCAGCAAATCACATGCCTGACTCTAATGCAAGCAAGACTTTGGAGAACGAATACATCCCACACTACATACGCCCCCAAATCTTACCGTCTTTCTCCACATTTCAGGGATTCAAACCCTCGCCATGCATCCTACTCTTGTACTCAACCAGTTCCCAATAGATTGTCCGTTGCCCAAGAAGGTTGCAGTTGGTCGGTCTAGTTCTGCCACTGCAGTGCCTAAGTGGTGGTCGTGTTTGCCACTCGGTACCTGCATACGGATCTTTTCAGAAAGCCGCAATAAATTCGGTCGCAAGACCATGTAATTCGTGTGTCCACCCCTAATCTGGCTGTGGACTGACGCATGCGTGTTTACCTCTAACCCGGCTGTGAACTGATATATATGTATAAACAAAACCCATGTGCAGAGGAATGTGATGGCCTCAAGGGTCAAATCCCCCTAGCCTCCCGTTCCTTACTCGGCAAAACTTTGGAAATTAACAGATCGAGATACGAGCCGATGACTCACTCATGAGTGCCGAAAACGTATCCCTACGACAGGAAGGTACAACACCGACTATGGTCTGCTAGTACTAATGCAATTACCAAACCCCTAATGCATCACTCTAATCCCAGCCTCACTTTAATCACTTTAGGTAAAAGAAAAGATTGCTTCCAAAAACTTGCCTATCGACCTCTGGCCCTGGCGATACCAGTCCGGTTCGCCACTTCCCCGGGCTTGCATTTGTCCAGCACCATGGCCTACATTCATCCCTAACCCGACTGTGAATGTATGTGTTCACCCCTAACCCGACTGTGAACTGGTGTGTTTAGACCTAATAAGCTTAATTTGACGGCATGGCTTGGACGTCCTACGCTTTGGTGGAAGTTCATAACTTAGGGTCGACAGACGCGGGGTATCACCTTACCCTAGTGACTAACTCGAGTCACACACCCCACTATGGGAGTCAACAAAACCAACAATAGATACCAAACGTCCCCAGACAAGAGTTATCAACTCCAATAGTACACAGGGGAAAAGTCCTCACAATATCTAGTCAAAACCCAAGACTAAGCAAGCTACATGGTTTCTGCCCGAAACTTAAAAAGAACATAACTCCCTCGATACAACTCCGATTAGGGTGTACAAGCCCAATCTGGAAAGGTAAGAACCTAGGCTACAACTTCCTAGTTGATCATAACTTCAAATTCCGTCATTTAAGTCCTCAAAATGGTCTCTCAAGCCTCAGCCTGTGTATTTTCTGTACACGGGCTGCACCTTACCGGTAGCATAAATCACTGCTCACTCATCAGAATGCTACAAAACCCAAGTTCTATGGAAAGGTGTGGATGTCCGTCTACAATCCTCTAGTTGGTCGTAAGTCCAAAATATGCTATTGGATCTTCCTAAAACACACATTACTCTCAAGTGTACCAAGTCACACACTAAGATTTTCTCAACCAGATCACTGAGCTCAAATCCTGGTCTCTATCCAGTGTTGCAAAAATCATAATAAATAAACCACTTACTGGAAATACCTCAAATAGGTCTTGTTAGAAAGGTCTTGATGTGTACTACAATCCTCTAAGGATCATCTCTACAGGGTGTCTAATCTGATTGAAACCAGCACAGTACATGCTAATAAAATCTTCATAAATCCTATACTCATCCAATTGTAATCCCTGTTTTTCATTTTATGTATTTTAGAGTGTATTTTTTTTATTTTGTGTATTTTTTATCTCTTATATTTTTCGGAACCATATATTGGATTATTTTCAATATATATTCTTTTTCTTTCATTTTTGACCTCCTTGTGCTGATTGTTCGTCGTTTCGTTCATTTTCGCCATTTTGAGTTCTTTTTCTCATTTTTCTTGGCATTCATTATTATTATTTATTTTGGTGATGTGATGGATTTTTGGTGGTGATTTACCTAAATTTTGATTTTTGACCCTTAAGGAGATTTTTAGCAGCCATAGAATTCTCTATAAATTATATCCCCAATTGAAACCTACCCAATACCCATTACCCATTTGTATACCTATTACTACATATTGATAACCACAACCCATTAACCCACAATTACCCCCTATATAAATATCCTAAACTCCTTAAACCTTAACCCTAAACCTAATTAAAACCTCTCTCTCTCAAATACATCCCGGTCTCCCTCTCCTAATTGTACTCCCGGCTCCTTCTTTCCTAAACCGACCTACAACTCTCCTTGCATCTACAACCGACCACCATTAAACCACAAATCACCATACAAACCATCCATCCATACATCAAAACCGTACATCCCTTTTCCTCCTTGTGCCCGGCCACCATCCAAACAGCACCACCACCATCCAAAAATCATCACAAACTCCTCTCTTTGGTGTTCCTTGAAGTGTGTTTTCTCCCTATTCGCTCGTCGCATCAAGGAGATCGTCCGTAAGGCGTTTTGGTTCGTGGGTTCGCCTGGATTCGCACGTGGAAGGATTTCGCTCGTGGGTTTCGTTGCTAGACTTTGTTTCTTCGCGTTCCTCGTCATTAAGAGGCAAGTAACTTGTACATAATTTTATTAGGTTGATACAAGTCAAAAAGTTCACACCTAGGGTAGTTGGGTCTGGAGACAACCAAAAATTTGTATTTTTGTTGATGGGTTTATCTCTATTGTGTTGAATTTGGCCATAGAGGACTTATGACATGAAGATTGATAGGTTAATGCCCTAGGTTTCACCCGAACTTGATTTTGTTCGTGTATGTGACATATTGCATGTTATGTGTTCGATTGATTGCCCATGTGAGAATTATTAGGCTTGGATATGTTAGAATCCCTAAAACATGATGTTTAGATGATTATTAGGTTATATTTCAAGTTTGGTTAAGTTTGGATCAATATCGTGGAAGTTATAGTGGTTTTAAGTAGAGGTGTGAAGTCTGTATGTTGCATTCTGTTCTGTGTTGCTTGCTGTTTTCATCCATGCTAAGGTCCGAATCTCAACTTGGAAATTAAAAGTGAATTGTAGATAATTTTGTCTATTTTCAAACCCCACTGGTTTTACCTGATTTGGAGTTCCTATGGCTGAGATATGATAGTTTTGGTACAGGTGTGTCGATAGTTTTCTGATTTTGTTTTGTATAGATTTTGTTAACAATTTATTTTCAAGAACTAGGCTATACATAATATCTTGGTATAATATTTTGCTCAGTGTTTCCTTATGATACTAGGGACTACCCAGATTTTTTTTGTATTTTAAAGATGAGTTTTATGTAGTATTTCATGTTCTTTTCTAAATTCACCTTGCGCTGTAATATGCGTGCTGTTCAGTATAGAACCCAGTTTTCACCCTAATTCCTTGTGTTTTATGAAAAATATTTGTGAGATATGAAAGTTGTAAAAATCTATCTATTTTCACGTCGTTTTGGCGGAATTGGATTTAGATTCTCTGATTGCGAGATATCCTTGTTTTCGTACAGCAGTGTTGAGAAATTCCAGATTCGTCAAACCATAATTTTGTGTTGCTTCTTATTTTTGATGACTTATCTATACTTACTGGAATATTATGAAACATGTTATTTTGAGTCTATACCTATAGGGGATTACCCCAGATTTTTCGTGGAATTATTTGATGTATTTTCATGCTGTTTTTATGCTTTTGAAGTTGTTCCCCTGTTTTCTGGCTGAACCTAAAATCTGTGTTCAATTCAGTTTTGAGTTGAGATGTTGTGAACTAGTATATGACTTTATTATACCCGTTGGATGCGTGTGGATGTCTACTTTCCAAATCCATTGACGGATCGTGATTTGCATGCCTGTAGCTCTTCGAATCACTGTTTTAGTACTGCTTGGTTTTGCTGTCCTGATTATGAACCTATACTATTTTGCTCGTATATGTGAACGTATATCATTCATGCATGCTGATTTGTTAACTTGAACCTTAACCTGATTATACCATGTTAGTTTGACACTGTTTCATGCTTATACCTGCCTGTTAGAGAATAATAATAAGTAATCAAGTCAGGGTTAATGGGACAGATCTAGTAGTGGATAGTGCAGAAACGTGTACTCGGAAGGAGACTTGTGTTTCCTGTATGACATGTTACCGATCAAGTTTACCGATCAAGTTACCGATCAAGTTTACTGATTAATTTTACCGATCAAGTTACTGATCAAGTTTACCGATTAAGTTACCGATCAAGTTTACCGATCAAGTTTACCGACCAAGTTCTATGATTCTGTGAATACCTGAGTACACTGTCCTGCATGGTCCCTA
Source organism: Hemerocallis citrina (assembly GCA_017893485.1). NCBI lineage: Eukaryota > Viridiplantae > Streptophyta > Magnoliopsida > Asparagales > Asphodelaceae > Hemerocallis > Hemerocallis citrina. The sequence goes on from CM030362.1 coordinate 202,300,748, forward strand.
TGAAATCTAAAGCGAAACTGTTGTGTTGTAGCAACCATGGAGGGTGGGGTGCATGTCGTGCTACCTAGATAGTAATCACACAAGACTTGAACTTAATACTCGAACATGATACTTGAATAAGATACTTGACATGATACTTGCTTGCCTGATACTTAACTACATGATACATGAGACTTGATTACATGAGACTTGAAATATGATATATGATACATGATTACATGACACTTGACACTTGATGCATGTTTATAGGATACTTGTTTGCTTGACACTTGATTTATGTCGTGTACACTTGACACTTTTACCATGCTAGTTTGTCTAGGTTGACATTATACCTATACCATGTGCTAGTTAGTTTTTCCCCATTCCATGTGCTTGTATCCTACTCTATTTGTGATCCGCAACTTGCAATTGACGAGTACTTGTGTTTTCTCTTTTCCTCTTTCCTGCATTCGTTGAATTGCAGATTTTGGAGGGCATGTTCCAGATGGGATTGGTGACATGATGTACTAGATGCTGGAATTTTGCTATTATTATTCTTGTTGCTTATTTTGGTCAATATTGTATTTTGAGACTTATATTTACTCTTGTATTTGGGCAATGTGACCCAGGAACATTTGTGTATTTCAGATCATGACTATTTGAGATTAATATATTTTATTTCAAGTATTCATGTTGGTATTTGGTTCATATGTGCATGTGGTTGACTTTTCTGGCTTCCGACTCTGATTATATTGTGATATGTTGTAAAGAATTCTTGAACAACTTACGGATGATGAAAATTATTCGCTGGGCTTTTGTTACGTACTCGTATTCCATATTTTTGGGAAGCGGGACGTGACACCAATAGACACAAAATTTTACATTAAAGAAACTAGACTTCATAATGAACAAGATGCAGAAGGTTTCATGTCCAAACTCCAAGTCTACACTGAGTTATTCATGTTTCAATTAAGCACAAAAATCATCCTGGTCTTCAGTTACAGCTCGAGCTACTGTTGATAAATTAATTTTTAACATGCCTGTAACTTCATCCAAATATTTTTTTGATTTTTCTGTAGAGTCCAAATACAAGTGGGAATACAAGGTAAACATTTCAGATTAAGATCTTTCTCCAATTAATTATGAAAAATCCAACAAGCTCAGGCATCATAGTAACCAATTCCTGCTACTGCCTTACGGCACTGTTCCACAAATGGATTTTATTAAAATACCAAACGACCTCAGAAAAATTCGAAATAATTCATGAAGCATCTAGACATATAAAAAAACAATCTGTAAAAATTTCATGATCTAATTCCATTTGGTTTGCTCTCGGAAAAATCTAGAAGATAGCATACCGATCAAGATTCCAGTTCTAGTTTCTGATTTCAACTTCCAATCTTCTTAATTATTCATTCTAACTCTTACTACTACACATGCATGCAAGAAACCAATCAAGAAACAAAAGAAAGGTTTAGAAAAGCTCCCCACCCTGAGTTGATTGTAGAATAGTTGATATCTTTGAGCTTCCCTTCCTCAAGAATCACTCCAAGAGCTCCTTCTTCAATCTTTCTTCTTTTCTCTCCTTCTCTTCTTTTCTTTGGTTTGAGTTCTGAAATTTTCAGAACAAGGGAGAAGAATGAAGGGGTTTTTATGGAAAAGAGTAGGGAAAGAGATGGGAAAGGGGGGGCCGGTTTCTAGGGGGTAGGGGGTAGGGGGTAGGGTGGTTTTGGGTGGAAACCATGGTCTAGCCAATGGTTTTGGGGTACAATAGGTTGGCTGCCCAATTTAGCTCTTAAATGGGTTCTTAGATGCGAGACGAGGGGTTTATCGAGTGTACGCAAGATATACCCATCGTAGTATCATACAATGTTATATTTGCATAGGTATCGTACCAAAAACTAGTCTTCATACCAGTATCGGTCCTCCTCATTCTCGTGCATCTTCTAGAACGCAACCATCCTCATGAACCGTCCCGCAAATCTAACCGCACACCAATGATACAAAAATCAAACAAAACACTGCAATCATGTGCACGCATACAGACAATATACATATATACATATATATATTTAGGTATCGTACAATCCGGAGTGTTATAAAGGAAGCATGAATATCAAAGAGAAGAGACAGAATCAAAGTCAAAGAACAAAGCAAAGAGCATGCAATAATATCAAAGGTCTACAATAATCACACATGTAATGCGTGATGTCAAGTCAAGTTCAATACAGGATCAAGTATGCAGGTTATTAATTATTTTATTAGCCTATCTACTGCACGTACTACTGCATCCCATACTATAGGTTCGGCGCAAACACACAGTGAACATTTTAGACTGATGGTGAATTCACGGATCGTGTACTCGGCATCGATAACGATAGTTTTACAATCAATAATTAACAATCAATAATTTGCAATCAATATTTCTCCTTTCCAATCAATACAATATAACGATAAGGCCTTGCCAAGTACATTTTCCGATCGTTCACTACCAAGTCCTACCCATAATACTCCTGCTTTTTAATAGTTTATTTTCATCATATATGAGCATGCAAGAAGGTGTCAATGTTGTATGATACTAAGTGTGACTAATTCTACTCGTTACAGACAAATAATGAAGCATACACATCAAATAAGCACAATCACACAATCAGGACAGCATGACCTTGCTGTACTAAAACATGGATTACCGTTACTACAAAATAGAAAATCTAGATCCGTCAGAAGTTATAAAAACTAAACTTTCACACGGTTCCAGAAAATATATATAAGGCATATAAAAGATACAGAAACTAGGGTGAAAACTCTATTCTATTCAGATTTTATGTTCAGGCAGCATGTTGTAAATTGTGTTCACCAATTTGTTTCAGATCAGAAACTCATCAAATAAATCTATAAAAATTCTGGGTCATTCCTACACATGTCTAGTTTCAGCTAGATTTATTTCAGATTTTTATTTTACTATTAGCATGGTCAAATAAATTATAGAACAACAGGCTACGCATGCATTTGAATTTGGAAAATTCTGACACAGCTGTATTAAAATGATGATATCTAACAGATTACACATCAGAATTCAGATCTGCAAAAAGGTTAGTAAACTAGACATCTGAGGCTAAATTTCATGTTCAGAAAGTAACTTCAAAATATAACAACAACATGGTCGAAAATCTGATTCAAAATGGAACACACAGCAGTCTAGAATATATTTTGACATGGATAGGCAATAATTAAATCATATAATCATATATTCCATGCGAATTAATAATCAAAGTGTCAATAGATGTTTAACATGCATAGTTACAGCTTCTTAGATGCAAATTCACAGGCTTGGTAATCAATTCATCAATCAAATTAATCTAACATGTCTAGTCTGCCAAACAATTCTATAACACATGGATCTAGTTATTTTCATGTAATTGTGTATATGCAATAAAATAATAGGGACTATGTTTTAGGTCAAAGAGAACGGCATGATGTTAAGAATATCTTGGGTTAGCTCATGTAAATTCTCAATAAACTTAACAGAACTGTCAAATAACAGCATGATAAGGAAAAAGACAGGATCTACTTGCAAAGATCAAAGGAATCTTGAACAAAATAAAATACTAGTTCAAGAAGAGACTTGCCTGTTAGACGGTTAATTCGAATAAATAGGATAACGGGATAAGAATCCCGGGCGACGATCCAAAACACGGATGAGCTACGTGTGCAAAACAGCAACACAGCACATAAGCACCCCACAGCGGATCCCAAGGCAAACAATAAACAGTGGAACCCCTTCATAAACACAGAACAACAACACACTTCGGACCCCTTACACCACACAGCGAACACCAAATAGCAGCTTCGGATTCCCTACCACAAAACAGCAGACGGAGAAGTCCACCACTGTGCACTCTTCTTCCCCACTTCGACAGAGAGAGAAGGAGAGAGTGGGAGAGACCACGGCGGTGCTACGGTCAGGAAGCGATGGCAGCGGCGACCACAGCAAGGGCGGCGATGGTGGTCGACGGTGGTGCAGCTGTCGGGAAGCGACGGCAGCGGCAAGCACGACGGCAAGAGCGGATGTTCTGTTCCTCTTGACGAAACAGAGGAGGAGAACGGTAAGGGCGATCAGGGCTTGGACGATGACGACAAGGGGCTAGGGGAATCTTCGGTGGTTGCGGGGGTGAACGGAGTGGGAGAGGGTGATGACAAAACGGTGGCGGCGAGGAGATGGGTTCAACGACAATGGAGGGAGTTCGAGCGAGAGATAGGCGACGGGATGAGAGGCACTCGATGAATGGCGACGGATGGCGGCAGCATGGGGATGACATGGAGAGGGGTCGGAGAGAACGGAAGGAGCGACGGAGAGGTGATGGGTAATGGTGACGAGGGAAACTCAGAGGAAGGAGGAGTTATACAATGAGAGGGGGGTGAGATGACGGCTAGGGTTGAGTATAGGGAATTAAAAATAGGATTAGGGTTTAATTAGCAGATGAGAGTATTTATAGGAAAAAGTAGGATATTGGTTTATTGGGTAATTGGGTATTAGACCCAATAAATAAAAATAGATTGTATATGAACATAATTGATCAATATAAACCCATAAAAAGAATAGGATATCTGATAAAATATGGTTCATAACAACAATACAATTTGGATCACATTACATAAATTATTTGAAATAATTAAAAATACAATTATTAAAGAAGAACGGGTTTGTTTTAATAATCAACTGACAGAGAAAATAATAATAACAACAATAAAAATAAATAATTCCAAACAATAAGAATAATAATAATAACCATGTCAATAAAAATAATAATACTAATAATATCAATTAATAATAAAAATAGCAATAAGAATAAAAATACTAACAACAACAATAGAAATTATCATAGCAATATCATTATATAAAATAGGAATTTGTTGAAATAGTCGAAACAGTAATAATATTTTTGAGGATTAAAATATGAATAGTTGATCAAGTAGAAATGGAAACAAAGTTTATTCAAAATAATTATAACTATTGTTTGGAAAATGCTTAACATAAAATTCAAAACGAATTTAACAAATGATGAAGTTATATATATCGAAATACAGAAAAATAGTCATGAAAATACGGATTTGCATAAATGGGGGTTACATATGTATACAGTAAAAAATATAAATGAATAAGAATAATATTTATTTCTCCCAAATCTGTTTTCAATATGGTATCAGAGCTTAAAATATCCTAGGCTACGTTAAGAAGAGGAAGAAGAAGATGCGTGTTCAGCCTCACCGATCACCAATCTCAGATCTAAACCCAAACCCCGAAACCCCGACTTCGTCCATCGTCTTCATCGAATGGACCCCAATCTAGTCGTCAATCCCGTCAAACGCCCTCACCCCGAAACCAACCGCGGCCCCTTCCCTTCCAACTCCGACAGCACCTCCACCATAATTCCCTCCATTGTCCTCCTCTTCGAACCCATCGCCATCTCCACCTTCGCAGGCAACCCCGCAACCAAGCCCCCACAGCCTCGTCGCCATTGCCACCGCCGACCACGTCGCCCAACCCCTCCCTTCTCCGCTCCCTATTCCCGATCGACAACCCCCCCCCCCCACCCCCCCGCGCTCTGTTCTCCTCCCGCCCGAACCTCCGCCTAGATCCCCATGCTGCCGTCGACGCCCCCGTCGTCGACCCTGCAGTCCGTCGCCAGCCAGACCCGAGTACCTGAGTACACCTCAGCTCAGATCCAGGAAGGGGTGAATCTTTGATTGTTGTTTGTTTTTCACTTGGTGGTTGTTGATCAAATCTATGTTGCTGTTGTGCTCTTTTGGTGATTGCTATTTTGGGGAGAGTGTTGTTTGTTGTTTTTGATCCCGTTTGCTATTTGGTGTTTGGATCATTGGTTCTGCTTTTTGAGCTGTTTGTTGTGTTGTTATGGGACAATATCCGTATGGTTCAAGGAAGTGTACTCATTGTGGCAAGATCGTCCACACGAAAACTCGTTGTTATAAGATTACCGGATATTCGGAAATCTAGGATCATAGCAGGGATATTCGGGAGAAGACTTGCAATCAACCCACTGTTGCAGTTGGAGTTGCTGATCGTGCTACTGCAGGTAATGATGGTAAGGTTTCTAATATTTATGCCTCTGTTATGAATAATGCATGGATAATTGATTCGGGTTATACCGACCATATGACTTTTGATTCTAGACAAGTCCAAAATTTTCAACCATCCACCAAATCAACTGTGTCCACTGCCAATGGCAATCCTGCCACTGTTACTGACGAGGGGTCCATACCTTTCACAAACAACCTAACCTTAGATACTGTCCTAGTTGTGCCATCCTTAAATTTTAATCTGTTATATGTTGCTCAAATAAGTATTGTCTTACATTGTATTGTAGTTTTTTGGCCTTCACATTATGTATTTAAGGATATTCGGACTCGCAAGATGATTGGTTATGGGGTTAGACACGGGAAAATCTATTACCTGGATTTAGAATCTGAAAGTTCAAGCAAGTTAACTCAAGCTCTAAGTGTGGAAGGATCCAAAGGTGAGAAGAAGAAATCAGATATTTGGCTATGGCATCGACGTCAAGGGCATGCTTCTTTTGGTTATTTGAAGAAATTATTTCCAAGTTTATTTTTGAAGATAGATATTTCTGTCTTTCGGTGTGATGTGTGAACTCGCAAAAGGTCACCGTGTCTCGTTTCCCCCAAATCCAGGTAGAAGCTCTCTTCCATTTATGATTATTTATTCTGATGTTTGGGGTCCATCTAAAAACACTACGTTTGGAGGAGCCAAATGGTTTGTGACATTTATTGATGACTGTACTCGTATGACCTGGATTTGCTTGATGAAGTCGAAAAGTAAAGTTAGTGGCTTGTTTCAGAAATTTCACAAGCCTGTTATGACTCAGTATAAATCATAGATTCAAGTTCTTAGGAGTGATAATGGCGAAGAATACCTGAGTTCGAATCTGAAAAAATATTTGGTGGAACACGAAATTGTTCACCACACTACATTCTAATATACATCTCAACAGAATAGGGTTGCAGAAATGAAAAATAGACACTTGCTCGATGTAATCCGTGCTTCTCTTATCCATGGATATATGCCACTCATTTATTGGAGAGAAGCCCTTGAATCTACTGCATACTTAATCAATCGAGTTCCCTCTAATATCCTAAACTTCCTCATGCCATTTCAAGCATTAAATGAAGCTGTGAATGCACCAAAAGTGGTCAACTTGCCACCCCGTGTGTTTGGGTATGTTGCATTTGTTCATTTTCATCAACATGAACGTAATAAGTTAACTCCTCGAGCTATCCAATGTGTGTTTGTGGGATATGCACAGGATAAGAAAGGGTACGGTGCTATCACCCACCAACTCAAAGGATGCTTGTGACTATTGATGTTGTGTTCAATGAAGATGAGATGTATTTTTCCTCTGAGATTGAACTTCAGGGGGAGTACCGAAGTGAAGTTCAAACTCTTGCCTATGATGAAGTGGTTACCATTCACACTGAACAATCGGATATAAGGAGAGAAAATCTAGATGTAAGTAGTGACGATCACTCGAATGAAGATTTGGTTAAGGAAGGATATTTCCACGAAAAACTGCAATCAGTGCCAAACATCCATGAAGATGAGCCATCCTACCACCAGCACCGTCAGAACCATCTCCACCACTAGTACCATCAGATCTATCTCTACCCTCAGCAAAACCCCAAAACCAATCGTCATCGCTGTCCGAAGCTCCAAGAATAGAATTCCCAAACCGTACTACTAGAGGTATCCCAAAATCCACTTATGAGCCTAATCCCACTAGTAAAGTCAAGTATCCCATGAGTCATTATGTGTCTACTCACCAATTGTCTGAATCAAATAAGTCATTTGTGAATCAATTATTGGTTGTATCTATTCCTAACAGTGTGCAAGAAGCCTTAGCCGAACCAAGGTGGAAAGCAATTGTGGATGAGGAGATGAAGTCCTTGAAGAATAATGAGACTTGGGAGATAGTCGAGCTGCCAGCAAGGAAGAAGCTGGTAGGATGCAGATGAATTTATACAGTGAAATATAAGTCAGATGATTCGATAGAGCGATACAAGGCAAGGCTGGTTGCCAAAGGGTACACTCAAACTTATGGAATTGATTATGACGAAACATTTGCACCTGTGGCAAAGTTCAATACTATTTGAGTTCTACTGTCACTTGCTGCAAATCTTGACTGGTCGCTGGAGCAATTTGATGTGAAGAATTCCTTTTTGCATGGGGAATTGACAGAAGAGGTTTACATGGATCTACCACTAGGATCAAATAGACCAGTCCAACACAGTAATAAAGTGTGTCGGTTGAGGAAGGCACTATATGGTCTCAAACAGTTGCCAAGAGCTTGGTTTGGGAGGTTTACAAAATCAATGAGGACATTCGGATATTGTCAGAGTAATTCAGATCATACCCTATTCCTGAAAGGAAAGAAGGTAAGATTATTGCTCTCATTATATATGTGGATGATATGATAGTAACTGGGAATGATCCTGAGGAGAGAATGGCATTGAAGAGCTACTTGTCACAAGAGTTCAAAATGAAGAATCTTGGCTCTTTGAGATATTTTCTTGGTATTGAGATTTCTCGCTCGAGAAAGGGTATATTTCTATCTCAAAGAAAGTATGCTCTCAATTTATTAAAGGAAACTGGAATGTCTGATTGTCAGCCGATTGGTACACAGTTAGAAGAAGGACTGAAACTTTGCAACGAATCTGATCATGTGCCTTGTGATAAGGAAAGATATCAGAAATTGGTTGGATGACTAATGTGTCTTGCACATACACGGCCAGATTTATCATATGCTTTAAGTGTGGTAAGTCAGTTTATGCATGCACCTCAGGAACATCACATAGATACAGTGATGAGAATTCTGAGATATATTAAGTCTGCTATAGGAAAAGGGGTCCTATTTGCGAAACATGGTTACTTGAAGGTTTAGGCATATACTGATGCTGATTGGGCAGGATCTATAATTGATAGACGCTCAACTTCAGGATACTTCACCTTTGTTAGAGGAAATCTAGTAACATGGAGAAGTAAGAAGCAAAATGTTGTTGCACGCTCTAGTACAGAGGCTAAGTATCGCAGAGTAGCTCTAAGTATAGCAGAAGCTTGATAGCTGAAACTCTTGTTGCAGGACTTAGGCTGTGGTCCGAATGAACCTATGAAGGTGTATTATCACAGTCAAGCAGCATGTGATATTGCCACCAATCCAGTTCAACATGATAGGACGAAACATGTAGACCTAGATAGATTCTTCATCAAGGAGAAATTGAATGAGAAAGTCATTGAGATATCTAAAGTGAAGTCAGAAGATCAGCTCGCAAATATCCTGACCAAGGCAGTTTCGAGTCGGCTCTTCTTGAAATTTGTTGACAAGTTGGGCATGTTCAATATCTATGCCCCAACTTGAGGGGGAGTGTTGATATATAGTAAGTGCTAATGTGTATATTCTATTTCTTAATCTATAGGAAACAGATTCTCCAAATCTCTCACCCCTCAATCTTCTCTCAATCTCCTTTCTTCTCCTCCAAGAATGTAATCCTTATATATAGATGTATATAGTAAAAAATATGAATGAATAAGAATAATAATTATTTCCCCAAATCTGTTTTCAACAATTTGTACTCTAATTAGGCAAGTGGAACACTCAATCTTAATATTTATGGACTACAGATAAATCAGATAATATAATAGAAATGATAAAGCAGTATAACCCAAATATTTAAAAAGTGGAAAGAGTATGCTGATAGTTCGAAGAACAGTTGCGATAATCGAAGAGGAAGCTACTGTTGGAATGGCGGGTGGCTGGATCTGGCGGTGGCTGATGGCGCGTCAGGGGCGTCGAGCGGCGTGGCGACCTTGGGTCGGGTTTGCTGCTATCGCCAAAGGGAAAGGGAAGCAACAGGGGTTCGATGGGCTGAGGTCGAGGGACTAGCTAGCGGATCTGGGTGAGGGCAGCTCTTCAACGGTGGCATCGACAGCAGAGGGGAGGAAGATGCCGATGGCGACGATGGTGGAAAAGGGGAAGAGGAGATCGATGCTGGTGTGGGAGGGGTGGCGAATCCTGGTTGCGGGATGACGGAGGTGGCGTGACTGGGGGTTGACGAAAGGATGAGGAGGCAGCTTCGGGGATGCTGTCGAGGGCAAAAAGTGGAGGCTAGGGTTTTGGTTGGGGTTGGGGTCGGGATTTGGAGGAAGAAGAAGAAGAGGAGTAGGGGATTAGGGTTTGGGGTAATTATATTTGGGGAGTAGGGTTTGATTTAAGTTGGATTTGTAGATTTTTGTTTAGTCTTAGAGTTTATCACAAACCCTAAAATTGGATCTCAATTGTATCACACAAAAAGAAAGATGAAGAGCAATAACTCAACCAATAATTTTTTTAATCAAGAATAGCATGACTTCTCATTAATCTTAAGACATTATATAGGCTCAAAACAAATCTTGATACAAATCTTAAAATATTCTAAAAATCTTAAGAATATTCTAATGCATAAAAGAAAGTTACATATAGCTATAATTGTCAAAAACAAATATGGTACTGAAATAAAATCCAAAGCTAATGAAGCAGCTGTCCTAGACGATGCCAACACTGATAGAAACACCCAAATCGTCTTGAACCGATATCCTCATCATTCTCCCAGGGTGAGAGAGGGCTCGACCCAGTCGAGTCAAAACCAGTCCTCCTGTCATAATGCTCCAAATGGTCTGGATCCAAACGCTGGAGCTCTTCACAATCTATCCAAGTATTCTCTGACTCCGGCTTGTTTTTCTATCTTACCAAATACATATGAATACCACCATCTCTAGTAGAGATTATCTGATCATCTAAAATATTATCCAATTCTTCTGTCGATGGGTTAGTATCAGGTAGTGGGGTTAATGTGGGAATCTCACCATTAGGCTGCAGGGTAGGCTCATCTATAAGAGGATTTCTAGAGTTAAATTATAGGCCTTCATAGAGTACTATTTCCTCAATATTGAAAGTCTTACTTATGCCAAAACCTTCATGAAGGTCAACGACATAGGCATTATCATCGATTTTATGAAGAATTTGAAATTAGCCTGTAGCACGTGCATTCAACTTCTTAACAGATCCAGCTAGAAACCGTTCCGGACGAATCCGAACCATCACTTCGATACCTACATTAAAAGTTTTAAATTTCCTCCTAATAATTAGCTCTTAATTTGTAATTAAAATTATTTTCATTAATTTTCTTGGAAATTTTTCTATGCAAGTCATGAATGCGGGATGCAAATACAGATACAGACTCTGAGACTCGGTGATGTTCTAACATAGGGGCAAGATCTATGGGCTGCCTTAGACGATAACCATATACAACTTCGTGTGGACTCATGCCAATGGTTCTATTCCTAGATGTGTTATAAGAAAATTCAGCAACCAATAATTTTAAATCTCACATTCCTAAGTTCTCTTTCACAAGAGTACGCAAAAGATTGTCCAGTCTGTCCATCAGTCTGTGGGTAGAATGCTGAAGAGAACTTCAATTTCGTACCCATGTTGTGCCATAGGGCCTTCCAAAAATAACTCGTAAATTTCACATCCCTATCAGACACAATGGTTTTCGGCAACCTATGTAGCTTCACAATATTATCAAAGAAGATCTGAGCTACACAAGATGCATTGAAAATTTTCAAGCACAGGAGGAAGTGGGCCATTTTCGAAAAACGGTCCACGATGACAAGAATGGAGTCGTGTTTCTTTTGTGTTTTCGGTAAGCCTAACACAAAATCCATACTCACATCTTCCCAAGGGCGACTGGGAATAGGTAATGGAGTATACATGCCTGTGTTCTATTTTTGTTGCTTGGCAAGTTGACAAGTATGACATCTGTTAACAAGTCTCACAACGTCTCTCTTTAGCTTCAGCCAGTAAAACATATGTTCCACAACATCAATGGTCTTGTTATGCCCAAAGTATTCAGAAAGGCCACCAGCGTGCAATTTCCGAACAAGATACTCTCGTAATGATGTACTAGGAATGCACAGTTTGGAGCGATAGAAGAGATAATCATCTTTCAGGAAATAATCATCTATTACTCGAATGATGCCATCCTTCAAAGAGGTGTAATTCTCGTAAAGATCTGGGCAGAAGGCGTACTCATCTTTTAATCTCTCAAAACCAATGATTTCGGTGCGCAGTGTAGATAAGATCATGTGACAACGACTGAGTGCATCTACAGCCTTATTATCAATCTCTTTTGTGTGCCTAATGGAATATGAATATTCTTGTAGGAACTCTACCCATCTAGCATGCCTCGGATTCAACTTTAGAATTAAGGAATCTTAAGGCCTCATGGTCTGAGAAAATGACGAATTATTGTGGCAGGAGATAATGTCGCCAATAGTGAAGTGACTGGATTACCGCATAGAACTCATTGTCATAAGTGGAGTATTTTTGGTTTGCTTCATTCAACTTTTCACTAAAATAGGCAACATGATGACTCTTTTGACTGAGGAATCCACCTATACCAATACCAGAAGCATCGCACATTACTTGGAAGACTTTAGTGAAATCATGCAGCCTCATGACAGGTGTCTGAGTCATTCTCTTCTTGATCTCTTCGAAGGCTTTTGTGGCTTCTTTCGACCAGACAAATTTACCTTTCTTCAAACAGTCGGTTATCGGAGTCATAATTGTGCTAAATCCTTGTACGAACCGACAAAAGAAGGTGGCAAGATCATGAAAACTCTGCACATCACAAATATTGCGGGGGAGGCCACTCAGTAATAACTCGTATCTTTTCTGGGTCAGCGGATACTCCTCAGACGGAAATAATAAATTCCAGAAAGATAGTCTGATCGGATATGAAGGTACATTTGGTAGGATTAGCGTAAAGCTGTTCCTTCCTCAAACTACCACAGACCTGTCTCAAATGGTCAAGATGTTGCCCAACGAATCGGTTGTAAATAAGAATATCATCAAAGTACACCACAAGGAACTTGCCCATAAAGGGACGAAGTACTTGCGTCAGGATTCTCATAAACGTGCTTGGGGCATTTGTCATTCCAAATGTCATGACCATCCATTCGTACAGGCCATCCTTCATCTTGAAGGCAATCTTTCATTCATCATCGGACGAACACGTATTTGGTGGTAGCCACTTTTAAGATTAGTCTTGGAAAAGATTGTGGCACCAGACAACATGTCCAACATGTCATCCAAACGCGAAATGGGAAAATAGTATTTCACGGTGATTTTGTTTATGCACGGCTGTCCACACACATACGCCAGGTTCCATCTTTCTTTGGCACCAATAGAGCAGGAACAGCACAAGAACTTAGTTTTCTCTGATGAAGCCCTTTGCTAATAACTCATCAACTTGCCTTTTCAACTTAGCATGCTCTGTCGGATTCTTCTGATAATATGGCATGTTAGGAAAACTCGCTCCCGGAACCAGATCAATAACTTATTGGATGTCATGCAGTGGAGGCAGCTGCAAATTCCTATTGTACTGGAGTAACTTGACGCAGGATGAGTGACTTAGGATCTTTAGGGACTCTTCTCGCTGTGAGTAAAAGAATTGTAATCCCTTTGTCAATGTCTTTCGTGAGTTCCTTTTTCCCCATATACGTTACTTCATTGCCCTTGCTCGAGGGAGCCGGTGTTGTTTCAGCCGGACTAATCCGTGGTCTCATGGGTATGAGCTTTATTTTTAGTCCATCGTGCTGGAACACACATTGATTGGATCGACCATATATGGTCACATCCTGATCATATAACCAAGGTCTCCCAAAAATGACATGACCCACATCCATTTTAAGCACATCACACCAAATTTCCTCGTTGTAAGCTTTGAAGTCCACAGGGACCAAACATCGATGTGTTACTTGGAGGGCTGTCGCATCAATCCAAGATACTTTGTATGGGCATGTATGGGGTTCAGCCTAAATTCTAGTCTTAGCTCAGACCGCAGAAGAGACAGTGTTGACGCAGCTCCCACTGTCAACAATCACCTTGTAGTTTTTGCTACCTATAGTCGTAAAGGTGTGGAATATAGAAGTGTGCTTCCAATCATCTTCTTCTTTTGGCTGGGACAAAGCACATCTGACTGCATTCCAGTGAGGTGATTAGATAGACCGAATATAGTGGAGATACTGGTCATCCTCTTCTTTACGAAGTCATCGCCTTCAATAGGCTCATAGGAAAACTCATTGTCAGAATCGTCAGCGAAGACAGTGTTACCCTTTACTATATTGATCCTACTGGGGCTGGGACAGTTACTAGCAATATGATCGTATCCCTTATATTTATAGCACTTAGTGAGAGGGTCAATCTTAGAGTAGTCTCTTTAGGTGTTCTTACCCTTATATTCATCTCTATGTGAATTGAAATTTGAATTATGTTTGCTGGGGTATGATCTGTTGGGGTTCTGAGAGGGAGGCGTAGGCCTAAACGGATCAGTAGAGGTCATTCTAAAGGAATGATCTCTCGAATCGCTGGACTTAGAATGAGAACTAGCTTTAAGGAAATCCATATCGAGGACAAGGGCATAGGTTGCCGCTAGTGAGTCCACATTTCTATAAATTAGCTCGTTCCTAAGGTCGGCTCGTAATTCAGCTCTGAACCTAGAGAGAGTTTGTTCTTCACTCTCTTTACCTAAGGCATTGAACCGAACAAGGAAGTCATCAAAATTATCAACATATTCTTGTGTGGATTTGCTTCCTTGATAAAATTGGTTCCACGAATCTAGCAATCGGATATGGAACGATAATGGTACATATCTCTCAGTAAGCTTTTCTTTCATGGCTTCCCAAGTGACTGTGGGTGTCAGGCCTCGGCCTCTGCGGGCGTGCTCAAGATTGATCCAGTGTTGTTGAGCTTTTCCAGTCAATTTCAGGGCTTCGCTCATGTCAAACCACACAAAGTAGTGGTCCATCGCATGGATCTAATCAAGATAAGCTTGGGGTTCCATGTGGCCTTCAAAATGGGGAACGTCAGCCTTAACATTCTTCTTATTTTGTTCGTTAAGGTCACGTTCTTGACGTCGATCATCACGAACATGAGGGATCTGACGATTAGCATGAAGCTCAGGGGCAACAGTTTGATTTAAATCTACTTTCGCAAGCCCCTGATTGATATTGGTAAGAGTTGCTTGAATGGTAGCTAGGGTAGCGGAAATATCAGAGTCCATTTCGGGTCGGGGAGGTCTAGGTTTCCTAATTGGGTGATTTGGGAGGGATAAGAAAGGTTCTTCAGGATCTGTGATGGTGCTACGAAGATGCATTCACCAACGGTGGAAAACTAGGTGTCGTGTGTATGCTGAAATCTGGGAAAAATGTCCTAAATTCACCTTTTTTTAATAAATCTGAAATGATATAAAATAAATCAAGAAAAAAATAAAAGACTCTAAACGATCCTAAATGAATGCAAAAACTGATGCCTAAATGATGCAAGAACTAGGGTTTTAAGAACCTTCGCTCTGATACCAAAATGATGTAAAACGTAATCCTAAATAGATAATTTCCAAGAATCTTAAAGGATTAATTTTACCAACATGTAGTGTGGATCAAAGTTAGAATTTTTAACAATTAATCGGTTTGATGAATTTTTAAGAATTGAATTAAGTTTAACAAGCTCAATCAATAATTCAGTTATAACAATCAATAATTAAATCCTTAAGCGTTCTTAGCAAGTAAAAGACGTAATATTAATTTGTACTCTAATTAGGCAAGTGGAACACTTAATCGCAATATTTATGGATGACAGATAAATCAGATAATATAATAAAGATGATAAAGCAGTATAACACAAATATTTGAAAAGTGGAAAGAGTATACCGAGAGGTCGAAGAACAGTTGCGACAATCGAAGAGAAAGCTACTGTAGGAATGGCAGGTGGCTGGATCTGGCAGTGGCTGACGACGCGTGAGGGGCGTCGAGCGGTGCGGCGACCTGGGGTCGGGTCTGCTGCTGTCGCAGAAGGGAAAGGGAAGTAGCGGAGGTTCGATGGGCTGAGGTTAAGGGTCTGGCTGGCGGATCTGGGTAAGGGCGGCTCTTCGATGATGGCGTTGACAGCAGAGGGGAAGAAGATGACGATCGATGGCGACGGTGGTGGAAGAGGGGAACAGGAGATCGATGCTGGTATGGGAGGGGTGGCGAAGCCTAGTTGCGGGATGACGGGGGTGGCGTGGTGGGGGTTGACGAAGGGATGAGGAGGCAGCTTCGGGGATGCTGTCGAGGTCGCGAAGTGGAGGCTAGGTTTTCGGTTGGGTGCGGGGTCAGGATTTGGAGGAAGAAGAAGAAGAGGAGTAAGGGATTAGGATTTTGGGTAATTATATTTGGAGATTAGGGTTTGATTTAAGTTGGATTTTGGGACTTTTGGGTAGTCTTAGAGTTTATCATAAACCCTAAAATTGGATCTCAATTGTATCACACAAAAAAAGAGATGAAGAGCAATAACTCAACCAATAATTTTTTTAATCAAGAATAGCATAACTTCTCATTAATCTCAAAGTCTATAAATAGGCTCAAAACAATTCTTGATACAAATCTTAAAATATTCTAAAAATCTCAAAAATATTTTAATGCATAAAAGAAAGATTACATATGGTTATAATTGTCAAAAACAAATATGGTACTGAAATAAAATTCTAAGCTAATGAAGCAGTTGTCCTAGACAATGCATGCACTGATAGAAACGCCCGAATCGTCTTGAACCGATGTCCTCATTACCTTTACACACTATATGATGTACTGAAGAGTTTATTACATCTACTCTTCCGTTATATAATTTGTTAAAACCCTATATGACCATCACTTGTTAAAAATATCTCTCGTAAGATTTTTTTTTTTTTTTTTTTTTTTTTTACTTTTTTTACAGCAATACTAAATTTGAAGTTGCCAATGGAAAAAAGGGTAGCCGATATTCCTGACACTTTCGTAACTGATTCAAAGTCGTCGTGAATACCGGTACCCAGATTAACTATCCGTAGTCGTCAATAGCTTTGACTATCTGTTTGGCATAGAATAGCATTATTTATATCCACTGTCCACAATTTAAGTACAGCTGCAATTTATACTTTGTATCTTTAACTTGACCTTATAGTCCTCTCTTGTTGCATTTAGACTTTCTCTATTATTGATTTCCACTTTCTTGTCCTTATGGAGGTCTGCCAAATGAGGCCCATAATTTGAGATATATATTGCTTTAACTTTGAGGTGGCCAAAGACATAATGAGAAACAGATAGAGAACTGGCATGTATCTTTAAACATCTAAGTATTAAACATCTAAGTATCAAACATCATGAACAGATATACTCACACATGTTCATCCATGCATCATGCATGTGGATGTCAGATCCTGGTGATTAGTACAGGACATCACACTTATATACATCACAAGAAAAAGTTTAAACTTTTTTTTTCTTTTTGCATAATGTATAGGAATTATCTCACAAGTGTTAAAAAGTGTGCAATGAGTGCCAATAGAGCATGAATAGGTAGAAATTCTTATTAAACTGACGCACACAGTATGAAGCACACACTTGTTTTTGGTAGCCTTGTCATGTGACTCATATGGGAGACATGAATTTGACACGAATTGACACGGCACTTGCTACTTTTGTCTAGTTTTTCAAATTTTCCCTATGCCACTGTCATTTCACATCGTGTGTGTCCATGCTTCTTAGCACACACACAGGAGAAGAATCATGCAAGTATCGTGGTGGATGTGTCAGACACGAAGACAACATAATATTGGATGTGTTGGGATTACATAGATTGAGATTGACATGAAAGACAAACTCTGAAAGTAAGTTTGCATTGCATGCAAGCGCACACACACAGTAGGTATGGTGCTTAGTATTGCTCCTAACTGGTTGTATTGACATGGTCAGGGCCGGCCCGGAGATCCGGGTTGCCCTAGCCGAACACATGTTTTGTTGCCCTTTAGTAAAAAAAATTTAAAACTAACAACAAAAGGTAAAAGTAAAGCAAATAAAATAAATTTACGCAAAGCCATAAAAAGCATCAAATGTACACTATGCCATGGAAAGCAATTTATGCAAAAATATTTCCTGATTTAAAATAAAAATCAATCTAGGAACAGAAAATCTACTTACCACAATGTTACAGCAATGACAGTATATTCCAAAATCTTTTATATACCCATCGCATAGTTTCTGTCAATAAAATAAACTTGTTAGTGAAAAGGAAGAAACATATAATGGTAAACTTGTCTGTGAAGATGTCCTCTTATATAGGCCAGCACTAGTGTACCGACAAATCATTCTAAAATATGTTAAGTATGTTGTAAGGACTCATCTTTATGTTTCAAGAATTTATCTTTGATAAAAGCATGATTACATTGTTTTTTAAATCTTGAACTACAACATAAAGTCAAACAAAATATGATTACATTTGCAAAATCAAAATTACATCGGATTACAATTTGGTTCAAAGAAATATGCTTCTCCTTGCATTTCTTGAAGCAAATTCTTCAATTAAGTCATCATACTTGAGTTTCTCCAAAAATTCATTCTCGATTGAGATCAGAGCCAATCCACTCAATCTTTCTTGTGACATGGTAGTCCGAAGGTAAGTTTTTATCAACTTTAACTTAGAAAAACTCCTCTCCGCCGAGGCAACTGTAGCCGGTATAGTCAACAAAATTCGATAAGCAAACCATGCACTTTGGAAACCACCTTCATCCCAATAAGATCTTATAAAGTTAAGGATGTCAATTGATTTGATTATCTCCTTTAGCAATATTTTTTTCAACTCTCTAAGATCTTGAAATAATTCTTTTCCACAAATATCACATTGTTGGTCATGTTCCAAGAAGCTTTGTAGTTTAGTGCAGTGCTCCCTTAATTTCTCTTCACTAACACTTACAAACTTCGCATTAAATAAAAATCCAAAGATTTCTTCATAGAGCCCAAATTGCTTAAATCGATCATTTAATGATGTAAGAGCTTGATCTATGATGTAGATGAAGTATGTAACTCTAAAATTATCCTCCGGTGATTGGCTTCCTTCGGCATTCGCTTCCATATCCTCATCAAAGTGCTTCTTTCTACGAACAATTCTTTTCATTGGAAAGACCGGGTCAATGCCAACATCATTAGCAAGTTCCTTCGCTTCTTTCATCAAGTCTTCAAAACCATCTTCTCTAAACTTTTCAAAGAAAATAATGAGTTCCTTTTAAATAGTAATTGCATCCTCTAAATTCATCTCTTCTTGTTGAAGTATTTTGCTAACACGATTAACTTTGTCTAAGATTTTATACCAAACACATAAACTAATCAAGAACTCAAAATCCTCTAAAGCAGTTTTGCACAAACCTTTAGCTTCCGCCATCACAACATCCTCTTTAGAAGTATTGGCGATTTGAATTAAGGCATCTCTCAACTCTGGTGCTTGATTTCTTATTGCTCGAACACTTTCAATGTGACTTTCCCAACGAGTTACGGATAATGCTTTTGGTGTCAAACCCGTCACATATGTTCTAAGAATATCCCACCGTTGGGTGGACCCCGAAAATAAGGTGTAAATCTTTTGCACATATGCAAAAAAATTTCTAGCTTTCACACAAGACTTTGCCATATCACATAATGCAAGGTTTAAGCTATGGCATCCACATGGTACATAAAAAGCTCTAGGATTTATGTCAAGAAGTCTCTTTTGTACTCCTTGATGTTTACCTTTCATGTTAGTCCCATTGTCATAACCTTGACCTCTTATATTATCAATGTCGAGTTTAAGTTCAACCAAAGTATCTTCAAGCCGTTTGAAAAGACCAAGTCCCGATGTATCATCAACATTTAAGAAGCCAAGAAAAAACTCTTCCACCTTAACTCCACTTGCATCCTCAACATCCACGCATCTTATGATAATTGACAATTGTTCTTCATGACTTAAATCCGGAGTACAATCAAGGATAACTGAGAAGTACTTTGCTTTTAAAATTTTTTGGAGAATTTTCTCTTTGATCTCATTAGCTAATAAACTTATCAACTCATTTTGAATCTTATGACTCAAATAGTGATGTTGCATTTCTTTATCTACCACACGCCGAAGATGGTCTTGCATCACTAAATCAAATTCAGTAAGAAGCTCAATAAGTTGACAAAAAAGTCCATTGTTCTTCTCATAAATTTTTTCATTTGATCCACGAAATGGTAAATTATTTCGAGAAAGGGTCTTCACAACCGAAATAATGCGAATGAGTACATTCTTCCAACGAATTTTCTCCTTGCCAATTTGTGCTTCCATTTTTTTATCAATTGTTTCCTTTACGTTTAGTCTTCTTTGCAAGTCAACCCACTTCACAATATTTGCCGAATGCTCCCTATTGCTTTCATGGTTTCTAAGCTTTGTAGGAAGGTTATGCCAATCATCTATCCCATTTTCGGCCAAGTTACTTGACATTGGTTTATGCTTGAACAACTTGCAACAAAAACAAAACACCTTATTTAACTCATTTGAATAGACAAGCCACTTCCTTTCGTTTTTCTCTCCATTTGGAAAATAACGTGTGTAAAGCTTGGATGAAAAGCACCTACCACTCTTTTCGTCTCTTGGAAACTCATCATTTTCCTTTACAATCTTAATAGGGCCTCGGTGAACCAACATTACTCTCTTAGAATCATTGATACTTTCCCACAATCCCGGATCGTAATTCACATCAATATCTTTCGTAAAGTCCAGGATGGTTTCATTATACTCCTCCGTAGATTCTTCATTTATTACATGAATAAGATCATTCATAGGCTCCACAAGATCTTCATCACTATCTTGTCGATGAGCATCTTCATCTACATCAACATCTTCATGTTCATCAAGAAATCCATCTCTGTCTTCAACACTAGTGCCAATAGCTTCTCCAACTTGACTCGAATGTAGAGATTTTTGAGATTTTGCATCAAATAATTTAGAAATTGAGCCCACCAGTGATTGTGCAATTACATCTTTGCGTTGCTTGACCCTCCTATTATGAGATTCGGAATTTTGTTTCCGAAACCTCACTCGGTTCTTGTCATTTTCATCCTTAGTCATTGTACCTATAGGATATCGCAATAAGAATTAAACCTCACTCGGTTCTTGTCATTTTGAAAAACTTGAATAGTGTATTAAATAAAGTAATATCCCTAACACAAATAAATAATAGTGTAGTAAGATCATTAATATCCCTAAAACTTGAATAGTGTAGTAAGATAATTATTTCTTATTGCATGAAAACAGGTGAGGAGGGTATTCGGAAAATCCTAATGGTTCTTCCTTACATGTGTATTATAATCTCCATTGTATGATCTCTCTACTTTTCTTCTCTACTTGGATGCTATGTCAACAAGTCTATTGTAGCAGGGTACTTTAGTGTGATTTTTGTTATTTTACTAGGTAAATGAAAAGAAAAAAAATTAGAGTTGAACGAGCAGTAGCCAAAGGTCCCCCGCTCCCGCCACGAGCCCGCCAACAACAACGACTTAGGTATAAAACTAAGCTGTTGTTGGAGTCCAACAATGGCTTATGTTATAACCTAAGCCGTTGTTGGGAACAACGACTTATGTTATATTAAGCCTAAAGCCGTTCTCAGTAGTTTGCAATGGAGAATTTCTCATAAAGTAAATTTGTGTTTGAAAATATTAGTGGGAAATATGTGGTATATTTTGTCTTCCTCCTCTTTTCACTGTCCCTTATAGATAAAACAAAACCTTACATCTTATCTTCCCATAGACTCTATGATCTTTGCCAAGCCTTGTTCAGCTCAAGCAACTGTAACCTCCTTCAAGTACCATTTTGCTGCTTGGCAATTGGTTTTCTTGATCTTTAATAGTTTGTTCTTTTTTTTTTTTTAAATTTTGTATTAAATTCTAGCATCTTCTCTCCACAATACCGATTTATCACTAAGACCCTCACAGGTCACAACCTTCACTAACACTTGGTGGCACTGAAATGCTCGACGACCAGCAGAATCTAATTAGTTTTTTAAATCAGATTTTCTAGAGATTTAAGTTTCTTTTTCAACCTTATTGTGTGATTATTTCTGTCCACGCTAAATTTTCAATTTTTTCACATTAAATGAATTTCTAATTTGCTATTTGCATCAAAAAGCATTCAAATTAAGGAAAAGCTTCAATGGTGACTGAACTGATTCTCTGCTGGCTCAAGTTTTAATCCAGCAATGGATGCAGCAAAAAATAATTTAATAAACTATCTACTTCATTTACTTGAATTTATTATGTTTGAATTGTTTTTTCCATTACATATTTAGCAACATATCCCAGTAACAAAAAAATGATAAATTTTCCTTTTAGATTTTTGCACAAGCTTAGCACACAAATTCACATATATGTAGAAAAAATGACATATATTTATTCATGTCTGTATTCTGGAGAATTCAAGTGGTTCATATGACTGTTAAGTATGATATAAATGTCCAGCTATAAATGATAGCTAAACAAAAATATCAGCTAGTTACACCATGTTGTGAATGGTGGACTGGAATGCCACCTAACTGTCAGCTTAAGTGAAGCAACTCCTAGGTCAAACAATTTAGCTTTCTGCCAAAGCTTAGTAAGTGGCATCACCACAGTGACCTTTAGGCACACCGTGCTCTACTGCCTGCCTAAGCAGGTGATTCATTGATTAAATATAACTGGTTGGAAAGATTTTATTTTTAAACTTTCAGTCAAGCCTGTTAAACTCAATTAAACCTGATTAACTCTTAACTCCTTCGTTGCACAGTTTTTTAGATTTCACTTTAAGGATTGTAACCTTAATTTTTAATATACAATTCTAATAGCCTCTATTCTTCATCATCAGCATAGGGAATTAGGCATACAGGGAATTAACTAATTTAAAATGAATCCAATACTAAGTTGGGTTGCATACATCAATTTGATTATGATTAACACACACAAACGGTTAAATTGGGTACTAAAAGGGAAGATTAAAAACCCTAATTTCCATGTACAAGCATTATTTGGCAATTCTAAGTTTCTAACACAGACCGATCACACAAAATCAAAACTTTCTTGTAATTCAGGAGTTGGGTATCTCTAATTAAAACCCAAAATCATGAAAAATCTCACCAAACAAAAAAAGAATAAAGAAAAGGGCAACGAACCTTTAAGAAGCAGCACGTTTTGATTTGGGAAAAAGAGAAAAAAAAGATAGAACGGAATAGTCTGGAAGATGAAGAGAGATGAAAGTTTTTTTTTTAAAAATAAACTTTACACATAGGCCCTTATTAAAAAAAAATTACTATATAGATATATATATTGAAATTTTTTTAAAATTTTGTTGCCCCTTCAAAAGGGGGTTGCCCAAGCCCATTGGCTTGTTGGGCTTGGGCCTGGGCCGGGCCTGGACATGGTATACATATTTTGATGCTCCGTCCTGGGAATATGTATGCTGCCAATGGCGCTGGAGTTGTCTTGGGTGAAAAAGGTCACTTTGATGTTTCGAAGGATATATTTATACAGGTTAGTTCTGTTTATGCATGAGAGGATGTTCTTTTTGGCTATTAATTTTATATATGCCTCAGTGTTGTTTCACAACAAAGTTGAACGTTGAACATGATTTACACAAGAAATTGACTCATGTTTATCCCTCTATGTATCTGCTTCAAATCTTGGGAAGATTTGGAGGATATCTGTAAATCACCCTGGGGAGTGAATAGGGTGATTGTGCAGAATAAAAAAAATAAATTAAAATAAAGTGCAGAGTAAATAAAATGAGTAAATGAGTTAAGAAGAGCAAACACAGACAGCACAAGTGACGCTGCGATGTAACGTGGTTCGACCCCCAGGTCTACGTCCATACCTCCTACTTGTAGCAATTCTCCGCCACAAGCGTTCCACTATACTCAAAACCCTTGTACATTGATTCTCGAATTCAGGCCGAGAGACCTATTACACCCACAGAACTTCTAACACAAGTCTTGTCAATCTCACCAAAGTGGGGAAAAAAAAACTCAAGATCTTTAATGATCCTGACTGAAGAATACAAAATAGTTATCACACACACTCAGATTGATTGTTGAAAGATTATTTCAGAAGATTTTTCTCAGAAGTGATAGGTGAAGAATACACAGTGGGTTCGGCCAATTAAATAGATTGGGAAGTGTATCGATCAAAATTAGAAACGATACATTTCAAAAATCTGAACAGCGCAAAGTACGGTCGACCGTAATCTTGGTGCAGTTGACCGTTCATCTCTCTGATGTAAAGCAGAGAGATGAAGGGTCGACTGCTTCTTACGTAACGTGAGTTGCAGTCGACTGCGATGCGGTCGACCGTCATTAGGTGCGGTCGACCGTCCGTTGTTCATGCCGAATCCACTTTATTTTCTTACCAAAAACTAATCAATCAATCAATCAATATTCTTACAGATTAAATCTCACAAATATAGAATGATAGCAGCGGGTCTTTGATAGCTTTCTTGGACACTAATCAATTAACTGCTCTTTTTGAATATCTTCTTCTTTTACTTGATCTCTCAATCCTTCATTATTACTTTTCTTCTTTGAATATTCTTGAATTTCTCTTAGATCTCTTATGGATATTATTTGATCCTAAAAATCTGAATAACTCAATTTAAACTTATTAGTATTTATAGACACATTTTGTGCACACCAAACTAGGAGTCAACAATATCAACTGGCCTTCTGCTCCCCTTTCCAGTTTCTTGGGCAGAAATCAATACTCATTTAAGAGGGTTAATATTGATATAATTGTTGGTCATTTTGAAGGGAGAAAAGGATTTGATGATGCTGCTGTTTTCGCTGTGCATCAGTTTTATCTTCAAGTGTTGATAAGATACTTACACAGACATTACATGTTGATTTAGGTTCAAGAAGCTGCATCTGGAAGCATCTTTGTCCAGATGGCAGATGTGTGGGTAAACTTGGCTCATGTTTATTTTGCTCAAGGTCAATTTTCTCTGGCTGTAAAATTGGCAAGTGCATAATCTCTGTCCTTCTGTCATTCTAAAGAACTTTTTATGGCATTTATGTGACTTGCTCTTTTGCAGTACCAAAATTGCTTGCGGAAGTTCTATTATAACACAGATTTGGAAGTTCTATATTTAGCTCGTACACATTATGAGGCTGAATAGTGGCAAGAATGCAGGAAGGCACTGTTAAGAGCTAT
Organism: Hemerocallis citrina; assembly: GCA_017893485.1. Taxonomy (NCBI): domain Eukaryota; kingdom Viridiplantae; phylum Streptophyta; class Magnoliopsida; order Asparagales; family Asphodelaceae; genus Hemerocallis; species Hemerocallis citrina. The sequence goes on from CM030362.1 coordinate 202,325,877, forward strand.
TCATTTGGCACCCTCAAATTATACATTGCGGTTTGATTTAGGAGTTGCATTGCAGAAGTTTTCTGCATCAACCCTACAAAAGCCGAAGAGAACTGCAGATGAGGTTATATACTTTCTCAGTTTTTTTACAGCAATTTATTTTTATAATTTCCATCTAATTGTTAAATTTGATTTTTATCTTCTCAAAATCATTGTCCATTGATTGACTAAGCTAATATGCAGCAAAAAATATTTTCAAAGTAGTCATTATATAATCATGTGTGATGAAAGGACCTTTGTGCTCAAGAAGGGCTTTTTACACTGGATTGTTTAATGATACCATTCTGAAAGTATATCTTGTTTCTTTGCATCATATGTGCACTCATATGCTTATGTATTAAATGAATCACAATCACAATCACAATTCAAGATGTCTGTTGCATATACCACTTTATTGTTTTGTGTTCCATCTTTCTCTCACATTTCCCTCTACAATATTAGGTACGGTCAACAGTTGTAGAATTGAAGAATGAAATTCGTGTGTTTAGTCAATTATCTGCAACATCTAGCTACCATACTCATGGGTTTGATGAGAAGAAGATAACAACCCATGTTGAGTATTGCAAACATCTGCTTGATGCTGCTAAGGTTCATTGTGAGGCAGCTGAGCGGGAAGAGCAGCAGGACCGCCAGAGATTAGAAGTTGCTCGCCAGGTTAGCTTGGCTAAGGAAGCTCGACGGAAGGCTGAAGAACAGAGGAAATTCTAGGTATGTTACTTATAATGTTACGTGTTGTTCCTATGAATGTCAGCTACTTATTTTTTTCCCTCTAGCTTCTGATGATGTACATATTTTCCCTTGTATTTTGTGGTGAAACAGGCAGAAAAGAGAAAGCAAGAGGATGAACTAAAACAAGTGTAGCAGCAGGAGGAACATTTTCCTGAACATTTTGAGCGGATTAAGGTAAGGAATTTTACCGACCTGTCTCTGATGTCAGGATTACTATTCTTGCAAGATCTAAATTACAATTTTTATGCTTAGAGAAAGTTCTAATATGACAGCTGTCAAGTTTGAGAAACATCGCGAGACATCTGCTTGATGCTGCTAAGGATTAAGTTATAACTTTTCAAGCCACCTCTTAACTTTCTACACCCCCACTCCACATGATGGGCAAGTTGTCATTTGGAAAAATTAAAAGTGGCTCACTCTTGGGCAGAGTTTGCTCCAAGTTCTGGGAGTTATCTAAATGCCTCTACTGTAGAAAGTTAGCTGATTCAACTCCTACGCGTCGGGTGCCAGTATATATCTGAGACATGCTTTCTTCATGCTTTCTTTGAGAGTCTCCCCATCTTTCAGAAGGTTCTGTATATATTCATGTTGATGGTTTACTGATGTAAAACGAAATTCTAAATAGGGAACTTCTAAGAATCTTAAACGATTAATTTTACCAACATGTAATACGGATCAAGTTAGAAATTCAAACAGTTAATCGGTTCGATAAATTTTTAAGAATTGAGTTAAGTGTAACAGGCCCAATTAACAATTCAGTTCTCACAATAAATAATTATATCTCTAAGCGTTCTTAGCAAGTAAAAGATGCAATATCGATATGTACTCTAATTAGCAAGTAGAAACGCTCAGTCTCAATATTTGTGGACGACAGATAAATTAAATAATATAATAGAGATGATAAGGCAATATAATACAAATATTGGAGAATTGGACAGATCTCACCGGGATTGGATATAAGGATCGTCGCCAAGGGGCTCGGGGGCTGTTGGTGGCGGTACAGGGCCGGCGACGGGGCGATAAGGGCGGGGGGGGGCGACGAGTAGTCGCACGGCGTTAACAGTGGGTTGCAGTGGTCGGGGCTTGTGGCGAGGGCGACTTCGACGATTGGCGTAGTCGACCATTAGGATACAGGGGGTGGGGGTGCTCAGGATGGTGATGGCGGGGATCGACGAGGGCACTAGGCAATGGTGGTGACGATGAGGGTGGTGGGGGATGCCGGCGTGGGGTTGTCGAAGGTGAAGGTGAGGGCAACGGGAGTTGGATGTTGGGATTCCAAAGGAAGAAGAAGAGGAGAAGAGGATTAGGGGTTTGGGTTTAATTTGATTTGGGGATTAGGGTTTAGGATTTTAATTTGGGATTGGGGTTTGGGAATTGAAGAGGATTTAGGAATTTAGGGTAGTTTTAGTATTTATCACAAACCCTAAAATTTTATTAGAATTTATCACAAACCCTAATAAGTTGGATCTCAATTGTATCACACAAAAGCGAGATGAAGAGCAAAACTCAACACAATAATTTTTTTAATCAAGAATAGCATACTTTCCTATTACTCTCAAGGTCTATATATAGGCTCAAAACAAATCTTGATACAAATCTCAAAATATTCTAAAATCTCAGAAATATTCTAATGCATAAAAGAAAATTTTAATATGGCTATAATTGCCAAAAAGAAATATGGTACTGAAATAAAATACTAGACTAAACAGAATAGATGTCCTCATCATTCTCTCCGGGTAGGAGAGAGCTTGACCCAGTCGAGTCAAAACTAGTGATCCTGTCATGGTGCTCCAAAAGATCTTGATCCAGTTGCGGGAGCTCCTCACGATCACTGCAAGTGTCCTCCAACTTCGGCTTGTTCTTCCACCTTACCAAATACTTGTGCATACTACCATCTCTTGTAGACATTATATGATCATCTAAAATATTATTCAATTCTTCTGTCGGTGGGTAAATAATATCATGTAGAGAGGTAAATGAGGGAATCTCACCATTAGGCTGCAGGGTGGGCTCATCTATAAGAAAATTTCTATGATTGAATTTTGAGCCTTCATAGAGTAGTAGATCCTCAATATTGAAAGTCTTACTTATGACAAAGCCTTCAGGAAGGTCAACGACATAGGTATTATCATTGATTGTATGAAGAATCTTAAATGGGCCTGCAGCACGTATGTTCAAGTTCTTAACGGATCCAGCTGAAAATCGTTCCGAACAAATCTGAACCATCACTTCGTCACCAACATCAAGAGTTTTAAATTTCCTTCTTGTATCTTTTATTAACGTGTAGTTAAAATTATTCTCATTAATTTTTTTGGAAATTTCTCTATGCAAATCATGAATGCAGAATGCAAATGTGGATGCAGACTCTGTGATTCTGTGATGTTCTAACACAGGGGTAAAATCTATAGGTTGCCAAGTGACTTAGAAAAGGATGGGTGACTCAGGTACACTCAATGGAGCTGACTGAACAGACTGAATATAATTGAGAGACTGGTCATCCCCCTTTTCATCAAAGTCATCGCTTACATTAGGTTCATAAGTAAACTCATTTTCGGGCTCATCAGTAATGGCAGCGGTACCCTCTACTATATTGGTTCTACTGGGGCTGGGACAGTTTCCAGCAACATGGCCGTATCCCTTACATTTATAGCACTTAGGGAGATGATCAATCTTAGAATAGTCTCCTTCGGTGTTCTTACCTGTGTTGTCATTTCTAAGTGAATAGGGATTTGAAGTGTGCTTGCTTGGATAAGACTTGTTGAGAAGATGAGTGCTCAAGTCTAGAGAGATCAATAAGGGTCATTCTAGAGGAATGATCTATTGAATCGCTGCACTTGTAATGGGAACTTACTTTAAGGGAATCCATATCGAGGCAAGGGCATAGGCTTGTTGGATCCTGTAGGCAAGGTAAATAACACTAGATGGGGGGATGAATAGTGTTGTATAAAAAATAATTAAGAAATTGAACTTTTCGTTCTGTCTAATCGACTTAAAAAGAGAATACAGTCGACTGGGCCGTCAGATAAAACGAGTATTTTATACAAGTCTGATCAGTCGATTTATAGAGGAGACTCAGTCGACTTGCCAGACAAATTTTCGAATAAAACACAGAGAAATTGAAATGCAAGTGAAAAAAATACAACCACAGAGAGAGTCAACCACAGAGTACACAGCGATGTATCATGGTTCGGTCCTTCCGACCTACATCCAGTTCCAAGCAACCCACTTGAGATTTTTCACTATTCTTGAAACAAATACAAGAATACCCTACGGCATTTGACAACAACCTTGCCAAGCTCATAGACCTCTCTCACCACTAGAGAGAGCACACCCACTCTACAACCTAGAGTGAAAACCCGACTCTGCAACCTAGAGCCCTACTCTCCAACCGAGATGACTACTCTCACAACCCGAGAGTGAAGAAAAACAATAAAAGAATTACAACAACCTATAGTCTTATTTGTGATTTATGATTTTTGTATGGTGGAGAATAGGTCAACTTCTGAAATCAGTCTAAAACGAATTCAATGTTATACTAGACTGATTTTCAGAGAACCAAGACTTAAAGAATATGAATGCTTTTAGAGTGCTTGTTCTTTTCAAAACCAAAAGCTTGAAAACTTAAGAAACAAATGCTTGGGACCTTTTCATGGTGATTCCTATGCTCTATTTATAGAGAGGAATCATAGGAACGTTGAAGAACAGTTCCTAAAACTGAAATAAAATGGATAGAAATTGTTTTGAATTTGAAAAACAAGTTTTGAAATCAGAAAACTGTCGAAACGGCTTGAACAGTCGACTGGGTTGCCATAATGAGTCAACTGGTCAGAGTTTGAATGAGTTCAGACAGTTTCGTACTAGGACAGTCGACTGGTGCCAAATAGCAGTCGACTGGTACTTAACAGCTGAACTTATTCAAGCTTGTTTCGATATTTTTAAGTTTGTAAAACACTCAATTATTAAAAGATATGTGTGAGTGTGTGTGACAACGCTATTACGGCATTCTAAGACTCGAAGAATGAAAAGTTACAATTGTTACAAGACACTTAATACAACACATTTGAAGCACTTGAGTCATGCCTTGAACTTGAGTCTTTGACTAGAGCTTAAGCCAATGTCTTTATATCATGAAGCTTGCTTGATCAATGTGGCTTGAACTAAGTTCTTTGTGGCTTGATCAATTCTCTTTGAAAGCTTCATTGAATCATCATTGCCTTTGTGTATTACATCATGGTATTGATCTTGATACACCCTGCAATATATAAGTGATAGCACAACTTTGCATTGTGTTGTAGTCATCAAAACCAAGAATCAACAAGGCTGCCGCTAATGAGTCCACATTTCTATGAATTAGCTTGTTCCTAAGGTCGGCTCGTAGTCCAGCTCTAAACCTAGAGAGAGTTTGTTCTTCATTCTCTTTACCAAAGGCCTTGCATCGAATAAGGAAGTCATCAAACTTATCAATATATTCTTGTGTAGATTTGTGAAGTGAATTATTTGCAAGTGTACAAAATTGCAACAAGAAGTATAGTTAAGTGAAAAGAGTGTCGAACCCACAGGGACTAATTATTTTATTGAGTATCGATATTAATAGATGAACTAATATTTGGATAACCGAATTTTAATAAATAAAGCAACTAAATTAAATTAATCTAAAAATATAACTAAATTAATTAAGAGGTGCGAAATCTGAAAATTTGTTATTTATTAATTGCAAAATAAATTCTAGGGTTTTTTATTTCACATAGTTTGTCCCACACAATTTATAACTCCATATAAATTTCTTTTTTTAAGTTGTAGACCAAAATCCCCAAATTATTTAATGTTTTCTCTCGAACAACACCAAAAATATGTCCAACTAACAGTTTGTCATATCTCTATGCAAATTTAATTAATCGAATACTCATCAAGTTCTGTGGATTTCTTAACGGTCACATCAATCGCGGTAAATCATCTTCGCTAAATTAATGGTGTTTAATTTTATAGTTCAAAATCACAAATTATCTCTCGGTCTCTCCATGATCCAATAAATCATGCAAAGTCTGTCAACCAATTGTACGCATTAAGAATAAAAATCAAACATACAACCATGAAAAAATAAAAAAATAATATGAAATTAAAATTGTGTTCTCAAAACTATGCTACATCGAAGCCCTAGAAAAATAAAATTAGTTCATAATGGTTTTGCAACTAACAAACATTGTCTTGGATTGCATTATAAAATTAGAGAGAAAGAAAAGAGATACAGGAAAGAACAATTTTGTAAAAAAAAATTTGCAAACCGAACGCATCGAAAAGCGCGCAGCCAAGTTGCACAAAAGTTTCCCCAATCTCTCTCTCCTCTGTCGTCTTTGAATTCCGCACCGAACCGCTGACGTCAGCACAAACCCAAACGCCTCTGAGCCGCTATCCCGTCCTGCCTGACATCGAACTCAGCACCGCTGAGTCAGCGATGCCACGTCACCGCCTTGTCTCCTTCTCTTCTTTTTTGTCTTGAGTTCCGCGCCAACACAACAGAAGCAGGACGCCCTTATCTCTCCCACTCTTCTCTCTGTTTCGTCTTGGTTTTCGCGCCCTACGTGAAGTCCAACAGAGAGAGAGCAGAGAGCTCTGCTCTGTTATATATATATATATATATATATATATATATATATATATATATATATATATATATATATATATATATATATATATATATAGTTTATTAATGAGTAGCCGTCACGTCGCTGTTGAGTTCCACTTTGATCTCTCTCTTGGTGTTGTATTTATAGGCATACAGATGGGAGAATTAGGGTTTACTTTTACAGAAAAACCCCCCTCTTCTTCATTTATTTATTTCCTTCCATGATTTGCTCTTTATTTCTTTCTCCTTTTTCTTCTCTTTCTTTTTCTTCAAGCACGTGCTGCACGCAAATAAAATAAATCCGAAATTAGGATTTAAAAATAAAATTAAAATTAATTAGTTTAAACTAACTAAAAAATATATTAGCTTATTTACACCCTTTTAAAATTGTTTATTTCTTTTTCTGCTCAATTAGCAAAACAAAATTTTTATCTTGTTTTTCACACAGCCCAAAATGTAAAATTTAAAATTCAACAAAACAATAAAAATTAATAAATCAATAGTTTTGCTTTGTTCGTTGATTTTTTCCAAAAATCTTCACTTTTTGCATCAAAAATCTTATTTCTTCAAAAATAATTAATTACTTGAAATCTTATGGAAATAAGATAAATTATAAACAAGATAAACGAAAACAAGCAATTTTTATAGGTAAATGAGTACAAATATTTGTATAAAAATTAGACACATCAAATACCCCCAAACTTAAGATTTTGTTTGTCCTCGAGCAAAAAGTAAACTCATAGATCAATGAATAATAATCATAAGTAGGCTCGACTCATCATACAAGCATCAAAATTTTAATTAAAATATAAATAATAGAAAATAAAGTAAAATGAAGCATACTCACTTTCTCTAGTGCAATTATTTATTCATAATTCCCAACTCAATCATAATTGTCATGCAATTAATGTAATTATAGTATGTAACAACTTCATCTGTGATTTCTCCTTCCCACTACTACAAACCGAATAGCAAACATTTTTTTTTCCCTCTAAGTTGTCACTTGTCTTTCGAGGCAAATGCAAACATTTGTGATGAATTCACCCAGTTACTCAACAATTCACAAACTTAGAGTGCTTTGCATACTTATATTTCAAGTTGTCATTTGATGTAAAAGTAAACATTGGTGATGAATACCCCTAATTACTAAGCAACTGAAAACATTGGAGTAGATTGACTTTATTCAAAAAAAATATATTTTTTATTTTATTTTTTTTACTCTATCTATTTAAACTCTGTTTAGGACAAGATCAAAGGGGATAATCACAAGAAAAAAGCATCACATTTTTCTTTTATGTATAATCGATTACATGACTCTCACATTTGTGTAAGAAATTTTGAAATTCAATGATCCTAAAATAAATGGGTATGCTAAATCTTGCTTTATAAGAAATTGTCTATTCTAAAAAAAATTCAATGCTTTACACAATAAAGAACTCAAAAGTGTAATGGTGATCCTAATTGAAATCCCTTTTTGTTTTGCTTTTCTTTTTAAAAAAATATTAAAAAAATAAAATTGTAACCCTTCCCCCAAACTTGAATATCACATTGTCCTCAATGGGAAAGAAAAAAGGAAAACAAAAAGAATGCAAAAAGTTCAGAATTTCTCCCCTGATTCGTCTTAAAAATTCTACACGCGCGGCGTTCAGTGTTTCAGCGATATCTAGAGATGTAGGTGTCCAAATGGGCTGATTTTTTTTTGCTGGAAAGCTAAGACAATTGTCTACAGTTTCTTTTTGAAGCACTTTTCCATATTCGGACACCATACTACTCAAAAACAGCCATCAATGTAGGTGTATAAAACAGCTCCGCCTGGCGACTTTCAACCTTATGCAATCCTACAAAAGAAAATCAAAAATTAAAATAAAAATAAACTAAAAGAAAATTTTAATCTAAATGAAGTAAAAGAAAACATGGGTTACCACCCAAGAAGCGCTAAATTTTAAGTCTCCAACCAAACTTGATAGTGAGATGGTTATGTGACGCCAAGATCCAACAACATCAAAATATCTTTTCTAATACTTCTCTTCAAATGTGGATCAGGTTCAAGCTCTAGTTTGAGTCGTTTCTTTCTTGATGATGACATCTTTGATATCCTCACCTCTTTGAATTTTTGCTAAAAAAATGAATGAATAAATGGTGCAGCATCCAAATACATAACACATTCTGAAATTTTTTCTTTTTCAGATTCAAGGCTTGCTGAATTGATTGGACATACTTTTATAGGCAACTTTTCGACTTTGGCCTTATGTTTCTCGCCCACAATTAAATCTGTTTCACTTACTTGAAAACACGACTGTTTTTCGGTAGGAAACTTCATGAATTTAAAGACATCAAAAGTTACTTGTTCATGCTCCGTTTGTTCCTTCATAATTGGTTCGTAATCTTCTTCCTTTTCAACCATATTTTGTTCGCAATTTTCTTCTTGTAGTTTCTCAATTTTCCTCCCGCTTCTTAGTATTATTGCATTGACATGCTCATTGGGATTAACCACTGTGTTGCTTGGTAATGTTCCTGCCGTTCTTTCATTAAGAATATTTGAAATTTGACCAATTTGAACCTCAAGATTGCGAATTGAAGCTGAAGTTGAAGTTGCAACATTTTGGATTGCCATATTTGTCTTCTGCATGTATTGTTCTGTCTTCTGCATGTAGTGCATAAACATATCTTCAAGTGTCGACTTCTTTTCTTACTGTGAAAATTTTTGAGGTGGTCTAATTGCTCCCCCTTGATCGTTGTTCCATGGATAATTGGGGTGGTTTTTTCATCCTGGATTGTATGTGTTTACATAATGATTGTTTTGCATTTGGAAGTTTGACACAAAATTTTTATGTTCGGCATTTGATGGAGCAAAAGGGTTTCCCACTTGACAATCTGTACTTGAGTGATTTCCTGCACAAAGATTACAAATTATATTAGATTGAATTGCATTAAAATTCATATTTCCTATTTGTTTAGATAAAATATCATTTTTTGCATTTAAAGTAGAAATAGGATCAAGTTCAAAAACTTCAGCCACTTTTCTTGGCATTGTTCTCTCTGAAGAATACTAGTAACTATTAGATGTCATCTCCTCTAAAAGTTCATAGGTTGCTTCGTAAGTTTTGCTCATAAGTGCACCTCCAGCTGCTGCGTCAACCATAGAAAAATTTGGAACTCCCAAACCATTATAGAATATTTGAATTTGCAGCTATTTTGGTAGTTCATGATGAGGACACTTTCTCAATAACTCTTTATACCTCTTCCATGCATCATACAAAGACTCGGTCTCAAATTGAATAAATGTGGTAATGTCATTTCTTAGCTTCGTTGTCTTTGCCGGTAGAAAATACTTAGTTAGAAATTTTTGTGCAAGTCCCTCCCAAGTAGTAATACTGCCAGGTGGCAAAAAATTTAGCCAAGCCAAGCATTATCTCTTAGTGAAAAAAAGGAAAGAGTCTCAATCGAATTGCATCATCCAATACTCTGTTGTGCTTGAATGTGTCACAAATTTCTAGAAAGTTTGCAATGTGAACGTAAGGATCCTCGTGCGGTAGTCCCCAAAATTGAACAATCTGTTGAATCATTTGAATAATCGCCAGTTTAATCTCAAAATTGTTAGCTTCAATAACTGGCCTCTTTATGCTTGATGTTGCTTCATAAAATGAGGGCATAGCATAGTCTCTCAAAGCCTTGTTCTTGTAATACCCTAAACTTTCATTTTAATAAAAATATTGTTTTTCACGTGTTGTGCACATGCAAATTTCATGTGTATATTATTTATTTATTTTATATATAAAATTTTATTTTTAGCATGAACAATTATTTTTCCTTTCCTTTATTTTCTAAAAGCCTATTTCTAAAGCCTAAAACACTATTTTATTTGTTTGAGCCCACTTTAATAAATTATTAATTTATTGTCTTGGTCCACAAACCTAAGCCCACTAATTGTGAAGCCCACAAATTTAATAAATCAATTAAATGGTCACACTTGTCATGTAGAGACAAATGATGAACATTTTGATTAATTAAATTGTACGAACTTCTAAATAGGGGTACTAGGTGGCACGTGCAATGCACACTCTTTGGGACCGGGATGTTCTAGGAGAGATAAAGAGTGTGGGTGTGTGTGCATGGGTGGTTACTTTGTGCATGGGTAGTTGCTACAACTTTCTCCCCTATCCTAGCCCTCCATTCTATAACTATCCAACCAAACCTAGCCCTCCAATCTATTCTAAAATTAGTATAAATACCCCCCCCCCCCCTCCCTCATACATGTTTTCTACATTAATAATCTATTGAAAGAAGAGAGCATTATATAGGAGTTATATATTAGTGTGTGAGTGTGAGTGTATGTGTGTACCCCCATTGGAGGCTGGCCATTCTCTACTTGGAGCTCTCGGTTTTTTTGGCAAGGAGCAAGGGAAGGAGTTCGTTGCACCGCGATCTAGGAGGAGGATGCACTCTCTCGCATTCTAGGAGGCTCTAGGGGATTTTCTTAATTGGTTTTCTTCAAAAGGTGGGTGTTTCTCATGACTTCTAGAGTAGAAATCATGCTAGGGAATGAAATTGAACTGTTATTATAAGCTACTAGTTGAAATGAAATGCATGCTCGCCTAATTAGAAGAAAATTGATAATTAGAAAATGCGTGTTGTTTGATTACTAAATTTATTAACTATGAGTAAAAGTATATGTTCTCATTGTTATAAACATTAGAATGCATGTTGATTATATTTAAATTGCAATTATGTAAAATTTGCTAGTAAGAAATTGAACCATGCTTATTGATTAAAAAATGCCAAAGTAGATTAGTGTGTTAAAGTTGAATTGATTGAATTGATTTTTAATAGTTGTAATGAAATTCCCAATTGCGATATTTATCATGTGAAAGATTTGAATAAATGAAAAAGAATGTCCTTTTGCATACGAATAAATGAATATATTATGTGTAGACTAATTAATAAAATGGAAGTCTTTACTCACTTATAAAGTTAATTTTTGTGCTCTAAAAATATTTTAGCTATCAATGTGTAATACCCTGATTTTTTCTAATATATGAAAGATTATTTATTTTGTTGCACGTGGTGTGCACGTGTAATATTGTTGGCCATTATTTTCAACATGATGTATAAGAACATTGTTTTTATAAAGTATTTTCCTTAAAGCCCAAATGTTAATTTACTTATTTACTTCCACAAATAACTATTTTGGCCCAATTGATTTTTAAGCCCATGAAATTAATCTTTTATTATTTTTCTACAACTTGTAATGTGTAGCATTCTTTTTTTAGAGACTTATTATTTTATGCACAAGTTTTGTAGGGGTGATTGTGCATGCACGTGCATTTCACATACACGTGCATTGAGCACACCTTTTGGCCGGATTGTGGTGAGTGGGTGTGAGATCATGGGCGGTTAATATAAGGTGTGGGTAGTTTTCACAACTTCCTAGTCCATCCTAGCCCTTGATCTTCCAACTCCCTAGTGCATCCTAACCCTCCATCTCACTCTAATTTGTGTATAAATACCCCCTCTCATTCTCTATTTCTTTTACACTAGATTATTATTGCAAGAGAGGTATTTTGAGAGTTGTGTGTGTGTGTGCTTTCTGTGGGGGACCGAGTAGCATTCTGAAGGCTTCGGTGTCGAACAAGGAGCAAGGAGCAAGGAGTGCTGCACTGCATTGAGGAGCTTTGCTGGATTCGATTACTTCGTCAAATAAGGTGGGTGTTTCTCAGGACTTCTAATGTAAGAATTATATCTTGATTGTGATAATTGTGCCATGTTTCTGAAAAGTAAATTCAACGTATTAGAATTTGCTTGAATATGTTATAATGATAATTGTGGAGAACAATTAGTGAAATAATGACACTACAAAAATGATGATTTTGGTCTGAACAGTCGACTGCCGTAAGGATAAGTCGACTGGTACGAGACATCTGTTACATGTTTGTTAGAAGTTTCATGACCATGCATGTGTATTATTAAAATGAAATAGTAAGACTAAACTCATATTCTTCATGGTATACATGAATAAGGGGCCATGAGCCTGTGGAAAAAGAACTAGTGATGATTAACAAAACTGAGAATGACTGGTGCAGTCGACTGATGTTAAGAACAGTCGACCGATGCATTGGTTAAACTATGAGTATGCCTGTAATTCCATGAAATGAGATATGTTTCTATTGTGATTGTCTTAGTGTAATTGAGAATCATGTTTTACCTCTGCACGAAGGTTATGAATAAGTGTGAATGCATGTTTAAAGTATTTTTCTTAAAGAAAAGATAATGTTAGTAACTTGAAATTCCATGCTGCGATGTTACTGAACAAGTAAGAAGTGTTGTGCTTATGAAACATGAATGCATGTATATTTGATTCCTGATGCAAGTGAATGTAAGAATTGTTGGAAAAATGACCTCTAATTGAAATATGAAATTGCCCAGTCGACTGATTGCGCGTAGCAAGTCGACTGAGCTGAACCTGATAATGTGCTGTTAGAAAAATCCCAGGACAGACGACTGATGGATGAACAGTCGACTGTCACGTGGATAATATTTTGAACATGAAAAGTTACGGACTAGACGACTGGCCGTATGCAGCAGTCGACTCTCCGAGTGTTTATGATGAACTTGTACTTGACTGTACGAGTCGACTGGTATCCTTCCAAGTTGACTGTACAGAGTAAATATTGATATTCCAGTTTTGATTATTGCTGAAAGTTGTTAACTTTATGATTGATGTCAATGAACTGTTATGGCTGTATGAATTTATATGAAAAGAATCATAGATGTGAGTTGAGAATTAAATGAACATGAAAGGCTAACATCATGATAAGAAAGTCTGTGAGACTCTAAACTGAATTATGAGCTGAAAGTGCTCAATTGGAAGTTGTGAATTGTAAATTGAAACGAAGAATAGCTAAGTCTCCCCCGGCAGTGAAATGAATGAAATGAAATGAGAATTGGAAGACCAAGGTTGGTCATGTGTAAATGAAATGAATAAGTCCGGTTTGGTGGAGAGGCTAACTCTAGAGCTTTGATTTGTATTCATGATTCTAATATTTAGTACATAGTGAAGAGGTGATGAAAGTGAGATAAAAACATAAGTATGAGAACTAGAGTTTACGGTGCCGGGTGTGTGAGCCGCAGAATGCATGCTTGATGAGTCAAGACATGGCGCGGGCACAACTCAGAATGATCGGACTTTAGTCACGCTTGTGGGATGTTTGGTGACTGCAAGAGGATCGTGTTCAGGGAGGAGGCTGAATTGCCGCAGAATGCATGCTTGATGAGTCCAGACATGGCGCGGAATTCTACTCCAGGGGCCAGGATACGTGCTTGTACTCATATATCATCTAGGATACTCACTGTAATTACAGAAGTAGATTAAGTCATGGCGAGGGATTGAACCCTACAAAAATGAAGAACGGTTAAGAGGCTTGCCCTCGGACCTATGTAGTATGGGATGCATAGAATCTGAACAAGTGCGCATTAGTGTCATGTAAATTAAGTAATTGCATTAAGGATTAAGTGCACAATCACGACACGACATCATTAAGATTTTCCCCCTTTACTTTAATTGTTATGTGAACAAGTTTGTGATCTGTTAAGAAATGAGATTCATTATACTGCTTCTGGCATAGAGAGGATGGCCATGTATAATTATCGTCGGTTGAATAAACTGACGTACCCACAGTTTGTATGCAGGATAAATTACATGTTAAAGAGGAATGGATGCATAAAGATTTACCATGTTGTTGTACATTTATGTAAATGTTGTATATTCTTACTTCCGCTGTGCAAAATGAAAAGTGTAATATGATGTAAACTCTGATGTAAAGTGAAAAGTTTAAATTCCTTGTAAAATTGTACTGAAGAAAGTGAAAAGATCCTGTAGAACATCTCGAATTCAGTGTTTTTGGGATTCGGGGCGTTACAGAGTGGTATCAGAGCCACGCTTTCTACACTTTCCTGTTGGTACAAATTTATAAGGAACGACACCCTAGATGTGGACATTAGAGTGTGTGTCTGAGTTTGGAGATTTAAATGTAAGTGACTTACATTTGTGTTGCTCTATGACTTATGCTTCTTCCTCTCTATTCTAAGATGGCTGATCACTTCGACCCTGCTGGAGGCGACGACTGGCATATCATTGAGGAAGAGTACCATCCTATGACAGGCTGATTCTGAGGACGAGTATCACCCTGGGCAAGCAGATTCTGATGAGGACGAGTGGCCTGAATCTCGAGAGATTACCCCACCTCCGGATTCGTCTAACGATTCTTCTTCCGATGAAGAAGAGGGACCAGCTCTGAGTAGCACTGTGGCTTCTCTTCAGAGGCAGGTGGAGACTCTGAAGGATAGAGTTGGAGTATTGGAAGCTCAACTGGCGAAGCGAAAGGACGATTTTTCTGTTCTCAGTCACCGAGTTTGGGAACTTGAGAAGAGAAAGAATCTGACAGATGTGCTGAAGGATGAAGTCGATGAACTACGGGATGAACTTCGAGCAGCGAAAAGGACCCGTAGGGATTAGATTGTCTTAGTTTCTACTATCTTCTATTCTGATGTTAAGAAATGTTTTTAATTCGAATGTATAAACTTTGGAATTCAATGAAATGCAAGTTGGTTTAAGTTCTTGTCTTATACTTCGAATTTAATGGATCTTTTGCATCAGAATATGTCGAGAAGAGGAGCTAGGAGTGGGGAAGGTTTGGATCTGGAGACCGAGCTTGCAAGGGTTTACCAGATGCTGAATGTAGTGGCTATGAACCAAGGAAGGGGGCCTGTGAATCCAGTGCCCGAGGCGATTAAGCTGGTGGAATCGTTCAAGAGAATGAAACCACCTGTATTCGAGGGTAAGTCAGACCCAGATGCGGCTGACAACTGGATTCGGCAAGTGGAGACAATCTTTGAGGTGTTGGAGACACCGGAGGGCAGCAAGGTCAAGTTGGCGACTTTGCAATTGGAGAAGGATGCGGCTGTTTGGTGGCAGTCGATGAAAAGGACCATGGGAGGTATAGTGCTGGGCTGGGAGAAATTTCTAGAGGAATTCCACAGTCACTATTTCCCCTCCGATGTTCAGGAGAAGAAGGCCATGGAGTTTCTGTCACTTCAGCAAGGCAGCATGTCAGTGAGGGAGTATGAGACTAAGTTCACTTAGCTCTCTAGGTATGCTCCAGAACTGGTGATGGATGAGGCTAAGAAGGCTCGCAAGTTCGAGCATGGACTGAGACCAAGCTTGAGATCCCGGATGATACCTCTTGGTATCAGGCAATTTGACAAGTTGGTCAAGAGGGCGGCAGCAATGGAGGCAGATATGGAGCAGTTCCATATTGCTCAGCACCAGAGGAACAACTGGCAGTCCGGGAAGAGGCCCGCCAATTCTGGGAGTTTCAAGGTGCAACCATCTGCACAGAGGTTCAAACCGACAGGGGCGAACGCTATTGGTGTGGCTGGAGGACCTGGAAACAATGTGGTGAGACCTTCTGCAGTCACTTGCTACAACTGTGGTGAAGTGGGACATTACCAATCTCGATGTCTCAAACCACGGGCTGGCAATCACAATGTGCCAATACAGCAGACTAGGAAGAGGCCGTACCAACCAGGGCGAGTATTTGCTTTGACGGAAGTTGATGCCGAGGAAGCAGATCAGGTCATCTCTAGTACGAGGGCTGATGTTTAGTGGTTTTTGTCATTTCTTCTTCCCGTTCATATTGTGAAACTGTTATGTAATGGTGTGTATTATATAACAGGAGAACTCTATCTTAATGGAATGAAAGCTGTTGTATTGTTCGATACTGGATCCTCTCATACTTTTGTGTCTCCTAAGTTTGCTAAAGTGTTGGGAGTGGAACCGAAGACTTTTCCAGGCAAGATCTTAGCAGTAGCTACTCCATCAGGGGAAACTTTGACCACTGATCGGTATTACGCTGATTGCGAGATCGTGATTGGAGATCGAATCTTTGGCATCGATTTGATCGAGCTGACTATCTTGGGAGTCGATGTTATCATTGGCATTGATTGGATGTCGGTGTACAGTGCAAGCATCGAATGCAAGACCAAGACGGTAACAGTGAAGGCTCCAGGTGGACCTGAAGTCACTTTCCAAGGGAAGCAGAAGTGTGCTAAGCTGGTGGCAACTATCCGCAAGGAAGAGACTCCTGTGGAATTGCAAGAAATTCCTGTGGTTCGGGACTATCCGACTGTGTTCTTGGAAGATTTTCCTGGGTTACCTCCGCATCGTGATGTAGAGTTCAGCATCACTGTTCAGCCGGAAAGTGCACCAATTTCTAAGGCACCATATAGGATGGCTCCAGTAGAACAGGATGAGGTGAAACGGCAGATTGAGGAACTGTTGGAGAAAGGCTTTATTCAACCTAGTGCGTCACCTTGGGGAGCACCAGTGCTTTTGGTAAAGAAGAAGGATGGATCGATGAGAATGTGCATCGATTACCGAGAGCTGAATAAGGTCACTGTTCAGAAGAAGTATCCGATTCCTCGAATTGATGATTTGTTCGATCGTCTACAAGGAGCAGCTGTATTCTCCAAAATAGACCTTCGATCAGGATATCACCAAGTGCGAGTGAAAGCTGAAGATGTGCACAAAACTGCATTTAGAACTCGGCATGGGCATTACGAATTCTTAGTTATGCCATTCGGAGTGACGAATGCACCCACAATCTTCATGAATTTAATGAACAGAGTTCTGAGGCCGTTTATTGATTCTTTCGTCGTGGTGTTCATCGACGATATTCTCGTGTACTCCAAGTCAGAAGAGGAGCACACCGAGCATCTTGCAGCAGTGTTGAAGAAGCTGGATGAGCAGAAGTTGTATGCCAAGTTATCCAAGTGTGATTTCTGGAAATCTGAAGTGGCATTCCTAGGTCACATCCTTTCTAAGGAGGGAGTGGCAACTGACCCTCAGAAGATAGAGGCAGTGAGAGATTGGGCTAGGCCTACTACAGTGAAGGAAGTCAGAAGTTTCCTTGGGATGACTGGATACTACAGGAGATTCATTCAAGGTTATGCTCAGATAGCTGTACCGCTTACTGGACTAACCAAGAAGAATGTGAGCTTCAAGTGGACTGAGCAATGTGAGGCGAGCTTTCAGGAGTTGAAAGAGAAACTGACTACTGCACCTATTTTGGCTTTGCCTAGAGCAGGTGTTGAGTGTGATGTTTATAGCGATGCTTCACATCGTGGGCTTGGTTGTGTCTTAATGCAAGAACGTAGAGTAATCGCTTATGGGTCTAGGCAACTACGACCACATGAGAAGAATTACCCGACTCATGATCTAGAGTTGGCTGCGATTATCTTTGCCCTAAAGCAATGGAGGCACTATGTGTACGGTGAGAAGTTGAATATGTACACGGACCACAAGAGCTTGAAGTATATATATCAGCAGAGGGATCTCAATCTGAGGCAGCGGAGATGGTTAGAAGTGCTCGAGGATATGCGACCTGAGATCAAGTATCATCCTGGAAAGGCTAATGTTGTTGCTGATGCACTTAGTCGCAAGAGCAGTTTGGCCAGTTTGATTACGACTCAGAAGCATCTGATTGGGGAATTGGATCTAGCAGGTATTGAGGTCGTCTTGCAACGATTGGAAGCATCTTTGGCTCAGTTGAGGCTTCAGCCTACTCTGAATGGAAGGATCATTGCAAGTCAGGAGGTTGATGCTGATATTTTGGAGATGAAGGAGCAGGTTAGTGCTGGCAGGTTGTCCGGATTTCAAATCAGGGATGAAGTGCTGTGGTTCGGAGATAGGCTGTGTGTTCCAAATCAGGCGGACCTGAAACAGAGTATTCTTCAGGAGGCGCATGCTACTCTTTTGTCGGTACATCCTGGGAGTACTAAGATGTACAAAGACATCTAACAGCATTTCTGGTGGTCAGGTTTGAAGCGGGATGTGGCTGAATTTGTTGCGAAGTGTGAGGTTTGTCAGCAAGTCAAGGCCGAAAACCAAAGACCCGGAGGTCTATTACAGCCGTTACCTATTCCGGAATGGAAGTGGGATAACATCAGTATGGATTTCATCACGGGATTGCCTAAGAGTCCTAAAGGCAATGATGCGATTTGGGTTATAGTCGATCGACTAACCAAGTCCGCTCACTTTTTGGCGATGAAACTCACTGCTTCGATGGACAAGTTGGCTGAGTTGTATGTTGGTGAGATTGTCCGACTTCATGGTGTTCCCTCAACTATTGTGTCTGATCGAGATGCGCGGTTTACTTCGCATTTTTGGAGGAGTCTTCAGACAGCTTTGGGTACCAAGACAGATTTCAGCACTGCTTTTCATCCGCAAACCGATGGGCAGACCGAGAGAGTCAACCGTATTCTTGAGGATATGCTTCGGTATTGTATACTAGACTTTGGAGGCAGTTGGGAAAGGCATTTACCGTTGGTGGAGTTTGCCTACAACAACAGTTTTCAGGCTAGCATCGGAATGGCACCGTACGAAGCTTTGTATGGCAGGAAGTGCAGAACACCTGTTTGTTGGTTTGAAGTTGGGGAGCGTCAGTTGTTTGGTCCTGAGCTTGTGCAGCTAACTTCTGAGAAGATTGTTCTGATCAGAAAAGGTTGGTGGAAGCTCAGAGCAGGCAGAAAAGCTATGCAGACAACCGGAGAAGGGACCTTGAGTTTGAGGTTGGTGACTTCGTCTTTCTGAAGGTATCACCCAGTAAAGGTGTGGTTCGATTTGGCAAAGGCGGGAAGTTAGCCCCGAGGTTTATAGGCCCGTATAAGATATTGAAAATGATCGAGAAAACTGCTTATCGGCTTGAATTACCGGAAGAGTTGTCTCAGGTGCACAATGTCTTCCATGTGTCTATGCTGAGAGGTTATATTCCAGACCTGAGTCATCACTTGCCTGAAGTGCCGGAAGGTTTGCAGTTAGACCTGAATTACATCGAGTCTCCTGTCGAGATTGTTGACCGTAGGGAGAAAGTCTTGAGGAATAAGACGATACCGATTGTCAAAGTAGTCTGGAGAAACCACTTGGTTGAAGAGGCTACTTGGGAATCTGAGGAGAAGATGTTGAAGGATTATCCTGAGCTTTTTGCTTGATTGTATCTTTGTATCTTTTGCTCTTGTTGTTGTGTTTTTCTTTTTTTCTCGCTCTTGGTTGTAGTTCCGGGGACGGAACTATTCTAAGGAGGGAGTGATGTAATACCCTGATTTTTTCTAATATATGAAAGATTATTTATTTTGTTGCACGTGGTGTGCACGTGTAATATTGTTGGCCATTATTTTCAACATGATGTATAAGAACATTGTTTTTATAAAGTATTTTCCTTAAAGCCCAAATGTTAATTTACTTATTTACTTCCACAAATAACTATTTTGGCCCAATTGATTTTTAAGCCCATGAAATTAATCTTTTCTTATTTTTCTACAACTTGTAATGTGTAGCATTCTTTTTTTAGAGGCTTATTATTTTATGCACAAGTTTTGTAGGGGTGATTGTGCATGCACGTGCATTTCACATACACGTGCATTGAGCACACCTTTTGGCCGGACTGTGGTGAGTGGGTGTGAGATCATGGGCGGTTAATATAAGGTGTGGGTAGTTTTCACAACTTCCTAGTCCATCCTAGCCCTTGATCTTCCAACTCCCTAGTGCATCCTAACCCTCCATCTCACTCTAATTTGTGTATAAATACCCCCTCTCATTCTCTATTTCTTTTACACTAGATTATTATTGCAAGAGAGGTATTTTGAGAGTTGTGTATGTGTGTGCTTTCTGTGGGGGACCGAGTAGCATTCTGAAGGCTTCGGTGTCGAACAAGGAGCAAGGAGCAAGGAGTGCTGCACTGCATTGAGGAGCTTTGCTGGATTCGATTACTTCGTCAAATAAGGTGGGTGTTTCTCAGGACTTCTAATGTAAGAATTATATCTTGATTGTGATAATTGTGCCATGTTTCTGAAAAGTAAATTCAACGTATTAGAATTTGCTTGAATATGTTATAATGATAATTGTGGAGAACAATTAGTGAAATAATGACACTACAAAAATGATGATTTTGGTCTGAACAGTCGACTGCCGTAAGGATAAGTCGACTGGTACGAGACATCTGTTACATGTTTGTTAGAAGTTTCATGACCATGCATGTGTATTATTAAAATGAAATAGTAAGACTAAACTCATATTCTTCATGGTATACATGAATAAGGGGCCATGAGCCTGTGGAAAAAGAACTAGTGATGATTAACAAAACTGAGAATGACTGGTGCAGTCGACTGATGTTAAGAACAGTCGACCGATGCATTGGTTAAACTATGAGTATGCCTGTAATTCCATGAAATGAGATATGTTTCTATTGTGATTGTCTTAGTGTAATTGAGAATCATGTTTTACCTCTGCACGAAGGTTATGAATAAGTGTGAATGCATGTTTAAAGTATTTTTCTTAAAGAAAAGATAATGTTAGTAACTTGAAATTCCATGCTGCGATGTTACTGAACAAGTAAGAAGTGTTGTGCTTATGAAACATGAATGCATGTATATTTGATTCCTGATGCAAGTGAATGTAAGAATTGTTGGAAAAATGACCTCTAATTGAAATATGAAATTGCCCAGTCGACTGATTGCGCGTAGCAAGTCGACTGAGCTGAACCTGATAATGTGCTGTTAGAAAAATCCCAGGACAGACGACTGATGGATGAACAGTCGACTGTCACGTGGATAATATTTTGAACATGAAAAGTTACGGGACAGACGACTGGCCGTATGCAGCAGTCGACTCTCCCGAGTGTTTATGATGAACTTGTACTTGACTGTACGAGTCGACTGGTATCCTTCCAAGTCGACTGTACATAGTAAATATTGATATTCCAGTTTTGATTATTGCTGAAAGTTGTTAACTTTATGATTGATGTCAATGAACTGTTATGGCTGTATGAATTTATATGAAAAGAATCATAGATGTGAGTTGAGAATTAAATGAACATGAAAGGCTAAGATCATGATAAGAAAGTCTGTGAGACTCTAAACTGAATTATGAGCTGAAAGTGCTCAATTGGGAGTTGTGAATTGTAAATTGAAACGAAGAGTAGCTAAGTCTCCCCCGGCAGTGAAATGAATGAAATGAAATGAGAATTGGAAGACCAAGGTTGGTCATGTGTAAATGAAATGAATAAGTCCGGTTTGGTGGATAGGCTAACTCTAGAGCTTTGATTTGTATTCATGATTCTAATATTTAGTACATAGTGAAGAGGTGATGAAAGTGAGAGAAAAACATAAGTATGAGAACTAGAGTTTACAGTGCGGGTGTGTGAGCCGCAGAATGCATGCTTGATGAGTCAAGACATGGCGCGGGCACAACTCAGAATGATCGGACTTTAGTCATGCTTGTGGGATGTTTGGTGACTGCAAGAGGATCGTGTTCAGGGAGGTGGCTGAATTGCCGCAGAATGCATGCTTGATGAGTCAAGACATGGCGCGGAATTCTACTCCAGGGGCCAGGATACGTGCTTGTACTCATAGATCATCTAGGATACTCACTGTAATTACAGAAGTAGATTAAGTCATGGCGAGGGATTGAACCCTACAAAAATGAAGAACGGTTAAGAGGCTTGCCCTCGGACCTATGTAGTATGGGATGCATAGAATCCGAACAAGTGCGCATTAGTGTCATATAAATTAAGTAATTGCATTAAGGATTAAGTGCACAATCACGACACGATATCATTAAGATTTTTCCCCTTTACTTTAATTGTTATGTGAACAAGTTTGTGATCTGTTAAGAAATGAGATTCATTATACTGCTTCGGGCATAGAGAGGATGGCCATGTATAATTATCGTCGGTTGAATAAACTAACGTACCCACAGTTTGTATGCAGGATAAATTACATGTTAAAGAGGAATGGATGCATAAAGATTTACCATGTTGTTGTACATTTATGTAAATATTGTATATTCTTACTTCCGCTGTGCAAAATGAAAAGTGTAATATGATGTAAACTCTGATGTAAAGTGAAAAGTTTAAATTCCTTGTAAAATTGTACTGAAGAAAGTGAAAAGATCCTGTAGAACATCTCGAATTCAGTGTTTTTGGGATTCGAGGCGTTACACAATGTGTAAGCAAGCATCATAGTAGTAAATTATGTGTGAAATCATCTTTAATTATGAACAATTACATATTAGTTTTCAAATTTCTAAATAGTGTTCATAAAATGCAAACTAAGGCTAAATACATATTTTAAAAGAGGGAAAAATATCTTTAAATATACTGGCTATTGTTAAATTAAATGTATTTTATTTCTGGACATTTTTGTTTTCAAAAGAGGAGAAAAAGAGGCAAACTCGTTTTTGAGAAATTTTTAAAGTATAGCTTGAACAGAGAATTAAGATCAAAACTTATTTTGTATACCTTCCAATCGACATGTCCACTTAGACCAACTAGTCGAAGAGACTTGGGTTCGCTACAGTAGTCGGAGGTCTCGAGTTCGATACCCCAAATGCGTTTTATTTTGTTGTTTTGTTAAAAAAATCCAAATCTCCGAGAACAGAACACATAGGGCTTATAATCCCTAGTTAAATCGATGGGCAGCTGTGGCGCTTTGGTCTTGTGCGCTGTCTGCCTCACTGCTGGTCACTAGTTCGAATCTTGGTGGGTTTGGAGTTTAGGGAAAAAAAATTTTTTTTTGATATTTTGAATTAAAATGGACTTTTAAAATAGAATAAAAATCGGAAAAATTATGGATTAAATTCTGAAAAATTATTGGAACTTATTAGGAAATATTTATACAACTTTTGAAGAAGTGTGAATAAGAAATTGGGGTTTTTGCAAAAAAAAGGACTCATTTTTTAAATTGAATTACTTTTTAAACAAAGAAAAATAAATAAAGATTTTGGGTTATAAAAGAGGAATTTTTGAAGTTGTGACGTGTGTGATTAAATGGAATTATAAAAATGTGTTTGTAGTAAGATTTGATATGTGAATAATAGATGTGTGGAACACATAAATTATTGGTGATTATTAATTGAAATTGACTCTTGCATATGGATTGCACGTGAAATTGAATTATAGATTGTGATGAATTATGAAAGATATGAATACATGAGTACTATGCTTTTGAAACATGAACTATGATTAATCATGAAAAGATCTTGTGAGTATGACATTCTAATTATGAGTTGAAATTGAGAATTAGGGTATAGCCAAGCCTTATACCGGCAAAGAAAGAATTATGAAATGATATTTTGAAATGAGAATACCAAGGTTGGGTCATGTGAAATTAAATGAATAAGACCGGTATAGTGGAAGTGCTACATTCTAAGAGATTGATTTTATTCATTATTCAATTAAATTAAGGATTAGATACATAGTGAAGACATGATGAAAGTAAGAGAAAAATATTGAGTATGAGGGCCATTGGATTGGCAGCGTGAGAGTATTCACAGGATGTCCCATGATGAGTCATAATAGGGCATGGATACTGTTCCAGAGTACCGTCCCGGTGGCGATGCTCATGGGGTATTTGACGACTGCAGGTGGTGTCATTTCTATGGTAGGAGCTGAATTACCACAGGATGCCTGCATGATGAGTCATGTGACAGTACGTTGAGATTCCCTCCAGGGCGCCTAGACATGAGTTCGTAGGTCAGAAAACATCTCGGATACTTACCGTAGTTACATTAGTAGATTAAGTCATGGCGAGGAATTGAACCCTAGAAGATGAAGAACGGTTAAGGACTTGCCCTCGGACCTATGTAGTATGGGCTGCATAGACTCTGAACAAGTGCGCATTAGTGTCATATAATATAAATAAATGCATTAAGGACTAAGTGCACTTTCACAACACGACATCAATAGGATAGTCCTCTTTAGCTTTGTTTGTGACAAGTTTATGTTTGTTAAGAAATGAGAATCGTTATACTGTTTCTGGCATAGAGAGGATGGCTGTGTATAATATTTCATCAGTTGAATGAACTGACGTGCCCACAGTTTTATATGCAGGGTAAAGATGATTGACACAATTGAAGTATGCATGCTGCGCAAGACTATTTTAAATTTTGTTTCATGTAATTTATTGTAATATTGCTTCCACTGTGATAATGTACAAGTGTAATGTAACTCTGATAAAAGAAAAGTTTTTATTTCCTTGTAAAATTGTATGAAAGAAGTGTAAAGATCCTGTGGAACTCGAATTCAGTTGTATTTTGAAATTCGGGGTGTTACAGAGTGGTATCAGAGCACACTTCTAAGTAGTACAAATTTATAAGGAATGACACCCTAGAAGTGGACATTAGAGTGTGTGTTGAGTCTAGAGATTTAAATGTAAGTCACTTACATTTGCGTTGCTCTATGATTTATGCTGCTTCTTCCTCTCTATCTTTAAGATGGCGGACCACTTCGACCCAGTTGGAGATGACAATTGGCACATCATTGAGGAAGATTACTACCCCGGGCAAGCTGATTCAGACAAGGAAGATCCCGAAGAAGTGGGAGAGGAATGTCCTGAGTCCCGAGTGATCACTCCACCTACGGATTCATCTGATGATTCTTTTGACGAAGGAGAACCAGTTCCGAAATATCTCATTATGTCTCTTCAGAGGCAGGTAGAGACTCTGCGGAAGAGAGTCGGACTATTGGAGGCTCAGTTGGCGAAGCGCAAGGATGATTTTGCAGTTCTCAGCCATCGTGTTTTGGAACTCGAGAAGAGGAAAAACATGACCGATATACTGAAGGAGGAAGTGGAGGAACTATGGGGAGAGCTTCGTGA
The DNA here is from genome assembly GCA_017893485.1 of Hemerocallis citrina. Taxonomy (NCBI): domain Eukaryota; kingdom Viridiplantae; phylum Streptophyta; class Magnoliopsida; order Asparagales; family Asphodelaceae; genus Hemerocallis; species Hemerocallis citrina. Next base: position 202,350,973 of record CM030362.1, read on the forward strand.
AGCCAACAGGAACCGTAGGAGTTAGACCGTTTTATCATCTACTGCTTTCATTTTGATGTCAGAAATATTTTAAATTCGAATGTATAAAGTTTGAAATTCAATGAAATGAAAAGTTGATTTAAGATTCATGTTTTATACTTCAAATTTAATGGACTTTTTGCATCAGAATATGGTTGGAAGACGAGCTCGAAATGGTGAAGGTCTGGACTTGGAACGGAGCTAGCGAGGGTCTATCAGATACTCAATACCGTTGCCATGAATCAGAATCAGGGATGGGTGCCTGCGAATCCAGTACCCGAAGTAATCAAACTTGTGGAATCATTTAAACGGATAAAACCATCGGTGTTTGAGGAGAAGTCAGACCCTGACACGGCTGACAATTGGATCCGGCAGGTAGAGACTATCTTCGAAGTCTTGGAGACCCCGGAGGGCAGCAAGGTGAAGTTGGCGACTCTGCAATTCGAGAAGGATGCGGCTGTATGGTGGCAGTCGATGAAGCGGACGATGGGAGGCTTGGTTCTTGGCTGGGAGGATGTTTAGAGTGTATCTGTTGTTTTCTTTTTCCTGTAAATTAGTGAATTGTTATATGACGAGTATGTGTTATGTAACAGGAGAACTTATTCTGAATGGAAAGAAAGCTATTGTTTTGTTCGATACTGGGTCTTCTCATACTTTTGTATCACCTAAATTTGCTAAAGTTCTGGGAGTCGAACGGAAGATTTTTTCAAGCAAGGTTTTAGCAGTAGCTACTCCGTCAGGGGAAACTTTAACCACTGATCGGTATTATGCTGACTGTGAGATCGTGATTGGAGATCGAATTTTCGGGATCGATCTGATCGAGCTGAATGTTTTGGGAGTCGATGTTATCATTGGCATTGATTGGATGTCGGTGTACAGTGCGAACATCGAGTGCAAGACCAAGACAGTAACAGTGAAGGCTCCAGGGGGACTTGAAGTCACTTTCCAAGAAAAAAGGAGATGTTCAGATTTGGTTGCTGCTATCAGCCAGAAGAGATCGATTCCTGTAGAGGTGCAACAGATTCCTGTGGTTCGGGATTATTCGACTGTGTTCTTGGAAGATTTGCCTGGGTTACCCCCGCATCGTGATGTGGAGTTCAGCATCACTATTCAGCCAGGGAGTGCACCTATTTCTAAGACACCGTACAGGATGGCGCCTGTGGAGCAAGATGAGATCAAACGGCAGATTGAGGAACTGTTGGAGAAAGGCTTTATTCAACCGAATGCGTCACCTTGGGGAGCACCGGTGCTTTTGGTAAAGAAGAAAGATGGTTCGATGAGGATGTGCATCGATTACCGAGAGCTGAATAAGGTCACAGTTCAGAATAAGTATCCAATTTCACGAATTAATGACTTGTTCGATCGTCTACAAGGAGCAGCTGTTTTCTCCAAAATAGATCTTCGATCAGGATATCATCAAGTTCGAGTGAAAGCTGAAGACGTGCATAAAACTGCATTCAGAACTCGACACGTGCATTACGAATTCTTAGTTATGCCATTTGGAGTGACGAATGCGCCTGCAATCTTCATGGACATGATGAACAGAGTTCTGAGGCCGTTTATTGATTCTTTCGTGGTGGTGTTTATCGACGATATTCTCGTGTACTCAAGTCGGAGGAGGAGCATACAGAGCATCTGGCAGTAGTTTTGAGGAAGCTTCAGGAGCATGAGTTGTTTGCCAAGTTATCCAAGTGTGATTTTTGGAAATCTGAAGTGGCATTCCTAGGTCACATCCTTTCTAAGGAGGGAGTGGCAACTGATCCTCAGAAGATAGAGGCAGTGAGAGATTGGGCAAGGCCTACGACAGTAAAGGAAATCAGGAGTTTTCTTGGGCTAACTGGATATTACAGGAGATTTATCTAGGGCTACACTCAGATAGCCGTACCGCTAACTGGTCTGACAAAGAAGAATGTGAACTTCAAGTGGACCGAACAGTGTGAGGCAAGCTTTCAGGAGTTGAAAGAGAGGCTGACTACTGCGCCCATTTTGGCTTTGCCTAGAGCAGGTGTTGAGTATGATGTCTACAGCGATGCTTCACATCGTGGGCTTGGTTGTGTCTTAATGTAAGAAGGAAAAGTAATCACTTATGGGTCTAGGCAACTAAGACCGCATGAGAAGAATTATCCGACTCATGATCTAGAGTTGGCTGCGATTATCTTTGCCTTAAAGCAATGGAGACACTATGTGTATAGTGAAAAGCTGAACATGTACACAGACCATAAAAGCTTGAAGTACATCTATCAGCAGAAGGATTTGAACCTGAGGCAAAGAAGATGGCTGGAGGTACTTGAGGACATTCGTCCGGAGATTAAGTATCATCCTGGGAAGGCTAATGTTGTTGCTGATGCACTTAGCTGCAAGAGCAGTCTGGCGAGTTTGATTACAACTCAGAGGCAGCTGGCAGAGAAGTTGGATCAGGCTGGTATTGAAGTTGTTCTACAAGGCTTGGGATCATCTTTAGCTCAGTTGAGGCTTCAACCGACGCTGAATGGAAGGATTATTGCAAGTCAGAAGGAAGATGCAGAGATTCAGAAGATGATGGAGCAGGTTGGTGCTGGCAAGTTGCCCGGATTTCAAAACAGGGACGAAGTGCTGTAGTTTGGAGAAAGGCCGTGTGTTCCGGATCAGTCAGACTTGAAAGAAAGTATTCTTCAGGAGGCACATGCTACTCTTTTTTCAGTACATCCTGGGAGTACCAAGATGTACAAGGACATTAAACAGCATTTCTGGTGGTCAGGTTTGAAGCGGGATGTGGCTGGATTTGTGTCGAGGTGTGAGATTTCTCAACAAGTCAAAGCCGAGAATCAGAAACCTGGAGGTCTATTGCAACCGTTACCTATTCCGGAATAGAAGTGGGATAACATCAGTATGGATTTCATCACGGGTTTGCCTAAGAGTTCTAAAGGCAATGATGTAATTTGGGTCATAGTCGATCGACTGACCAAGTCCGCTCACTTCTTGGCGATGAAACTCACTGCTTCGATGGACAAGTTGGCTGAGATGTATGTTGGTGAGATCGTCAGGCTTCATGGTGTTTCATTGACCATTGTGTATGATCGAGATGCGCAGTTTACTTCGCATTTCTAGAGGAGTCTTTAGACAGCTTTGGGTACCAAGACAGATTTCAGCACTGCTTTTCATCCCCAGACTGATGAGCAGACCGAGAGAGTCAACCATATTCTTGAGAATATGCTTCGGTGTTGTGTACTAGACTTTGGAGGCAGTTGGGATAGGCATTTACCTTTGGTGGAGTTCGCCTATAACAACAGTTTTCAGACTAGCATTGGAATGACGCCGTACGAAGCTCTATATGGCAGGAAGTGCAGGACGCCTGTCTGTTGGTTTGAAGTTGGGGAGCGTCAGATGTTTGGGCCTGAGATTGTGTAACAGAACTCTGAAAAGATTGATCTGATCAGAAAGAGGTTGGTGGATGCTCAGAGTAGGCAGAAGAGCTATGCAGACAACCGGAGAAGGGACCTTGAGTTTGAGATTGGTGACTTTGCCTTTCTAAAGGTATCACCTAGTAAAGGTGTGATCCATTTTGGCAAGGGTGGAAAGTTAGCCCCGAAGTTCATAGGTCCGTATAAGATATTAAAAAGGATCGAGTAAACTGCTTACCAACTTGAGTTACCGGAAGAGTTGTCTCAGGTGCACATTGTCTTTCATGTGTCTATGCTGAGAGGTTACATTCCAGATCCAAGTCATCATTTGCCCAAAGTGCCAGAGGGTTTGCAGTTAGATCTGAGTTACATTGAGCTTTCAGTTGAGATTGTTGATCGTCGGGAGAAAGTCTTGAGGAATAAGACGATACCGATGGTCAAGGTAGTCTGGAGAAACCAGTTAGTTGAAAAGGCAACTTGGGAATCTGAGGAGAGGATGATGAAAGATCATCCTGAGCTTTTTGCTTGATTGTATTTTCTTATTGTGTTTTGTATTTCTCGCTCTTTAACTGTAGTTCCGGGGACGAAACTATTCTAAGGAGCGAGTATTGTAATACCCTAAACTTTAATTTTAATAAAAATATTATTTTTCACGTGTTGTGCACGTGCAAATTTCATGTGTATATTATTTATTTATTTTATTTATAAAATTTCATTTTTAGTATGAACAATTATTTTTCCTTTCCTTTATTTTCTAAAAGCCTATTTCTAAAGCCTAAAACACTATATTATTTGTTTGAGCCCACTTTAATAAATTATTAATTTATTATCTTGGCCCACAAACCTAAGCCCACTAATTGTGAAGCCCACAAATTTAATAAATCAATTAAATGATCACACTTGTCATGTAGAGGCAAATGGTGAACATTTTGATTAATTAAATTGTACAAACTTCTAAATAGGGGTACTAGGTGGCACGTGCAATGCACACTCTTTGGGACCGGGATGTTCTAGGAGAGATGGAGAGTGTGGGTGTGTGTGCATGGGTGGTTACTTTGTGCATGGGTAGTTGCTACAACTTTCTCTCCTATCCTAGACCTCCATTCTATAACTATCCAACCAATCCTAGCCCTCCAATCTATTCTAAAATTAGTATAAATACCCTCCCTTCATACTTGTTTTCTACATTAATAATCTATTGAAAGAAGAGATCATTATATAGGAGTTATATATTAGTGTGTGAGTGTGAGTGTATGTGTGTACCCCCATTGGAGGCCGGCCATTCTCTACTTGGAGCTCTCAGTTTTTTTGGCAAGGAGCAAGGGAAGGAGTTCGTTGCACCGCGATCTAGGAGGAGGAGGCACTCTCTCGCATTCTAGGAGGCTCTAGGGGATTTTCTTAATTGGTTTTCTTCAAAATGTGGGTGTTTCTCATGACTTCTAGAGTAGAAATCATGCTAGAAAATGAAATTGAATTGTTATTATAAGCTACTAGTTGAAATGAAATGCATGCTCGCCTAATTAGAAGAGAATTGATAATTAGAAAATGCATGTGGTTTGATTACTAAATTTATTAACTATGAGTAAAATATATGTTCTCATTGTTATAAACATTCATATGCATGTTGATTATGTTTAAATTGCAATTATGTGAAATTCCCTAGTAAGAAATTGAACCATGCTTATTGATTAAAAAATGCCAAAGTATTTTAGTGTGTTAAAGTTGAATTGATTGAATTGATTGTTAATAGATGTAATGAAATTCCCTATTGCGATATTTATCATGTGAAAGATTTGAATAAATGAAAAAGAATGTCCTTTTGCATACAAATAAATGAATGTATTATGTGTAGACTAATTAATAAAATGGAAGTCTTTACTCACTTATAAAGTTAATTTTTGTGCTCTAAAAATATTTTAGCTATCAATGTGTAAGCAAGAATCATGGTAGTAAATTATGTGTGAAATCATCTTTAATTATGAACAATTACATATTAGTTTTCAAATTTCGAAATAGTGTTCATAAAATGCAAACTAAGGCTAAATACATGTTTTAAAAGAGGGGAAAATACCTTTAAATATACTGGCTATTGTTAAATTAAATGTATTTTATTTCTGGACATTTTTGTTTTCAAAAGAGGAGAAAAAGAGGCAAACTCGTTTTTGAGAAATTTTTAAAGTATAGCTTGAACAGAGAATTAAGATCAAAACTTATTTTGTATACCTTCCAATCGACATGTCCACTTAGACCAACTAGTCGAAGAGACTTGGGTTCGCTACAGTAGTCGGAGGTCTCGAGTTCGATACCCCAAATGCGTTTTATTTTGTTGTTTTGTTAAAAAAAATCCAAATCGCCGAGAACAAAACACATAAGGTTTATAATCCCTAGTTAAATCGATGGGTGGCTGTGGCGCTTTGGTCTTGTGCGCTGTCTGCCTCACCGCTGGTCGCTGGTTCGAATCTTGGTGGGATTGGAGTTTAGGAAAAAAATGTTTTTTTTGATATTTTGAATTAAAATGGACTTTTAAAATAGAATAAAAATCGGAAAAATTATGGATTAAATTCTGAAAAATTATTGGAACTTATTAGGAAATATTTATACAACTTTTGAAGAAGTGTGAATAAGAAATTGGGGTTTTTGCAATAAAAGGACTCATTTTTGAAATTGAATTACTTTTTAAACAAAGAAAAATAAATGAAGATTTTGGGTTATAAAAGAGGAATTTTTTGAAAGTTATGACGTGTGTGATTAAATGGAATTATAAAAATGTGTTTGTAGTAAGATTTGATATGTGAATAATAGATGTGTGGAACACATGAATTATTGGTGATTATTAATCGAAATCTACTCTTGCATATGGATTTCACGTGAAATTGAATTATAGATTGTGATGAATTATGAAAGATATGAATACATGAATACTATGCTTTTGAAATATGAACTGTGATTAATCATAAAAAGATCTTATGAGTATGACATTGTAATTATAAGTTGAAATTGACAATTAAGGTATAGCCAAGCCTTATACTGGCAAAGAAAGAATTGTGAAATGATATTTTGAAATGAGAAGACCAAGGTTGGGTCATGTGAAATTCAATGAATAAGACCGATATAGTGGAAGTGCTACATTCTAAGAGATTGATTTTATTCATGATTCAATTAAATTAAGGATTAGATACATAGTGAAAACATGATGAAAGTAATAGAAAAACATTGAGTATGAGGGTCATTGGATTGACGGCGTGAGAGTATTCACAAGATGTCCCATGATGAGTCATGATAGGACGTGGATACAGCTCCAGAGTACCGTCCCGGTGGCAACGCTCCTGGTGTGTTTGACGACTGCGGGTGGTTTCATGTCTATGGTAGGAGCTGAATTACCACAGGATGCCTACATGATGAGTCATGTGACAGTGCGTTGGGATTCCCTCCAGGGCGCCTAGACAGTTCGTAGGTCAGAAAACATCTCGAATACTTACCGTAGTTACATTAGTAGATTAAGTCATGGCGAGGGATTGAACCCTACAAGATGAAGAACGGTTAAGGGCTTGCCCTCGGACCTATGTAGTTTGGGCTGCATAGACTCTGAACAAGTACGCATTAGTGTCATATAATATAAATAAATGCATTAAGGACTAAGTGCACATTCACAACATGACATCAATAGGATAGTCCCCTTTAGCTTTGTTTGTGACAAGTTTGTGTTTGTTAAGAATTGAGAATCATTATACTGTTTCCGGTATAGAGAGGATGACCGTGTATAATATTTCGTCAGTTGAATGAACTGACGCGCCCACAGTTTTATATACAGGGTAAAGATGATTGACACAATTGAAGTATGCATGCTGCGCAAGACTATTTTAAATGTTGTTTCATGTAATTTATTGTAATATTGCTTTCACTGTGATAATGTACAAGTGTAATGTAACTCTGATAAAAGAAAAGATTTATTTTCTTGTAAAATTGTACGAAAGAAGTGTAAAGATCATGTGGAACTCGAATTCAGTTGTATTTTGAAATTCGGGATGTTACAGTTCTCATAGTTCGCCATGATAATGTACTTGTATATCCTGAAATATAAGTATTGAAAAAAAAATAGAAAAATTAAAAAAATTAAATAAGAAAAATAAATAAAAGTAAAAGTAAGTCAAAAGAAAATAAAAAGGTAAAATAATAATAAAACAAAAAATATATATATATCCAAACTGGTAATAATCTAGCAATTTGCAATATCAATAAAGAATAATTAGTCCCCGGCATTGGCGCCAAAAACTTGATGTGAATTATTTGCAAGTGTACAAAATCAAAACAAGTAGTATAGTTAAGTGAAAAGAGTGTCGAACCCATAGGGACTAATTATTTTATTGAGTACCGATATTACTAGATTAACTAATATTTGGAAAACCAAATTTTAATAAATAAAGCAACTAAATTAAATTAATCTAAAAATCTAACTAAATTAATTAAGAGGTGCGAAATCTGAAAATTTGTTATTTATGAATTGCAAAATAAATTCTAGGGCTTTTGATTTCACATAGTTTATCCCACACAATTTATAACTCCATATAAAAAAATTATTTTTTTTAAGTTGTTGACCAAAATCCCCAAATTATTTAATATTTTCTCTCGAACAACACCAAAAATATTTCCAACTAACAATTTGTCATATCTCTATGAAAATTTAATTAATCGAAGACTCATTAAGTTCTGTGGATTTCTTAACGGTCACATCAATCGCAGTAAATCATCTCTAATTTTGCTAAATTAATGGTGTTTAATTTTATAGTTCAAAATCACAAATTAACTCTCGGTCTCTCCATGATCCAATAAATCATACAAAAGTCTGTCAACCAATTGTATGCATTAAGAATAAAAATCAAATACACAACCATGAAAAAATAGAAAAATATTATGGAATTAAAATTGTGTTCTCAAAACTATGCTACACCGAAACCTTAGAAAAATAAAATTAGTTCATAATGGTTTTGCAACTAACAAACATTGTCTTGGATTGCATTATAAAATTAGAAAGAGAGAAAAGAGATATAGGAAGAACATTTTTGTAAAAAAAATTACAAACCGAACGCATCGAAAAGCACGCAGCCAAGTTGCACAAAAGTTTCCCCAATCTCTCTCTCCTCTGTCGTCTTGGAATTCCGCACCGAACCGCAAGCCCAAACTCCTCTGAGCCGCTGTCCCATCCTGCCTGGCCTCGAACTCATCGCCACTGAGTCAGCGATGCCACATCACCGCCCTGTCTCCTTCTATTCTTTTTGTCTCGAGTTCCGCGCCAACATAACAGAAGCAGGACGCCCTTATCTCTCCTACTCTTCTCTCTGTTTCGTCTTGGTTTTCGAACCCTACGTCATGTCCAATAGAGAGAGAGCAGAGAGCTCTGCTCTATTATATGTATATATATATATATATATATATATATATATATATATATATATATATATATATATATATATATATATATATATATATATATATATATATATATATATATATTGTTTATTATTGAGTAGTCGTCACGTCGCTGTTGAGTTCTCCTTTGATCTCTCTCTTGGTGTTGTATTTATAGGCATACGGATGGGAGAATTAGAGTTTACTTTTGCAGAAAAACCCCCCTCTTCTTCATTTATTTATTTCCTTCCATGATTTGCTCTTTATTCTTTCTCTTTTTTCTTCTCTTTCTTTTTCTTCAAACACGTACTGCATGCAATAAAATAAATCAGAAATAATATTTAAAATAAAAATAAAATTAATTAGTTTAAACTAACTAAAAATTATATTAGCTTATTTAAAGCCTTTTTAAATTGTTTATTTCATTTTCAGCTCAATTAGCAAAACAAAATTTTTATCTTGTTTTTTATACGGCCCAAAATGTAAAATTTAAAATTCAACAAAACAATAAAAATTAATAAATCAATAGTTTTGCTTTGTTTGTTGATTTTTTCCCAAAAAATCTTCACTTTTTGCATCAAAAATCTTATTTCTTCAAAAATAATTAATTACTTGAAATCTTATGGAAATAAGATAAATTATAAATAAGATAAACGAAAATAAGCTATGTTATGGGTAAATGAGTACAAATATTTGTATAAAAATTAGACACATCAATTTGCTTTCTTGATAGAGGTTGTTCCACGAATCTAGCAATCGGGCGTGGAACGATAACGGTACATATCTCTCAGTGAGCTTCTCTTTCATGGTTTTCTAAGTGGCTATGGGTACTAGGCTTCGGCCTCTACGGGCATGTTCAAGATTGGTCCAGTATTGTTGAGTTTTACCTGTCAATTTTATTATGGAAAATTTAACCTTCAGAGCTTCGTTTATGTCAAACCACACAAAGTAGTGGTCCATGGCACGGATCCAATCGAGATAAGCTTGGGGTTCTATGTGGCATTCAAAATGGGGAACACCAGCCTTAACATTCTTCTTATATTGTTCGTCAGGGTCACGATCTTGACGTCAGCCATCGCGATCATTCCCTTGACGGATCTGACGATTAGCAGGAAGCTCAGGGGCGACATTTTGATTTAATTCCACTTTCTCAAAGCTCTGATTGATATTGGCAAGAGTTGCTTGAATGGCAGCTAGGGTAGCGGAAATGTTAGAGTTGTACGTCTCAGTTCAGGGAGGTCTAGGGTTCCTAATTGGGTGGTTTGGGAGGGACAAGAAAGGTTCTTCAGGATCTGTGATGGTGCTGCGAAGACGCATTCACCAATAGTGGGGACGTGTGTTCGCTAAAATTTGGGGACACGTGTTCTAAATGTGCTTAAGTTATTTTTTTTAATTATAATAAATCTGAAATGATTTAAAATAAAGAAAGAAAAAAATAAAAGACTACAAGATCCTAAATGAATGCAGAAATTGATGCCTAAATGATGCAAGAACTAGGGTTTTAAGAACCTTCGCTCTGATGCCAAAATGATGTAAAACGTAATCCTAAATAGAGAATTTCCAAGAATCTTAAAGGATTAATTTTACCAACATGTAATGCGGATCAAGTTAGAAATTTAAACGGTTAATCGGTTCGATGGATTTTCAAGAATTGAGTTAAGTGTAACAAGCCCAATTAACAATTCAGTTCTAACAATCAATAATTATATTTCTAAGTGCTCTTATCAAGTAAAAGATGTAATATCAATATGTACTCTAATTAGCAAGTAGAAACGCTCACTCTCAATAGTGGGTTGCAGTGGTCGGGGCTTGTGGCGAGGACGACTTCGACGACTGGCGTAGTCGAGCGTCGGGATATAGGGGTAGGGGTGCTCAGGATGGTGAAGGCGGGGATTGACGAAGGAGCCAGGCAGTGGTGGTAACGATGAGGGTGGTGGGGGATGCCGGCGTGGAGTTGTCGAAGGTGAAGGCGAGGGCGACGGGAGTTGGATGTCGGGATTCCAGAGGAAGAAGAAGAGGATAAGAGGATTAGTGATTTGGGTTTAATTTGATTTGGGGATTAGGATTTAGGATTATAATTTTGGGATTAGGGTTTGGGAATTGAATTGGATTTGGGGATTTGGGGATTTGGGGTAGTTTTATGTTTATCTCAAACCATAAAATTTTATTAGGATTTATCACAAACCGTAATAAGTTGGATCACAATTGTATCACAGAAAGGAGAGATGAAGAGCAAAACTCAACCCAATAATTTTTTTTAAATCAAGAATAGCATACTTTCTGATTACTCTCAAGGCCTATATATAGGCTTAAAACAAATCTTGATACAAATCTCAAATTATTCTAAAATCTCATAAATATTCTAATGTATAAAAGAAAGATTACATATGGCTATGATTGCCAAAAATAAATATGGTATTGAAATAAAATACTAGACTAAACAGAGTAGATGTCCTCATCATTTTTTTTTTCTTCTTCTTTTTCTCTGTCAGCAGTATTCTAATACTTCAAGTAAAAAGAGAAAGTAGAGAACCTAGGGAGAGGATGAAGAGGGTGGAAAGGGTGATAGGAAGAGGAGAAAATGTGGGAAAAGGTGGGAAAAGGGGAAGGAAGGATAAGAACAAGTCACACAATGAACTTGAGGATGAAGCAGGAATGAAGGAGGAGCCGGAATACGGGATGAAGAAGATGCAAACCTGATGAATGATCAGGAGGAGGATGATGGAGCAGACAAAGCACGAGATCATTTTGTTGCTGCTGGTCTTGAGGATTCTGATGCTGAAGAGGACACGGTACTACCTTTTCGCTCCCATTCCCTGTTTCTTGGAAATATAGAAAATTAGCACAAAGCAAAATTTCTTTTTTATATTAGTTTGTTTATGCTTTCTCTAGTTCTTCAGCAGTTGACATGACAAATGTCGGAAGCCTTTTCAATTTTCATAGTGATATTGAATTGTTTGGAACGTCTATGCCCTTATTAGTCCATAGCATGGAAACTCTTGAAGGTAATCTCTATCGTATTCACTGACAAATATGCTTGGTTTGTTAAAAAGGGTGAGACATCAGCAATAAAACGTAAAAGGCGGGCCTTGTCAGAATCGGATGATGAAGATGATCAGCTTCCCAACTATAATTATAAAGACAAATCAGGAAGTGACGAGGAAGATAACAATAGAAGGAACGGGCAGCCTGGTGATGAGGAAGATGATGACTGAGCTCTTAGTATTCACTATGTAACCTAATTATCAAAATTTAACTATGCAACTTACTGTAATCTGTCGTAACTTAAGAAGTTGTTGATCTAGTAGTGTTTACACTGTTGTCTATTTATTTGCATTAGAAACCAGATACTGTACATAATTTTTCTTTTCTTTTACACAAATTATTTCTCAGAACTCTTAATAGTTTCTGTATATTTGTATGATTCCAAGTAAACCAGCAAGCTTTATGCTATCAGGTACAAATTTAATGATAAAGTAAAAACATTTAACTAAAAGAATTGGAGTACATCATCTCCCATGCAATTCTCATGGTGAACCTTGGTTACTCAATGTTATTTATGCTAGCTGTCATATTAACAAATGTCTTCTCAGGACGGTCTTCATAGAGTATAATACGACATTTCAAGAAGCAGAAGGATTTTTTATTTTTTTTTATAATAGTAACTCGAAGTCACCGATTTCAGTAATGAAAGATTAACGAAACATAAAGTATCCAATATTACACATCTAGTCATATCCAGTCCGATACTAATCAACAACAAAGTAAGCTATAAATAGAACATAATAAGGCAGATACAATATGTCATGCCATCATCACAAAAGATCGTAGTCCTCCCAATCTGCTCCCAGCATCGAACAGTAGGGGTAGTCTTCCCACAGCTCCATGAGGTCTACTCAGCATCATCCAAACGGATCCTCTTTCTCGTCCCTGCTTGACCTGCCAAAGCATCTATAAGAAACAGAGTTTTTCGCAGTAATACTTGAAATGAACAATTAATATTATGGAAACAAGACTCATTTCTATCTAGCCACAGGATCCACAGAATAGCTGCTACAATAATATCCCAATCCCCCCTATATTCCCTCATAACGTAGCTCGATCTCCATTTCCCCCAGAGATTATTAATGAATCTCGGTATCGCTACGATACCAAAAGCTAAACCCATAATTTTCTACAACAGTCTAGCCTTAGGACAGACTAAGAAGATATGTTCAGTGTCCTCCTTAGCATTGTTACATCTTGTTCAATTAACGTCGATCGGGATGTTACGTTTCCTAAGGTTTACTTTGGAAAGAATAGCGCTGTTCAAGATGAGCCACATGAAGGCCTTCACCTTACTTGGGGTTTTCGCCTTCCAAATAATGTTAGCTTCAGAATTTCTAACCCCTCCATCATTCAACAAGATGTACATGGATCTAACCGAGTACCTGCCACTAGACTCTAACTTCCAAATTCTCTCATCCTCCACTGCCCTATTCAGTCTCACACCATTTTCTAGATAATCTTTTAGTTGTTGTAATTGACCCTGGCTTTCTAGCGATAGTACCCCATTGTACGAAATTCTTAGTTCTTTGTTTTTCCAAATATCCACCACCATAGCATCCTGTCACACCCCGCTTCCCAAAAATATGGAATACGAGCACGTGACGAAGCCCAGTGAATGATCTTAACATCATTCATAAGCTGTAGGATCGACTCAGCATCACAACAAGAATATACAAGAGAAATATATATAACCAAGCATGCATGAATAATTTATAAAGCAACAGAAAAGAGTATGAAAACAAATAATAATGTCCACATAGTTTTCAAGTCTGGATCAAGTGTAAAACTCGGAAACAAGTCTTAAACAGCAGAAGATATAAATACCTTAAGGAAGGCAATTATTTAAACAAGTCCTTGTTCCAAGCGAAGCCTAAAATGCCTGCTCGCCAATCCCAGCAGATAGCTCGTCTTCCAAGTCTGCTTAATACATATAAACAGGGAAACAAAGGGGAAACAAGAGAAAATGCCCTTAGTGCAAGCTAGGGCCACAAATAGTGAAAACAAGTACAAGTAAGGGAAACAAGAATTGGAATTCAAAATGTAACAGAGTTATAAGAAGTAGTGGACAAATTCAAGAACTAGCTAGCAAGTGGGAACATCTTGATAACTAGGTTGGATAACAACTACTAGTGGTGAAACACATGTCAGGTGCACCTATAGGGTTATTTTTATATTAAGCGCCAAATCTCAAGTCTAGTGTCATATGTTATTTAAATGTCAGGTCTCAAATGTCAAGTTGTCAAGTTCAAGTATCAAGTTGTCTAGTTCAAGTTATCAAGTTCAAGTTATCAAGTTCAAGTCTTTTGGTGATTACTATCTAGGTAGCACGACATGCATCCATACTTTTACTACATGGTTGCTACAGTCAAGTCAATTACGTTTAGACCTAGTAATGGAGTCTATAGGGCGGCGTACTCAGGTATCAAGTATCAAGCAAGCCATGGTTCATGAATCAGAAAATAAATAACAAGTTCACGAAGCAAGTTCGCGAATCCACTAACAAGTTCAAGAACCGCACAATGGGTTCATGAATCAAACAAGTTCATGAGCCAAGTAACTGACTCCATGAATCGAACAAGATACAACAAGTTCATGAACCAAGTATTTGGGAAACACGGGCCCCCTTCCGAGTACACTTACCTATATTGTCCACTCTATAGTCTCTCCCAAAACCCCGGCTTGTTACTTTTATTAATTCTTATCAAGCAAGCATACATGTGTAAAATATTGTGATTTAATTCTAGGAAAAATTGGGGATGTCCTATATGGTGTCCAGCAGCTACATATAAAATTTCGTGTCAAACGCTCGGTGTTTACACAGCTAAATTAATTTGCAAAGTAAATGTATACAGCAATTTTGCAAAACTGCGTCTACTGACACGGCTGCAGTATAACTGCCATAACTCCTAGACCGTAACTCCGAATTCAAAACTTTCGGAAGCTATCGATATCTACACATCCAGATCTACAATTTCGATTCAGGGCTCGGGCCCAGATTCAAATGATAAAAGGGTCGAAACCGCAAAAGAATATTCGGACAGCAACATGAGGGGATAACTTACTAGTTTAGATTTCAGGGAAATTTGTTATTAGGCGTCTAAATTATTGTGTGATATAAATACATGATATTGGTGGTCCAAACAGCAAATAATAAATGTTTTTCAAGTTATAGGGTTGCAAGTTCATCAAATATTAAATGTAACATGTGCCTACGAATTTAGGGCTCCTAAATTCATAGGTCTATGTGTTCATGTGCTCAAGGGGTAAGAGAGTCCAATAATTATAAATTAAATAAAAGGAAATTTTGTGACTCTTAGAATTGTCAATTTGAAGGTTCAATATTGATCTACAATGATATTCAAGGAGGAGTCACAATCTAACTATTTGTAGTATTTTCAAGGGTGTTTGTATTAGAACCATAAATTGTACAAGGATACTTGCCTTTAGGGGAGAAGATGATAAATCCGACGGATGACGGGAACGGTCCCAAAGACACGGCGACGAGCGAATGGTCACGATAATCACGATCGGGCACGGACCTCGATGATGATCACGATCAAGATGAAGATCCAGCGAATCTAACGGTCGAGATCGGGAATAAAACATATGGGAATTAGAAGGGAACCAAAATATATCATGATTGACAATTGATGAATAAGAACAAAGTAGATCAAATGTTTACTCACCGAGCAAAGGGCGAACGAGACGGTCCAAGGCCGAGATCAAGTTGATCAACCAATCGACGGCCGAGATCGAAGATCAAGATCAAGATCACGATCAAAATTTAGATGGTGATCACGATCGCAATGATCAAAAGAGATCCGACGGTCGAGATCAAAATCTTGATGGTGATGATCAAATCAGATCAAGATCGAATCTCGATGAAATCCAACGATGAAAATCAGATCAAACAAGGCTAGATCTGGGCGCGGATCTTGATAAGATCTAATGGCTACAATTTAAAACACCCCTTCACATTCACTTTCCTCCTTCTTCTTCTTTACTGCAACAGAGAGGGGGGGGCGCGTCGACTACGGGGAAGCACAGGGTGGCGGCCATGGGAACGACGGCGGGAGTTGCACGGCACTGTAGGGGCACGCTGGGGTCGGCGTCGTGGTGAGGGGACAGGAGGTCGCTGCCGCAGGGGAGCTGCGCGCTACGGAGACAGCAAGGGGAGACGGCAGTTGCGCTGTCTGTTGCGACCAGGCATCGAACGGTTGGGGACACCGCCTATGGGGTGTGCCGGTGTCGCGACAAGGAAGAGTCACGATGCTGTCGCTGTTGTCAAGGCGGCTGGCGGCGACTGGGCAGCGCAGGGGGAGGCATTGCGGTGGCTGCAGGGGCACGCTAGCACTGGTCGTCGACTGCAGCGGAACAAGGGCGGAGGAGCACAGGTCGCAGGGTGTTCCGCTGTCGATGCTGCTATCCCGGTGGCTGACTGAGCCGCCGCGGTCGTCATTGTGGAGGGTGACGCGACGGGATGGGTTTGGGAGAGAGAGAGACGAGGGAGATGGGTGGGAGATGAAGAGTCAGGAGAGAAGGAGGGGAGTAAGGGGTTGGCGGCTGTTGGTTTTTGATGATGCACAGAAATAGGAAACAGTATATATATGGGGTTGGCATATTAGGGTTTTTGTTAGGTGTATAGGCTAACGGGTTGGGGCTTTGAATGGGTTTCGGGTATGGGTAAATGTGAATGGGTTTGGGGATGTTATAGGGTATTAAGTGGTTAAATGGGTAATTGGGTTTAAAATGCAATAGAGAAATAAAATTACCAATAAATGTAGGATTATATATATCAAGCGATATATATATATATTGCACTACGATATGAAAATTATTTGAAATCGCTACAAATACAAAAATCAATAGGAATAGGTTTCTAGATCATCAATCAAGATAATACTATTAATAACAACAATAATAAATTTTGATATACATATCAAGATGAGATGTGAGATAAACAAGTTTATGAAAACTCAGATAGTAATAAAATAAGATACAATTTGCCATTCACTTATAAAATATACATTAAGGTTGGAATACACTATTATTCGAAGAAATACAATTTCCGGTTCGAAAGATTTTAATAGAAGGCCCAAAGTCGAGTTTAAAAAAAATACTGAATTTATAATTAATCAAAATACAAAAAAATATTCACAAAATACGTATTTAGGGAAACAGGGATTACACGTCCTCCTTTGTTGATTCCGCTGCAAGTTGAGGGAAAAGTGATTGCATCGTGTTCTCCCCTGCCCATATATCTTTCCAGAATCTGGTGTTTTTCCCGTTGCCAATTCGGCATCTAGTATTAGCATGGAAGCATTCTCCGACCTTAGCAATCCCTTTTTACACGTTGGATTTTAACCCGTGCTCAAGAAGCAGAAGGTTATAGTACTTATAGTCCACAAGCACAGACCGATAAGATAATTATTCGACAAAATAATACGATAATAAGATTGCTTATTAAGTTACACGAGAGGCTTGATAAGATAGAAGTCCCAAAATCTTTAAATATCCAAGAACTTAGTAAACTCACAGAAAGTCTAGGAAAGATTTCATTATAACCAAATGGGAAAGAAAAAGTAACCCGTAAACAAGAATGACTAGTAATCAAACAAATATCCAAACTTTTACAGGACCCTCTAGAACACTTAGGTCAGAACAAAGATCTACAAGTAGAACAAGACCTCTTTTAGATGTATTAGTAAGAAATAGATCGAGAAGAAATTATGATGTTCAGTTAGATGACTCAGAGATCCAGAACAAGATTATGAAAGATTCCAAAGAGAAGGGTTAAGTGTTCTCAATCCAAGAACTTTATACCAAACCGGAATATTTGAGTTTAGAACAAAAATTTTTAGGCACAATAGAGAACAGACAGTTAGTTGTTTTGGGAATCAGGCTTGCAATCTACCATTAATCAGTAAGACATCAGGAGATGAATTAAAAAAGAAGATATACATTAATGCATTTAGGATTAATGGTTATAGGAGTAAAAGGATTAATGAGAAAAATTTAGGTTGTAAGGTGTTAATAACCCTATATGATGATAGATGGACAGACATAGCCAAAGAAATGACAGCAAGTATAGAAGTAGATATGAATAATAATTCCGGAATATTTTATTATAGCCCAGATTTTATGATAACTATAAAAGACATCATGAAACATATTCATATAGGAATACAGACTGAAGGATATGAAGAAGTCCATTCAGTCGATAATTTATTAATGCATATAACATTCTTAGGGAGTTGTACTACTAATTCTAGTACAAATTTCTGGTAGATGAAGTAATAAGTTTACTTAGTAGTAAAGGAATAAAAATGATGAAACCTTTAGATTATAATTCAGAGAGGCTAGCAGGATTAGACTAGAATTTAGAAGAATTTATAGAACCAATTACAACTGTAATACTACAAGACTTTAATATATCAAGATACTAAAGGACTTCATAGATTATGTGCCACAGAAAAATAGGAACATAGACGATATAGAGACAGATTTAGAATTATAATTAGTATATGTTGATGGTAAAAATTGCAGCAAATCAGAGCTGTGTGATTCCTGCACTAATCTCAAAGCTTCCACAGGCAGATCAACCATCGCAGGCCTCGTTAACAGACTTGGGCCTTCTTCAAGATATGGGCTTCCTTCAAGCTTATAAAAAGTGACAGACTAGGCCCACTAGGAGAGACACCTAGCCCATGCAAGCTAGGGGTCAAATCTCATATCCCCAACATGAAGATCTTATCTCCTGAGGGGGAGAGACATGAAAGAGATAAGAAATTCAAATCAATCCAACAGACAAAAATCAATCTTTTAAAATGTCTCTCAAGCCTATAAATACCCCTCCCCCTCTACAGTCAGAAGGTAATCAACAATTTTCCAGTTTTCTCTCTCACACACTCTCTCTCTTTCTAGTTCTGACTTTAGCGTTGGAGGGTCTGTCACCGAGGCCACCCCCGGTGTTTTAGGCTTTTTTCAAGTCCATCGGCCGCATTAGCAATCGTCAAATTCAGGTCATGGTGGTCAATCAACGATATAGATTCATTCTCAGGAGTTCTAACCGCTTTTAATGGCCAAGGTCACAGGTTAGACTTTTAGTAGTTTCCAACAATTATTAACTCATTGTCTGTTTGCTCCCACACCAAAATAAGCAGCAACTGATTTGCACCGTCTGTGGAAAAACTACATAAGTCAGGCTTGTCGCCATGCCACCAAGACAAAGAGGTAAAGGGGCGGCCTCTAGCCGTCGCACCAATTCTCTTCGTCGACCAGCTCCTCCTATGGAAGATCTGATTCCTCCTCAACAGTCACCCCAATAGCCTAATCACGCTCCTTCCAACGGAGAGGCACCGGGGGGCTCCCAACAAAATCGTCATGAACAACATCCTCAGTACGACCACATCTCAGTCCATAATGCTTAAACTGATTCAATGGCCTCGCGAGGCCCACGGGGGTCTAGAGATCTCCGCCAGATCATCAATTCCAGTCAACAAGAAACCAACCTACAAATTCGATTGGATGAGAAGCGTTGTCACGCCCCGCTTCCAAAAATACAGAATACGAGTACGTAACATAGGCCCAGCGAATGATGTAAACACCATCTATAAGCTATACCAGACTAACTCAACAATATGAAACAACAATTACAACCACTCAAGAAGATATAATCACATAAACAAAGATCAACTTCAATAATAAATGAAATAATCCAATAATAAAATCCAACATCTGGGATAAAAACAAACTCTGGGTCATAAAGCCCAAAAACAAAGTATAATATCAAGACAATGTTCAAATAATAAATCTAGCAATAGATTAATTCAAGCAATCAAATCTCAGACTCCATCTTCTAGAATCGTTGCTCACCAATTCCTTCCGATATTATTCCTCCAGTATCTGTAAACTCTTAATCTAAAAATAAAGAAAATAATGTCCTTAAAGCAAGTCATGGACAGCAAGTAGAGGAAAACGGAGAATAATAGGAACATGATATATCAAAAGAAAAAGGGACGGGATCAAAGTCAATAGCAAAGACAAGGAATGGCAATAATATCAAGCGTCTATGTTTAATTATGCATTTAATTAATAATTTCAATTCAAGTCCAATATTGGTGACAGTATACGGGATCAAGCATGAAATGTCAAATGCATGTTATTAATCATTTTATTAACCTATCTAGTGCATGTACTACTGTGTCCCATTCCACAGGTTCGGCGCAAGAACACAGTGTACGCTTTAGACTGATGGTGAATTCAAGGTTCTTGTACACGGCCCAGTAATCAGTGTACGCTTTAAACTGACAGTGAATATCATGCAGTATTTTATGGCCATCAGTACAAGTCAAGAAGTAGGGCCCGACCGAGTACAATTTCTGATTGTTCACTACCATGTCATCCCATAATATCTCGGCTTGTTATCATTTTATTTCATCTTATGTGAGCATGCAAGAAGGTGTCAATGTTTTACGATGCTAGATGTGACTAATTCTACTCGTTACAGACAAATCAAGAAGTAACATATTAAATTAATACAAATCACACAATCTGGACAACATGACGTTGCTGTACAAAAACACATATTACCGCTACTACAGAAAAGCAAATCTGGATCCGTCAGAAATTCTAGAAATTAAACTCTCTGCTGGTTCCAGCAAATATATATATGACATATAAAAGTTACTGAAACTATGGTGAAAATCCTATTCTTTTCAAATTTTATGTTCAGGTAGCAAGTTGTAAATTGTGTTCACCTATATGTTTTAGGTCAGAAAACTCATCAATTAAATCTACAAAAATTCAGGGTGGTTCCTACACATGTCTTGGTTCAGCCAGATTTATTCCATATTTTTATTTTACTGTTAACATGTTCAGTTAAATTCTGAAACAGAAAAATAAGCATGAATTTGTGAATCTAGAAATTCTGACACAGCTATACTAAAATACTGATATCTAACAGAGTATAAATCGGAATTCAGATCCATTAAAAGTTCTGAAAAATAGATTCATGGGGCTATAATTCATATTCAGAAAGTTATTTCAAATTACAACAGCAACATGGTCGAAAATCTGATACAAAAAGATGCAAATAGCAGTCCAGAATTTATTTGATATGAATAGGCAACAATTTAATCATACAACCATATAGTTCGTGCTAATTAATAATCAAAGTGCTATTAGATGTTTAACATGTATAATTCCAGTTTTAAGATGCAATTTCACGGGCAAGGTAATCAATTCATTAAATCAAATTCAATCTAATGTATGCAATTCTTCAAACAAGTCTATCACATAGATCTAATTATTTTTCATATAATTGTGCATATGCAAGATTCAAGCGGAACTAGGTTTTAGATCAAAGATGTAGACACGATGTTAAGAATACATCGGGTTAGCTTGTGTAAACCCTCAATAAACTTAACGGAATTTCAAATAGCAGTATGATAACAACAGGGTTTGGATCTACATGCAGAGATCAAAGAAATCTTGAACAAAACAAATAACTAGTTCAAGAAGAGACTTGCCTTTTAATTAGTAGATTCGAATATATAGAATAACGGGATGAGAATCCCGTGCGACGAACCATAAACATGGTAACAAGCAAGCACGTGCGAGTTACATGCAAAACAACGAAACAGCAAACACAAGATCGTACTCCTCACAAAATAGCAACGCATCAATACCCTTCTCCTCCACACAAAACAGCAGATAGCAAATCAAGATCCTCCCTCTACACAAACAACAAACAGCAAACTCTCCCCTCCTTCTCAACTGCGACAGAGAGAAAGCGAGACAGCGGGAGGGGGAACGGCGACAGACGATGCTTGCGGTCGGGAAGCAACGCAGCAGAGAGAGCAATGCAGAGACGGCAGAATGCTGACAGCCGCACTGCGGTCGAAGAGCAACGCAGCGATGGGCTCGGCGTGCTCTATTTCTTGACGAAACAGAAGAGGAGGTGGCGAGGGCATTTGGGGCTTAGACGACGACAACAAGGTGGTGAGGGATCGTCGGTGGTTGCGGGGTGAACGGAGAGGGTGAAGGCGAGAGACGACGAAGTGGATAGCTGTGATAATAAGGCGGATGGGTTCGAGCGGCAAAGGTGGGTTCAGTGGATGGCAATGGGTTTGGATGAAGGCGACAGGATGGGTGGTGAGAGCGGAGCAAGGGCGACGGCGGAGGGCAAGGGTGACGAGGTTGAGGTGGTGGTCGGAGACGGGATCAGAGAACGGGGAATGTGAGACCCCGTAATTTCTAAGAGAGTATATATATATATATATACACTAGTATATGGATAGTATATATATAGTATATAGTATATAGTATAAGAAAGAAAAGAATAGAAAGAATGGATGGATTAGAAGGTGACGTGGCATGAAGAAGGAAAGTGTGTGTGTTTGTGATGGTTGACTGGTTTACCATATGGAATGAATGAATGAATGAAAGGTGAGTGTGTGTGGGTGTGCTATGACCGGTTGACTAAGGGATTTAAATCCCATATCGGTGGTGTATAAGGTAGAAAAGAAAGATATATAGGATTAGCCAATGAGAAAGGTTACCCAACGTTCGGACACCCTTTTGAGGCAGCCTGTGGTGGGCGTGGCTAGAATTTAGTTAATTGTGTGCGTACGAGCTGAGTGCGGGGCGTTACAGATGGTATCAGAGCCAACTTTCGACATCGAATGTAGGACTTGTATATAGGAGGTGCGTAAGACCCTGTGTGGACAACGATATGTGTATGAGATGCGTAAGACCCTGTGTGGGCAGCGATTAGGAGACAAGTCTACATTCGACTAGAAAGACGATCCTGTGCTAGATTGCACGTCCCGTATTCAGCGAGGATACTGAATTCTTAAGAGGGGTTGAATGTGAGACCCCGTAATTTCTAAGAGAGTGTATATATATATATATATATATATATATATACTAGTATATGGATAGTATATATATAGTATATAGTATATAGTATAAGAAAGAAAAGAATAGAAAGAATGGATGGATTAGAAGGTGACGTGGCATGAAGAAGGAAAGTGTGTGTGTTTGTGATGGTTGACTGGTTGACCATATGGAATGAATGAATGAATGAATGAAAGGTGAGTGTGTGTGGGTGTGCTATGACTGGTTGACTAAGGGATTTAAATCCCATATCGGTGGTGTATAAGGTAGAAAAGAAAGATATATAGGATTAGCCAATGAGAAAGGTTACCCAACGTCCGGACACCCTTTTGAGGCAGCCTATGGTGGGCGTGGCTAGAATTTAGTTAATTGTGTGCGTACGAGCTGAGTGCGGGGCGTTACAGGGTGGTGTTTGGGTTTTGAAGATAAAAACAGAGAGGATATGAGAGTCGGGGTGAGGAGAGAGAAAGTAGCGGCGGAAGAGAGAGAGAGAGTTATTAAATTAGGGTTTTAATAATAAAGTATTTATAGGGGATTAAGGAGTTAGGGTTTGGGGTTGCGGGTTAATGGGTTTTGGGTACAGGTTTAGGCTCCAAAAAGAAATGAACAAGTAGAAATCAATGGGATTAACATATAGTGGAACAATTCAAACTCAAAATATGAAGGGCAAAAATTTGCAATGAGCCAAAAATAGAAGAAAATAGTACGGAATGATCAAAAGGGAATAAAAGAACCCAATAAAAGCAAAATTTTAATATTAAAAGGAATACAGATACAATAATCAAGAAAATAAAATAAAAATACATTAAAAATCCAAAATAGAACAATTGGGGTTACAGGCGCACCCGATCTGAGGCCTCCCGCTCGAGACATTAAGCAAACCAGAGAACACATTTTCCTAGGCATAGATCAAGGCAATCCTCCTCTCACGGGGGGCGTCCAACAATGAGAAGCCCAACTCATGAGAGTCGAAGGCTTCCTGTGCAGAACAGAGAGAAGAACGCCCCAGTCACTAGGGCCGAATTGGATAAGTTCAAGCTTGACATCCTCCAGCTATCCAAGGAAGTCAAGATCTGGGCTAGCCCCCCAACAAAGAATCCTCCAACTCAACTGGATCCCAGAGGAAGGATGACCAAGTCCTTCACCATATCCAAGAAGTAGAGAATCGTCTAGAACATATGAAGAATGAGAGAAACCGCTCCAGCATGGCCTACGGCCCTAGTCAACCTTCCTACAGCAAAACCATCCTCAATTCACCCATTCCAAGGGACTTCAATGCTCCTCAACTTGAACCCAACAATGGAGAATCAGAACCGACTGACCATATCGAGAGCTTCAAAACACTCATGAAGGTCTTTAACGCCACCGATGCACTCATGTGTTGAACATTCTCTGCCACACTGAAAGGATCAGCAAGGAAATGGTATTCGCGCCTGACTCTAGAATCAATATTATCTTTCGATCAGCTCGATGAACATTTCATTGCACACTTCGTAACTAGTTGCAAGGCTGAAAAACAAGTGTCTCCCTGTTAGAACTGAACCAAAGAGATGGAGAACTGCTGAAAGACTTTGTCAAACGCTTTACAACCGAAGCAAGGTCAATTTCTTCCTTGAACACTTCAGTCGCAGCTGCAGCTTTTCACCACAACATCACTAACATAGACGTAAAAGCCTCCATTGCAAAAAAGCCACCCAGAAGTTTCACTGAGCTCCTAGAAAGGAGTGACAAGTATATCAGGGTCGAGGAAGCTCTCTATCCTCAAGGAAAAATTGATTCAACTTCCGGGAACAAACAGAAGAATACAAGCGAGGAAGAGCCCAAGAAGTTTCAGAAAAACTGTGCAAGTCAACGCCATCCAATTCTAGAACCACGCTTTGACAAGTTCACTCCTCTCAATGCAAGCGTATCAGCCATCCTCACGAAAGTTGAGAATGACGGAATAATCCGCTCTCCCCCCAAGATGTCAATGTCTAGTAGGAGAAGAGACAAAAATAAGTGGTGTGCATTTCACAGAGATCATGGACACACTACTAACAACTTTTGAGTCCTTAAAGAAGAACTGGAAGTCCTAATTCGCAGGGGCTGTCTCACCAACTTCATTCAGAAGGACAACGACGCTGAAAACCCTCCGCTCCAGGGGCTAATAAGCATCAAGAGAGGCCATACGAGCTGCAAGACTCTGAACACATGGCTGTCCTCCTCTCCATTCATGGAGGCCCGATGGGGAGAGATTCCAACTCCTCCCGTAAAGCTTTCGCCAAGGTAGTCAACTCCATAGATAACATTCTGTCTGCTAAAAGCACCGGGGTACTGATATCTTTCTCTGACAAGGACCTAGAAGGCGTCCGAACACCTCATTGCGATGCATTGGTCATAAACCTTTGCATGGTGAATCGTGAGGTACGCTGCATCCTGGTGGACAATGGCATCTCAGTAAACATCATCTTCATGGCCACATTCGAGGCTCTCAAGCTTTCCCGAGACTAACTCAAGCCAGCCGGTTATACACTCCACGGATTCTCTAGGTGTCCCCGTGCAAGTAGGAGTCATCACACTTGATGTGACATCAGAAAAAGCCCCAGCTATTCGAACGGAAGCATTGGACTTTATGGTAGTTGATGTCAAAGCCACATACAACGCTATATTCGGCCGTCCCGGCCTAGCGGCCTTCCATGCAGTTGCCTCCACATTTCACATGAAAATGAAGTTCCCAACAACAGCTAGCGTAGGCCAAGCTGTAGGAAATCAACGTGCAGCACGAACATGCTACACCGCTACAATGGGAGGCTCGGTCCTTCCCCTCGACGCCATAAAGCTACTGCTGGAAAGCAGTCACAATAATTCTAAGACTGTAAACAAGCTTGAAGCTACTGCCATAAACAATTCTACAGAGAACTTCCAAACCTGCCAAATCATCTCTCACTAGGTCCAAACTGGTTCTCATCATAATACAGTAATAAACCTGAATCCTTCGCCAGAAGCCACTCCTCCCATTCAATAGAAACAAATAATCTTGCCTAAACACATTGGTGCATCAGAAGATTTCTCTTGTTCTATGCAAAACAATGGGGGCTCCCTCCAAAACAGACAAGCTCGGGCAAGGTCTACCAAGTTGTTCGCCTAACAGCTCATCAACTTGAAGACCCGGGGGGCAGGAAAATATCAGCAGAACTTGGAAGGTGGAACACCTTGAAGGTGAACGAGTGCGTCTCAAACGTCCTCTCTTAATAGTAGTAGCAAATTTTCTCAATTTGTAATAACGGCCATCCACTAGAATAGCCATTTAGTTTTTCCTTTCAATAAAGACCGCTTTCACTAACGGTCGTGCATGTAATAAGGGCCAGCCATTAGAGCAGCCCCTTAGTTTATTTCTTAATAAAATTAGCTAGTTTATTTCATTGCATCTCAGTCAAATTATTACAGCAAACAATGAGCTAAAATGCCTAGCTTGTACTTAGAGCGGCGCTAAACACTCGTTATAAGCTTTCCACAACACAAGGAATCCAGATCCATGACTCGGGGGTACTCTCACAACATGCAATCCTGCACATTTAGAGCACAACTTGCCGATTGATCTGTTCCAGAAATAAGTTGAAATTCCTCGAAGACTTACACAATGAGTTGAGCGCCAAACTTATACATATAAGCGGCACCAAAAACTTGTTACAAGCCTTCCCATAAGATGGGTTCGGAGTCCATACCCATGGCTCGAAGAGACTCTAACAATTATCAATAAAGCAAGTTCATAGTGCACTTTGCCATTCAATCTGTTCCTGCAATCCGTTAGCGCCTCCACAACCGGTTCGGAGTCCATACCCATGGCTCAAAAGAGACTCTGTCAATTTGCAAAGAAGCAAGATCAGAGTGTGTTTTACCATTCAATCTACTCCTGCAACCAGTTAATACTTAAACTAACAAGTTCAGAATCCATACTCATGGTTCAGAGTTACTCTCGCAACCTGTAATTACACATTTCAGAGTTCAACTCGTCATTCGATCTGTTCCTGCAACTAGTTAAAATTCCTCAAAGACAGATTAAAAGGTCCAAAATCGTGGATCGCAGTTACTCTATCAACACTTGTAAAAAGCAACACTTAGAGTTCAACTCTCCACTCGATGTGACTCTCACAATTTGTTAAAGGGCCCATACAGCAAGTTTGGGAAAAAAACTCTCCTTCAGAGTTGTCCCTACAACTAGCTGAGTTTAAGACGGAGAAATTCCAAACTCCGTCACACACCGTCGGCAGTTCGTTAGCTATACG
The DNA here is from genome assembly GCA_017893485.1 of Hemerocallis citrina. Classification (NCBI taxonomy): domain Eukaryota; kingdom Viridiplantae; phylum Streptophyta; class Magnoliopsida; order Asparagales; family Asphodelaceae; genus Hemerocallis; species Hemerocallis citrina. The sequence goes on from CM030362.1 coordinate 202,377,989, forward strand.
CAACAGACTTGAGACTCTGTTATTTAGCTACAAAGAACTCAGCCGATGGCACCTCAATCATGACAAGGAAGGATCAAGCATATGAAAAGAGTTCATCAAATCACAGAATTATCACAAATCCACATGTTTAGATTCAGTAGTACTACAGATGATTGAGGTGACTTATTACAAGTACAAAATCATCAATCATACAACTCGATCTACAAGTCGTCCTTGTGACTTATTAGGCGAGGAACGTTGTTCCTAAGAGATACAAGCCTCCTTGTGGATCGCCTGACGCCCACCCCCTTTCCTGGACCGCCAGCATCTTTGATAGAAAACTTCGATCCCATAGATTGATATTGCTGGCCGGCACACGAGGCACGTGACTCTCCACCAACCAAAGTCAAACTCAACAAAGCTGATATGTCACTCTGGGCACTGCCAGGATGTTAAGGGGGCACCAACGCTATTGGCACCATTCCCCCAACGATCGACCCAAATTCTCCAACTGTTACACTCACTTTCACATTAGTTGTGGTGCCTTCCTTCCTTTCAACCATTGGTTCCTTTTTCGCATCGACGACGTGCAAGGTGCTTTCCATCCGAAACCCACCAAGTCTCGCTTGAAGCCGAAACAACTCCAATTCTGTCTCGACGACTATTTCTCTGAGTAAAGCACACTCTCCAATACTGTCTTTCGTCACATTCAGAGGTAGTGGTAAGTTGACCAGACGATCGAAATACAAGAGTGCTAACTCGCAATTCCTCTCAACGAGCGCCGACTTAAGGCGAACAGACTCCAAACATTCGTCCTCTGACTGAACAGGCAAACAATCAACTGTCAATTCTATTATGTGCAGTCATTTGCGAAGGCTCTCAACCTCATCACTATGGGGATTCTTCCGGATCCAACGATCATCTGTCAACAATCCCGAAGGCATGGATAAAACAATCGGAAAACAATAAAAGCATGGATAACATGGCATGAAAACGATAACAGTAAAATCGTACTAGGAACAACCGGTCCAAGACCGCCTTCAAAGTGCTCTTCATTAGTGATGTCTTACCACGCCAACCCCTTCAGTCCAAGAAGTGCATCACTAACGCTTTTCTCTTCCAAGGTCATCACCGGCTCTGCTCGCACCACCGAGGGAACTGTTCCCCTCCAAGTAGTGGGAATCCCCTATGTCTCAGCACTGTGAAGACAAGAAATTTCTGCTTCCAACATTTTATCGATTGAGGAGCGTCGACTAGTCCCCTATTCTTACGAAAGCTAAGGTACCAATGCTCCTCCACTTGGCTGAGTTGGATAAGCTTGAAATGACGTCTGAACACCGCGAGACTCGGCTCAGCTCAGAGCTGTCAGCACTACAAGACAAAATCGACAACGTGCCTCCATGTGTTCGACATCAGCTGCACCGGACACAGTCGATACCAGTTGAACACCTCTTTAACGAATAGGTGGAGGGGCAAGCGAAGCCCCGCGAAGAAAGCATCGCACGGAAAGAAACAGTATTCCTCAGACATAGGATAACACGCCCTAACCCCAAGACCAAGCAGGAGTAGGTTGTACTCGCAAGGAATGCCAAAGCTTGTTCTAATCATGACAAGCTCATCTCGTGTAAGAATGGTGGCAGTATGATTAGCTTCAGTAGTATGGACGAGCTCTGGCTCGTCGTATTCCATGCCGCTCCTAATGAACAGCTGATCAACTACCGGATACTCTCTAATCAGTTCTGGAACAAGGAATAACGGGCTCTTGAGCTTACACCCCCTATCTTTCTCAGGTTCGACGATCGTTTCCACAACGGTGGAGCGATCAGCCTCACCACGCACACTTTTCTCTCTGGGAAATTGGTCGAACACAAAACCCTCTTCTCCATCTAGACCAACTGATCTAGTAGAAGTACAGACTGACGGAATGCTAGACATGATAAACAGCAGTCGCAAGAATGTTACCTAGCCAAATTGGTAGAAATTCCGAACCAACAGCTGAAGCTAGCACCCCCGTCGAACACCAGGCAAACCACCAAGCACCACCTAGTTAAACACCACAATTTCTAGAGAGTGAATCTCTCAAAATTTTTAGGAGTGAGAAAGTGAAGATGGTAAATGAAGAAGTGGAAGGTAGAATCAATCCCTATTTATAGATCCCCAGAGATCAAATCGCCATGTGGTAGGATCTGAGCCCTCTACAAGAATCAACGATCAGATCACACCAACCCAGGTCTAATAAGAGAAGTAACTTAGCAACAGGATATTCAATCAGCAACGCGAACAATTATCACAACGTTCGGTCAATGAAAGAAGCAATATGAAGGAGTGAACAATCTCACAAACACTTAGTGGATGTCGTGGGATGAGCAATTTCACAAATGCTTGGTGGATGTCTTGGGATGAGAAATTTCACAAACACTTGATGAACGCGATAGGGTGAAAAATTTCACAAACACTTGGTGGGCGCCAAATTCACCATCAATAAAGAAAACCCATCACTAATCAAGCTTCCTTGTGACAAATCCTACTAACCCCGCGGAGTTTCCAAGCCAATTCAAACTCTTTCGACCAAAATCAACCAAGACTTCTAAGAGATGATCAAACCCAAAAACCCAAGCACACTAGTGTTCCTACCTCGATGTGAGAAAGAACTCCACCGAAGATGACACAACTCCAAACAAGGCAAACTTCTTGCGGGATAAAAGCTTCAAAAATCTCCAGAAATCTCAAAAAAACCCAAAGAGTTGCAAAAATGAAAATTTTCCAAGCAAATACACTCCCGGTTTGTGAAAGAGGAGGTAGGGTATAAAAGGGCTTCGAATCGGGTCGGGTTTACGATCCAAACTCGCAAGCGAAACCAAAGTGCTAAAACACTTAACGGATCTGCGGGTACGGGTTTCACATCCACAAACCCACAACCCTCCTCCGTCCTCTTCTCCTTCTTCCTCTTCGAACCTGAGTGCCAAAAAAGAAAAACCCAGTCTCGTCTCCGATTTCGAGCTTTCTCCTCATCGAATGCTGAGCTACCACTTCATCAAAGACCCTCGCCGATCTCATGGACCATGGCTTCTCCAACATACAATCGCGACACCACCAAGAGGCCAAAATCTCACCGCCTCTAAGTTGCCATCTCCATAAGCTCACCGATAGCTCAGCAAAAGAGTTCGAGGCCATAGCTCGACGAAATTCGCTAATAGCTTGACGGAGGATCCCCATAGTTCGACCAGAGCTATAGCTCGATGCCGCCATGGTTCGAAGCAGCCATGGCTCGACGCCGCCATAGCTCAACCAAGGTTGGAGCTCGTAGCTCTATGAGATTCCGAAACTTTATTGCTCGACCAAATGAGAGTAGCTCGATGCTCCCATAGGTCGATGAAGGTTTGGTAGCTTGGCGGAGAACGGAATCGAAGCTCAAACAAGAAACAGAGCTTCGTCCCTAAAAAAACAGAGCACTGGACCAAAGCTCCGATAGCACAAGCTCGAAGCCCAGAGAATTCGAAGGCCATAGCTCGGCCAGAACACGAAGCTCATAGCACAGCCAAACTGTAACCTCCATAGCTCGGCGACGAAATTCAGAGCTTGGTGAAAAATCACTCGACGCCAGAGAAAAACGGTGGTCGACAAAGACAGGGCCCTCCCAATATCCATAGCTAGACGAGAGACTTGGTCGACGAAGCCCTCAGAAGTCGAAAAAAATGGCCATAGCTCGGCCAAATGGTCGGCCGAGCTAGGGGGTCCTTGCATTAATTTCTGACCCTCTGATCTCTCTAAAAGTCAAGCTCAATCATGATGAACGGATCAGATTCATCCACGTCGTCTATCGTCTTCTCCGCTACTTCGTTGGCTCCTCTATTGTCCGATCCCACTCAGTGGACGAGCCGGGGCATGATAGACGTCTCTGATTCGTCCACGTTGCCCTCCATCATAGCCGTTTGATTCACTCAGCGGGTGAGCCGATCTCTGATGGAAGCCCCTGATTTGTCAACGTCGCCCTCTATCATAATGGACGAATCTCCACCGTCAGATCTCCCTCAACGCGCGTGATCTCCCTGATCAACGCCTCAGATCGCGTCAAGATTCACTCCAAGGTCGGTTTATTCACAAAAAGCCCCTCAAACTCTTTTTTAATTCGAAAAAGTAATTTAAAAATTCAAAAATAATTATTTAAACTCGGAAAACTAATTAAAAATTCCAAAAAAGTAATTAAAATCGAATTTATTAATTATAAAATTCGAAAAAGTGATTTTAAAATTGGAAAAAATTCCAGAAAATTCAGAAAATCCGAAGGAATATGGAAAAAATCCAGGAAAATATACACTGCCTTCAAAAACCACAAATTAGCTCCAGGTATCTCCGAACACCTTGATTGCTAAGGTTATATGCCAAATTCAAAAAATAAGACGTACTACTCCCCGAAAGGCAAGAAAATTGCCTTCCGAGAATGGGGGGCTTATGATGATGGTAAAAATCGCAGCAAATCAGAGCCGTGCGATTCCTGCACTAATCGCAAAGCTTCCACAGGCAGATCAACCATTGTAGGCCTGAGCCTTTTTCAAGACTTAGGCTTCCTTCAAGCCCATAAAAAGTGACAGACTAGGCCCACTAGGAGAGACACCTAGCCCATGCAGGCTCAGGGTCAAATCTCTTATCCCCTAATAAGAAAATCTTATCTCTTGAGGGGGAGAGACATGAAAGAGATAAAGAATTCAAATCGTTCAAACGAACACAAATCAATCTCTTGATATGTCTCCCAGACCTATAAATACCCCTCCCCCTAAACTGTAACATCCTGTATTATTATTTTTTTTAAATGCTTTTTTTTTAATTTTTGCATGTGCAACGCACGTGCAATTTCATCTCATTTTTCATTCTAAATTTTTTTCTAAGTATGCATAAGTCCCCTTTTATTTATTTTATCTCATTTAGTTGTCTTTTCTTAATTAGAACTCATTGGCCTAATAGATGACTCTAAGCCCATTGAAATAAATAAAATAACTAAATAAACCAAGCCCACAATGAGAAGCCCACTGAGAGAACCTACATTTAAATTGTACACACTTTTACACTTTTCTTGTAACAAACTAGTAGCTACACAAATTTATAAAATATAAAAAATAAATGAGAGTGTACATGTGCACTACACGTGCACGTGCATTTGTGCATGCACTAAGAAGAGGAGGCCGGTCTTGATTGAGAGAAGTGGAGGAAGTGGGAGAGTGGGGTAGTGGGGTTAATCCTAGCCACACAAATTTCCTATATAACCCCCCCCCCCCCCCCCTATTGTATGTCATTTGCACCTAAACTAAAGAAAAATTAAGAGGGAGGAAAAGAAGGAGAGCAAGAGGGATTTCGGTTGGCATTTCTTTGGATCTTGGAGGTTGCTTTGCTAGGAGGAGAATAGCTAGGCTTGTGGAGTGGAGCTAGGAGCTTTCCTTAGGAGATTTTCATTTGTGCATCAAAAGAGGTGGGTGTCTTGTTTGTATTCTAATTAGTTTAGAAATCATGATTAGGTATTGTGTGATAAATTTTAGTCTACTTTTAATGATTCTTGTTGATTTTGATGCATGTTGATATGATGAAATTTGCTATCATGAGTTGCATTGTGTGTTAAATTAAAGGATATGATTTGAATGATAAGACTAGAATGAGGGAAGGGATGAATTTAATGCATGTTTATAAGTGCTAGGCACAATTGCAAAAAAATGAGTTTCCTTGTTGCATGATTGTTGTCTGGTACAAAATTAGACAAATATATATATATATATATATATATATATATATATATATATATATATAAGAAATGTGATAATTTGTGAAGAGAAATTAGAAATAAATTGGAGAAATAAAAGGGGTATGGTTGAAAAATGAAGAATTTCATTAACTTGCATAAGACTCAATTGGCATAATTGCATTTGTATTAATTTCTCCTAAGGGGAAAATGACTATTTTGGAAAAAGAGAGCTAATTCTCATTAAAAAGAATAAAATTCAGTAAAATCATTCATCTTTGGTTAGGGTATAAATACAAATTTTATATTATTTTTTTGAAGAAAGGGAATAGTGGTTCTAAATCAATTTCACGTTTATACACTTTAGAAAATGAATATGTGTAACATGAGTTTAAATCCCTTTAAATATAATTAATCTAGTAAGAAAAATATTCTGGAGAATAGAAATATTTTTTGTATAATTTTAATTTGGGGAAGAAGAATGGGAAACAAAATAGTTGAAAAATAAGAAAAGAGAAATAAACATAGAACAGGTATTTAAAATATATAACCCTCTATTAATCAGTTAAGCATTTCTCTCAAATGGCTAGCGCGTGGGCGCTGCGCCTGTGCTTGCCACAAGGTAGTTGGTCAGGGGTGAGGTCACGGGTTTGAGGGTCTCCAACATCTTTTTTGATTTTTTTTTGTTCTTTTATTAATTTTGGAGTTTAAAAATCTAGAAATTTTATATAAAAAATTATAAAAATATTATGGGGATAATATAAATACTTCTCACTGATTAAAATATATTATGGAGATTAAGAGTTATATTTTCGTGATAGATATGTTTCAATATACAATGTATATGATTAAGGGGATAAGGATTGATTTGTGGTAAAAAGAAAAGTGATGTGTTTTTTGAATAATAAATCTGTGCTGATGAATCTCAAGAGTTGATATTTGATTCATTAATAATTTTGTGTTGGAAGTTAGATGAACATGAAAGAAAAATAGCTTTGTGGAAATGGATAAAATTGAGTTTGTTCTTCATGAATGATAAATGCAAGTATAAGATGAATTGATTAAGATGTGAATAAATAGAGTTGAAGATGTGAATAAAAGAAATTTAATTCATGATTATTGAAGGGTATGAGTACCCATGATTTTGGAACACGAGATGGTTGTTGGAATCTAGAGGCTAGGCGAGACCCTTAGAAACCGGCATTTATGATTAATGTGAATTTAAGAGCTAACCAGTGTGGGTTGAGCATCTCTTGAGAAGTAGCCAGGTTTCTCTTATGTTGATTTAAGTCTGGTAGGGTTAGCTAGCTCTAGGTTGTGATGATTCTTTTAAAACTAAAAACTTAAGGGCAGACACTAAGGGGAGACGTGATGAAGTATGGTCAAACATGGGTATGAGGGCCTCAGTTGGTCTGCGGTGTAAGTTGGTTTCCCCAAAATTATCAAGGTGTGATTGGGAGTGTTCCCAGCTCATCAGCGGTGTGGGATTCATCTTCGAAATTATCGGGATAAGGGCGACGCCTATGGGGTGTTTTAGGACTACGGAAGCGCCATAGCTTGCGGTGTGAGATGGTTTCCTCGGAATTATCGAGGTGTGATTGGGAGTGTCCCCAACTCATCGGCGGTGTGGGATTTATCTCCGAAATTATCAGGGCGTGAGCTTAATACTCCCAGAATATCTAAACCTTACCTTAGTCACCGTAGTAGTAATTTATGGCGATGGATTAAACCCTTTAATGTGGAGTATATAGGTGCTTGCTATCCGACCTATGTAGTATGGGATGCATAGAATCCGAACAAGTATGCATTAGTGTCATTTTAGCGTAAACATCTGTATTAGGCAATAAAACATTTGCATACACTGACATGAATAGGATAGTCACTTTTCACGCTTTGTTTACATTCAAGATTGTGGTTGTTAAAATAAGTGAGTCGTTATATTTTCGGCATAGCGATGATGGCCGTGTATAATATTGCGTCGGTTATAAGCAACTGATGTGCCCATAGTTTCAAATGCAGGCATTTCTTTGCAAGGAGACATAAAGATGATTGAATGCTAAAGATTATTTCTCGCTTTAAGTTGTCGATGTTTAAATTGTACAGTTAAATCATGTTGTAATTCATTTATTTTCCACTGCGTTGTTGTTGTAAAAGAATTTGATGTAATAAAAGTTTCAAAATTCCTTGTAAAATTGTACGAAGTGAAGTGTACATCCTGTTCAACTACGAATTACCGTATTTTGGTATTCGGGGTGTTACATCTACAGTTAGAAGGTAATCAACAATTTTTCAGTTTTTTTCTCTCACTCCCTTTTCTCTTTCTGGTTCTGACTTGAGCGTCGGAGGGTCTGTCGCCAGGGCCACCCCCCCCCCCCCCCAATGTTTCAGGCTATTTGCAGGTCCATCAGCCGCATCAGCAACCGTTGGATTCAGATCACGGTGTTCAATCAACGATCTAGATTCATTCTCAGGAGCTCTAACCGCTTTTAACGGCCAAGGTCACAGGTCAAACTTTTAGTAGTTTCCAACAATTATAAACTCACTATCTGTTTGCTCCCACACCAAAATAAGCAGCAACAGTATATATAAAATATTTAGTAAATATAGAATACCCTAGCAAAGATACTATTCTCTACCCTAAAGAATTAGGATTAACAGAATTAACTAAACAAGAGTTATTAGAATTAGAGAGAAATCCGTTATAGAAATAAATCAATCAGCAAAGAAAAATATTTATATTATGATCAAGATAAAAATATAGGAGTAGGTAAGCTAGTAGGGTTTATATTAGGATCTGACGAGGAAGATACACAGACTTACGCTACAGACATATCCTATCAGAAAGAACTAGCAGATACAGTAGAAACTAGTACAACAACATCACCATTCCCATTTCATTGAACTGTTCAATTAACTAATAAGCTATATACAGCAGGAAATGCCCCACGAATTGCCTATTCAGAATATAGAGAACATGAAGGCACGTTCTACTCATATGCTCTGGACTACCACATGTATAACATTCTAACTTATTTCTATTTAACCTATTTGGTATGAATTTTCTGACATGTTTTTTTAGGATCGATGTACGGTTTTCTCCTATTGGACTTCCATAAGTAATACCTCTTTTTAGTATACTTACCTTCTTTCTTATAATCCCTGTATTTATGCCTTCTAGGGTTTTATCCATAACACCATAAGTTTGTGGGTTATTTATTTCTTTACAAAATCCATAGTCTAAGTGTTCTAATTGTTTCTGTATTTGAATCTCAGTACATTTTTCTTTACATGATTTTATTATATGTTGTATCCTTTGTCTTATAGACCAAGCATAATTAGGATTCTCTTGTATTCCTGGTTCATTCTGCCATTTCTCTGCTATTTCTATTCCTAAAGCAGCAGAGAGTTTTCTAAATAGCTTATCTCCTAATTCTTGATTAAAAGCATTTCCTTATATACAAACATAATAAAAATAATCATTTAATTTTTTTTAAATATATTTCCATATATGTTCCATTACCTAATAAGATATATACAGCAGGAAATGCCCCATGAATTGCTTATTCAGAATATAGAGAACCTAAAGGTAACTATAGAAATAAAGGTAAAAGACAACTGTTAGAACAGCCTATTAAGTTTCAAGCAAAAGGAGAACCACATATTCTTAATTTATCAGCCCATGACCCGCAAACATGGTCTAATGTGTAAGATGTATGGAAATACACTCTAACACAAGAATATTATAGGAGAGTCGGAGACATGCAGGCAGAAGAAATGTATAAATACTTAGAAAATTTAGGATAAAGTACTAGAGCAATGTGGGAAGCTTATAAAGCTTCACAAATAGCTGATTATAATATGTTAATATCATTAGGAGCAAATCTGTATAACTTTGTTAATAAGATCCAAAGCCTAGTGACTGGTGAAGACCCTAACTTATGTCATTTAGGATTACAAAAAGATGCTACTAGAAGTTTAGAACAGTTAACCCTGTATAAATGGAAATATATTTTTAAAAAGATTAGATGATTATTTTTAATATGTTTTTATATCAGGAAATGCGTTTAATCAAGAATTTGGAGATAAGCTATATAGAAAACTCCCCGGTGCTTTAGGAAAAGAAATAGCAGAATGAACCAAGAATACAAGAGAATCCTAATTATCCTTGGTCCAAGTTCATTTTTGTATGGAAAAAAACAATTGCTTCAAGTCTGTTCTAATAGTGATTTCTTTTTTAGAAATAATAAAGAGTTTAAAACTGTCTAATGCATAGGAAATTCCTAAAACTTCTGTGTCTAGACTACTAATATTTCGTTTTTCTTTATACTTTCCACTAGCATATCTACAGATTTGTTTAGTTTGTTTATCAGCATATTTATTGGGTTTTGCAATAAAGGTAGCTCCCCAGTATTACACCCATCTGTCTCTACAATCAAATAGTCAGTATCTAAGGGTAAATCTAATTCTAGAAGGTTTTTAATCAAAGTTTTGATATTTTGAACGAGTTTGATATCTTATTGGTTAAAAAGTCTATTCTTTTTTAGAGGTCTTTGCATACAATGGGCCGGCTATTTTGCCTAGATCTTTAATAAATGGTCTATCGTAATTGACTAATCCAATAAATTGTTGGATTTGTTGTAAACTTTCTAATTAATCTGGAAAATCTAAGGCCTTTTGGGGTATATGAGGCTGAAGCCTGATTTTTCCTTGGCCTATAATGACTCCAAGGAACTCAAATTGATGCTTAAAAAGCTGCATCTTTTTTCTTGCTAATTATTATCCCATGATTAATAAATTCTGAAATAATGATTTGTAATTGTCCTTTATGTTCTTGTCTGGATTTACTGAATTCTAGGACATCATCAATATAGACAATAGCAAACTTTTTGTGTTTAAGAAATATGTCATCCATTTTTCTTTGGAATACAAATGGCACATTTTTAAGACCAAATGGCATTACTAGCCATTCAAAGTGTCCTTCTGGACATGTAATCGTTGTGCATTCTATGCTTTCTGGGTGCATCTTAATTTGCTAGAAACCTGATTTAAGATCAAATTTACTAAATATTGTACAGCCTTGAATCTGGTTTACTAATCTTGTTTTGTCTGGAATATCATAACCATTATCAGCTGTATTATCATTTAATCTTTTATAATTGATTATCATTCTATTTTTACCTCCAACAATTTCACTATGTTTTCTTACAATAAATGCAACATACCTATGAGGACTATCAGATCTTCCGATTACTCCTAATTGTAATAATTCTGAAATATGCATTTTGTGATGGAAATCTGAATTCTGGTTTACGGGTTCTGAAATATGCATTTTGTGATGGAAATGTGAATTCTGGTTTACGGGTTACTTTTTCTTTCCCAGATGGTTCTAACAAAATCTTTCCTAGACTTTCTATGAGTTTACTAAGTTCTTCTTGGATATTTAAAGATTTTGGGACTTCCATCTTCTCAAGCCTTTCGTATAACTTAATAAGAAATCTTATTATCGTATTATTTTGCCGAATAATTACCTTATTAGATTGTGCTTGTGGACTATAAGTACTATAACCTTTTGCTTCTTGAATGTCTTAGTATACTCTAATGTTTTAGTATAGTGCTCAGACATCAACTTAAAGAAATCGGTTTAAATTCTTGTAAAATTTCCTTATTTTCGCTAGAGAATTCTTGTAATATTTGGGTGTGCAATTTGACCTCTTCTAGTAGAATAGAGACTCAGTCCAGAATACACTAATAGACCTAGTCATAAATTTAGGGCAAAATCTAGAATATAAATATAATAAGAACTATCACTTTTGGGAGACTAGTAAATACTATAAAAGAAAAGAAATAAGTTAGATTATATTAAAAACCAAAACCAAGTAAAATTAGAAAAACTCGCCAAACTAGAACAATAACCAAGTAGAAAGGATATTATAGATCTAAAAGAATTGTTAGACCATAATAAACCTAAAGACAGAGAAATAGAACTAAAAACGGCTAGAAGAAGTAAAATCGTACACCCAAATATTACAAGAAATCTCTATCGAAAATAAGAAAATTTACAAGAAATTAAACATATTTCTTTAAGTTGATGTTCGAGCACTATACTGGAGCATTAGAGTAAACTGACATTTCAAGAAGCAGAAGGTTATAGTACTTATAGTCCATAAGCATAGTCTGATAAGGTAATTACTCGGCAAAATAATAAGATAATAAGATTACATATTAAGTTACACGAGAGGCTTGATAAGATCGAAGTCCCAAATTTCTTAAATATCCAAGAAGAACTTAGTAAACTCACAGAAAGTCTAGGAAAGATTTCATTAGATCCAACTGGGAAAGAGAAAGTAATCCGTAAAAAAGAATTCGGATTTCCATCACAAAAACTAGAATGACTAGTAATCAAACAAATATCCAAACTTTTACAGGACCCTCTAGAACACTTAGGTCAGAACAAGGATCTACAATCAGAATTAGACCTCTTTTAGATGTATTAGTAAGAAACAGATCGAGAATAAATTATGATTTTTAGTTAGATGAACTCATAGATTCAGAACAAGATTATGACAGATTCCAAAGAGAAGGGTTAAGTGTTCTCAATCCAAGAACTTTATACCAAGCAGGAAGATTTGAGTTTAGAACAGAATTTTTTAGGCACAAAAGAGAATAGACAGTCTGTAACGCCCCGAATTCCAAACACAAGTAATTCGTAGCAAAAACAGGTTCTTTTACTTCAACTTCGTACAAATTTACAAGAAATTTTTAAAAAAAAAGTCATTACAACAATGTTTGTTACAATACACAACGGAAGTAAATGAGTCCAATACAACACATATTAAATGAAACTCTTCAGTCCTGTGACATTCTTCAATAGTGTCTTCAAATCCAGGCCAAGACCAATCCTGCAACTAGAAAACTGTGGGCACGTCGGTTACATACAACTGACACAATGCTATAATACAACGATTCTTCTACTTTAGCAATCACAAACTTGAATCCAAAAAAAAGTATGAAAAGTGACTATCCTAAACATGTCAGTATATGATATGACCTAATGCCTAATGCAGACAAACATATTTCGATACAACCAATGCACACTTGTTCGGATTCTATGCATCCCATACTCATAGGGCCGAGGGCAAACCCTTAACGTACTCCACAATATAAGGTTCAATCCCTCGTTATGAAATCCTACTACGGTGAAAAAAATAAGATTTAGACATTCCACAAGTATAGGTTCCAGTCCTGAAGTACATCCGTCCGACCATACAAAATCCTCATCGTGCAAACATCCCGTAAGCGTCGCTCTAGCTTAGAACACTGGAGACTCCTCTCCCTTCCACCCAACTATTCATAATCCCGGAGTACATCCGCCTGATTATTCACAGTTCTTGAAGTAATTGAGACTCATCTCGCATAAAACTCGCAGTCCCAGAATACATCTGCCTAACTGTAACCATAGTCCCGGAATACATCTGCCCGACCATGTTGAGCCCAGTCCCGGAATTCATCTGCCCGACTGTAACTATAGTCCCGAAATACATCCGCCCGACCATGTTGAGCTGTCTCACTCATGTTTGCTCAAGCTTCATCACATCTCCTTTTCTAGTGTATGTCCTTAAGTTCAATTATAATTATTACGACCTACAGCTAGCTTACCCATCGGACATAAATCAAACACTGAGAATGTTAGTGTAATATCCCAGAATAAGATAAAATATTTTTATTATATATATTATTTATTTATTTGCTAAGTTAAGACTTGAATTGTTTTGGTGCATGATTATTGAATTGAATAACCATGTATATTTGGGCAAAGTTTAGGGTTAGGATTTGGTGACCTAGGGTTAGAATTAACCCTCATCTTGATCAAACCCTAGAGCTAATCTTGATGAAGATTTAATGGTTGGAATTACACCATGAAGAGTTCTTCATGAAGACTCCAAGAAAACTCAAGAAACTTCTAGTCTTGTGTGTTGGCACTCACATCCACCATTCCCTTCCACTAACTCAAGCCTCTCTCATCCTCACCCTTCACTCCAATCCGGCCCATTCCCCCAAAACCCTAGCTCTCCATTTTTATAACCCCCCCCCCCCCCCTCCATTCACTTCTCATTCCTTCTTCTATCTTGTTCTTGTTCTTCCAAAACAAAAAATATATAAAAAAAGAGATCTTTTAGTAGTAGTAGAGAAGGAGAAAGGAAAAGAAAAAAAAGAAGTAGAAGAAGTGAAATGGAGAGCAAGGTGCAAACTCAAGGAGCAAGGAGCAAAGCTTACAAGGAACTCTTACAAACAACAAAAAGTGGGTGAACTCTAAACTCAAAATATTAGTCTTTTCTTTTTGTATGTATCCTAACTTGTAATAGGAGATAAGAAAGTTGGGTTGCCATGTGTGAATATTAACTTGTTAAGGAAAAAAAATAAGTTGTATGGTAGAACAACCTCATTTCAAGATTCTTGTTGAAGAAATATGTATGCAATGTGTAGTTTAGGAATTTCTAACTCAAAAACGGTTTAGAATTTTGAACTCAAATTTTCGGAACTTGTTTTGCTATGGATCTAGAACTCACATGATTTTTTTCATAATATTTGGAAGCCATCTAATAGCCCAAACACCAGTCCCAATTTTGGACAGCAGCCAACTGCAGAAGCTGCTATTTTGAGAAATTCTGTCGTGCCTTCCGAAAATCATAACTAAATATTGGTTGGGTATTTTTATATGAAAATTTTCATGGATGCTCTTGTATGTGTATACAACCATAATCCCAAATTTTACATTTTTCTGAAGTTGTTTGATGCCTCAAAAAATTGCTAAGTTCCAACTGGTCTGAGATCTGAGAAGACAGAACTGAAGCTGTCTGTTTGAGGACTGAAGTTCGTATATGCATAACTACTTGTGTATACATGAAATTACAATGAAACTTTTGCAGTATCTTTTCGTATGTCTCTATAACATGATTCTAAAATTTTGGAATTTTTAGATAGCATTTGATGAGGTTTCAAAAATAAATTATAAGTAGAAGTAAAAACCTTGTCTGAAAAGCAATGGAAATTTTGTGCTATATTTGAAGAGTCATAACTCTCTGCGTAGTAAGAGTTTAGATGCAATTTTTGGACACAATGTAGTGGTGAATGTCTAATTATAGATTCTTAAATTTCATGAGATTTGGACAAGGGGTTGATTTTATATGAAATTTAGACTAGACTGTGTTCAATACCTGGTGCTGATTGCATAATCTGTACATTTGTGATTTTATGGAAAAATGTGTTTGGAATTTGCCAAAGTGATGAACTAGGGACTTGTAGTAGAGACTCTAAGCTTTCCCAGAAGCCCAAAAACTTGTAATTCCAAGTTGTGTAGTAATTGATATGATTTTTGAAAGTGCTGGACAGATCCAGCCACCCTTAGAAGTTGTCTCTTTGCATGTGTGTGACTTGTTCTCAACTCTCAAGTGTTGAATTGAGTGTTAGGATTATTCCTATACCCTAATACTTGGTTATTTTGTGTCTTAGGCTGATTAAGAAATGGGTAGAGACTTGAACGACATTCGAGTCATCGACCTTGTCTAAGTTAGTTGCCTACACTTATCAACCATTAAGCCGACTTGGGGACTTCTGCCTTAACGATCGAAAGTGACTAACTCAGGCACAGACGAAATTATGTCACAGGCCGAGTTGAGGACGAGACTCAATAGGGAAAATTGTTGGGATGTTAGGCAGGTATTTAAGAAAACCTGGTATGGACCATTGGATAGCAGCCAAGAGGGTCATGAGGTATCTTCAGAGAACAAAAGACTACATGCTCACATATAGGAAATCAGATCATTTAGAGGTCGTACGGTATTTTGATTCTTATTTCATTATTTTGTGACAATAAGTCAGCAGTGATGTATTCCAACAACAACAGGAGTTCGACAAAGTCAAAACATATTGACATAAAGTTCCTAGTTGTGAAAGAAAGAGTGCAAAGTGGACAGATGTCCATAGAGCACATTGGGACAAACTCCATGATAGCGGATTCGCTCACAAAAGGATTACCACCCAAGGTCTTTTATGAGCATACTGCTCATATGGGTGTTGTATTTTTTGAGGATATCATGATTTAGTGGGAGTTTGTATTTTATTTGCATTATGTTTGTGTGAGACATTTATGCATTTGGTTATTTTCTGATCAGAAATAAAGAATTCAGTTTTCTCACTCATTTGTCATGTTTTGGTTCTGACCTCACTTAAGTTTTAAAGTGGACCAGTTGGAAATAGGCATGTGTATAGATCACATTGCATGAAATTTCCATGCTACACATTCACACTTGATCTATGTCATTTGATTATGTTGATATATGTGACCATTGATGAATTTAGTTACGATAAATGTAACGAAAATTGCTTTGATCCTATATTTACATGATTAATGGACGAGATTGTTTGGCTATGCTTTTGGTTATAATAGCAAAATTTTGAGCTCATAAAGTATGTACATTTGTAAGGAGTAACATATGTGGCCCAAGTGAAAGATTGTTGGAAAATAATCTATGTGGGCTCACATATGTGACTAAATGTATAATTGCTATTCTAAAGTCTAACCCAAATTAAAGTGATCTAATCAAGATTAAGTAATGGGTTAAAAGCATATAATTTAAAGTGTGATATAACACGTGTAGAGACCATAAAGTAAATTTCTTATTTTGTGATGGGCAGAATAGGAAATCAATAATTATCAATTAGGGTTATGGTCCCCTATATATACGTATCTTCTTATTCCATCTGTCATCCCATCAACAGAAGAATAGAGAGACAGTCTCTCATAGAAGTGCGTATTATATAGGAAGATCCAAACCCTCTGCGCAATCTCCATCAATGGCTTCAGGTTAGTGCTTCCGTTTTTTTAATGTTTTTCTTCTTTTGATTTAGCAAAGATCTATAGTTTCATGATTTAGGATTTTATATTAAAGCACTTTTGCAATATGATTAAGATCTAAAATCATAGAAACATGTTTTGGGTTATTGTTAATGTTTTATGCATGTTCTTATGTGTATATAAAAAATCCAACAGAAGATACATAGACTTATGCTACAGACATATCGCATCAAAATGAACTAGCACATACAGTAGAAACTAGTACAACAACATCACCATCACCATTTCATAGTACTATTCTATTACCTAATAAGATATATACAGCAGGAAATGCCCCACGAATTGCTTATTTAGAATATAGAGAACTTAAAGGTAACTATAGAAATAAGGTAAAAGACAACCGTTAAAACAACCTATTAAGTTTCAGGCAAAAGGAGAACCACTCATTCTTAATATAGCAGCCCATGACCCGCAAACATGGTCTAATGTGTTAGATGTATGGAAATACACTTTAATAGGAGAGTATTATAGGATAGCCATAGACATGCAGGCAAAAAAATGTATATATACTTAAAAACCTATTAAGGAGAAAGTACTAGAGCAATGTGGGAAGCTTATAAAGCTTCACAAATAGCTTATTATAATATGTTAATATCATTATGAGCAAATCCGTGTAACTTTGTTAATAAGATCAAAAGCCTAGTGACTGGTGAAGATCCTAACTCAGGTCATTTAGGATTACAAAAAGATGTTATTAGAAGTTCAAAACAGTTAATTAAGCTTGTATAAATGGGAATATATTAAAAAAATTAAATAATTATTTTATTATGTTTGTATATCAGGAAATGCTTTTAATCAAGAATTAGGAGATAAGCTATTTAGAAAACTCCACGGTGCTTTAGGAATAGAATTAGCAGAGAAATGGCGAAATGAACCAGGAATACAAGAGAGTCCTAATTCTCCTTGGTCTATAGGACAAACGATACATAATATAATACAAAATTAAAAGAAAAGTGTACTGAGATTCAAATGCAGAAACAATTAATACACTCAGACTATGGATTTTGTGAAGAAATATATACCCCCACAAACTTATGGTGTTATGGATCAAAACCCTAGAAGGCATAAATACAGAGATTATAAGAAAGAAGGGTAGTATACTAAAAAGAGGTATTACTTAAGGAAGTCCAATAGGAGAAAACCGTACCTAGATCCTCAAAAACATGTCAGAAAATTTAAACCATATAGGTTATATAGAAATAAGTTAGAATGTTATACATGTGGTAATCCAGAACATATGAGTAGAACATGCCCTAAACGGATTAATAAACATGATAAAAATAGTACCCTAGTAGAATGTACTAATGAAGACATAAACATAGATGAGACTGTATCCGACACTGAATCTATTTATTCTATATTCACAATAGAAGATCAAGATAGAAATATAGAAGAACTTGAAGAAGATGCAACCAACGAATTTATAGATAGTTTTTCTCCATCAGAATTACATTTCCCAGACTTAGACGTTTCTGACATAGAAGATATAGATATGATGAATATCATCGAAACCCATTCATGTGACCATTATTGGAAGACTAACATTGGTATGAATAGTATACCATGCTTCAATTGTAAGTAATATCCTCTATACAAAATAGAACAAAATGTATAAATTGTTATTTACAAGGTTGTAGCAAATGCATAGAACAATATTATAAAATTAAATCAAATAAAGTTGTAAACAATTCTTCAAATACTGATGAAATAAGAATATTAAGAAAACGAATAGAAAATGTAGAAGATACTTGAAAACTACTACATGAAAAAAAATAGAAGCAATAGAAAGTAAAATAAACAAAGAAAAGGCTATAGAACATCCTTTATAACCTCTCGAACTTAATCGAAATGAATTTGTACAGGTTTGTAATAATGAAGATTTAAAGACCTTAAAAGTAAGATGTATAATAAGAATTAAAGAGTACGAAATAAAATCTTTAGCCTAATAGATTCTGGTTGTAGTAATTGTATTATTAATAAAGACATAATACCTAATCAGTATATAGTAAGAGCTCAAAATCTTATAGGAGCCCAACAAATGGATGGGCAGATTTATGTGTATGACAGCCTATTACTACCAAATAGTAAGATTAGCTTTGAAACCAATTGTGGTAGAAGTATAGAATATACACTACCTCAACAAAGCACTTGGGTTAGACCATTAAATTTAAAAATAGATATGATTCTAGGCCTAAGTTTCTTATTAAAATATAATGGTAGCATGCTTATCAGTAAAGATTATTCACAATTACGAAGACATACATTGTTTACCCCAATATACATAAATGATGAAGAAACCATGACTAGAAGAATAGACAAATCTATTGTTGAACAAGAATGCAAATGTATTAAAGAAAGAGAATGCCAATTACATAAAACAAATTATCAATAGATAGAGTCCCTAGAAGGAATAGAAATTACTAAAGAATTTATCAATTTACAACATCTATATTATACTCTAGTAAGTGAACAAGACATAGAGCAGTTAATCTCTTAAATACAAAAGTTAGGAATAATAGGCGAAGATATATTAAAATATTGGGGAAAAGACAGAGTAGTCTGCAAACAAACTGAATATTATTTATCCAGAATATAAAATTAGAACCTCTAAGATTAATGCTACTAATCAAGATCTTGAAGACTTTAAAATGCATATTTCAGAATTATTACAATTAGGAGTAATCAGAAGATCTGAAAGTCCTCATAGGTCTGTTGCATTTATGATAAGAAAACATAGTGAAATTGTTAGAGATAAAAGTAGAATGATAATTAATTATAAAAGATTAAATGATAATACAGTTGATGATAGTTATGATATTCCAGACAAAACAAGATTAGTAAACCAGATTCAAGGTTGTACAGTACTTAGTAAATTTGATCTTAAATCAGGTTTCTGGCAAATTAAAATGCACCTAGAAAGCATAGAATGGACAACGTTTACATGTCCAGATGGACACTTTGAATGGCTAGTAATGTCATTTGTCTTAAGAATGCACCATCCGTTTTTCAAAGAAAAATGGATGACATATTTCTTAAACACAAAAAAAGTTTGCTATTGTCCATATAGATGATGTCCTGGTATTCAATAAATCTAGACAAGAACATAGAGTACATTTACAAATCATTATTTCAGAACTAATCATAGGATAATAATTAGCAAGAAAAAGATGCAGCGTCTTCAGACACAAATTGAGTTCCTTGTAGTCATTATAGGCCAAGGAAAAATCAAGCTTCCGCCTCTTATAGCCCAAAAGGCCTTAGAATTTCCAGATAAGTTAGAAAGTGTACAACAAATCCAACAATTTTTAGGATTAGCAATTACGCTAGACCATTTATTAAAGATCTAGGCAAAATAGCCGGCCAATTGTATGCAAAGACCTCTCAAAAAGGACAAAGGTATTTTAACCAAGAAGATATCAAACTCGTTCAAAAGATCAAAACTTTGATTAAAACCTTCCAGAATTAGATTTACCCTTAGATTCTGGCTATTTGATTGTAGAGACAGATGGGTGTAATACTGGGTGGGGAGCTACCCTTATTGCAAAACCCAATAAATATGCTAAAAAACAGACTGAAAAATATGTAGATATGCTAGTGGAAAGTATAAAGAAAAAAGAAATATTAGTAGTCTAGACGCGGAACTTTTAGCAATTTCCTACTCGTTAGACAGTTTTGAACTCTTTATTATTTCTAAAAAAGAAATCACTACTAGAACAGATTGTGAAGCAATTGTTTCTTTCCATACAAAAACGAACTTAGACAGTAAGTTAAGTTCTCGGAGGCAATGGTTAAATTTTTTAGACCGATGCCTTACCTTTGGCACCTCTATTCATTTTTCCCACATCAAAGGCACTAACAACACTATTCTTGATACCCGTAGTCGCCTACTTCATCAGAGTCTGCCTAGAAGCGTGGTTGACCTAGTAGACATACAAATTGACCTCATGTGCCACGAAGATCCCCAATTTTCTTTGTTTGAAATTCTTCAGATTTGTTCCATAGAATCCTTTACCCAGACCCTTAGTCATATCACTGACAAAAAAAATTTACATACATTAGCACAAACATTTGATATTGGCACCCGGGAAGGACAAATCCAAAGACTAATGATAACTTTCAGATTAAAAGAACTTACACCAAGATTTATTTCTATTAGAACGCTAACTAACTATGATCTAATGGATATGCAGATGGATTGACCTCCTCCTGGACCAGGATTATTGGCAGCAAATAGCTTTGCCTCCAATCAGAACATCGTAGCTAGACCAAGGCAAGAAAGGCTGAGATTTGGTAATCAAGAACTAATTCCCAACAACAATATTTCTTTTTCGTCGTTTTCTCATATCTCAGTTAATAAAGAACAAAAATGAATTTTAGATAATTTATGAATAGCCTTCAATAATAAAGACCAAAAATATTTTTTAGCTGGCCAAAATGCTTTATCTGAATATTTCAACCAGAATATTAAGAATTTCAAATTTTATGTTGTTTTGAAAGGTAATCTAGTCGGAGTTTCGTACTTGGATTGAAGTGCTAGATAGTATCAAAGATTTCAAAGATCCTCTTTACAAAGGATTTAATAATCTTTTAGAAGCACTAGAGTCGCCTGAAAACATTTAGGACTAAATTATTTTGTCTCTCCTTCCCTCAGAACAGTCTATGAATCTCCATTAGATTATTCAGTAGCTAGGGATAGTCAAGGCAAGATCCTTCTCTGTGATCATTGCGAAACAGTGGCAAGAACTGTAAGAAACAACAACAACAATGTCTTTTTCCCAACTAGTTGGGGTCGGCTGCATGAATCCTGGTTTTCCAATCTGCTCGGTCTAGCACAATATCTTCTGTAAGGTCACAACCTATCATATCTTTTCTCACCGTTTCCACCCAAGTTAGTTTAAGTCTTTCTCTACCCCTAACTCTACCATCAATACTTATCAAATCACTCTTTCTAACGGAGACACTACTAGGTCTACGTGTGACATGTCCAAACCACCTGAGGCGATTCTCTCTTAACTTATCTTGGATTAGAGCTACCTTTAACATGTCTCGTATATGCTCGTTTCTAATTCTATCCTTTCTTGTTTTACCACATATCCATGTGAGCATCCTCCTCTCTGCTACACTCATTTTTTGGACATGTTTCTTTGTTGTCCAACACTCTGCTCCATACATCATTGCTAGTGTAACAGTCGTCCTATAAAAAAATTTCTTCAACTTCAAAGGTATACGTTTGTCACCCAAAACACCACTGGCAATTCTCCACTTAAGCTACCATGCTTGGATCCTATGTATAAACTGTAAGAAAGCTTAATGAAAATATCAACCGTTTAATCCAAGGAAAACAAAGACTTCTTGTTAAAATAGCAGACTTAAAGAAAGAGTTATTTCAAAAAAAAAAATTCCATAGAAGACTACTCCTTCAGGCTATAATCACAAGGATGAGATTGGTGTGCATTCCCATCTGAATGCAATAAAAGATATCGTTAGGTCTAAAATTTCAACGACTAGTCCGAAGCAAAAGGATTTTGGTAAAGACTCCTCAAATCCGTTGATGGTTGTGGATTTGTCAAATAGCCAAGACAAAGGAAAAGCACCTCTAATAGAAGAACCATATTATATAGATGATTGCGAACAAATTCATCAGATACTACAGCAAATAGAAAGTCTCCAGAATCAACAAATAAAGCAAAGGCTAAAGATAAAAAAAAGAAAAAGAAAGAATCACTAAAACAGATGATTGCAGAACAGGTGGCAAGCGCACTAAAAGATGCTTGAATAAAGAAGTTTCCACAAGACGAAGAAAAAAGAGAAGATACAAATTGCATAAAGGAAGACACCTCACTAGAAGCATCTGTTAGTGGAGACAATAATCCAGATTCTCCCTTATCCCTTGACTCTGTGGCATTACATAGCCTAGACACGTAAAAGTAAGAAGACTCAAGAAAGATGCTTCAGTTATCAAAGACTTCAGCTATAAAAAGAGAAGAACACTCAAACATCATAGCAAAATAAGAGGGCAAGAGTGCATTGCATCTCATTCTCACTCCTGCTTCTTCCATCATCCTCCAAACAATCTTGTAAACATTTGTAATATAACTCTTATAAGGATTGCGTATAAGGATTGCTTGGCTCCCTTGTAAGTTTTCATTTTTCTCTTTTCACTTATAAGGGATCCCGAAAGGGACATCTCTATGTCTATGTGTCTCATGTATCCCCATATGTAAAATATAAGTCTATCTATAAATAATTTATTTTCAAAAACTTGTGTAAATTATCTCTTTTGCATCTCTCTTCTTTGCATCCTATGCATATCATAATAGCATAACCAAGTTCTTTATATCTCATGAGTGACCCTTAGGCAAGTAAGGTCGAAGAAGATCAGAGAAAGGCCAGGATAGTGCCAGAAGGGGAAAGTGAGTTATTCGGCTAAAAAGTGCGAAGAGAACTAGACGCACCTTGATTCGCACTTTTCAGCCAAATAACTCACTGTCCCCTTTTGGCACTATCCCGACCTTTCTCTGATCCTCTTCGGCCTTACTTGCCTAAGGGTCACTCATGAGACATGGAGAACTTGACTGTGCGGTTATGATATGCATAGGATGCAAAGAAGAAATATGCAAAAGAGATAATATACATATGTTTTTTCTGAAAATAAACTATTTATAGATATATTTATATTTTACATATGGGATACATGGGATACATAGACATAGGGATTTCCCTTTCGAGATCCCTTATTAGTGAAAAAAGAAAGGAAAACTTTCAAGGGAGCCCAGCAATCCTTATACGCAATCCTTACAAGAGTTATATTACAAATGTTTACAGGATTGTTTGGAGGATGGTGGAAGGAGTGAGGATGAGATGCAAGGAATCACATGAACCAGCATAGGCCCGAGGGCATGGATGCTGGCACTGTAACGCCCCGAGCTCAGCTGAACTGCGCATGTGGCTACACGTGCGCGCACGCGAAAGAACGGACACAAAACTCTAACCACGCCCACCACAGGCACCATCAAAAGGTGGGTATACCCTATAGGTGACCTTTATCATATGGCTTTTCCTATATATACACACTCTCCTCTATATTTTTCCGATATGGGATTTAATCCCAAAGCCATCCACGTCACCATCCAAACCATGCATGCACACTTTCATTTTCCATATTTAATGCCTATGCCCCATAGACTATCCTATAGGCTCCATCATCAATCCTCCCTTGATCATAGTCCTATAAGATCTCTTTATGGGCCAACAACCAACCATTTTATCTCATCTCTTTATTATTATTATTATTATTATTATTATTATTATTATTATTATTATTATTATTATATATATATATATATATATATATATATATTATTATTATTATATATCTCTATATAATATTATATATATACCCGTTTAAGTACGGAGTGTTACACACAGCGTCCTCACTGAGCCCGGAACTTGCAACATGATCCAGGATCCCTTTCTAGCCGATGTGCAGAGGATTACCCTGATTCTGCTAGTTGTACAGTTCCCTACCCGAACAACCTGTACCAACCTCGCTCCATCTCAGGCGTACATCTTGCACACACTCGGTGTTGAAAGTCGGCTCTGATACCATTTTGTAACGCCCCCGCCCGGCTCAGCTGCGACCCGGCTACACGTGCGCGCACGCGAAAGAACGGACACAAAACTCTAGTCACACCCACCACAGGCACTATCAAAAGGTGGGTTAACCTTATAGGTGACCTTTATCATATGGCTTTTCCTATATACACTCTCCTCTATATTTTTCCGATATGGGATTTAATCCCAAAGCCATCCCATCACCATCCAAACCATGCATGCACACTTTCATTTTCCATCATTTAATGCCTATGATCCATAGACTATCCTATAGGCTCCATCATCAATCCTCCCTTGATCATAATCCTATAGGATCTCTTTATGGGCCAACAACCAACCATTTCATCACATCTCTTTATTATTATTATTATTATATATATATTATTATATATCTCTATATAATATTATATATATACCCACTTAAGTACAGGGTGTTACAGGCACTATCTTGGTGCTCGTAGATGTGTAAAACGTCAGACTATTAAGAAATTAGAAATTGTCACTTAATGAAGCTAAGCTCAAGGTGCAACTTCTGCTACCAAGGATCGGTTGCAGTGCAATTTGCATCAACAGTCATTTTACATTCCACTTGATGAAACAAATCTACCATCTGTATTTTTTTGTCTTCACACTTCTATTCCTTGTAATGGAATCATAATCATAATCATAATCATAATCGGGTAAGGCTTATGCAACATCTGTAGTAGATGCATCTTTACATGCGACATAGCATGAAGAAAACAAACAAATCCAGGTTTGCCTCCAAACACAGAATGTTGTCAGTTTGAAGAAATCAGAAGGAAAATAAATGAAGATGCCACATAATTTACCCAAGAATCCATCTAAATTTCAAACTATGAGATGAACAAATGGCCCATAATTCAGCTTTGCTGTTCTAACAAATTACCCGTCCTGATACAAACTTTATAGCTAAGTGCTTCTGCATCTCATTCTACTCTTGTACAAACCTTTCTTTCGAACACTTCAGGAAATAAAGAAAAATGCCAAAAAGTCCTGGCCACTGTTACACAACTAGCATCAACTTCACTGACGACCACCATTTACATCTGGATCCTGCTCTATTTCTTCTGCGTCTTCAAATCGCTGATCATTGATTTGGAGCTGCAGGGACAAAATACAAACTTCACTAACAATCCAACCAACCAAGCATCTTCAATTATGAACAAATTCAAATAAAAGTTAATGCAATTTCAATATAGAAAGAAGTTCATTATTATCTATTCATACAACTCGGTGGACACCGAGAGCCATTGTGGTCGAGTGGCCAGCCTCTTAGCTAGTGAGCCAGAGGTCAGAAGTTTTGAGTATCGCTTGCATAACCCTTTTATTATGAGATGAGAGTGAGAATGCGTGAGCGTTGTGCGTATGTGGCCATGCCCTTGTTCAAAACAAACAAAAAATAAAAACGGGTCGAACAGTTTTCTCTCCTGCACTTGACTCGCGCCAGTAACCACCTTCCTACATTATTTATTTGAATATGTGAAAGAAACTACAATCTAGCGGCAAATTGGTAAGGCCTAATTGTTGTCCAAAAGTTTTGGATGTAACAGAGAACATCTATAATATCAAGATTGAAGTATAAGAAATAATTTGTTTCTGATAACTATTTAAAACACAGAACCTTGTATACACACAATGATCAAGAAATGCACATCATTCAGATCCTAGACTCTGATTGAAATAGGCAAATGGCTAAGTGGTCTTCTGCAGCAATCCCCTTGACTTCAATGCCAATTTTCAATGGAAGGCTAAAGCATATGCTGTCACGAGTTCAAACTTTTATTGACGAGGACATATGCTGTCACGACTTCAATGCCAATTTTCAATGGAAGGCTAAAGCAAAAATGTGTTTCGAGGTTAGATCTGGACCTTTGATTTTGGGGTGATTGAAGGAGAGCCACTTGATAGCTTTCTTTGTGTTTTATTATTATTATTATTATTATTATTATTATTATTATATATATATATATATGAGTAATGTGAGCCTCATATTTGTATGAGGAAATTTTCCTCATACAAAGTGATTATACTCACTTGGTGGGGCCCTTATGGAAGATGCACCACGTCCATCATATTTAGCATGTTAATGGATGTATGTGTAGAAAAAATCAAGTGGTTTGGAGGTCAATTATCCATGCATCATGTGGGTCCAATTTGTATTGCTATTGGAATCTGTTGCCGCTAAATTTGGTGTGGGGGCAAACAGATGAATTTGTGGATTCTTAGGGAAACTGAATAGTAACCTGTATACCTGTTCCTTTGGGCTTCGATCGTTGCTCCCGCCGTGCACCTGCAAAAAGTGCGAGACACCGGGGTTGTTCCCGGCGACGCACCCTCCGACGCTCAAGTCAGTAATCTAGGAAGACTATGAATGAGCGCAAAAACTGGTGAAAGATTGATTACCTCTTAATGGAGATGGATGGGGGGTATTTATAGGCGTCTCAGGGTACAGATTAGGAATGTAATCCCCGTGATCTGATATGGAATATTCCCCTTGTAAACAGATTAGGAATGTAATCTGATAAGGTATATTCCCCGTAAGCAGATTAGGAATTTAATCCCCAAATCCCAGTGAAAAGATAGATGTACATCAGGGCCGTCGATCAGGATTGATCAGGGACCCCGATTTTATCTTGTTGGGTTGGATGCACAGCGGGTTAGAACCCGCACCCTCTCGTTGGTGGACCCATTCGTGGGTTATTGGGTCCCTTGGGGAGAAGATCCAATACCCATTTTGGACCCTCTTGTAGGCGAAATTGCCGATTTACCCCTGGCCCCCAAGATTCGTACCCGATTTGGACGGTTCCGATTAACCCCCATTTTTAGCCATATCACGAGCCCCCCACTCCTAAAGGCTAAATTTGATCGGCCTTTGAGGAGTAGTTTAACTATTTTAATGGCTAGCGGAGTTGTATCGGAGTTCAAATGAAGGGTTTTGAATCTTGAAGGGGTAGTGAGGTGATTTCCCAAGTGGATTGAGCTCCGAGCTGCTCATGAGCTCTGATGGTCATGTGGTATTCTCGCAGGGATGTCCTCTTTGCCTTCGCGGAGCGTCAATTCGTTGTTTTTGGGGGTCTTAGATATTTGGATCATGTCTTAGACTTCCCCTAGGGCTCGCTGACTAGGGGGCCGAGGTCCACATGCAGTTCGGCAGGCTTTTCCGGAGAGGAAAGCGAGTTCGGCATGGCTGCGAGCGCTGGGAGTGAGTCTGCCGGACTTGATTTTTACCTTATAACAAGGTCGGTGTCACGAACGCTCGGCAGTGAGTGCCGAACTTGATTTTTACCCCGTAACAAGGTCGGTGTCACGAACGCTCGGCAGTGAGTGCCGAACTTGATTTTTTCCCCGTAACAAGGTCGGTGTCACGAACGCTCGGCAGTCAGTGCCGAACTTGATTTTTTCTCCGTAACAAGGTCGGTGTCACGAACGCTCGGCAGTGAGTGCCGAACTTGATTTTTGCCCTGTAACAAGGTCGGTGTCACGAACGCTCGGCAGTGAGTGTCGAACTTGATTTTTCCCCCGTAACAAGGTCGGTGTCACGAACGCTCGGCAGTGAGTGCCGAACTTGATTTTTCCCCCGTAACAAAGTCGGTGTCACGAACGCTCGGCAGTGAGTGCCGAACTTGACTTTTACCCCGTAACAAGGTCGGTGTCACGAACGCTCGACAGTGAGTGCCGAACTTGATTTTTACCCCGTAACAAGGTCGGTGTCACGAACGCTTGGCTGTGAGTGCCGAACTTGATTTTTACCCCGTAACAAGGTCGGTGTCACGAACGCCCGGCTGTGAAGCACCTGCTCGGTTACCGATCGAAGGCATGGGGTCTCGGCGGGTCGAGCGACGTGGCACAATCTGTTCCGAGGTGATCCTGTTTCCGAGGGCATTAATGGTGCCTTGGGGTTTGTGCGGCGTTCCGCTTTCCCTAGGCCATTAAGTATGGTTCCTTCAATTAATGCGTGGCGTTTCAACTTCCGAGGGTCATAATGGCTGGATCTTGGAGGAGAACTATAAGTACTCCATTCCCCTTGTCATTTTCAGTCGCAGCAATGTTGAGTTTTAGATCTCGGTGGTGTCTGCCTCTGGCGGACGCCAGTCTTGTGGGGTCTTGACCTCGATAGGTTCGGAGGGGTGGTCACTCTACTGTCTTCTTCTCTCGTTCCTGACGGTCCCAAAGTGGATGTCAGGAGCGGGGGAGAACGAGGCAGTAGTGGTGACGACCATAGTCCGGATCCGAGGGGCGAGTTACTTCGGAAGGACGGGTGGTCGTTCTCCCACCAAGATCTTCTGCCTACTCTGCTCCGCAACGGGTGTCAGGGTCGGCAGAGATCATGGTGGGAGAGGTGGTCATCCATGTCCGAATCCGAGGAGTGAGTTTGTCGGAGGGACGAGCGGTCGTTTTTCCGGAAGAAATGAAGGGCATTACGGGCAAGTTGTTTGCAACTGTAAAGGTTCTGTTGCCAGAGCAGGCCGAACCTTTGCAGTTGCAATCAACTGGCTCGGAATGGTTTGCTTCACCCGATCTCTGAGTGTTGATCTGCTTTCGACCGGGGCCCGTGGGTCGGCGGAATACCGACCAAGACCCGGGACCTGGGGGGTGCTCGCCGAGGGCGGTGCCTTAAAACTTTGAATCAAAATTTTTCCTGGTTCTTCAAGAGATAGGCCCACGTGCAGTTCGACAGGCTTTTCTGGAGAGGAAAGCGAGTTCGGCATAGCTGCGAGCGCTGGGAGTGAGTCTGGCGATCTGCCGGACTTGATTTTTCCCCCGTAACAAGGTCGGTGTCACGAACGCTCGGCAGTGAGTGCCGAGCTTGATTTTTACCCCGTAACAAGGTCGGTGTCACGAACGCTCGGCAGTGAGTGCCGAACTTGATTTTTCCCCCGTAACAAGGTCGGTGTCACGAACGCTCGGCAGTGAGTGCCGAACTTGATTTTTACCCCGTAACAAGGTCGGTGTCACGAACGCTCGGCAGTGAGTGCCGAACTTGATTTTTCCCCCGTAACAAGGTCGGTGTCACGAACGCTCGGCAGTGAGTGCCGAACTTGATTTTTGCCCCGTAACAAGGTCGGTGTCACGAACGCTCGGCAGTGAGTGCCGAACTTGATTTTTGCCCTGTAACAAGGTCGGTGTCACGAACGCTCGGCAGTGAGTGCCGAACTTGATTTTTTCCCCGTAACAAGGTCGGTTCACGAACGCTCCGCAGTGAGTGCCGAACTTGATTTTTCCCCCGTAACAAGGTCGGTGTCACGAACGCTCGGCAGTGAGTGCCGAACTTGATTTTTACCCCGTAACAAGGTCGGTGTCACGAACGCTCGGCAGTGAGTGCCGAACTTCTAGACTTGTCGTTTTTAGGGGTTTGTTTTTTCTGTGCACCATTTGAACTTCTGGTGGCTCTGACAGCTCTGACAGCTCTGACAACTCTGACAAATGGGACGTTCATTAATTGCAGTGACCTCTGGTCTTCCATCAGACGGGACGCGCATTAAATTCAACTCATGATTCGTTGTGGTTAGCGAGGCGACGATTGGGATCGCTCCGTCGTTTGGTTTAAATGGGCCGGTCATACGAGCCCATTATCCTCGTTTGGTGTGCCCCCCTCTATAAATCCTCACCCCCCTCTCTCATTTCTCATTTCTCCTCTCTTTTGCTCAGACGATTCCTTGTGCTCAGGCGAATTCTTCCGGTGGTCGGTGTTTGATTCAGGCGAAGCTTTCCGGCGGCTAATTCTTCTCAAGGTAATTTATCATCAATTATGTCTGTAGCTTCTATCTCCGACGAAGTCTCTTGGTCCGAGCCCTCCCTTGAAGACGTCGAGGACCTGACTCCGACTCCGACCAAAGGCAAGGTGTTCGGCAAGGACTCGATCGTTGTAGATCCGAAGAGGATGGGGGAGTTCGGGCAACTGCCAGGGCCGTTGACGGGGCTCCACAGAGTTCGGCAGCTCCCGGAGGATCAGGCCGAGCGGATTGTTCATGGGAGGGAGAGGCCCTTCGAGGAGAACGCCGCGAGGGAAACGACGGAGGAGGACGATGCGGCGTCGATCCTGCGCGAGGAGGATCTGGCGGTGATCCGGGATTCTTTCTTTATCCCGGAGGAGTACGAAATCATGTTGCCGGGCCCCGGAGTTAGGGCGAACTCACCGCTGCCAGTGACGATGTGTTGCTGGCCGGTCGACGCCTTTCTCGCCGGTGCTCGGCTACCTCTCCATGCGTTCGCTGTTGCCGTGGTGAGCTGGTTCGGGGTCAGCCCCATCCAACTCATGCCGAACGCATGGCGAGTGATTAATGGTTTCGTTCTCCACTGCCAGGCCGCAGGGATCGAGCCGCAGCTGAACGTGCTTCGGACGTTATACCGGCTCCACCAAGGAAACAAGTCGGAGTACCGGTATTACTTGACTCCGAGGCACGGCGGCAGGCTCGTCATATGCCCCGACTCCATCAAGAACTGGCGAGAGAAGTGGTTCGTCGTGCGGAGTCGGGAGGCCTGGCCGATCCCCTCTGACTGGGTAGAAGGGGTGCCGAAGAGGGCGAAGGCGATGCCGAGGCTGTCAGTAGAAGAAGAAGAGGCAGTCCGGATCCTTCTCGACCGACCGAAGTACGATTGGAAGGAGCTGACGGAGGACGTCCTCTACAGGGGAGGGCTCTGCCGCGTAGACCCTAGTACGCGGCTCTCGTCAAGTTCTTTTTTCCGTACTCACTGCCTTGGTGTTTTTTGTGTGCTAATCAATTTTCGCTTTTGATGCAGAATCCATGGACTACGAAGCGGTCTTAGCGCTAAGGGCAGGGCTTTCGAGCAAGGCGCCGAAGAAGCGCAAGAGGGTGGCTTCCAAGCTGCCCCCGACCTCGAAGTCTCCGAGGATCGCGGCCCCTGTCGAGGAGGTGCAGGTCCTTGACAGTCCGGTCGGCACCGTGGCTGGGACTTCGGCTCCCGCACCTGTGGGGGACTTCCCCATTGCCGCCGCCCTCGCCATGCCGACGCCGCCGCTGACCGTGGTAGGCGAGGAGCTCCTGACAGAGAGCACAAGCGGATTCACATCCCGGACTGGCAAGTCCGAAGGCATGATGGGTTCCTCGAGAACTCGTTGGCGAGCATGCAGGCCATTAAGCATCTCGCCACCCCGAAGGATCGAGCCGCCATGGAGGCAGGGCGAGAGGGCGACGACGTGATCGAGATCGCACGTTCGGCGGTGTCGGTAAGCTCCGAGTTTCCTTTGTTTGTTGCGCTTCTTGAATCACAAAAAATTTTCTAACTCTTTTAGCTCTTCTTTGATGCAGATCATCGTCCACTTCGGCCACCTCACCGAGAGGCTGACAGCTCTGGAGAAAGAGCTGAAGCAGGAGTCCGACCAGGCTCGGAACGAGAAAGCTCGGATGGCGAACGAGCTCGACAAGCTCCGCGTCGAGCATGAGGGCAGGTCGGCGAGGGTCCAGTACCTCGAGGCCGAGGTGAAGAGGCTGGAGGGCGAGCTCCTTCGACAGAAGGAGGGGTCGGCCAAGCAGTTGGCCGAAGTCGAGGCGGCGCAGGCGGCAGCCGTGAAGGCGACGGAGGACGCGACCTTGGAGAAGGCCCAAGGGTTCCTCGCGCAGAATATGGCGAAGGCCTTCGCTGCCGCCCTCACGCGGGTGTCGGAGGCATACCCCGCGGTGGATGTCTCGGGATGGCGGCTCTTCCCCGGACACGTCGAGGACTTCGACCCCGAGTCCGAAGGGGAAGAAGAGAAGGAGGGTGACGTCGATGCCGACGCCGGGGTTACTGACGAGGTCCCCAGCACCGCGATTACTCCGCTGGCGGCGGCGTCTCCTTCGGCGAAGTCAACCCCTACTCCACCTCGTCGCCCGGGGAAAGAGGTCGAGCCTTGACTCCGCCTTTTGTTTTTGTTTTTTGTTTTTCTTTTCGAACTCTGTAATGCCTAATAGCGGACTGGCCACCGCTACTTTTGACATTAATGAAAAGAAAGTTTTTGCAAGTGTTGATGTTCGGAAGTTTTTGTCTTTTGCCCCCTCTTTTGCCGAACAGTCCCTTCTTGTTTTTAGAAAAGAAAATTTTTCCAAGTGTAGAGCTTCGGCAGTGTTCGACGTTTTTGCTGATTACTCTGATCTCTTTGCAGCTTATGGTGATCGCCCAAGACGTCGAGCCTTCGCACTCGGATGAGGAAGCTCGAGCCGAGGTCGGCCTAGGGGCGACGAGGCTGTGTCTGGCGAGGTGCCGAGAGAGACTCTACGAGGTTGAGCTCGGATTGCGCCGAGCTGAAAGCGAGAGGTCCCATCTCCAGCTCATCTTCGGCCGGCGAGATATCGAGATTCGCCGTTTGGAAAGCAGGATCGCCGAGCTTATCCCCGAAGGTGAATATTCGCCAACTGATTTCAGTAATGAGATTCGGGTTCAGTGCATCCGTCATAACCTGTCCAAAATAACAGCGGAGAGAGACGATTTGCTTTCCGAGATACAACATCTTCAGTCCGTAGAGGCGAAGCTTCGGAGCGAGGGCGAGGGGCTCACGGCCGAAGTGGCGAAGTTGACGACTGAACGGGTCCAACTGTCTGCCGAGGTCGAAGCGCTGAAGAGAGCGACAGTGGATAAAAGCATCGAGGTCACCCACCTTCGGCGCCTCATCGCTAGCCGATCTGGAGTCCCGGATTCCGCGATACCCCCACGTTTCGAAGTCGACGTCAAGGACGACTCGTTGCGGGATCGGATCTCGGAGTTGGAGGCAGAGGTGGCCCGTCTTAAGCCGCATTCAGGGCCGATCAATGTTCGAAGCACGTCGTGCACTCGTGCTGAGAGCGAGCGGGGGTCGGAGTAGCCACGAGAAGTGGTGCCGAGGATACGTCTCAGTTCGCGGGCTTGGGGTCGCGCTCCGGAGACAAGCGTCGCCATCCTCGGGTGTCTTTGAAGCGGAACGCCCCGGCTCCCAAAAAGCACTAGAGTGGTCGACTCCGCAAGTTGTTGTGTATTTTTTGTTTTTGCTAAGTGTAATAAGTCGGCATTGTAACTTTTTCTTTGGCGAGTTGTAATCCTGTTGTGTTTGTCTTTGTATCGCATTTGTTTCATCAATAAAAGTGTTGTTGCCGAACTCGTGTGTTTTACTCTCGTGACTGTTGTCTGCTGTGCCGAGGCTTCCAAAGTGTTGGACTCCGAATGGCGAGCTTCTTCCAGTTCGTTTAGGAGCGAACTCGCGAAGTAGCATCGAGCCAAGTGTGGGACTTCGGCGCCCTTGTTTGATTAGGTTAGGGTTGTGGGAGTGTTACCGAATGGCGAACTACCCCTAGCTCGCTTAGGAGCGAACTTGCGGAGTAGAGTCGAACCAGGAGTTGGACTCCGAACCATTCAACGGCTGTGGGAGCAGTTCCGAATGGCGAGCTACCTCTAGTTCGCTTGGGAGCGAACTCGCGAAGTAGAATCGAGCCAAGTGTTGGACTTCAGAACCATTGTCAGTTTATAGGGTGTGGGAGCAATTTCGAATGGCGAACTACCCCTAGCTCGCTGAGGAGCGAACTTGCGGAGTAGAGTCGAACCAAGTGTTGGACTCTGAACCATTCAACGGCTGTGGGAGCAGTTCCGAATGGCGAGCTACTTCTAGTTCGCTTGGGAGCGAACTCGCGAAGTAGAATCGAGCCAAGTGTTGGACTCCGGAACCATTGTCAGTTTATAGGGTGTGGGAGCAATTCCGAATGGCGAACTACTCCTAGCTCGCTGAGGAGCGAACTTGCGGAGTAGAGTCGAACCAAGTGTTGGACTCCGAACCATTCAACGGCTGTGTGAGCAGTTCCGAATGGCGAGCTACTTCTAGTTCGCTTGGGAGCGAACTCGCGAAGTATAATCGAGCCAAGTGTTGGACTCCGGAACCATTGTTAGATTAAAGAGTTAAAAGCAGAGAGATGTACTAGCAGTGAAAATATGAAAAACTTTATTTATTATTATCTAATGATCGGCTACTTCTAAAGTTGCTAGCCGTTATTACAATGAAAAAATAAAAGGAAAAATCACTACTAGTAAAAGGAAGGGAATAGTTTGACATCTCGAGTTACTTAGAGAGGCGTAGTTGCCTTCTCTTGGTATTTCAAAAGATGGTCGGCATTCCAAGTCCTGGGAATTTCTCTGCCTTCGAGATCTTCTAGCTTGTACGCACCGGGGCGGATCACCTTCGAGATCTTGTACGGTCCCTCCCAATTCGGGGCCAGCTTGCTTTTCTGTCCGGGGAACGAGATGGCCAATTTCCGGAGGACTAAATCCCCTTCTTTGAGGTCCGTTGGGCGGACCCTTTTGTTGTATGCTAGCTCGATCCTCCTTCGGTAGGCTTGTTGGCGTATGGCCGCTCTCTCTCGGATTTCGTCTATCAGATCTAGGCTGGCTCTGAGCTCTTTTGCATTCTGCTCTTCTTTAAAGGCCATCAAACGAGGAGAGGGTATCCCAACTTCTAGGGGAATGAGGGCCTCGGACCCATAGGTGAGATTAAACGGGCTCTCGCCTGTTGGGGTCCGCTTGGTGGTGCAGTGATTCCAGAGCACGTTTGGCAGCTGGTCGACCCACAGTCCTTTGGAACACTTGTCTAATCTCTTCTTGATGCCCGAAAGAATCTGTCGGTTGGCATTCTTGGCCTGGCCATTCGACTGAGAATGGGAGACGGAGGAGAATCGGTGTTGTATGGTGAGGTCCTCACATAAAGCTCGGAAGGCGGCCCCAGTGAACTGTGTTCCATTATCCGTGACTATGACTCGGGGAACGCCGAACCGGCAAATCACATTCTTCCAGAAGAATTGAACGACTCTATGCTCGGTGATTGTAGCCAGGGGCTCGGCTTCTATCCATTTAGAGAAATAGTCGACTGCCACGACTAGGAACTTTAGCTGTCCGGGAGCTGGTGGAAACAGTCCTAGTAAATCCATCCCCCACATAGCGAAGGGGATCGGACTTGATAGGGAGGTGAGCGGTGCTTGTGGAAGGCATCGGATGTCTGCATACTTTTGACAGGAGCTGCATTGCCGAACGTGTCGTTCGGCGTCCCGTAGGAGAGTGGGCCAGTAATACCCGTAGTTCAACACTTTGCGTGCTAGGGCTCTAGAGCCGGAATGAGCTCCGCCGATGCCCTCGTGGAGCTCTTGCAGGGCGTAGTCGGCTTGCCTGGGGGAAAGGCACCTTAGGTAAGGCCGACCGTCCACCTGGGTGAAGGAGCGTTTATATAAGATGCCTTCGATTAAAGCAAAACGCTCGGCTCGGGTCCTGATTCTTCTTGCTTCCCTCGGATCTTCAGGGAGGAGTCCGTCCTTTAAGAATTCGACAATGGGTTTCATCCAGTTGTCTTCGAGGAGGACAGGCAATGTTTCAACGGAGTCTGGTGCTTCGTCCTCTATGCTTGGCTTCAAGAGGACTTCTATCAATACGGTCTGCTCAAGACCTTGAAGGGAAGAGGAGGCTAATTTGGATAGGGCATCGGCCTGAGCATTTTCTTCTCGGGGGATCCTTTGGATGAGGGCCTCTTCAAACAGCGCCATGAGGCCCTTGACTTTAGCCAAGTATTTAACCATTCTATCATCGCGGGCTTCATACTCACCGAGGACCTGGTTGACAACCAACTGAGAGTCGCTGAAGATCTGTAGCCGCTGTGCCCCTGCATTTCGGGCCATTCTTAGACCGGCTATTAGCGCCTCGTATTCGGCCTCGTTGTTCGAAGCTTTGAAATTTATACGGAGGGAGTATTGGAGGATGAAGTCATCTGGGCCTGCCAGGATGACTCCTGCCCCGCTTCCCTCATTACAAGAAGATCCGTCAACATAAATTGACCAAACCGGCGGCCCCTTTACTGTTTGGCAGGGCTCAGGGATTGTACTCTCAACTATGAATTCGGCCAGCGCCTGAGCCTTGATTGCGGTCCGAGGCTGATAAGTTATATCATGTTGGCTCAGCTCGATCGACCACTTCATGAGGCGACCGGAAGTCTCAGGCATGTGAAGGACCTGTTTCAGCGGCTGGTCGGTAAGGACGACCACCGAATGGGACTGGAAGTAGGGTCGAAGCTTTCTCGCGGCCATTACCAGGGCATAGGCCATTTTCTCAATCTTCGGGTACCGGAGCTCGGCGTCCCGAAGCACCTTGCTGACGTAGTAAATGGGCTTCTGAGCCCTTTCTTCTTCTCTGACTAAGACTGCACTAAGCGTCTGTTCGAAAGCTGCCAAGTAGAGGTAGAGTGGTTCGCCAGGTATCGGTTTGCTGAGCAGAGGTGGATTGACGAGGTAGGTTTAAGCTGGTCGAAGGAGTCTTGTTGCTGCTGCCCCCACTCGAATCCTTTAGCCCCCCTGAAGGCTTTGAAGAACGGGAGGCACTTCTCCCCGGACTTCGACAGAAAGCGCCCTATGGCAGCTAGGCGACCAGTCAATCTCTGAACTTCTTTAACATTTCTGGGAGGGGCCATGTCTAATATGGCCTTGATCTTTTCCGGATTTGCTTCAATTCCTCGTTGGCTAACCATGAAGCCGAGGAACTTCCCTGATGAGAAGCCGAATGCACACTTGTGCGGATTGAGTCTCATATTGTGCATTCTTAGGACGTCGAAGGCTTCCTGAAGGTCGGCCACATGATCAACACCTCGGATGCTCTTCACAAGCATATCATCGACGTACACTTCCATGTTTCGGCCGATCTGGGCCTGGAAAACCTTGTTGACGAGGCGTTGGTATGTTGCACCGACGTTCTTGAGACCGAACGGCATGACCCTGTAACAATAAAGGCCCTGGTCGGTAACAAACGATGTCTTCGGGATGTCTGGAGGGAACATTCTTATCTGATTGTAACCTGAGAAGGCATCCATGAAGCTGAGGAGCTCATGTCCCGAGATTGCGTCAATCAGAGTGTCGATGCTCGGCAGAGGGAAGGGATCTTTGGGACAGGCCTTGTTGAGGTCGGTGAAATCAATACAAATTCTCCACGTCCCATTGGACTTCTTCACCATTACTACGTTAGACAACCACTCAGGACAGTTTACCTCCTGTATGAATCGGGCTTTCAACAGCTTATCTACCTCCTCTTTGATAGCGAGCTAACGCTCGGGGGCGAACTTGCGCCTCTTCTGCTGAACCGGTTTGGACCCCGGATCAACGCTCAGGCGGTGGACTAAGAGTTCTTCGGAGATACCGGGCATGTCTGCTGCGGACCATGCGAAGAGGTCTTGATTGGTTCGGATGCATTTCACAATATCTGAGTATAGGACGGACGGGAGGGTCTTGCTTACGAAGAACTTGCGGGTCAGCTCTTGTTCAGAGAAGAGCACCTCCTCCAGTTCATCCACCGGCTCGGAGGTCGGTCTTGCAGTGTCTTGAGGAATTTCCAGAGTCTCTAAGGAGAGGACGGGCCCAAGGGTTGAGGTCATGTAGCACTTCCGGGCCTACTCCTGATTTCCCCTTACTTCCCCGACCCCGGACCGGGTGGGAAACTTCATCTTCAGATGGTATGCTGAGGGAACAGCTTCCAGGGCTGCGAGGCCTGGCCGACCCAAAATGACGTTGTAGGCAGCGGGAACATCCACCACCATGAAGTCCATTGGCTCTGTCCGGGTGGTAGGAGTTTGGCCGGCAGTTACATCGAGGGTGATCACCCCTTCAATAGTTACCGGAACCCCCGTGAACCCATGGAGAGTGTAACCGGCGGGCTTGAGTCTGTCTCTGGAGAGCTTTAGGCCTTTAAAAGCGGAGAGGAAGAGGATATTGACGGAGCTGCCGTTGTCTACTAAGATCCTCTCCACTTTGAAATTCGCCATGTGGAGGCTAATGACGAGGGCGTCACAATGTGGGATACGAACTCCCTCGAGATCTTCGTCGGAGAAGGTGACTGGCACTCCGAGGCCTTTGGAAGGAGGGGTGGTCCGGACTGAGTTGACTTCCCTGATAAATGCTTTTCGAGAGGAGTTCGAGGAGCCCCCCATTGGACCCCCATGGATGAGGTGGAGGACTCGCTCTTCCTCAAAGTCTGGCGTCTCTTCTCGTTCCGGACGCTTGTTAGTCCCCCGAGGCGGGGAGGAAGTTCGGCTCGGTCCTTTCTTACAAACTTCGTTAGTTGCCCCCTCTGGATAAGGGCTTCGATCTCGTTCCTCAGAGCACGGCAGTCGTTGGTGTCATGCCCATGGTCCCGGTGATAGCGGCACCATTTCTCTCTATCTCTTCTCTTGGCGGAGGTGTTCATCTTCGGAGCTGGAGGCAAGACCCCTTCTTTTTCGACTTCCATGAAGATGGTGGAGATGTTAGTGGTGAGGGGAGTGAACTTCTCAAATTTAGGGGGAGGTCGGCGCTGGCCGGCATTATCCTTCTGGAGCTTCTTGGCTCCTTCCGCTCCTTTTCTCTTAGACCCGGAGGTAGACCCCTCCCAGTTGGGTTGTTGCTCGGCCTCTTCGGCCCGGATATACTTTTCAGTGCGAAGGAGAAGGTCGGAAAAGTCATGTGGTGGTTTCTTGGCGAGGGAGGAGCGGAGGTTGGAATTGAGGACATTGGATTGAAATGCTACCGTAGCGACCGACTGGTCGAGGGATGCTATGGATCTGGCCTCGGCCGTGAACCTCTTCACGTAGTCTCTCAATTTTTCCCCCTTCTTCTGGTGGAGGTGCAATAGGGAGATGCTCGTCTTCTCGGCCCTTCGGCTGCTTACGAAATGTGTGACGAAGAGGGTTTCGAACTGTTCGAAAGAGAATAACGAGGAGGGGGCGAGACGAGAATACCACTCTCGGGCCGGTCCTTTGAGAGTTGCGGGGAAGGTTTTGCAGAGGAGGGCATCGGAAGCTTGATGTAGGAGCATCAGGGTCTTAAAACTTTCAATGTGATCAACTGGATCGGTTTCCCCGGTGTAAGTCTCAAATTGAGGAGGTTTGAAGCCGAACGGGACAGGTGCATCCACTATGGTTCGGGAGAAAGGGGGTCGGCTAGGACGTAGGGTCCTCCCCCTGAGCTCTTCTTCTCGGTTTATCTGACCCAGGCGTCTCTCTACTTCATGAAGACGGCGGTTCATGGTGTCATCTCTCCGACGGTAATCTGCCGAGCCACGAGACTCGTCTTCGTATGAGGGGGAACGAGGGGTGCGGCGATGGTAACTTCGGGAGCGGCGAGGACTTGGGGTGCGCCGGGAGTTGGTAGGAGCAGGACGAGGAGATGGGGACCGTCGGCGAGGGCTTCGGACTGGAGGAGACGGGACCTTCGGCTCATTGGGATTTTGACAGAGGTTGAGGGCCTACAGGACGGTCGCTTGGAACTGCTGGAACTCGGCACGGGTGATTGGTGCTTCATTGTTCCTGGGCTGTTGCCGACCTGCGGGGGAGTACCTTCTACGGTAATGATCGGGGGATTCCTTCCTCCCCCTGCGGACGGGGGACCTGTGATACCGGTGGCGAGGAGACCGCTCGCCCGGATAGTGTTGGCGGGAGGCTCCCTCTCGGGCTCGTTTTTCTTCCAGATGGCGGCGGAGATCATCCTCCTTCTGGCGGTTAGTGGCTGTATTGTGGCGATCAGAGGCTCGGGGGTGATGGGAGGCCATAGAGTCAGTGGAGGCGTTGCGGATGGAGACATGTTCTTGATGAAGGGGTTGTTTCTGAGGGTTAGGACCCTTTGGATCAGGAGGGGGAAGGTTCTGTTGGAGCGGGTCTTCCACCGTAGGGGGAAGCTGTGCTTGTTGTTGAGCAGGATTGTTGGGAACTTCTTGCTGGTCAGGGTTGGGTGCCCGGTTGGACCCCCTCGATCTGACTTTTCGAGGTGGCATGGCTGGAGAAGACCTGTTTTCGGGGAAGAGGAGAGGTTCCTATTCGTTAGTTTCCCACAGAAGGCGCCAATCTGTTACCGCTAAATTTGGTGTGGGGGCAAACAGATGAATTTGTGGATTCTTAGGGAAACTGAATAGTAACCTGTATACCTGTTCCTTTGGGCTTCGATCGTCGCTCCCGCCGTGCACCTGCAAAAAGTGCGAGACACCGGGGTTGTTCCCGGCGACGCACCCTCCGACGCTCAAGTCAGTAATCTAGGAAGACTATGAATGAGCGCAAAAACTGGTGAAAGATTGATTACCTCTTAATGGAGATGGATGGGGGATATTTATAGGCGTCTCAGGGAACAGATTAGGAATGTAATCCCCGTGATCTGATATGGAATATTCCCCTTGTAAACAGATTAGGAATGTAATCTGATAAGGTATATTCCCCGTAAGCAGATTAGGAATTTAATCCCCAAATCCCAGTGAAAAGATAGATGTACATCAGGGCCGTCGATCAGGATTGATCAGGGACCCTGATTTTATCTTGTTGGGTTGGATGCGCAGCGGGTTAGAACCCGCACCCTCTCGTTGGTGGACCCATTCGTGGGTTATTGGGTCCCTTGGGGAGAAGATCCAATACCCATTTTGGACCCTCTTGTAGGCGAAATTGCCGATTTACCCCTGGCCCCCAAGATTCGTACCCGATTTGGACGGTTCTGATTAACCCCCATTTTTCGCCATATCAGAATCGTTCATTTTTCAACCACATGATGCATGGGTGAATAACCTCCAAACCACTTGAACTTTTCTACACATACATCAATTAGCATAATAAACATGATGAACGGAGTGGATCTTCCATAAGAGCCCCACCAAGTGAGTACAATCACTTTGTATGAGGAAAATTTCCTCATGCTCTATATGAGGCTCACTTCTCTCTCTCTCTCTCTCTCTCTCTCTCTCTCTATATATATATATATATATATGTGTGTGTGTGTGTGTGTACACAATTTTTCTGATTTAATCTCCGATTATTTTTTGATTAACCGATTAATCACTATTCGCTCCTAGACCGATTAGTTCCACTAATCGATTTCAATTAAATGTGTTTTGAATTTGATGTTATAAATGTTAGAGTAGACAATGAAAATTGACAAGAAATGTACCTCTAACACTGAATGAGCAAGATCATGAACCCCATTTGTATGGCCTATGGGGTTGACGAGATTCTCTAAAAAAGGCCAGTCAGAATCATCTCCTGTTAATGAAAGAAAGTGTCATTAGGAATTCAGCAGATGGATAGAATAGAATAAACATAAAGTAGATAGAATTTTTGGGCCAACCATTCTCAGCCATTTCTTCACCGCCAAAAAACCAGCTATTTCCTTCCTCGCCATCTTTTGATTGATACAAGAAAGAATTCAGCATTAGATGAAATTTTCTGAATCAAGACATTTCCACTATATGCAAACACTAATTGATATAAAATGCTAAAAGCAGTGACTGACCTTCATTGGGCTCCGGATTCAGTTCAGCACATTGACAAAACATGTCAAAGAGGGTGTCCACTGTTACAATAAGTCAAGGATACAATATAAAAAGATACTGAGCATATAAGTTCCTAACTGCTATGAAATAAGCCAATTCACATTGAAATTTGAGCATTCCAACAAGAGAACTTCTGTTTGGACATTCTACTTCTATGTAAGTTGGAAAAAAATTTTAAAGGAAACTCATAGATGCAACATGCGATTTTGAATTATACCAAAAAAGTTGTGAAAGAATATTATTACATTATGAACAGACTTTTGTAGGTGATTTACAAATTTACAATATATACTCAAAAGTTGATAGCTTCAATAATTTAACAATAAGCTAGCTTCAGCTATAAACACATTAGAGTTACAGGATTAGGACTAGAAAGCTCATTCCATATGCTACAAGCAAAAGGTAAGCACAACTGGATTGCAAAAGGAAAAAAAAGAAAGCTATTACATGTTTCTTTTTAGGCTATAATCTGGCATAACTCTCAACTCAACACAATTTGACACTTTCTAAGGCTAAATACTAGCATGTCCTACATGATTGTAGATAACAAATATCCCTCTCATTTGACTTTGAACAAGAGCTATTGCCAACAAAATGGACTATGTATCGACCTGAGCCTCATACTTTGTCCTATTCTTCAAAATCTTTTTCATCATTTACAAGAATTGGCTTGCTGTTTGCTGCATACTCAAGCTTGGCCTGCATGGGAATCAAGGTAGGTCACTGTAACCAGACTTAGGTTTTAATATCTTGCAGGTTGCATGATCCCCATCTTGCTTAAAGTTAACAGGTAATTTGACACCATTGTGCCAACTACGAGATGGATGATTTAATAGTCAGCAGCAATCATGAACAATTTTAAATTATTATATTGATAATGGATGTTTTATAATATTTTGACGTAGAGTTATGATGCATATTGAATCCAATTTGTTCATTAAGTGCTCCTATGGTAATTAAGATAACGATGATTGACTACTCCGAAAGAAACTGGGTATAATACCAAAGGATTCCCCAATATTTTTACTCCCAAACCACACTGAAGTTATGACTTCATCAAAATAATTTCAACACTGAAGTTTCCAAGAAAACCAATTAAATAAATATGGTTCTTCATAAAGCCATTACCTTCTCTCCGAACAACTTACTAATACAATTGCATTGAATGGCAGAGTTTGTAGAAGGACCGGATATCATAACTTCTTGCATAAAATCATC
This sequence comes from Hemerocallis citrina, assembly GCA_017893485.1. Classification (NCBI taxonomy): domain Eukaryota; kingdom Viridiplantae; phylum Streptophyta; class Magnoliopsida; order Asparagales; family Asphodelaceae; genus Hemerocallis; species Hemerocallis citrina. Next base: position 202,420,729 of record CM030362.1, read on the forward strand.
CTAAAGAGTGGGGATAGTGTAGTTACATAATTCTTCCCTTCTTAAAAACCCTAACTCCTACAAAAAGTTCAAAGGTAGATAAATAACATCCATGGTTCTTCCTCCCTCCTTCCCTTCGTCCCTCCCTCCTTATATGCAACCAGTGTTAAATGTGGATGGTACATTTACTTGGCGGTAAATACATGACCTATTTTCTACATGTTCCTTTCTCTCTTCAATGATGTTGCAATCACAATAAAGATTACACATGAAGACTAATGACCAAATATTGTCATAAAATACATACAGAATCCGAAAGGGATGAACTAGGAAGATATTGTCATCACCTGCTAATGTGAAAAAACAAATTTGATGAGCAAAATTTGGTAAAATTAATTGGTTCTTATGATCATATTAGATGACGTGCAAGCTGAACTTTCATGACCAAGATGTGGATCAAATACGTTTCCAAAATAAATAAATAAAAATGTGGATAAAATTATATAAATAGCTAATATCAATTGCCAAGCATGGAAATATGCATTAAACCAAACCTAATCTAGCATTGGACAATCAATTTTGACATGTAAGTAGGCTTGACATATAAAATAATGCATGTAAAAAAAAAAAACTATTGAACTCATTTACAAAGACGAGACAGAAGAGGATTGAGCATGGCACAAGCAAGTCAACATGAATTTTAAAACTAAGATTAAATTGCAAATTTTTCATAGATTATTGTAGAAGCTTCCGTAAAAGGATACAGTGAGTGGGATCAGAAGGCACAAGCCTCATCTCAGTGATCTTTGATAGCTCTATGTTCTCAGTAAATTCTGAATCAGAACCATTGCTCTCTTCATCCTCATCAGCTTCTACCTCAATCTTCAAAATATGAATATTACATAACTGAATCTCATTAATATTTATCATCAAAGACAAAACAATTGCATCAATGAATACTTAATACTGAATTTATAGCATAACTATTATTTTTTGCCAGCAACTCTTTCATTAAATATATCTACATTTTTATCACTATGCATGATGACTGCTTGTCAAAAGCTCATTAGTATGTTGTATCCTTTCACACGTAACAGAAACTTATTCAACTGGCTATGTTGCCTTTATTTAAGCAATAGGATCTGTCATAATGAACATTAAATATAGTAGTAAATTAGTAATCTTATATTAGTTATTTAGCACATCTAATGAACGTGACGCATGATCTCCGCTATATTTTTAGCCACTAAAGTCTCACTTATCACCTCAACACATAACAAGTATCATCAAATTTTAATGTTAATTATATAATGTGAAAGATGTGAAAGCCACATTTATCTCATCTCATGAATGTATAATAATTTTCAATGGAATATAATGTGCAAGTTTGAAAACCCACAAGTCTGCATTTCCACACAACCATATTCCCATTTCTGTTGTTATTATTACTAGAATACAAGGCACGTGTTTTTCCTTTAGTATACTACCTAATAAGAGCATGACATATTCTCTAAATCATCGTTTTAAATATCAGCAAAAATCGAGTCATTTCGGTGATGGGCTACCCTATCTGACACTTGGCTAAAAACTCAGTATCTTCAACAACGAAAGCAATCACCAAAAAACCCTGATACAAGCAATTGAAACCGTGGACCTATCTATTCAGTAGTATCAAGACTAATTGAAATTTCTTGATGAATAAAAAGTAAATATACAGCAGAGATTGCAGTCCCTCATTAGAGCAACTGGCAAAATATGGCATAAGCAAATACATCAAGTAAAGGGAACAAAAAAAACGAATCTAAAGTTGGTACTAAGTTACATGATTTATTAAAGACTAACAGTGGAGCAAACACAGAAAAGTTGCTCCGAAAAAGTCAAACAAAAAGTTTTTAAACTGATCCAGAAGTCTTGAGTGGATCAATCTACAGAATGGAGCTGTTAAGTATTGAACTAAGGTTTCAAACTTAAGCTCCAAAGTTGATTTTTGAATGAATTAAAAATCATAAAAGCTTTGGTATTTCTATATCTTTTCCTTTATCATATCATTATAAAGAACAATAACGTAGACTTTTAACCAGGCCTACATTATATTCTGGACCTCAAAAGGTCATAAATGCCAAGTTGAGTAACACCAGATTGAAGATTATTCTAACAACGAGCAAACCTAATAACCGGGTCAACAATTTATGTGTATAAATGAAGGATAGCACAGCATTCATAACAGTAATTAATACTTTTAAGTACAAGTGTATCAACAAAGACTAGCACAGTGTTCTTAACAGCAACTTCACCGATGATCATATCTCAGGATTTTTGACGCTACACAGTACCCACAAGGCAGTCCCATATGTAGTTCATAGTGTTACAGTTATTGACTTGCAGACAGAAAGAGATGCCTTATCTCTCGACATCAACTCGTCAACTGCTAACTTACAAAATCACATCAAGAAAAAATGAAATATACTAAACGTGGTGATGATTAATCATTAGGGCAAAAGCCAAAATACCCCCCCAACGTTTGGCCCGAGTACAAAATGCTCATACAACGTTTGAAAAAGTACAAAAAACCCATTGTTCCGTTAACTTAACCCTTTCCGTTAAGTTATAATTATTAAATTACTTTTTTACCCTTACCCTTTTATATTTAATCTCTTTCTTCCATTTTTTCATTCCTTTTTTCTTCCATAATTTTTTCTTGTTCTTCCCTTTCTTCCATTTTTCTTCATTCATGATTTCCAAAATTTAGTGAGAAAGTTTTATAGAATTATGCTCATAGAATTATTGTGCATACAGATTATAATTAAATTAAGACGAGCTTTATGGGGCCCTGAATCTCAGTAAAATGTGTGCACCATGCATGATCTCCTCTATTTGGATCTCCTGCAGCCTTAAATGATATTATATGCACCATTGAGTATATGGTGTTCTTCTCACAAGACGTGTTAGCTGGAGAATATAACTATTTTGGCTGATATGTTAGCATGCATTCTGCTATTTTCTTCACTTCAGGATGGTTGTAGTTTCGGTGGTGGAGTGTATGTCTGTTGGTGTTGAGGATGGTCAGTGTGGGGGGGGGATTTGGCACCGAGTCGTTGAGGTCAGCATAACCCAACTTTTGTACTGTAAGTATTAAATAAATAAGGTGGACAACTCACAAGACATCTAAATTCCTATAATAATTTGTTTTTGTTGTGGGATCCTCCACGAGCAAAGGAAGATTGCCACACACTGCTATAGTGCAACAGATATAGACCTAGCAAAGGACACATCTAGTATGCCTAAAAAGGTCATAATATACTTGAGTTTCTAATAATATACTTGAGTTTCTAAGAATATGTGTATTCCCCAAGTGCAAATTCCTAATGGACCATATTCTCATCAACTGCACAGCTCAAAAATGTTGGACGGAATCAACCCTAAGATACGTACACAACAAGTCGATTGCTTGCTTGTCGCAATGCAATTCGATTGCTAGTGCCTATTATTGTGAACTACTCCTGACGGGACTTATGAGTCAAAACACTGTGATATTAGAGTATATTAGATTTTAGTGTAGGCCCCAATCCAGCTCAACAACTCTCACATCAGAAGACATATCAACAAAATTTCTCACTAAATTTTAGAAAAAAAATGAATGAAGAAATGGAAGAAAGAGATTGAATATGAAAGGATAAGGGTAAAAAAGTAATTTAATAATTATAACTTAACGGAAAGGGTTAAGTTAACGGAACAATGGATTTATTGTACTTTTTCAAACGTTGTATGGGCATTTTGTACTCGGGCCAAACGTTGGGGGTACTTTGGCTTTTGCCCTAATCATTATGATCATACCAACCATAGGTCCCATTAAACAATGAAATTGAACGCTACGGCATGATGTAACTAACAGAACATGAGTAAGTACAGCACAACACAACACAACACAACACCACACCACATACACACACTGGCACACACCTGAGTGTAGATGCAGGGAGAGGGGTAGGCCTCGGGATCCCTCGACACCGCGTGCAGCGAAATCGACAGGAAATCCACCGCATACCCCTTCGCCCTCTCCGCGTCGCTCAACCAAATCACCCTCCTTCATTTCAAATTTTCCCACACACAAAACCGAGTAAGCAACTAACAATCAAAAATCAAATCAAATCAAACTGAACAGAGGATACTTACTTGGTAGAGATGTAGAGGGTTCCGGGGGATTCAGGAGGCTGGCGGCCGAGGGCGATGGCGACGGCGGGCTGCACGAGCATCAGCTCCTCGCCGCCGTCGGAGTCCAGGAAGGGCTGGCCGTTACCTTCGCCGACGCGGTCCACTACTGGCCGTAACCCTAGCACCATTTCGGCTGTCTTCCGATTTTTCGCTCTGCCTTTTTTTTTTTTCCTTTTATTCTAGGTTTCTGGTTTTCGTATCGTTTCTTTTCTGTAGAGCATCTGTAGTCGTTGAAGATGAAAATATGGATATCTCTACTACTATAATGGGAGAAGGCCTTTGTCCTTAACCCAATCCGTGCAACGTACGTGTAGGTAATTTTTTTTTTTTGCCCTTTTCATTCCTCCCAATTATTCCCCACGTGCACAGCACGTGTATAATACTAGTATGAATAAATGGAAATAAGAATCGAACTTTTGCTGCACTTGTTAAAAGCTTTTTTTTAGCTTTCTATCGTAAAATAATAAGCGACGGCACATGAAGTGCCGTCGGAGGAAAAAAATAAAATTAAATTAAAGCCGAAGGGATGGACGACACTCGAAGTGCCGTCCGACACATAAAAAAAATCGTCCTCGGAATGCAAAAAAAAAAATTAAAAAAATATAAAAAATTACAAAAACATTTCAGAAATTACGAAAAAATTACAAAAACATTTTAGAATTTACAAAAACATTTCAGAAATTACAAAAATAAATAAAAAAATTGCAAAAAACTCCGGACGGCACTTCATGTGTCGTCCGACATAATCGGGAAAGTTTCGTAAATAAAAAATTACAAAAACATTTCAGAATTTACAAAAAAATTACAAAAAATTACAAAAACATTTCAGAAATTGCAAAAACATTTTCAAAAATTGCAAAAAAAATTGAAAATTACAAAAACCTCCAGACGGCACTTCATGTGCCGTCTGAGGAATTTGGGCTGGAATTTTATTTTTTTTTTCAAAGGACGGCACTTCATGTGCCATCCGATGGGATTTGGGGTGTTTTTTAATTGAAAAAAAAAATCAAGCGACGGCACTTGAAGTGCCGTCCGACGGGAAAAAATTATTTTTTGGGTGGGACGGCACTCGAAGTGTCGTCACTCAAATATGGATATTTCTCAGATCGATTCTCATTTATGGCACACGACTGTAGCGATTTATCGATAAAATGGATATTTGGCAAACGAGTGCAGCACATTTCTCAGCCAAATATCCATTTTATCGATATTTGGCAAACGACTACAGATGCTCTTAATGATCTATTCGCACTCAAAATTAGTGGCAATTAACTAAGCACATCAAAAGTAAAAATAATATTAATATCCAAACTTTTATCATTTAAACCTAAAGGCTTCCTACCGTTCACTTCTCCGTTAAGTTAGTAGAATATTTTCCGGATATTCCTCATAACAGGTTTAAACCAGTTAAGAAACATGTTAAATTAAAAAAATGTCAGCAATTATCCAAAACCAAACTCATTAACCATATCCAAACCTCAAACTCACCTTATTCTCCTCTTCATTTTCTTCTCCTATACCCAAAACTCACCACCAAAACCCATCTTCTTCTCCTCTTTATCTTCTTCTTCTCGTCATCCACTTCATCTTCTTCTTCTCCTCTACCCGAAAACCCACCACCGAAACCCACCATCACCACAATCATCATCACCATCACCACTACCACCACTACCACCATCTCCGTCAACCACCACCATCACCATCACCAAAAAAAAATGAAGGGAAAAAAAAAATTTTAGAATAGAAGAAGAAGAAGAAGAAAAGATGTCGGTATTTATGCAATTTCACGTTGATTCTGTTAAAAAATTAACGCAGGTGCCTTTTGGTCCAATTTTAAAAAAAATTGGTGCTATTGTGGTATTACTATAGCTACGGGTGAGTATAGGATATTAATATCAACTTTAGGTGCCAATAGATCATTAACCTTTCTTTTATTTTATTTTCTTTAAGGATAGCGGCGTATTGGTACTTGGCGGTGTGGTGTTTGATAGCAATAACAGCGATAGTCACGAGCGTAGCACGTGTTTTTCTCTAGAAAAATATGGTGGAATATTTGTGGAGAGCTTCTTTATTTTTGAATTTGTACATTTAATTTTCTTAAATCTTGGTATTTATAAATGTGAATCACCCTGGGGGGTGAATAGGGTGATTGTGCAGAATAAAAAATTACTTAAATAAAATGCAGAGTAAATAAAAGTTAAGAACAGCAAACACAGATAGCACAAGTGACGCAACGATGTAACGTGGTTCGACCCCCAGGTCTACGTCCCCACCTTCTACTTGTAGCAATTCTCCGCCACAAGCGTTCCACTATACTCAAAATCTTTGTACAGTGATTCTCGAAAATTCAGGCCGAGAGACCTATTACACCCACAGGACTTCTAAGATAAGTCCCGTCAATCTCACCGAAGTGGAAGAAAAAGAAAAAGAAACTCAAGATCTTAAATGATCCTAACTGAAGAATATAAACTAGTTATCACACACTCGGATTGATTGTTGAAAGATTAGTTCATAAGATTTTTCTCAGAAGTAATCTCTACTACTATAATGGGAGAAGGCCTTTGTCCTTAACCCAACCCATGCAACGCACGTGTAGGTAATTTTTTTTTTTGCCCTTTTCATTCCTCCCAATTTTTCCCCACGTGCACAGCACGTGTATAATACTAGTATGAATAAATGGAAATAAGAATCGAACTTTTGCTGCACTCATTAAAAGCTTTTTTTTTAGCTTTCTATCGTAAAATAATAAGCGACGGCACATGAAGTGCCGTCGGAGGAAAAAATAAAATTAAATTAAAGCCGAAGGGATGGACGACACTCGAAGTGCCGTCCGACACATAAAAAAAATCGTCCTCGGAATGCAAAAAAAAAATTAAAAAAAATATAAAAAATTACAAAAACATTTCAGAAATTACGAAAAAATTACAAAAACATTTTAGAATTTACAAAAACATTTCAGAAATTGCAAAAATAAATAAAAAATTTGCAAAAAACTCCGGACGGCACTTCATGTGCCGTCCGACATAATCGGGAAAGTTTCGTAAATAAAAAATTACAAAAACATTTCAGAATTTACAAAAAAATTACAAAAAATTACAAAAACATTTCAGAAATTACAAAAACATTTTCAAAAATTGCAAAAAAAATCGAAAATTACAAAAACCTCCAGACGGCACTTCATGTGCCGTCTGAGGAATTTGGGCTGGAAATTTTTTTTCTTCAAAGGACGGCACTTCATGTGCCATCCGATGGGATTTGGGGTGTTTTTTAATTGAAAAAAAAAATCAAGCGACGGCACTTGAAGTGCCGTCCGACGGGAAAAAATTATTTTTTGGGTGGGACGGCACTCGAAGTGTCGTCACTCAAATATGGATATTTCTCAGATCGATTCTCATTTATGGCACACGACTGTAGCGATTTATCGATAAAATGGATATTTGGCAAACGAGTGCAGCACATTTCTCAGCCAAATATCCATTTTATCGATATTTGGCAAACGACTACAGATGCTCTTAATGATCTATTCGCACTCAAAATTAGCGGCAATTAACTAAGCACATCAAAAGTAAAAATAATATTAATATCCAAACTTTTATCATTTAAACCTAAAGGCTTCCTACCGTTCACTTCTCCGTTAAGTTAGTAGAATATTTTCCGGATATTCCTCATAACAGGTTTAAACCAGTTAAGAAACATGTTAAATTAAAAAAATGTCATCAATTATCCAAAACCAAACTCATTAACCATATCCAAATCGTCAAACTCACCTTATTCTCCTCTTCATTTTCTTCTCCTATACCCAAAACTCACCACCAAAACCCATCTTCTTCTCCTCTTTATCTTCTTCTTCTCGTCATCCACTTCATCTTCTTCTTCTCCTCTACCCGAAAACCCACCACCGAAACCCACCATCACCACAATCATCATCACCATCACCACTACCACCACTACCACCATCTCCGTCAACCACCACCATCACCATCACCAAAAAAAAATGAAGGGAAAAAAAAATTTGAGAATAGAAGAAGAAGAAGAAAAGATGTCGGTATTTATGCAATTTCACGTTGATTCTGTTAAAAAATTAACGCAGGTGCCTTTTGGTCCAATTTTAAAAAGTTTTGGTGCTATTGTGGTATTACTATAGCTACGGGTGAGTATAGGATATTAATATCAACTTTAGGTGCCAATAGATCATTAACCTTTCTTTTATTTTATTTTCTTTAAGGATAGCGGCGTATTGGTACTTGGCGGTGTGGTGTTTGATAGCAATAACAGCGATAGTCACGAGCGTAGCACGTGTTTTTCTCTAGAAAAATATGGTGGAATATTTGTGGAGAGCTTCTTTATTTTTGAATTTGTACATTTAATTTTCTTAAATCTTGGTATTTATAAATGTGAATCACCCTGGGGGGTGAATAGGGTGATTGTGCGGAATAAAAAATTACTTAAATAAAATGCAGAGTAAATAAAAGTTAAGAACAGCAAACACAGATAGCACAAGTGACGCAACGATGTAACGTGGTTCGACCCCCAGGTCTACGTCCACACCTTCTACCTGTAGCAATTCTCCGCCACAAGCGTTCCACTATACTCAAAATCTTTGTACAGTGATTCTCGAAAATTCAGGCCGAGAGACCTATTACACCCACATGACTTCTAAGATAAGTCCCGTCAATCTCACCGAAGTGGAAGAAAAAGAAAAAGAAACTCAAGATCTTAAATGATCCTAACTGAAGAATATAAACTAGTTATCACACACTCGGATTGATTGTTGAAAGATTAGTTCATAAGATTTTTCTCAGAAGTAATAGGCGAGGAATAAATAGAGGGTTCGTCCAAATATATAGACTAGGAAGTGTATCGATAAAAATGGAAACGATACATTCCAAAAAATGTGAACAGCGGAAAGTGCGGTCGACCGCAATATTAGTGCAGTCGACCGTTTAGCTCTCTGTTGTAAACTAGAGAGATGAAGGGTCGACTGCTTGTTACACAACTTAGAGTTGCAGTCGACTGCGATGTGGTCGACCGACATAAAGTGTGGTCGACCGTTATCGCACTGTTCATACAAATCCACTATTTGTTCTTACCAAAAACTGATCTTTCAATCAATCAATTTACATATATTTAAATCTCACACATATGGAATGATAGCAGGTGGTCTTGATGTCTTTTTTGGACATTAATTAATCAATTTCTCTTTTTGAATATCTTCTCCTTTTGCTTGATTTATCAATATTCTTAAATCTTTTTCCTTATTTGAATATTCTTGAATCTTTTTCCTTATTTGAATATTCTTGAATCTCTCTTGGATATTGTTTTGATCCTGAAAATATGAATAACTTAATTCAAACTTATTAGTAATTTTAGACACGTTTTGTGCACACCAAACTAAGAGTCAACAATCTCTTCCTTTTGGTGTGAACAAAACATGCCTTTGAATATTGAAAGTAAAATAAAATTGCACAAAAATACTCCCCCTGAATTTAGTATTTCCACAAATTTTCATAAACAAGAAGCGATTTGTGAATACTCCCCCTTAATTTAATACTTCATGAAAAATAAAATAAAATAAAACTTTAATTATGTTTACTTTCATGTATTCATAATACTTCTAATATTCTCCCCCTTTTTGGAACACACAAATAAGGGGGGTAAAAGACAATCATAAATTACTTCTCACGAAGCCCATTTTTAAAAGGACTTTCATCAAGCAAAATAAGTGAGATAAAGTTAAACAATTTATGAACACGGAGGAGGATCTACTTACATGATACCGTTGATAACGAAACTCTTTGATATATAGGGAGAGCTCTTCATGGTATCATAGATTTGAGATTTTCCCTGTACAGATGCAAGGCATGGATAAGAAAAAGAAGTGTAGACTAAATTTCAAGAAACTGATACAAGAAACTGATAATAGAAAATGAGTAGAGAGTTCTTTTTAAAAGAGAAACACAACGCGAAGTCAAAAAGAGAACCGATCGACCGCAAAACTAGTCAAGCAAAAAAAAAATCCAGTGAGCAAACCGGTCAACCGCACGGTCGACCGCACCCCTTTGTCAAAAACACAACGAATCACAGAGGGCAAACCGGTCGACCGCACGGTCGACCGCAAATAATGAAGGACAATTTATGCCAAAAGCCGAGAGCAAACTGGTTGACTGCACAGTTGACCGTATACCTTTACAGGCGTACAGTCGCCCGTCCAGTCGACCAAAAACCCATTTTCAAGCAGAAATATCAATAACATTGAGTTCTTCTTTCAAAAAAATGAAACCGTTTTTCATCTAAAGGTTTAGTAAAGATATCAGCAAGTTGTGAATCAGTGGAAACATACTCAAGAATAATATTTCCTTTTTGAAAATGATCTTTAATAAAGTGATACTGAATATCAATGTGTTTTGTGTGACTGTGTTGATCAGAATTCTTTGTCATATGAACAGTGCTACTGTTATCACATTTAATTGGAATGTGATCAAGAAATACCTTGTAATCTTCTAGAGTATTTTTCATCCGTAGTACCTGCGCGCAACAGGATCCTGTGACGATATATTCAGCTTCAGCAGTTGAGAGAGTTACAGAGTTCTGCTACTTGGATGCCCATGAGACAAGGTAGTTGTCCAGAGAGTGACATGTGCCACTAGTACTTTTTCTGTCTGTTAAGCTCCCGGCATAATCTGCATCTGAGAATCCTACAAGAGACAAGTTTCTATTTTTCGGGTACCAAAGTCCAGTATTTGGTGTGCCTTTAAGATATAGAATGATACGGTTAACGGCAACCATATGCGATTCTTTGGGACACGATTAAAAGCGTGCACATAGACAAACACTAAACATAATATCTGGACGAGATGCAGTAATATAGAGTAAACTACCAATCATACCTCGGTAAGTAGAGATATCAACATTATTACCAGATTCATCTTTTGAAAGCTTAGTATTAGTGGCGATAGGTGTTTTGTAAGTCCAAACTTTTTGACTAATTCCTTTGTGTACTTGGATTGATTGATAAAGATCCCATCCTTTCTTTGATGTATTTGAAGCCCAAGAAAATATGTTAGTTCTCTCATCATACTCATTTCGAATTCATCCTGTATTTGCTTTGAGAATTCCTTGCAATGATTTTCATTAGTGGATCCAAATATAATATCATCAACATAAATTTGAACTATTAAGATATCGTTGGAAACATGTTTTATAAATAGTATAGTGTCTACTTTTCCATTAGAAAAACCTATGTGAAGTAGAAATGAACTTAGTCGTTCATACCAAGCACGAGGAGCTTGCTTCAAACCATGCAATGCTTTATCAAGGCGAAATACATGGTTTGGGTGTGTAGGATCAGTGAATCCCGCTAGTTGTGCAACATAAACTTCTTCCGAAATAAAGTCATTTAAAAATGCACTTTTAACAACCATTTGAAAGAGAGTAAAATCCATATAAGCAGCAAATGCAAGCAAGATACGAATGGCTTCAAGCCGTACAACAGGTGCAAAAGTTTTATCAAAATCTATACATTGTTGTTGATTATAACCTTGTGCAACAAGACGGGCCTTATTTCTAGTGATTGATCCTGATTCATCTAACTTGTTCCTAAACACCCACTTAGTTCCAAGCATAGTCCTATTATGAGGTCTAGGAACAAGTCTCCATACTTGATCCTTTCGAATTGATTAAGTTCTTTTTGCATGGCAATGATCTATTCATTATCTTGCAAGGCCTCCTTAATGTTCTTAAGTTCAAGTATGGAAACGAATGCGGAAAAACACATGAAATTTGGAGCTTGCGTGCGAGTAGTTACCTCTTTTGACATGTCGCTTCGTGTAAGAGTTGGTGGATGGCTAGACATGATTTTCCATGTGGGGCGTCTTTCACCTGTGAAAATTTGATGTTGTACATGTTCACCTTCCATGACATCAATTTGTTCTGCAGGAATCTCTTCGGTGTGTGATTTGGATGCATCTTCATTTTGAAGGGATTTTTGATTTTGAGCATTCATATTTGGGTCTTCTTCAATGTGAACCTGTTTCTTTTCAACTCGAACACCTGTTTCATCATCATTAACAACATGCAATATTTCTTTGGTGTAGGGATTAGTTTCATAAAAAATAACATCAATAGATTCCTGAGTTGTGCATCTTCTTTTATTAAATACACAATATGCTTTGCTACTAAGAGAATATCCTAAGAATACACCTTTATCACTTTTACGATCAAATTTTTCCAAATTATTAAGAGTATTTAAAATAAACACTTTGCATCCGAAGACGAGAAAGTAACTTAAGTTGGGAATTTTGCCATAATATAGTTCAAAAGGAGTTTTCTCAAGAAAATTTTGCCATAATATAGTTCAAAAGGAGTTTTCTCAAGATATTTTCTAATGATTACCTTGGTTAATTGTGTAACACGTTGTATTGACAGCTTCCGCCCAAAATAATTTAGGTAAGTCTTTTTTACTAAGCATAGTTCGGGCCATTTCTTGAAGAAATCGATTTTTCTTTTTAACAACTCCATTTTGTTGGGGAGTGCGAGGACAACCGAACTCATGTTTTATTCCCTTTTTCTCACAAAATGATGTGAATAGTTCATTTTGAAATTCTCCACCATAATCACTACGAATGGTAACAATGGTGAGGCTTTTCTTATTTTCCACTCTACGACGGAATTTTTGAAACACATATAGTGTGTCATCTTTTAGTGGCAAAAAGGAAACCCAAGTGAATCTACTATAATCATGAACAATTACAAAAGCATATCGTGCACCTCCATTACTACATGTTCGTGATGGTCCAAAGAGATCCATGTGCAAGAGTTCAAGGGGTCTAGAAGTTGATACCATTTTCTTGGGTCTGTGAGAACTTTTAGTTTGCTTACCGAATTTGCACGACTCACACGGTTTATCTTTCTCAAATTTGATTTTGGGAATCCCCCTCACAAGCTCCTTGGTTACAAGTTTGTTGAGATTGTCCATGGCCGTGTGTCCAAGTCTTCGATGCCATAACCAACCATCCTTATTTCTTGTAACAAAGCACCTCATATTTTCCTGTGCTAATTCATTTGAGTTTATAACATAAACATTGTTACATCGGTTAGCTAGAAGTAAACAAGATTTATTGCTATCTAGCACATTGCATGAATTTTTATCAAAAGTAATTGTGTAGCATTTATCACATAATTGGTTGACACTAATTAGATTATGTTTCAAACCTCTTACCAATAGAGTATCCTCAATGGACCATGGGGAACCAAAGTTTATTTTACCTTTACCAATGGTTTGTTCCGTGCTATTATCTCCAAAGATGATGTCCTTTTCTTTTTTCCTTTGATAGTGATATAAAATATTTGCTGTCACCTGTCATATGTTTTGAGCATCTACTATCAAGGTACCACCGATCTTTAATCTTGATACGCTGAGATACCTACACCAAGATTAGTAGGTATAATTTTGCGTGCCCAAGTTTATTTTGAACCTGCATTTACATCCTTTCTTATCCACACACAATTAGTATTCCTTTTTAATGGACAATTAAAAGAAATGTGCCCTAGTTTACAATAGTAATGACATGTGATACGACTATGTCTTGAGTCATGCACACTTACATAATTTTGAGTTGGTTTATGATGATGTTGGTGATTGTGAAAGTATGTATAACATGATGATTTAAATTTTTGATGGTGTATTGGTTCTCCATAACCAAGCCCTCGATTATCATGATAGGATCTTGAATTTTTTGTAATAAGGTAATTGGGCTCTTCATACTTTTCTACAACTTTTTTCAAGCTCAGTTACTCTTTTACATAGTCTTTTCCTAGTCATCTCATCGTCTTTTGTATTCCAACGAAGAGTGTCTAGTGTAGCATCAAGAATCCTATTTTGTTCAAGAGCTTCATTATATTCTTCCACTACCTCATCATTTTTTTTTTGCATTCTTTTAAATCGTCTGTGAGTTTGGCGATATAAATAGATTTCTCATAAATTTCTCTTAAGTGATCATCATGCGTTGCTAAACACTCTCAAATTTGTTGTTTTAAGATTTCATTTTCCTCTAGCAATACATCATGATCTTTTCTAAATGACTCAAATTTTCCCAAGATCAAGGCATTCTTATTTTTTAGTTTTTGATTTTTTGTAATACAAGAGTCATGGGTATCATTTGAAAATTGTTTATATTGCCTAAGTTCACGACTTAATTTCTTAGCATAGTCTTTCAAACCATTACACATGTCTCCTAGTTCATCATAAGTGGGTTCTTCGATTACCTCTTCTTGAGATGGTGATTGCACCTTACCATTCCCAAGAGCCATGAAGCCAACGTCATCGTAGCCTTGCTCTCCCTTACTTGAATCGGGGTCTAACTATGTTTCCTTCAGCGCCTTCTTTTTCAGATCTGGGTTTGAACGGGAGTAGTCCCTATTCCTATCTTGTGAGACGGGACAATTTGCATGGATGTGTCCAGGCTTCTTGCAATTATAGCACACATCATCTTTATCTTTCTCCCTTTCTCCTTGGTACCTGCCATATTTTTTATATTTGAGATACTTGCGAAATTGCTTGGTCAATAGGGCAATGTCCTCGTTTGACTCCACACGATCCGAATCTGCTTTTGATGGTCAGATTTTTTTTGGTTTTAGTGCAATTGTTTTCTCTTCAGCTTTTGGTTCAATCCCGATGTTTTGTCTGTATCTTTTGGTTTATGATATTTTCATCTCGTATGTCTTCAACTTTCCTTGAAATGTGTATTCGAAACCCTTTTCTTCGAGGGTCTCCCTCATTGCAGCAGCCTTTATATCCCATTCTGGCGTGAGACAGCTTATGAGTTTTCCGACCTTTCGGTCATCATCCAACCCTTTTACCTAACCTCTCAAGTTCGTGGGCAATGATATCAAAACGGGCAAGCATTTGATCCACATTTTTCCCTGGCAACATGCGAAACACATCAAACTTATAGAAACATAAATTAACTTTAGCTTTTACCTCAGAAGCGGTTCCCTCATGCCGCTTCAACATGTTGTTCTAGACCTGGTATGTTGTCTTACAGTTTCGCCTGCATCGCATTCGTTCTTCATTGTTCAACCCTGCATAGAGAGCCGTCATGACTTTGGAATTTGCTGTCTTGAGAGCCAACTCTGCGTTTGTGAAGGTTGTCTTTCCGTCGCAAACTGGACTATCTGTTTTATTATTGCACACATTCCATACTTCTCCTCCAAGCATCTGTAGAAAATGAGACATACGAACTTTCCAAACATCATAGCATTTTTCCATAAAAAAACGGTGATTGTGTAAGGCTTGTCCCATTGGAGATGAATGGCTCCGTCGAGTAAAAGTTTTCGGGAAGAGGGATTTCGGCCATTGGACATTTTTTTAAGCTTTTAAGTTTTTGATAAGTACCTCGCTCTGATACCACTATGAATCACCCTAGAGGGGGTGAATAGGGTGATTATGCGGAAAAAAAATTACTTAAATAAAATGCAGAGTAAATAAAAAGTTAAGAACAGCAAACACAGATAGCACAAGTGATGCAGCGATGTAACGTGGTTCGACCCCCAGGTCTACGTTCACACCTCCTACTTGTAGCAAGTTTCCGCCACAAGTGTTCCACTATACTCAAAACCCTTGTACAGTAATTCTCATATTCAGGCCGAGAGATCTATTACACCCACAGGATTTCTAAGACAAGTTCCATCAATCTCACCGAAGTGGGAGAAAAAGAAAAAGAAACTCAAGATCTTAAATGATCCTAACTGAAGAATATAAACTAGTTATCACACACATTCGGACTGATTGTTGAAAGATTAGTCCAGAAGATTTTTCTCAGAAGTAATAGGCGAGGAATAAACAGTGGGTTCGTCCAAATATATAGACTAGGAAGTGTATTGATCAAAAATGGAAACAATACATTCCAAAAAATGTGAACATCACAAAGTGCGGTCGACCGCAATATTAGTGCAGTCGACCGTTCATCTCTCTGTTGTAAACTAGAGAGATGAAGGGTCGATTGCTTCTTACACAAATTAGAGCTGCAGTCGACTGCGATGCGGTCGACCGACATAAAGTGTGGTCGATCGTTATTGCGCTGTTCATATGAATCCACTATTTGTTCTTACAAAAAACTGATCTTTCAATCAATCAATTTACATAGATTTAAATCTGACACATATGGAATGGCAGCTGGTCTTGATGGCTTTTTTGGACATTAATCAATCAATTTCTCTTTTTGAATATCTTCACATTTTGCTTGATTTCTCAATCTTTCTTTATTATTTTCCTTCTTTGAATATTCTTGAATCTATTTCCCTATTTGAATATTCTTGAATCTCTCTTAGATATTGTTTTGATCCTGAAAATCTGAATAAATTAATTCAAATTTATTAGTAATTGTAGACATGTTTTGTGCACACCAAACTAAGAGTCAACAATAAATCTTTTAGGGGGGTCATTAAAAAATGCTCCACGTTTGCACTTTCAGTTAATGAACACTTCACCATGCAAAATAAATTGCTTTATTACTGCTATGTTAACTAGCAATTTTTTGTTTATTTTGAATTGTTCAAATGTTTAAAATGCTCTCTTGATGGCTTAAAATTGTTTGGATGGGAATGGCTTATTGTTTGGATCGGTTCTAACGGTTGTTGCGGTAATAGAATTGATGGAGGTGCTAGTGGCTAGGAAGCACGGATACTTTCAAATGGTCGGCATACCTGTGTCGGTTGTGTATCGGGTACCGATACCCTTGGGTACTTCCGGGTGCATACCTAAGGAGCACCCAATTTTTTAAATGCATTTTTCAAAACTTTTAGACACGATTATTTTTAGATAAATGCATGGGGTCCTAGAGTAATTTCAAAAGTTTGTTGTTTACAATTATCCTCAAACACAAAACAAGACTACCCAAAGATTTGATAGTTAGATTATCATTTCTTTTCTCTAAAATACTCATAATTATAATGTATTCTTATAGTTCTTTGAAATGATTTAAATGTTTGCATTTTTAACAAGAAAAATATTTTTATATCTATAAATACAATATAAATTATTTTATATTTAACGTACCCACCAATGCACCCGTGTCCTACTTTTTTGTAAAATCACGTATTCCCGTACCCGTATCGTGTCGTACCCGCACTCCGTACCTGTATCCGTGCTTAATAGGCTAGTGGTGAGGCGGTCTTTATGGTGGAGTAGATGGTGGAATTAGTGGTTGCACTGGGGTGAGGGCAGAGGTGGACGTTGACGTGGATTAAAGAGGAGATGTAGTGGGATGGGGAAGGAAGATGTAGAGGTGGAGGAGAGAATGATGGTGGTGGGATGCAGAAGGAGAAAAAGGAGAAAAAGGAAGAGGCAGTGGTGTCTGCGGTGAAGGAGAAGAGGGTCTTGGTAAGATGGAGAAGGAGGAAGTGGAGGAGGAGAAGGTGGAGACAGTGGTGATGGAGAAAAAGAAATATGAGGTATTATTTTTAGAAATTTCTGGAAACCATAGGGTCATGTATATATATATGAGGAATGCACCATTGCAAACAACGACTTCAGTGGTTTGCATATCCATTTGCACGGGACATGTTTGCAATGTTTGTAATGAAGCATTTCCCTATATATATATATATATATATATATATATATATATATATATATATATATATATATATATATATATATATATATGAGGTTGACCACTAGACCTCATATTGCTTCGTTAAGTTTTTTTTTTTTT
Organism: Hemerocallis citrina; assembly: GCA_017893485.1. NCBI lineage: Eukaryota > Viridiplantae > Streptophyta > Magnoliopsida > Asparagales > Asphodelaceae > Hemerocallis > Hemerocallis citrina. Next base: position 202,438,632 of record CM030362.1, read on the forward strand.
TGAAGGAAAAGGTGAAATCTGGTCACCTTGTTTCATTAATAAGAAATTAACGATACAAGACAGTCAGAAAGTAAAACATACGTGAAGCAACATGACCCGTACAAACAAAAAATCCCTCTAACAACCCTGGAGGGTGGGCCGACAAACAAGCTCGGTCCAACTAAATTGCATATACGTCAGTTTAGCTTCGTACACTACCTCTACGGCACGTGCACACCCACCTGAAACTAGTCTGACAGGCTTTTATCACCCGTCGATCCCTGCCTTCTCCTCACTGGGGGGACCCCATCTTTGGGCCCAAGCCCCGCAGGCCGAATAACGGCACAAGCACAACAACCGTACCCTCCCACCGTCTCCATCATTCATCATATAAATGCGCCAACAGCTCCTACAGCCGCTACCAAAGAGAGAGCCGTGAAGAGGATACCTTCACCTCTCTCACGCTTGTGCTTTCTCCGGCGATTTCTCACCAAACAACTATCTCGCTCACCCCACCAAAAAACCACGCTCCAAGGGAGAGCCGTGGAGAGGATACCTTTACCTCTCTCACGCTCTTGCTCTCCCAGGCGATTTCTCACCATACAGACTCAACTCGACTCTTACTCACAATTCGAGGGAAGAGGCGACGCTATAACGAGACAGTGGCCTAAGCTGGAGGAAGCTCAATAGCCTGATAGTAGGCACTGTGAAGACTGCACCGGCGACGTCGTTGGACACCCCAGAAGTTGAAACAAGTGATCGCACATCATGGAGGGAACCCCATCTTCGGGCCCAAGTCCCACAATCGTGCAATTCCCACTTCCCAACTCTTAAGGAGAAACTTCCTCACCGCAGGTGTACCTAGATGTCCCCACCGTGGGAGCTCTCCACCTTCGATGTCGGGAAGCAAAGTGAGGCACGGGGGGGGGGGGGGGGGGGGGGCATCTCTCCATCATCCAGATGCGAGGCGATCGCTACCAAAGGCGCGTGAGGATGCTCTGGCGCGACGATGACGTCGCTCCGCAACCAAAGGGGGCGCAACCAACATCCACGATCAGGCGCGCTGCCAAACTCTGCTGTCGAAGTGAAGCGGCGCACCGGGGGGACGAGCTCGGAGGTTCGAGGCATAGACGCGAAGGAAGGAACGCCGGAATTCGTGGACGTCTTCGTCGCCGCGCGGCTGGTGCGGCGGAGCGAAGACACAAGGGAGGGGGGGCTGGATTCACGGCGGCTCAGGGGGGGACGTCATGGATCCCCGTCGACTCAGGGGGGGGGGGGGGCTGGATTGCTTTGTTAAGTTGCGTCAAATTAATATATGTTACTATTTACATCCCGACGAACGAAGTCACATGGGGTTACGTTTAACTTGCAATAATTGATTTTTAAATTATCATCATAAAACCATGAAACCACACAAATCTTATTTCTTTTGGAATTTGTTTATTCTCCAAATTCATCCATCTTAAAAATCACTCTAAATGTTGACTTCTCCTTTTCCGTAGTAGTTGAGAGGGAAATTAGTGCTAGGTCAAGGAAAATTGAAGAAAAGAATTGAACAAATGACATTAGAGAGGATAGAGGATAGAGGAGCATTTTTTTTGTGTGCTGATTTATAGAGGAGCCAATTGCTATTATAAGAGATGGAGGGGTGTAACAATCGAAATCTTATGTATCACTCGATGCAATGGAATGCTCCTTTAAAATTGTGGTTAGGTTAACTAGGAAAATGAACATGTCATAACTTAATGGAACTTTTTATTATTTAGAAATTTTACTGAAAAGGATTTGAGAGACTAATATATTAGAAATAAATTAATTTACTACGTATAGGCTGTTAGGAGACTACTACACTCGATAATATGAATCCCAAACAAATTTTTTTGCATTAATTACTTATGGGTACCACCCGTTTTTCTTAGTAGTGTTGAATTACGTTGTACAATTGATATGGCCAAAAATAGAATCAAATCGGGACTATTCAAATCGGGCACGAATCTTAGAGCTCTCAGGGGTAACGGTAATTTCACCTACAAACGGGTCCGAAATGGGAACTGGGTTTTTCTTCAAAGCCCAATAACCAAAAAACAGATTTTTCCTATTGGGTCAGGGTGACAACCCATTATAAACCAGCCCAGGTTATTTAAAGAGTAATTAAAATTCATGGTTATCTATAAGAGACGATTTAAACCAAATCTCTTATCATGAAATGATTATACTCTACATCTTATCCAAAAACATCGGGACATAGAGATAAATGATTATCTCTAAACTGTCTCTAAAAGACGACTATAAATATCCCTCTCCCCCCACCACAAAAAATGTAATCGATATTTTTCCACACAAACGCTCTTCATAATCTTCCTCATTACTGACTTGAGCGTCTGAGGGTTCGTCGCCGGGATCCATCCCGGTGTATCGAGCTTTTTTGCAGGTTAATGGCAGCAGCGAGAAACAGTCAAACATCGGTAAAAAGTCAACAGGTTTGCCTTATTTGTTTCCAAAAGAATCCACAAATTCATCTATTTGCTCCCACACCAAAATTAGCAGTAACAGATTGGAGCCGTCTGTAGAAAACAGAAAAAGCAATTCAACCTTACTTCTCCAGCAAAGTTAGTTTCCAGCCATGCCTCCAAAAGAAAAAGGGAAGGCAGTGGAGTCCAGCTGAAGAACCACTCCTCTTCCACCTCCTCCTCCACTCCATGATCTCCCTCTTCAAACCGACCAACAAGTTCAGCAACCGCAGCATGAACCACCTCTTCCTCAACAGCTTCCTCCGGGGGGGGGGCCTGCCCCGGGGGGCTTCGGTCGAAGCCGTCGGGAGCCACACCCCGACCTCGACCACGTCTCCATCCAAAATGCTTCAACTGACTCTATGGCTTCTCAAAGTCCTCCCGGACAGGATCTCCATCAAGTAATTGTTAACCATCAGCAGGGGGTCGACCTCTGAACTTGCTTGAATGAAAGGCGAGCACTTGAGGAAGTTCCTCAACCCGAGTGCCTAGGGGCCCCGAGAGCCCGGACCCCCCGCAAGCTGAGGACGAGAAGATCCCCTCCCCCGAGGAGGCAAAGAGAGTCTCCTCCACGTCATCGGCGGAGATGTCATACTCCAATAAGCCGAGCCAAACTTGGGGACCGCCAAGCTGGAGGGGCACCAATCACTCAGGCCGAGCTCCAGAATTTCAAAGAAGATATCATGCGAGCTCTTAATATTGCCACGAGTCAGGATCAGCGTGCGCCTAACCCTCGCCACACCGCAACTCATGAAGGAGAGTCTCGAGGGTCAACTAGATCCGACCGGAGGGATGATTCGGTCCACCGCCATCTCCACGAGATGGAGAAGCGCCTCAACAACATCAATCCCGAAGAACAACAACGGACCAATAGGTTCCGCCTAAGCAGACCCCCTTTCTTTAGGGCCATCATCGAAGCTCTGGTCCCCAAAACCTTCAAGCCGCCCCGCTTTGAATCCTACGATAAGGAGTCAGACCCAGCCAATCATATCGAGAGTTTTAAAACTCTTAAGATGATTCATCAAGCCCGGAATGCGCTCCTCTGCAAGGCCTTCCCAGCAACGTTGAGGAGACCAGTGCGAGAGTGGTACTCCCATCTATCCTCAGCCTCTATCTTCTCATTCGAACAGTTTGAGAAGCTCTTCCTCACCCACTTTGTTAGCAGTCGCCGAGTCGAGAAAACAATTGCATCTCTGTTAGCCAGAAGCCCGGCCTATTGCCTCCCTCAACCAATAGTAGCCTTTGTGGCATTCAGGCATAACGTCACTAACGCCGACCTCAAGGTGTCCCTTGCCAAAAGCCTTCTCGGGACTTCTCGGAACTTCTACTTAGGAGCGAGAAGTACATCCGAGCGGAAGAAGCTCTCAACCCCACCAGTCAAGAAGAGTCATCTTCCAGGAACAAATAAAAGAATACAAGTGAAGAAGGGTCCTAGAAATTTCAGAAGGACGACAATGGCCAACTCCGCCCAACTCCTCGTTTTTAGAAGTTCACCCCCCTCAATGCTAGTATATCAGCAGTTCTTATGGAGGTGGACAAGGAAGGACTACTCTGCGGTCCCCTCGAATGAATAGCAAGAAAAAGAACAAGGATAAGTGGTGCCACTTTCATAGGGACCACAGCCATGTCACGATGATTTTTGGGCCCTCAAAAAGGAGATCGAAGAACTCATACAGTGATGACACCTGGCCAAGTTCGTCAGAAAGGACAGGACCGATTCTCCACCCCGAGGAGCCAACAAGCAAACTGTAAGGCCCGTCGAGTTCCAAGACTCTGAACCTGAGGCCATCCTCCACCTTATCCATGGAGGTACAATGGGGGGAGAATCAAACTCCTCCCGAGAGGCCTTCATCCGAGAAGTGAGCTGGTCCCGAACTAGCTGATGAACTCAATGAGATTCCCCTCTTTTAGGAAGATAGACTTGGAATATTGAGCATCGAATGAAGTACCACGAGGGTGCCCAACCCCCTCATGTAGAAGTAGGTTTTCAGTTTTCAATAAGGCTAATGCTTGTAACATGGCCAAAGCATGTAATAACGGCTCGCCCATTGAAGCGGCCACTTAGTTTGTTTCAATAAAACTTATCTTTTTTCTATTTAAAATTATTGCATTTGCCTCATGTCTATCTCTCTGAGTCACACCTACGACTCGTTAAATGGTAAGTTCGGAGTCCAGCTTGTCCTACCGGGCTGCTCCCACAACTTACTAAGCATAAAAGATGAGTTTGGAGTCCAACACTTGGTTCGACGCTGCTTTAACCGCTTGTAAACAAGCAAGCGCCGAGCAGCTCACCATTCAGAATTGCTCCTACAACTCGTTGAACCCCCTCAAACAATAAGTTTGGAGTCCAACACTTGGTTCGACGCCGCTTTAGCCGTTTGCGAAAGAGCAAGTGCGAAGTAGCTCACCATTCGGAATTGCTCCTACAACTCGTTGAAATTCTTAAAACAACAAGTTTGGAGTCCAACACTTGGTTCGACGCCGCTTTAGCCGCTTGCAAATAAGCAAGTGAGGAGCAGCTCACCATTCGAAATCAATCCTACAACTCGTTGATAACTCCGTAACAACTAGTTCGAAGTTCACAATCATGGTTCAAAGTTGCCCTCACAGCTTGCAAGCATGCGATTTCGGGGCTCAAAATGAACATTCATACTACTATCACTACTGGTTAAATTTTGCAACAAATGAGTTCGGAGCTCAACTTTCCCCTAGAGTTGCCCCTCAAACTTGTCTCCCAAACGGCTCTCTCCTAGAGCCTGGTGATGCTCTTCGCTCCGCTCGCCTCCCGAGCGACCTTCTTCTCAACAAGTTCGGAGCTCAACTCTCCCCCAGAGTTGCCCCTCAAACTTGTCTCCCAAACGGCTCTCTCCTAGAGCCTGGTGATGCTCTTCGCTCCGCTCGCCTCCCGAGCGACCTTCTTCTCAACGAGTTTGGAGCCCAACTCTCCCCTAGAGTTGTCCCTCAAACTTGTCTCCCAAACGGCTCTCTCCTAGAGCCTGGTAATGCTCTTCGCTCCGCTCGCCTCCCAAGAAACCTTCTTCTCAACGAGTTCGGAGCTCAACTCTCCCCTAGAGTTGCTCCTCAGACTTGTCTCCCAAATGGCTCTCCTAGAGCCTGATAATGCTCTTCACTCCGCTCGCCTCCCGAGTGGCCTTCTTCTCTACGAGTTCGGAGTTCAGTTCTCCCTTAGAGTTACTCCTCAAACTCGTCTCTCGAACGACTCTCTCCTAGAGCCTGGTGATGCTCTTTATTTCGCTTGCCGTTTGAGCGACCTTCTTCTCAGCGAGTCCGGAGCTCAACCCTCCCTTAGAGTTACTCCTCATACTCGTCTCCCGAACGGCTCTCACATAGAGTCTGGTGATGCTCTTCACTTCGCTCGCCTCCCGTGCGTCCTTCTTCCAAGCGAATTCGGAGCGCAAATCACTCCTAGAGACGCTCCCTAAAACTCGCCTTCAAGAACGGATCTCCCCAAGACTCATGCAAAGCTCTTCTCAACTTCATGAAGGCAAAGATATTGCAGGACTATTTTGACCATGAAGAAGGGTGATTCCTCAACTAACTTCTAAAGAGAAATTGTAGATCTTCGGGTAAGCTTCGAAACGAGGGGTCAAACACCCCGACCGAACAACCGTAGCACCAGGATAGTGGGTTACCACGTAGCTGCGCCGAGCCAACAAATCATTGACTGGTCAACGGTCAAACTGGACACGTGTCAATCAGCCAACCCCCATAGCTCTTCGGTGGCATGGATCCGAGCAAATGTGCCCCCGAACGTGAAATTGGGGAAAATCCCCGCCTCAAAATGCGCGCCTGATCCATATCTACGGCTTAAATCTTGCCACGTCCTTCAGATCCAAAATCCGATCAAAACTGCCTCTAGATGCGAGGTTGATCTTGATCTTGATCGATGGCTCAGATCTTGCCACATTGCTCAGATCCAAAATCTGAGCAAAAGTGTCCACAAACTGGAAAATGGAGAAAAACTCCTCCCCCTGATTCGCACTCGATCAAGATCGACGGCTCAGATTCGCCATAATTTTTTTTGAGCAAGTTAACGGGTCGGGTTCGGACCCATTATGGATCCAAACCCACAAATAAATCCCTCTCCTTCGAAAGCTTCAAACACTACATCTCTCCACCATCGCCAGATCGAACCCATCATCCACCATTGTCGAGCCGCCTTCTACCTCGACCACTGCGAGCCTCACCCTCTTTGACTCCACTGGTGCTCGTCACTCCGTCGAGAACCCCTCTTCCATAGGGACCAGCTCGACCACAACCCTCCACCGTCGAGATCCAACCTCACGCTACCGAGCTCGACCCTGCCAAGCTCATGCTCCTTCTTCCTCGAGCTCCGAGCTTCGACCTCCTCGCCATGCTCTCTTCTTCCTCGCCATGCTCCGAGATTCAACCTCACACTATCGAGCTCGACCCTGCCGAGCTTATGCTCCTTCTTCGTCGAGCACCGAGCTCCAACCTCCTCGCCCAACTCCGAGCTCCAACCTCCCCACTGTCGAGCTCCAACCTTACTCTACCGAGCTCGACCCTGCCGAGCTCATGCTCCTTGTTCATCGAGCTCCGAGCTCTGACCTCCTCGCCATGCTCTCTTCTTCCTCGCCACGCTTCGCGCTCCATCCTCCTCGCCATGTTCCTTCTTCTTCGAGCTCCGAACTCCGACCTCCTCGCCATGCTCTGAGCTCCCTCCTCGCCATGAGCATCGAGCTCCTCGTCGCCAGCTGGACTCCACAGTCGAGCTCCCCTCCTTCACCGTCGACCTTGCCTCCACCTTCGCTGAGCTCCGGTGCCGATGAGGGCACGAGGGTCGGCAACGCAGCTGAGCAAAGCTGCCACTGACCTTTAAATGAGAGAAAACGCCCCGCTTTAAGATTCGTGCACAATCGCAATCAACGGCCGTTGTTAACCAAGGTAATTTTTTTTAATTATTAAATTAAATTTTTATTTAAAAGTTCCAAAAAAGATAATTAAAAATTCAGAAAATTTAATTAAAAATTCTTAAAATAATTATCAGTTCATAAATTTATTTTTAAATTTATGAAAAATAATTATGAAATTAGAATAACTAATTAATAATTCAAAAATTAAAATTCGAAAATTGAATAAAAAAATCAAAAAAAAATTAAAAATTGGAAAAATTTTAGAAAAATCTGAAAAAATCACTAAAAATCCAGAAAATTCTAAGAAGTTTTTGATCAATTCAGCATTGTAAATAAAATAATTTGAGAAAAGTAAAAACTAAAAAGTTTTCGTAGACTCGTTAAACTTTCTGAAAAGTCTAAGAAATCAAATGTTCACAAAGAATTAAATTTTATATGAATTTTACAAGACTGTACAGTAGCAGTATTTCAGTATTTCGACGATACTGTACATTTCGAATAATTCAGGGTTATAGATATAGTATTTTGAGAAAACTTATAACTAAGAAATTGTAGTAGACTTGTATACCTTTATTTTGATATAAATAACGCAAATTTCGTGAAGTATATGATTTTCTGTGATTTTTACAAATAGCATGAAATGTAGTTTCTGACTTTAAATTTACTGTTTTGCAAATGATACTTAAATGAGGTGATTGAAAATATATTATCGTTGTTTTAAGTTATATTTTGGGGAAATAAAGATCATATTCATGCTTAGATGAGATGTGAACACAAGAAAAATATATATATGGTTCTTGATGTTAGGAATCGGTTTAAAATAAATCAAAGGAAAATGATGAGATGAGTTTTCAATAATGAATCTTAAGAGATCATGTTTTAATCTTCATTAACTTGTATTGAGAAGGTTTTGATGAATATGAAGAGTGTATTGTGAAAATGAATAGGTCGAGACTGTACTTGTTGATGAATAAATAAGAATGAATGAAAGAATTTGAATGAATTATGAATACATGAACATGAGTTATAAGGGTATGAGTACCCCAAGTTGTTAAACATGGAAAGATGTTGATTCTAGAGGCTTAGTGATACCCAGGTACCGACAAAAGTAATGGAAATGAATAATTGATTTTTGAGAAGTGGCCAATATGTGCTGTCGTTCTCGGTATTTTTTGTGTAAGACCGGTTGGAGGGTAAACTAGCTCTAGGTGGTGTTATTTATTCATGGTCAAACTTAAGAATTAGGTACTAAGGAAGATGCAGCAAAACTTAGGCAAACGTGAATAGAGGGCCTCTATATAGTTGGGCGGTGGGTTCCGGGACTACAGACCCAGTCGGGCGGTGGATTCCGGGACTATGGTTGCTTGCGATGGAGGCGAGCCTGAATTAAATATGGGATTATGATTGATCGGGCAGTGGATTTCGGGATCATGATTAGTCGGGCAGATAGTAGACCGTACTCCAGTGTATATACGTATACCGGGGCTAGAGGGACTGTTGCGGGATGTTTGCACGACGATAATTCTCTATAGTCGGGCGGTGGATCTCCGGGACTAGAATCTGTACTCGTAGAATGTCTAAATTTTGTTTTATTTCTCGGTAGTTTTCATGGCGAGGGATTAAACTCTTTATTGTGGAGTATGTAGGTGCTTGCCCCCGGACCTATGTAGTATGGGATGCATAGAATCCGAACAAGTATGCATTAGTGCCATTGTATTATAACATCTGCATTAGGCATTAAGTCATATCATACACTGACGTGTTTAGGATAGTCACTCTTTACACTTTTTATATGCATTCAAGTTTGTGAGTGTTAAAGTAAGAGATTTCGTTATAATACAGAATAGAGAGGATCGTCATTTATAACACTGCGTCGGTTGTAAGCAACTGACGTGCCCACAGATTTTCAGTGCAGGGCTTGATTAAATTGGCAAGGACTGAAAGACGGTTGATGATAAAGATTATATTCATGATTAAAGCTGCTAATATTAAAGTTATTTTCATGTTGTATTTTTAATTAACTTCTGATGTGTAACTCTGTAATAAACATTGTTGTGTAAATAAAAAGTTTTAAATTTCCTTGTAAAATTGTACGAATTGAAGTAAAAGATCCTGTTGTATTACGAATTACATGTAAATAAAATTCGGGGTGTTACAAGGATTCCGGGACTATAGACCCAGTCGGGCAATGGATTTCGGGACTGTGGTTGCTTGCAATGGAATCGAGCCTTAATTAAATCCGGAATTATGATTGATCGGGCAGTGGATTCTGAGATCATGATTAGTCGGGCGGATAGTAGGCCGTAATTATAGCGCCCCGAATTTCCAATATGATATCTCAGAAATACGTGGCACAATTCCCAGCATCAACTTCAATTATAATAGTAAACATAGCCAAAATACACATGAAAATTTTCAACTTTTATTACATTAATTCATTAGAAAACACAGCGAAAAAACAAACACCTTGAATTACAAATTTTCTTTTACAATACAATCTTTTACAATATATATAAGCCATAACATCATTCTATCTCAAGCATCTAAATCCAAAGTTATAGGTTCCTACCTTTAAAACATGAGGCTAGAGATAATCCTAACCCCAAAAACTACAGGGGTCAGCCATAACGGTGTGAGTGACACAAAAATAAATGCAACATAAATAAAACATAAGGCATAGAGTCATAAACAACATGTATCAACAGCAAGAATAAATGAAATAAGAAATAACAATAAATAAAATATGAAAACATCAAGTGAAACTAGACTAAGTGTCAAGTGTAGAAAAATAGGAAACAACATGCATAAAACCAAGTCAAGAAAATACCAATGCTATATGCTCACTCTCTAATGCATACTTGTCGAATTCTATGCATCCTACTCTACATGGGTCCGGTGCAAGCCCTTAACATTCTCCATTTGATAGGGTTTAATCTCCCGCTATGCAACTAATCCTACCACGATGACTAATACGAGATATAGATAAACTGTGAGTATTAGCCCATGCCCCGATAATTTCGGAGGTCAATCTCTATCCACAGATAATTTCGGAGACTATTTCACTCACACCTGGGAATCTTCGAGAATACCCCACACTGCGAGCTATGGCTCCTCATCATACGAATACCACATGAGCATCGCCTCGACCCCGATAATTCCGGAGATCAATCTCACACAACAGGTAATTCCGGAGACTATTTCACTCACACCTCGATAATTTTGGGGATTATCTCACACCGTTAGCCATACTGAGGTCCATGACCCATGTTCTCATTTCATCATATCACCATCTAGTGCCTGTCCTTATCTTTTTAAGTTAATTAATTTATTACGAATCTCCTAGAGTTGGTGTACCCTACCGGACTTAACTCAACTGATCAACAACAAGCCTCAACAGGCCAAACCACAAACTCTCAACTGCCGGTATACTAAGATCCCACACACCCTCTAGAGACTCACACTCAACCATCAAAACCAAACTTTCATTACAACTCATACTTCTTTTATATTTAGAAAACGTCTCGGAAAAACTATAATCTGTAGCAAAATGATATTTAGAACAGTATATCATTAATCCAAAAATATTAAAGAATCAATCATTTTAAAAGAACATCAGAAAGCTCAAGAAAATATCAGTCAGAGCAGTGGCAATCGGCTGTATAAAATGGTCAGTCGACTGTCCCGTATAAAAATTCAAAACTTCGAAAAAACACTAATCAGATTAGTGGCAGTCGACTGCATACTGTAGTCGGTCGACTGTCCCGCATGAAAATCTAAAACATCAAGAAAACATTAATCAGAGTGGTGGCAGTCGACTGTATAAGGTGGTCAGTCGACTGTCCCATATAAAAATCCAAATCTTCAAGAAAACACTGCAGCTAGGATCGCGACGGTCGACTGTTGGAAATAACCGGTCGACTGTCGTACCTGCAGACTACAGTTTGAGTTTGTGCATGTTTTAACCGATACGGTGTTTTACTTTATAAAAACGAAATTTATAAAAAGTGCATTTCTGAGATGATCAAACGTGACTTGTAAAGTATATAAGAGTTCATAAAAACAGATCAAAACCACCTCGTATTAATAAAATAGCAATTTGACGAATTCCTTCAAAATAAGACATAAATATGTACATGCATCAGAATAGGGTATTTGAGAATCAATTATACGTCAAAATAGCTTTGTAAATAGGGGAAACATTGTTAAAAACTATCTCAGTACGGAATCATTCGAGATTAAATCAAATCTCTACAAAACTCACAAAAACCCAATTTCTTTAAAACAATGAAATAAGATATTTATGTATAAATGTATGTGCATGTTTGTGCACCAAGGAAATTTCAAAACTCATCAATTAGGTATAGTAAAGTATTTAGTTTTAACCTTGGTATTGAGCAACTCAAACCCAATTGAAAACTTCACAAAATCCCAAAACTCAATCTCGGAAATCCTTCAAAACAGTGAAATATATGTATATATGTATGCATATGTGTCTGTGTGTATATATGTGTCTGTGTGTATATATGTGTATATATGTATGCATATGTGTCTGTGTGTATACAGTGAAATATATGTATATATGTGCATGATTCCATCCGTTTAGGCCTCAAAATACCATCAATTCGAAGTAGTGTGGTGTTCGAACAATCTTAGTATAAAAAAAACACATCGAAATCATCACAAAAATTCACAAAACTCAACTTTCGGCCATACTCATCATATCCCGAAAACATCTAACCCTTCTTTCATTCAAAACTTAATCTTTTGATCCAATAACCCATCTACTTCTTCTCATACACATCTAGAAATAGTTGGATAGTTTACCCATGGTCCTGTGCAATTGTAACATGTAAACAATCGAGTTTCGTTCGTTAAAACCGCTCACCAGATCACATATTTACACCCAGTAAAGTCATTTTCAATCGAATTTGTTTATTTTCATGCAATACCATCATACAACTCTATACATGGGTTCAAATCAGTAAGTTCATGAAATAAAGCAACCTACTCATGATATGTATTGGTTCTTTAGCAATCACAAGTCATCTAGTTAGGGTTTTGGTCATCAAAGGTATAGTTTCATGAAAATACTAAATTTTTAATTCATCTACTCATTGGAGTTTATCATATACGCACATAATCATAAATCATCACATACAACATGCTTAGAACAATAAGAAAACAAACACATACTCACCTCTTTGAAGAATCAACCGAAGAAAAAATAAAGAATAAGAAAAATCCTCCTTCGCAAGAAAACCAAGAATCCCTGCTTGAAAACTCCAAGAAATAATAATAAGAAATCCCCTTCGTATTGTGCAGCAAGAAGATGGCTGCATCTCACCCTAATATAGGCCGGGAATATGGGTATTAGGGTTTTTGAGTAGATTTGCAAAATGCCACTTTTAAAATATACCTTTACATATATGAACCCATATACTTGGAAATTGAATAAAATCAACTTGATTGAGTTTTAAAAACAAAAAAAACTAGCCTACAACCAGCCTACAACCAGCCGTCACTGTTTGAAAACCCAGAAAAACGAATTTGCACTTTCACCCCTCTAAATAGCAATTTTGCAAAAAGACTCTCCTTTATCAAAACTTGCAAAATGGACCAAATTTATTTTTAAAAAAGGTAAAATCTTTACCTCAGAGTTGACTAGACATCATACCCAGCCCAAAAATCCAAAAATCTGGAGATTTCACTCCAAGTGGTAATTTTGCACAAAAGTCCCTCTTTTTGTAATATTTTCAAATAGGTCCAATAATTATCAGAAAAATCCAAAAAAATCACAAATAATATTTAATAATTAATAATGAGTTTTTCCAAAATAAATTTTGACTTTAAACTCCTCAAGAGAATATTTGCACGTGTAAAAAGATAAATTTTCAGAAAATGTTCATTAAATCCCCAAAAAACATTTTAATTCATTTATAAATCTTAAAAACATTATTTAAAAATCTGGGGTATTACATTAATCCAGTGTATATGCGTATACCGGGGCTAGAGGGACACTTGCAAGATGTTCGCACGACAAAGATTCTATATAGCCGAGTGGTGAATCTCTGGAATCCGTACACGTGGAATGTCTAAACTTTATTTTATTACTGGGTAGTTATCATGGAGAGGGATTAAAACCTTTATTGTGGAGTACGTAGGTGCTTGCCCTCGGACCTATATAGTATGGGATGCATAGAATCCGAATAAGTATACATTAGTGCCATTGTAGTATAACATCTGCATTAGGCATTAAGTCATATCCTACACTGACATGTTTAGAATAGTCACTCTTTACACTTTTTGTATGCATTCAAGTTTGTGATTGTTAAAGTAAGAGATTTCTTTATAATACAATATAGAGAGGATCGCCGTTTATAACATTGTGTCGGCTGTAAGCAACTGAAGTGCCCACAGATTTTCAGTGCAAGGCTTGATTGGATTGGCAAGGACTTAAAGACTGTTGATGATAAAGATTATATTAATGATTAAAGCAGCTGATATTAGAGTTATTTTCATGTTGTATTTTTATTTAACTTCCGCTGTGTAACTCTGTAATAAATATTGTTGTATAAATAAAAAGTTTTAAATTTCCTTGTAAAATTGTACGAATTGAAGTAAAAGATCCTATTGTACTACGAATTACTTGTAAATGGAATTTGAGGTGTTACAAGTGGTATCAGAGCAAACTTCAATTAGTAGCACATTAGAGTGAACATTAGAGTGTGAGTTCAGATTATAGAGATTTAAATGTAAGTGATTTACATTTGTGTTGCTCTATACACTGATGTCTTCTCCTCCCTTTCCCTATTGGATGGTTGGAGTCATGAATGATGAAGTTATGGAACTTGCATTCGTGATACCCCGCTCGTATACAATTATTGTGGTATTGTATGTGAGCATGTCTTCCCTTTGGTATCAGAGTGACGCTGCGAAATCGTGGTTGGTCTGAACCTATATTCATGATGCCTTACACGTGGACACACTTCCCTCTTTAAAATTTTCTTCGTGGATTTTCCTCGTAAAACTTTTCATCTTTAACATTTATTATTTTTCAAACAAATATACTATTAATTCACTTGGATACTTATTCTATTTTCCTTAGTCTTAATCTTTTAAGTTTGAATTACTCGTTTCCTTTATTGATGTTTTATCCTCCTTATTTTTTTATGCGCTTTATGCTACTTATTAAATTTTTCTATTACTTTTACGTATTAAGTTTTGAAATATTACTTAATTATTTTTAAGACTATCATTTTCTTTTGTTATTATTTCAATTACATTTTAAATTCTGATTTTCGTATGTTTACATTAACTTTACAAATACTTTGATTTCACGATACTATATTTTAATATTGTAATGTTTTGCTTATACTGATATGATATATTTCTACACATTAAAAATCTTCTTCCTACTATTTTTGTGATATAGCTTATATTTGATATTTAAAATCTATCATTTTATTTAAATATTTTATCGTTGTAATTTTCTACTCTTACTATCTCAACTTTTGCTTCAATTTTCATATCACTAATTTCCAAAACGTAACTTTTATTTTCATAATTTATTAAACACCCAATATCTAAATACATATGGCAGATTACATCTTCCCATCTCCCGTTTTGGT
The DNA here is from genome assembly GCA_017893485.1 of Hemerocallis citrina. Classification (NCBI taxonomy): domain Eukaryota; kingdom Viridiplantae; phylum Streptophyta; class Magnoliopsida; order Asparagales; family Asphodelaceae; genus Hemerocallis; species Hemerocallis citrina. The sequence continues at coordinate 202,453,644 of CM030362.1, forward strand.
GCAACCTGATGTTGAGATGGTAAATCTGCAACTAGATATCAAAGGAGGCAAACTGCAAATGGATGTTGGGGAGGCAAAGTCTGCAACCGAATGTCCAGAAGGCAAACAGCAATCATATGTCGTAGATACAATTCTGAAACTTGACAAACCTGCAGTTGGACACCAATGAGGTGAACCCACAACAAAACAAAAAATTGATTTTTCTACTTTAATAACGCTCACTTTTGTTTACCTTTAAATCATATATATAATTATTGTATTTACTTTAAAAAATATTTTATACAGTTAACTAAATTTCATACTCATACATTTTTTTTTCAAACTTCTTCTCTTGAATTGCTAGTTCAATCTTTATCTCGCCATATACCGTACTAATTCAGTTTGCGATTCTACCGTTTATTACTTTGATAAATTTTGATTACTAAGCCTATTAATAATTTATTAAAGTATCTATTTACTATGTTTTTTTTTTCTTTCCAATTACTTTGTTTTCCGAACTATTTCACAATTAATGACTTAATTTATTTTTCATTTTCATCTAATACTTTACCTAATATTATTTTTGTATGAAAATTTCTCTCAATCTATCCTATCTTTTATGGTCACATTCCTTTTCTTATGCTTATTTTCTAGTTTTCTTGTTATGTTCTTATAAATTTTGACACTCATAGTTTTCCTATATAAGTTTACATTGTTTTTCCCCAATACATATTTTTATGCTTCATTTATTTTCTTAATATTTGTAGTTTTCTCTATAAAATAATGATATTTTTCATTGGTGTGTACAAAATAAAACTTTTTTCCTAGTATATTCTGAGGACAGAACTGTTCTAAGGGGAGGGGGGGTATAACACTCCGCAAAATTGGGTAATGACAATTTTGCCCTCGTGTATTATGCACGTGTATTTTGTACCGTTACGAGTAATATTCGTAACAAATTTTTATATAAATGTCATAAGTATCTTATATTCTGATTATTTATATGTTTTCTTTTTTCTTAAAACTCATTTCAATCCTATTTTTAGCCAACTCAAACATTTATTTTAATCTTTGTGTTTTACGTACATTGCACATATTTTCAATACACGTGTCGATTACATATATTTTCCGTTACGTGAAATATCCGTAACATTATTACATATACAAGTTTTGTATTTTTGACTGTTTTAATTCTACCAAATTAATTTTAATATATTCATGTGCATTGCACGTAAAATTTTCTATGCATTTTATTTCTAAAATTTTCTAAGATGTCATGCACATTTCTTTCTCATTTTATTTCACATTTTGTTATTTTTATCTTATTAAAAACCCATAGGCCTAAAGTTTATTTTAAAGCCCACTTAGTTAATTAAAAGAGAAGCCACTAATTAAAAGAAAATTTCATTAGTTAATCTACCTTTTTTTAATAAACACTTTTAATCCTATACTTGTCATGTAACAACATGTACAATCAAATAAATAACAACTAACTAAATGACAAGTGTGCACATGTGGGAAATCCAAGGGTTTGCCAATTCATGAAGGAAGAAGAAGAGTTAGGAGTTTGTGGTAGTATTGGTGGTGGGTGTTTAATTTTGATAATGGGCATTTATATTATGAGTAATGTGTGTCTCTTCATTCACCCATTTAACCATATAAATATCACCATTTTTCTTCATGAAATCTTGCACAAAAATAAAAAGAAAAGATAAGATAAGAAAGATAAGAAAAGAAAGAGAGAAAAAGAGAGTTCGGTTTTTGTTCAAGAAGGCTAGGCTTGTAGCTTTGCTTAAGGAGGAGAAGGCTAGCATCCTGTTGGAGGTAGGAACAACATCCACGGAGTTTTCGTCCATTCTTCTTTCTTCAAATATGGTGGGTGTCTTCTTGAAATTTTTAAAATTTAAGTATCATGCATGTGTAGAAAAATTAATATTTAAAATTGTTTATACATATGAGTAGTGGTTAATTTGTGATAATGATATTTAAATAAAATGCATGCTAATTAAGAGATTATCTTGTAGATAAGTTGAAATGATGTTGTTTGGGGGCATGGTAATATATTATGATTGTATTGAATGAATTGGATATAAGTTTGTACTCAAAGTTGCTAATTCATACCAAGAAAAGTTACAGTTTTGAGTTTTGTTTGCCCATCAAAAAATTGTATTTAATAAAATAGTCAAAATCTAGTGCCAAAACTTTTTTGAGAGTATCTTGTATGTGTCAGGAATATCCCTTTAAAATTTCATAAGATTTGGAGGTCGTTTACTATTTTAATAAAATCTAAACTCATGACTAGTTAGTAGTTGACTGGTTGCTAGAAATTTGTACACATTTCGGTTTTTGATCAATTCAGCATTGTAAATGAAATAATTTGAGAAAAGTAAGAACTAAAAAGTTTTCGCAGACTCGTTAAAATTTCTGAAAAGTCTAAGAAATCAAATTTTCACAAAGAATTAAATTTTATATGAATTTTACAAGACTGTACAGTAGTAGTATTTCAGTATTTCGACCATACTGTACATTTCGAATAATTCAGGGTTATAGATATAGTATTTTGAGGAAACTTATAACGGAGAAATTGTAGTAGACTTGTATACCTTTATTTTGATACAAATAACCCAAATTTCGTGAAGTATATGATTTTCTATGATTTTTACAAATAGCATGAAATGTAGTTTCTGACTTTGAATTTACTATTTTGCAAATGATACTTAAATGAGGTGATTGAAAATATATTCTCGTTGTTTTAAGTTATATTTTGGAAAAATAAAGATCATATTCATGCTTAGATGAGATGTGAACTCAAGAAAAATATATATATGGTTAATAATGTTAGGAATCGGTTTAAAATAAATCAAAAGAAAATGATGAGATAAGTTTTGAATGATGAATTTTAAGAGATTATGTTTTAATCTTCATTAACTTGTATTGAAAAGGTTTTGATGAATATGAAGAATGTATTGTGAAAATGAATAAGTCGAGATTGTACTTGTTGATGAATAAATAAGAATGAATGAAAGAATTTGAATGAATTATGAATACATGAACATGAGTTATAAGGGTATGAGTATCCCAAGTTGTTTAACATGGAAAGATGTTGATTTTAGAGGCTTGGTGATACCCAGGTACCGGCAAAAGTAATGGAAATGAATCATTGATTTTTGGGAAGTGGCCAATATGAGCTATCGTTCTCGGTATTTTTTGTGTAAGACCGGTAGGAGGGTAAACTAGCTCTAGGTGGTATTATTTCTTCATATTCAAAATTAAGAATTAGGAACTAAGTAAAGATTTAGTAAACTTGGGCAAACGAGAGTGGAGGGCCTCTATATAGTCGGTCGGTAGATTCTGTGACTATAGACCCAGTCTGGCAGTGGATTCTGGGACTGTGGTTGCTTGCGATGGAATTGAGCCTTAATCAAATTCGGGATTATGATTGATCGGACGGTGAATTCTGGGATCATGATTAGTCGGGTAGATAGTAAGCCGTACTTCAGTGTATATGTGTATACCGGGGCTAGAGGGACATTTGCGGGATGTTCGCACGATGAAGATTCTGTATAGTCGGGTGGTGGATCTCTGAGACTGAAATCCGTACTCGTGGAATATCTAAACTTTGTTTTATTACTGGGTAGTTATCATGGCGAGGAATTAAATCCTTTATTGTGGAGTACATAGGTGCTTGCCCTCAGACCTATGTAGTATGGGATGCATAGAATCCGAACAAGTATGCATTAGTGTCATTGTTGTATAACATCTGCATTAGGTATTAAGTCATATCATACACAGACATGTTTAGACTAGTAACTCTTTACACTTTTTATATGCATTCAAGTTTGTAATTGTTAAAGTAAGAGTTTCGTTATAATAGAACATAGAGAGGATCGTCGTTTATAACATTGTGTCGGTTGTAAGCAACTGATGTGCCCACAGATTTTCAGTGCATGGCTTGATTGAATTGGGAAGGGCTTAAAGACGGTTGATGATAAAGATTATACTCATGATTAAAGCGGCTGATATTAAAGTTATTTTCATGTTGTATTTTTATTTAACTTCCACTGTGTAACTCTGTAATAAACATTGTTGTGTAAATAAAAAGTTTTAAATTTCCTTGTAAAATTGTACGAATTGAAGTAAAAGATCTTGTTGTATTACGAATTACATGTAAATGGAATTCGGGGTGTTACACTATCGATACATTGGTATTGAGTGAAGTGAACTTGTTGAAGCGATGGTTCGGAGGAGGGCAGCGTTGTCCGGATTCCTCTTTCTGAGATATCTTGGGCCCCTCCTTGTCCACAATTCTTTGCTTGTTCCCAGATGAGGGCTCACTTTGGTCATGGGGATGAAGAGCCTCCTCGACCCAGATGTACTTCTGATACCTTTGTAACAACTCGGAGAAGTCCCAAGGAGGCTTCTAGGCCAATGTAATTTTTAGGTAGGTGTCGCGGACATTGTGTCGGAAGACAGCAACCACTACCACTCGGTCAAGGGTGGGGATAGACCTAGACTTGCCGATGAAGCGTCGAACAAAGTCTTTAAGAGGCTCCCCTGCCATTTGTTTTACTCCAGCAAGGAAGCACTTGTCTTCTCGGTTTGTGGTTTCCAACGAAGTGTGTGAGGAAGAGTTCCTCAAGCTAATCGAAGGAGGATATGGACCCTAGAGGGAGTAGGAGTACCACTCCAATGCAGATCCCTTTAAGATAGCTGTAAAAGTTCTACAAAAGAGCACGTCAGAGGCTTTGTGAATCATCGTGAGAGTTTTGAAACTCTCAATGTGATCAGCGGGGTCACCTTCACCGTCGTATGACTTAAAGGTGGGAGGCTTGAAGTTCTTGGAGACAAGGGCTTCAATGACAGCTCTAGTGAAAATGTTGACTGGGGCGTTATCCCTCGCCTCATTGACCCTCCTCTTGGCCGATTTGGTCGAGGTGGTTCTCCATTTCTCAGAGCCAACGAAGCTCCAAATCTTATCGTCCCTCAAATATGGTTGTCCCGCGAGATTATTCTTCATGTCCGGTTCTAGGGTGTGGACCACTCACCGGGTGGTCTCTATTCTGGGCACCTAAGGACTTGGTTGGCGAAGATGCGGAACTCTGCCCGAGTCAAGGGCACTTCCTCTTCTCTTTTGTTCTGGGGATCTCAACGACTGACTTGAGTCGGCCTCCTCTTGCTTATTTTTCCCAATGGCGAGGGCATCCATCGGGATCTTGGTCGCTGGGGCGAAGGATTCCTCTGGCTCTTTTGGTGTTCCAAGCAAAAAAAACCATCTCGGCGCGCCTTTCATCTAGGCGATGGCAGAGGTCCATCCCTTTGAGGCGGGCATTAATGACTCCGCGGAGATCAGACAGCTCAAGTTGCATTTAGGAGGGGATTGAAGTGCGGACCAACCTCCGGTTATCGGTCGGATGTAGTTTAGGATGATTGTGTCAGGAGCCCGCAGACGCAGCCTAGTTGGGAGGACGTTGCGACAATGGAGGAAGGGGATCAGCTTGGCAACTGGCTGTAGCTACCTTTGGCTTTCTCCTAGGAGGCATGGCTAAAAATGCTTTTGGTGGGTGAATCTGATCAGAGAGACAAATCGTTAGCTTTCCCACAGTCGGTGCCAATTCTGTTGCGGCTAATTTTGGTGTGGGAGCAATCAAATTTTGAGTTCTTTTATCAAGAGAGAAAGCACTGATCTGGACTGTCGATCAGGATCTGGATATGGATGGCTAGAAAAGCCTAGATCCAATCCTGGATGGCTGGGAATACCTGGATCATGATATGGATGTCTGGAATCCTTAGATCAGGATCTGGACGGCTGAAAACATTCGTGGACCTGCAAAAAGTCTCACACCAGAGGTGGCTCCAGCGTAAGACCCTCCGACGCTCAAGTCAGTAACCCAGAATCATGATTAGGGGTTTATAGTGGAGAAATATTAATTACCTTTGACTCGTTTAGGGGAAAGGGTATTTATAGGCTATGAATCAGTTATAGAAGATCGACTTGAAAATGTACCTTTTAAGATTCAGTTGGAGTTTCCCCTTGTTAAGGGATAATATTAGAGGATTTCACTGACAACTCTAATAGCTGGAAATCTCCTTCTTCTTGGGTTGCAAGTAACCCAAAATTGAGGATCGGGTTGAACAGATTTATAAACAGAAAAATTAATTTTTCATTTAGTAACAAATCATTAACAACATTTCAAAAAGAAGTTCATGAAATTGATCCTCATTGTAATCCTCCTCATCTCTGCCACCAACATCTTTCCTACTCATGTCAGTACGGTACTCACCTTCCTTATCAGTGTCAAGGCTTCTTCCATACTAGATTATGAATATGAAGGAACTTAAAAACTTATGTGAGACTCAAGATTGGTTGTTATCAAAAGCTGAAAATAAGGAGCATAGAGGGAGTTATGGGAAGACCCAAATGGGCCAAAGCTAGGAAAGGCAACCGGGTCGGTCCAACCCGTGGCCTACCTGGACCAGACCGGAACGGGCTTCAGCCCGAACCGAACCACATTTCGAACCAGCTAGCTCTTGAACTGGACCGCACCTCACCGCAACGGTTTGTCTAGTCCGGTTCAGCCTGGCGAGCTCAAACTGTCAGCCCACCTACGCCGAACGTTGGGCCCGCCGGGCTAACCATTGGATTTGGATTTTTTTATTATTTTCTTTTTCTTTTTTTCCTATTTAATCCTAAATTACCTATTTATCCCCATAATGGCTATACAATGGCTAGTTTTTAGGGTAAAATAGGAAATTCAAAAATTACGAAATTCTATAAATAGCCATCCCTTCCATACAACTTTCTTCACATCAAAACTTACAAAACTCTCAATCATTCTAAACAATTTTCTCAAGTTTCCAACATTTCATTCCAAATCAAGCCTCAACTCTCTCACGTCTCAACTCTCAATCTAGTGATCTTGTCTTGCAATTTGTGGAAGAATGAAGTGATCAAGTGAAGAAAGATTCAAGAAGTTTCACAATTTTCAAGTCTCAAGTCAAACTAATTATATACTCTTGCAATTCTTCAAGTACAGTATCATATTTATAGTTCAATTATGTCTCAGATATACTAATTACTCATCCCATACATTTTCAAATCTTGGTTCAAATCCTTCATTGTTGGATTCAAAATGTTCCTTTTTTGCATTTATTGCAATTCTTTCTTCGCGAATATCATAATTGGAATAGTCTTCTTATTACTCAGAAGAAATCTAATATTTATGTTTTTTCAAAAGAAAATAAAGATTATTTCGGTTACTATGCAATTCTTATGTATTTTAATGCAAATTTTTATTCATTTTTATACGTAAAAAATCTTATTATTTACGATTAACATCTTATGGAACTTTTTTTGAGTGAACTAAAATAAACATAAGTGTAGTGCTTGGTGTATTGATTTTTTTATTTTATTTTATTTTATTTTATTTTATTTTGTGTGTGTGGAAATGGAGTGTGTGCGAGTTGTATATTTCAAGAATAGGTTGGATCCAACCGGCTATATTTTATTTCAATTTATTTCTGTCTATATTATTATTATTTATATTAATTATTTCTTATATTTATAATTTTATAATTAATTACATAAAATGCAATTAAGATATTATATGAAACTATAATTCCTTGTTGATGCTGTTTGTTTCTGGGAGACGTGTAGATGCACCAGGTGTGAGTTCGGACTCAATTTGTATTGAAGGAGATTGCCGCTCGTCTGCCGACCTTCGGTTGACCTTCTGGGACCTACGGTGAGCTCAGAAAGATGTTGAAGGCTGGGCTCGGATCGGAAGGGTCGGATCCGAGGTCTTGTGTACCTGCAGACGGTCCTGAAACACCGGGGTTTGTCCCGGTGGCGGACCCTCCGACGATCTAGTCAGTCTCTGTGAGAGAGTAGCAATAACTAGGTATATTTAAGTGGCAAAAGATTCATTACCTCAAAAGGTGGGTGTGGGTCTAGTATTTATAGAGAATCCCAACCGGGTTTGGTTCCACTTGGGGGCCGGGTCTGGATCCGAAAGCCCATGGGCCTGACGTGGCAGAAGGCCCAGGGGGTTTAGGGCGGACGTGGCGATACCAGGAGTGGTATAGGGCTGACGTGGCGAAACCCTTGGCGGTATTTGGAGCTGACGTGGCCCATCGTGGGCCTCCTGTGTTTCTGGGGGGAATCGGAGGGCCTAGGCTGCGCCAGGTCATCCTTCTGCCCCGCCAGAGAGGGGGGACGGCCTGTGGGACTGTCCCGGATCGGACTCCGAGGGCTACTGAGGCTCGTCGGTACGAGGAGGCCAGTACCGTGAGGGCAAACAGGAGGTTCGGCGCCGACCCTGAAGTGGTTCGGGGCCGAGCTAGATAGCTATTTTTACCTTTTCGAGTGAGAATTGTATTGGGCCCTGGTTGGGCCTCAGGCCATTTTTACCCTATCACACTTGTATTCTCATTTGAGAATGAAAGGAAAGATTTTTTATTTGGGAAAGTTCGAAGAAAAAGGACTTTTTTACCTGCCTTTTCATTTCTCCCTGATAAAAAGAACTCAACCAAAACCAAATTTTCTATTCTTCTTGATGCCAAAATAACTTTCATCAACTAGCATGATTCTGATATGAACCATTAGGAGTAATTGACTAGATACATTAACTTTCTATCATTAAAATATTTGCTGATCATTTTCAATTGGAAATACCCGAATATACAGGCATTTTCATTCACTAATTACTAATGGCATTATCACGATCACGTAGTGGTCATAGCCAAAGTGGACAAGAATCCGCCAACACATCACACACTCTTTATGTTCCGCAATTTGAGACCAATACTATTAGAGATTTTGATAGTATTTTCGAGTTTCCACACATATACAATGATGAAAATTTAGTTGAAGAAACTCAAACACAGGACATCGAGAAACCGCATCCTCTTCTTCCCGAAAACATAAAGGAGTAAATTCCGAAGTCCACCAATATCATACATTTATCTCATCTCAGTCCAATCCAAAAGATGGTGTAAAGGTCTGTAATAAGTGTCAAACCGCTTACAAGTGGAAAATGGGTGCCGAAATGGGTACACTTAAGCGGAATTTGGAGAGATCACACCCGGACCTATTACAAGACCATCTAACCCAACAAAAGATCAACCCTAAGACCAGTCATGTCGATAGCTATAGCTATGAGCATGATTTCGTTCGTAGGAAAAAGGCTAGACTTGTTATTAAGCACAAGTTACCATTTTTCTACAATAGAAACCTAGAGATATTTAACCAACCCGCTCTAAACCTCTATTACAAACGAATTCCTACAAAACATTGTAAAGTCTGATTGTTATAAAATCTATAACAATCATAAAGAGTTTTAATTTCTACTTTTTATGCTTTAACTTGTAATGTTTTATTAACCACCGATGGTTGAAAATATTATAACAATGTTCCAATGGTGTGCGTAACATGTTATTAGATCGATAGTGATTGGATTCTTCAAAAGAGGATCATATCATTTGGATATTTGATGTAATTCCAAAATGGTGCGGCTATCTCATCACATATCATACAAGAATACACTAATTATCATATTCATGATAAAAAAAGTTTCTATTAGTTTTGATAATGCCTCCAACAATAATAGGACGATTTCCACATTAATTCAAGAGCTAGCTCCTTTGTTGCCTGAAATATTTTATGTTATATGTGCATGTCATATCCTTAACTTGTGTGTATAAGATGCATTAAAGATAGTCAAACCATATACGATTGCAAAAGAGGTTGTGTCCATTTCGTAGATTTGAGTGTCATAATCTTTAATCATTCAAAGAATGGTTAATCTTAAGGGAGCACATATTAGAAAATTCTCTAGAGATGTTAAACGCCGTTGAAGTTCAATTTATGGCATACTTGTTGTTACTAAATACAAATCGGTTATAAATGAATTTTGTATTTCCCAAAACATGGAAAACTTTCAATTGAATGATTATTCTTGGTTTTTTGTCGAAAGTTTGTTAAATTTTTTGCAATCTTTTAAGAACTCAACCTCGCAATTTTCAAAAACTTATGATTCCACTTCTAGTGATATTATCTTTCAATAGTTAGTATGATGTCAACTTTTCAAGAAATGATGCATGATTCTTACATTGGAGATATTGTTTCTTCCGCTTACACTAAAATTTTGAAATATTTTCATCATCTTTCTATGTTATATTGTGTTGCGAGTGTAATGGACCATCGTATCAAGTTACAAGATTAGAAGAATTTGATTGAGTTGTTTTGTAGTATGGTGGATGATGATTCTTATGATCATAACGCATTTATAGTTAAATATGAGCTCGCAATAAATAATTTATTTGATATTTATGATAGAAGTTTTGCATCTATATAAAACATAACATAGAAGTACATCATCACATCATCATCATCTTCAAGAGGTAAGAGCATTGCATTTGAAGTTACACATGTTAATTTATTGAGTCACATTCAATATAAAAAACCTAGGACTAATGCATTAAATGAACAGAAGATTAATATACTAATATGGTGGAAACAAAATAGAGGTGTATATCTTATTCTTTCTCACATGACAAACGATCAACTAACCACCCCCCCCCCCCCCCCCCCCCCCCCCTCTATAGTTTCCTAGGTGGTAGTATATTGAGCAATGCAATGAATCACTCTAACCCGGAGACTTTGGAAATGCTCGTGTACAGTGAAGATTGGATGAAAAATAGAGAACATAACACCACAACCCGTGGACGTAACACTCCAGAAGGGAAGTCGAAGCTTACTAAGAATTAGAGATGAGATCATAGATTTAGGTTAAGTTGAGGTGCACGACAGTAGTCCAATGTCATCTCTTCAATCTAACTCTAGATATTCTCAAACCCTAGACCATCTCCTTACCATGTAATTCTTTAACTTTGTTTGTATTATTAATTTATTACCTTTTTTCATTGTAAGGAAAGATTCCAGACTTAAACAATTGAGAAAAATAATACATAATTTTTTGTATGATTCGTGTATATCAAAATTTCCTACAATATTATTTATTTTTTATCTATTTTATTTGTTGATTATGTTCATAACTGATAGAGGGGGAGGGGGGAAAAACGAGCACCGAATTACAAGTTACAAAAAATCATGTAAAAAAAACAAAAAACAAAAACAAAAACAAACTTTTAAAAAAAATTAAAAAATCAATTTTTGGCCGGCCTGGTTCAGCCAGGGATCGGGGCTTGCTGGTGGGTGGGCCAGTCCGGGCTGGAGGAACCAGCCCGACCCAGTCTGGTACCAGTGGTAGCACAGCCCGGGCCTGCCCGCCATAGGGTCGGCCCCAGCGGGCTACAGCCCGGTTGCCAACCCTAGCCAAAGCTAGCTACATACAATTTTCCTACCCTATATGAGTATAAAATGGCGATGTTGAAGCAAAAGGTGGTCGCCCTAGTGCGTGGTAGATTGGAATTGTCGTTGAAAACAAGTAGCTATCAGGGGTTGAAATTTTTAAAAGAAGAAGAGGTTATTCTATATCATTAGGTGTAAAAAAAACTTCTCCACTCAGATTCATAACAAAAGGTACCAATGAAACAAATCTTAATAGTTTAGGCTATTAAATTAAATAAAATGCATCTCAAGGTATTTAGTACAAAAGACACCTAAAATATAAAGTATTTAGGATCAAGTTAGCTGAAAATAAAATACACCTTAGGATATTTAATACTAACACCCCCAAACTATAAGGTATGTTAATAAACCTTTAGTTTATTTATTTATTTACTTAATTTTAAAGGGGGTAAAGTTATGAAATCCCTAATGTATGGATCCGAAATTAAGAAATCCTTCGCCGTTAAATTTTACTCACTTACTACCCCGCCATTATATATATCTCTCATTTTTTACAGCAAATCTTAATTGTATAATAACCAATTACCCATACCTGATATAAAAACACATTTGCACATATTAATAAGGAATGAGGTAATTAGGTAATTACACATTCAAATTTAATGCAAAAAATGAGAAAGATGATAGTGAGGTGCTAAATGAGTTAAATTTAACGGCATGGGTTTTTTAGTTTTGAACCCAAACGTTAGGGGTTTCATGGCTTTTACCCCTATTTTTAATTCTTCTCTTCACAAGAGTTTTTCCCATAATAAAGGTCTTTTAATTAATAAGCATAGAAAGGCTTTGTAAAAAATAGGATCAAACATGTATGATTTTCAGCAAGTAACTTTACTAGGTTTCAAAAGGTTTTAAAATTTCTTCCAAATAGGAAAGATATACCTTTGTGTATTCTCTCAGGTTGAAGTTGGAACGATTGTAGTTACCTTTTATTTTTATAAAAATTCTAAATGACCTCAAGATGGTAGTTCTAAAAAACTAATTGGGGTTTTATGTCAATTTTGTAATAAATTTCTAGCTAAACAGATGTATGGATTTTGTTATACTTGTTGATATGAAAAAAATTAATTTGAGCCTTAGATAAATTACCTACACATCGATTATTTCCAAATAGAATTTCTAAAGAGAGAAGCTCTTCCAAAAACCCCAAAACCCAACAACAACTACACCCTAGATCTGATTTTTGTGTGTGTGTGTGTGTGGGGGGGGGGGGGGGGGGGGGCTTGGGCTGCACCGCCTCCCCCCCCCCCCCCCCCCCCCCCGCGGCCACTCCCTGCTTCCCCGCTTTTTTTTTCCTTCCAGATCTCATCACCTCTAACCTTCTTCGTTTCTTCTCTCCAAACCCACTCAGTTGTTGCCGAGGTGGTTCGTCGAACTATAGCCTTCTCCCGCGAGGCGGGATGGAGGAGGAGGGGTGGTTGTGGCCACCTCTCGGGGTTAACTCCGTGATCAGAGCGGGGCGCAACCAGGGCATTGGGGTTGGTGGCTCGAGCACGCGATTAGGGCTTCAGGGCACCGGGGTACGGCCATGGCTTCAGGGACAGTGGCTTGCTGCTTGGTGGCTTCAGGGACAATGGCTCAAGCGCGCTATTAGGGATTCAGGGTGTTGGGGCTAGACCGGGGTGTGACCATGACTTGAGCGCTGGATTAGGGCTTCAGGACACAGGGGTACGACCATGGCTTCAGGTGGCTCAAGCGTGTGGCGTTAGGGCTTGCAGCGGGAGTGCTGCCAAGCAAAGGTATCAGGTGGCGTTCGGCAAATTTGGGGTGGTCAGCCCTGCCGTGGGGGAGCCCGAAAAGAGAGTAGGGGGATGGAGATTTTCGAATTTCAAAATTGGTTTTAAAATTCAATTTTGATCTGGGAAGTGATGTCACAGGGGGGAGATTTGAATTTCATGTCGAGTTTTGAAATTCAAGTGAATGGTGAGGAGCTCATAACATTTAAACTCGTCCCTAATATCCGAATTACAACAGATTCACAATTAGCAGAGAAATGTGCCCTAGTTGGTGTGGACGACTGTTGTCAGACAAATTTATAGTTTGGGTTCTACTTTGACATTGGTTGGTCAAAGTGAGGGGTGCCTTTGGTTTCTTTCATGTCAAGGGGCTCACAGGGGTCAGGTGCGACGTCTATCATCGTTGCGAAAATATGGTGAGAGTCATCGAGGGTGAAGCGAGGGGATGAGAACGAGGACTTAATCTAGATATGGAGTTGTCAGATTGGTGGAGTGCATGCGGTGTCTCTCATATAGTGCTTACACTTGTTGTTTGAGCCACTGCGGGGGGCGACGAGGGAGAGCGTACGATAGTTGGAGAGGATAAACAATGTACAAGCGAGGGACTGAGTGAGAGATAAGCCCAAACTGGCACGAGAAATTTGCTATGGCGGAGACGGCCGATCAGTAGAACTACATTTCGCTGTATTTTTTGTTTGTTGGTTGGGATGTATAAGTTCCAGAACCTAACCTGTTGGGATTTGAATTTCATAAGCCTTATTTTTTGTTGTGCATTTTGTTAAATTTTCTTTAATGAAACACGGGGGGGTTTCTACCCACCGTTTAACGATATAAAAAAATGATGTGAGAGCCTACTACAATAAAGTTCTTTAGGTTTTCCTTTCTTAAATGAGAGATAAAATTCCGTCAAATTAAAATTGACAGGGTATGAGTAATTTTACCAAATTATATTGTTTTTAATCTATGAGAACCGTACATCTTGTAAGAAAGCAGGTTAATCAGTGAATGGAAAGCGAGGGATGGAGGTGGCGGGTGGTGTAGTGGCAAGGAGGGTTAGAAGGACAAAATGAAGAGGAAAATGACGGTAATAGGGTTTCACATCCTTTATTTAAAATTTTTTTCAAAGATGTGAATATATTTTAACCTCCCACATCCTAATATGTCAAAATACGATGTACCCACTTTCAAGATATCGCTTTGAGCACAACATATAAGTATAAAATCACTGATAATTAAAAACTTTAATTACTATACTCTTGTATTATTATATATTTCGCAGTTCTAACAATTATACATTTTCATTAATACTTTTGCATACTTCTTAACTCTCTGTCTCTTTGTCCTCTACCAATTTTTCTCTTTCACCCCAGTCACAGCTTATTCTGCTATACTTGTACCACAAAGTCTTGGTGTGTCAGCCAAACCACCGACTAACATGTAGATAAACTCTAACAACCGAATTAAAAACTATGATTACATATTCAGTCTACCAACTACTTAATAAATACATTCAGGTGTGCATAATTATAAATAGACGTATGAGTGCGTGTTTATGGTGTGGTTTAAATTTTCTGTCATGGAGAAACCATATGAGTGGGTGTATGTTTGCGCCTTGTCTACCATATACCCAATTATATAGTAACAATGGCATGTAAAAGCATCACTATGCTACCCTACAACCATACAAATCAAATCATAAGAAGCATTCAATATCTAGTGCCGACTAGCCCAGTTCATACATGAGACCACTGGCTAGTACACCCACTTCATTGTCAACTCCCTCGAAATTCACACCGGACCTATTAAACAATATTAGTAATCCAATGAGAACTAATCCGGGTGTTCACTCCGAAGGTTACCGAAGGATCTTGCTTTTTCAGTACTGACTCTCCCGGTCTCAGCAGGAGACCACAGACTGGTACACCCACTTCAATACTGCCTCGCCTGAAGTTCACATTGGAGGCATTGAACATGTAACCCCTGTTTTCCAAAAAATGTTTTTTTTTTTTGCGTATTTTCTGTATTTAAAATTTCGAAAATTATTTTTTTTGGTTTTCAAATTTTTTTCATTAAAATGTATTCTTAAATCTTCAATTAAAATCTAATTTTCGATAAGTAATCTTATTGTAACTATTTTGTATGAATTTTACATTTATAATACAAACCTTTTTTTTGATATGGTTACTTTGATCTCTAGCATTATTATTAAACCTGTTATTTTTTTAATACTATTATTATTATTATTGTTATTGTTTTATTATTATTATTATTATTATTATTATTATTATTATTATTATTATTATTATAAAGTCCTAATTGTATATTTTATTATTTGGTTATTTTATTTTACCCTATTTCTAAACCTGAACCCAATTAACTTAAACCCTATAACCCATTTAAACCCAACACAACCCAATCCAATATCTCCCTAAAACCTAAATATCCATTTTAAACCCAATAACCCAACTAACCACTGTCTACTTAACCTTATACCCATTTATAAATCACCCAAAACCCCAGCCCATTACCCATACCCTATTACCTAACAGCCAAAACCCATTAAACCATCTTATAACCCAAACCCATTTATCCCTATCTCAATACTATAACTACCTAAAACCCACTGTAGATTAAACCCTCACACTACTACCCAGATTTAAACCCAACCATACCCTGTTTACTCTACCCATACCCGTTAACATTCCCATTAGACCCAAATACCCACCAACTATCTTATAAACTACCCCTTTTCCCGTTTAACCATACCGTTACCCCTTCAGCACAAACCCTAATCCTATACCTATATATTAACCCATTTTACCCCGACCTTTCACCTTCCTGTTAACCCGGCCGCTTCATCCTCTTCCTCCTTCCTCCCGCTCTTCGCTCTCCCTCTCCCTTGTGCTTTGCGAACCCGTCCCCTGCTCCTCCCGTTCTTCTCCACCCTCCTAACCCATCCTCATCATCTCCCCATGCAGCCGTTTTGCCTCCCTCGTCTGTGCTGCCGCCCTCTGGCTTTGCGAAACCAGGTCGCAACTGCAGTGCTCCCGTCCTCTCCTCCGGTGTGCACCGCCGCTCTAGCACCGCGCACCACTGGCACCGCCCTCCCTGCCTTCTACACCCGTGACGCAGCCAGTCGCGACCCTCTTTAGCTGACGCACCGCAGCAGGCCTGTGCCTCGTCTTCACCCTGATTGGGCTGCCCCGACGCCGTTAGCAGTGCTATCAGAGCCCGACAGCAAGCAGCGACCACAACAGGTGCAGCGGGCTTCCCTCGCTGCACTCCCCGTCGCTAGCTCCTCACTGCCCGCCGTCTCTCTGTCGTGGTGCTCACACCCCGACCCCCTCTTGGCTCTCTTGGTGGTTCATGGAGTTCGTCGTTCTTGGGTTGTTCGTTGTTCAGTTCATTGGGTTTTGATCATGTTGGTTGTGAGTCGTCGATCGCCGTGATCTTGATCCGTTGATCTCAACCATCGGATCTGTTTCATCATAATCTCATTGTGATCATCTTGATCATCATGATCATGTCCCCTTGGTTTTGATTCTGGTCGTCCGTTGGATCTTGATCATCATGCTTGATTGGATGTGGACCGTCGATCTCCTCTTGATCATCCGATTAGATCCTAGCCGTCTGATCTCTTCTTGATCGTCACGATCATGATGATCATCAATTTTTTTTATCACAGCCATTCGATCAATCGATCTTGATCTTCATCATTATCTACACCATCAGGAAAATCTGACCGTCCGTTCTATCCGATCATCTTGATCTTGATCTTCGATCTCAGCCGTCCTATTGTGTTCGTGATCTCGATCGTCTTCATCTTGTTCGTAATCGTGTGTTCGTGATTGGTTCATGTGCTCGTTCGATCCATTCGTTGTGCTCGTGCCCGGGAATCCGTTCCCATTATTCTTGGTGTTCGTTTCGTCTTCGGTTAAGGCAAGTAACTTGTTGTGTTTGGATCAAGTTTCATATTTTGTTGTGTTTGGATCAAGTTTCGTTGGATCTATGTTGATTTTGGTTTTTGAGGAAATTCTGTGTTTTGCCGATATTTTGTCTTGATCAGTAATTTAGACCATATTAAGGTCAGTATCTTAATTTCAACATTAAACATAATTTGTAGAGGATTTCGTCTTCTTTCCAACCCCTCTGACTTTGCTCTGTTTCATTTTTGTATGTGTAAGATATGAATGTTTTACTACAAAGGTGTAATTCGTTTCCAGATTTTGTTCTTGATGATTTTGATGATTAAATTATTTTGATACTTGTGCTACACATATTATTTTGATCTGAAACTTTGGTCAGTTTTTCTATATCTACTTAGAAATTACTCAGAATTTTGGTGGATTTTATCGATGAGTTTATATGCCTTTTTATGCTTGTTTATAAAGACTGTACTTGCTATATTTTACTCGCTGTTCTGTAAGGAATCGTATTTTCACCCTGATTCCTTTTACTGTATGAAAAATATTTGTGAAATATGAAAGTTATCCTATTTTGTCTATTTTCATTTTCCTTTGGCAGATTTAGATTTCGTTTCACGGTTTGCGAGATATTACAGTTTTCGTACAGCTGTGTTGGGAATTCCAAATTTGCCAAACTATTGTTTATATGTTTTATGATTTTTGATGACTAATCTAATTTTGCTGGAAAATTCTGAAACCTTATATTCTGATACTAGACAGATAGGGAAATACCCCAGATTTTTCGTGGATTAATTTGATGTGTTTTCATGCTGTTTTCCTGCTCTTGAACTCGATTTCCTGATTTCTGACTGAACGAGTTTTCTGCATTCAAATCAGTTTTGAACTATGTTTTTTGTGAATTACTATATGACTTATTTGTATTCGCTGGATTCGGTTGGGAGTCTATTTTCTAGACATTTTGACAGATTCAGATTTGCATTTTTGTAACACTGGAAATTTCAGTTTTACTACAGTATGGTCTTGCTGTCCTGAACTTGAGATTTGGTTATTTTATTCTTTTGTGAGTTATATTGCACTTGTACGTGTTTATCTTGCAACTTGAACTTGTTACTTGATCATACCATGATATATTTGCTTGTTTCGTGACACATGCATGTTTGTTTGACATTAATAATAAAATTAACCAAGCCGGGGTTTTGAAGGGACAGATCTAATAGTGGATAATTCAGAAACGTGTACTCGGAAGAGAATCTATTGATTCTATGTGATACTTGGCTTGATACTTGAGACTTGGCTTGATTACTTGAGCCTTTATATTTCACTACTTGAGGCTTGATATTTCACTTGGCTTGATACTTCACTCTTGATGCTTGTTTACTTAATACTTGAGGCTTGTTTACTTGATACTGGAGGCTTGATACTTGATACTTGATACTTGATTCTTGAGGCTTGTCCCTAAGTACACTACTCTTTATGGTCCACTATGAAATCTAAAACGAAACTGCATTGACTGTAACAACCATGTGATAAAAGGATGGCACATGAAGTGTTACCTAGATAATAATACAAGATATTTAACACATGATACTTGAACTTGATACATGCTTACTTGATACTTGATTACATGACACATGAGACTTGATGTTTGAACATGATACTTGACACTTGTACTTGATTACTTGCCACTTGTTACTTGATTTCGTGATACTAGATTTCGTGACACTTGATTCTTGATACTTGATACTTGATATTTGTTTACATAATACTTGTTCACTTGACACTTAATACATGCCACTTGTACTTGTTCACCTTACCATGCTAGTTGTTATATTTTGATATCATGTGTATTCTATGTTATTAGCTAGTTTTTCCCGTGTACTTGTATCCTGCATTACAAGCGGCCCGTAACTTGCAATTGATGAGTACTTGTTTTCTCTTTTTCTCTTCCCTGCAATTGTTAAATTGCAGATTTTGGAGAAAAAGTTCCAGACGGTATTGGTGACATGAAGTATTAGTGCTGGATTTTATTATTATTATTTCTTGTAGCTTGCTTGAACAATATTGTATTTTGATACTTGGATTTATTCTTGTATTTGGGCAATGTAACCCAGGATTTTGACTTATTCAGATCATGACTATTCGAGATTTATATATTTGGTTTCAAGTATTCTTGTTGGTATTTTGGTTCATATGTACATGTTGGTTGATACTTTTGCTTCCGACTCTGATTATTCTTGTGGAATGTTATAAAGATTCTTGAACCACTGATGGATGATGAAAATCATTCGCTGGGCTTTTATCGCGTATCCGTATTTCGTATTCTTTTTGGGAA
This sequence comes from Hemerocallis citrina, assembly GCA_017893485.1. Taxonomy (NCBI): domain Eukaryota; kingdom Viridiplantae; phylum Streptophyta; class Magnoliopsida; order Asparagales; family Asphodelaceae; genus Hemerocallis; species Hemerocallis citrina. The sequence goes on from CM030362.1 coordinate 202,472,982, forward strand.
GCGGGGCGTAACAGAACGGAACCCATAATTCAATGACGACTAGCCTGTTTTCACTCCAAAAGTCACTGAAGGATTCACGTGTCATTCCCGACTCGCCCAGTCAAACCAGTGGTCACTAAGAAGTGCATTTGTTGCATCATTGTTTCATCATTTTTAATCAATACAAACTTAGCTTGAATGCGTATATAATCTCATATTAACAGTTATGGAACACAGGCATAGGTCTCAACCCAATTCAAGCCTAAAGATCATATATTTTAATCACACATGTTGTTTATACAAATCATCGAACACCCCTAATCATTTTTAATCAATACAAACTTATAATGAATGCGTATATAATCATATTAACCAGTTATGGAACAAAAGCATAGTTCTCAACCAAATACAAGCCTAAACATCATATATTTTAATCACCCATGTCGTTTATACAAATCATCGAACACCCCTAAGTATCTTTCTCATTTAGCTTATTCCATGCACATATACATACAAATATAGGTTTATACATATTATCCAACACCTCATGTGCAATTATTTCTTAACATAAATTTACTTCAAGGATGCAAACATATATATACACATACACATCAACTATAAGCATATTATTCACATATACATGCAAAACATAGTGATTAAACTAGAGGTTAAAATTTGTTACCTGTTGCTGCTAGCTAATTTCTATGTTGGAGCAAACAAATGTTGTGAATTCTTTTAAAAACAATAAAAAGCTAACATTTTTCACTTGCACTGATGTTGACGGTTTGCAAATGATGTTGACTCCTGAATCTGACTCGTTTGTACCGTTGGTTATGATCTGGATGGTGACGATCGCTCTGATTGATCTGCGAAAGTCTAAAACACCAGAGTTGGCCCCGGCGGCAGACCCTCCAACGCCCAAGTCATAACTCAAGAAAAATATGAAAGAGCTTTTGTTGACAAAATACTAATTACCAGTTTCTGGTGGAGATAGGGGATATTATAGTCGCCTTCGGGGTTAGTTTCAAGATAATGATTTATCTCTACTTTCCGGTGTTTTTGGATTGAATTGATTATCTCTTATTCATGAAAAGATAAGAGTGGTTGGAGAGATTGAGTTAAAACTCTTATCATGATAAGATATATGATTTTTAAACCGTGTCTTATGGATAATTATGAGTTTAAATCATATTTAATTAATCATGCACTCATTTACATTGGGCAGTTATGACAACCTAATAAGACAAACCCGTTTTGGGCTATTGGGCTTAAAAGAGGCCTAATTCCCGTTTACGAACCTGTTTGTAGTGGATTTTATCGTTTTACTCCTGAGAGTTTTAAGATCCGTGCTCGATTTGGTTCTATTTTTACCCATATCATTACTACTTGATCTTTCTCCACCTATAGCCTTTCTTTCCTTAAAATAACCCAAAGCTCCTCATTTTCTTGTTCATAATATAAGGTTTTTGACAAATCGGTAAAAGAAAGTATATGGGATGGAAATTAATTAATTGTAGATAGCCAATTGGGTTGGGAGGATGGGATTCAAGCAGTTGGAGGGTGAGGAAAGGATTGAGGTGAGAAAGTGGTGGAGTTATGGAAAATGAGGTTGAGATTAGGGATGGCAATCGGGCCGGGTTGACCTGCGACCCGCCCACTTGAACTCGGCGCGCAAATAGGCGGTTCGGGTCCGAGTCAATCCAGCGGGTTGATCTGAGTCGACCCGGGTCAAAAAATTAGGAAATCCAACCCGCTCGATCTGACCCACTAACCCATTGACCAAGTCAAACCCGCACGCAACCTGCAACTCGACCTACAAGTTTGGACCCGTTTGACCCGCGCGGGTCAAACGTTCGACCCGTGGGTCGAACGGGCCAAAAAAAAACAGCTCTGTTTCAACTGTTGTCCTATTTTTTTTTTTGTTTTTTTTAAAATTTCCCCTATAAATACCCCCTTAATTCAATCTAAAAATTTTCACACCTTACACTCTTACTCTCTCTACTACTACTACTCAATTCAATCTCAATTCAATCAAACTTTTCAACAAAGAAGCAAGCAACAAATAAGTGAAAATTTTCGATCATATCAAATTGTGTTGATTCAACTCTCAACAACATCTACTTCATCTCATCCAACAAAGAAGCACTTTTTCTCTCTTTCAACGAATACCAGACTACGTGACGCTGTGACTATGTCTACTATATTTCTTTACTTTTATTTTCTCTCTCATTTCTATATTCAATTATCCACGAAGTGCGGTATCAAAATTTCACAACCCTCCTTTTGTCTTGATTTTTGTTGTAGTTCTAATTATTTTGTAGCATATTTGTTTGTTGGTTTTTCGTTTTTCTCTCTCTCATCCTTCCTATTATTTTTTAGATTTTATTTTTTAACATATACCTCCTAGATTATTTTGTATAATTTCACATACACTAGTAAAACACTAGATTTTTTTTTCACATAACACTATTACCATGTCTAGATCACAAGGTGGCGGCCGTAGCCAAAGTGGATAAGATTCCACCAGTAGTTCATGTCGGCCTCCAATAGTTCCACATGTAGAGCCCGAATTTATACCGAATCCTATGGTAGGATCTCACGATGTCCCTCCATACGACATAGAAGAAGAAATGCATAATGTTGACACACAAACACAACAAACCGAACCCACTAGTTGTAGAAAAGCTAGGGGGAAAACAAGTGATTGGCACAGATTTTATGACTATCCGCGATGAGAATAATCCAGGTGTAGGACATAAGAATTGTAAACATTGTGACAAGAGTTACAAATGGAAGAAGGGTGAGAGAACATGTACAATTAAACGACACATTTTAAATGTACACAAAGAATCAGTAAAAGAGCAACAAAGCCACCAAAAAATCAATCCTAGGACCGGACAAATAGATAGCCAACTCTATGATCCCAAACTTGTCCGTTGGAAAATGGTCCGACTAGTTATTAAGGATGAGCTACTTCTTTTCTATTCCGGGAGTAGGAATGTAGAGTCTTTCAACCAAAATGCACTAAATTCACATTTTAGAAGAATTCCCAGTGTAACCCTTGTTTCCGCCAATACGTATTTTCTGTATATTTTTGGTATTTTGATTTTTTTGTAAATTATTTTTCCGCTTTCAAATTTTTTTTGTTAAAATGTATTGTTAGATCTTCTATTAAAGTCTATTTTTAATCAATGATTTTATTTGTAACTAGTTTCCAATGATTTTTATATTGTAATACGAATCTTATTATTATTATTATTATGACTTTGATACATATTATGATTATTATTATTGTTACTATTATTATTATTGTTTTTGTTATTATCATTATTATTAGTGTTATTAGTATTAACTATTATTATTGTTTTTGTTGTTTATTGGTTGTTTATTAAAAATTAAATTCTATTCATTAATCGTATTTGCAGTTATTTTCAAATAGTTTGCATATAATCCTATTTTTACATGTGACCTTGTTATTGTTATTGTTATTGTTATTGTTATTGTTATTGTTATTATTATTATTATTACTATAAAATTCTATTGTATTTGTTAGTATTTGAGTATTAACCTAGTGTATACTATTTGATTTATTGTGCTATTATAGTAATATCTATTTATGTATTTATTTATGGATCTAAATCTTTAAATCCCTATTTTATTGATTATGCATATCTCCTATTGGATTTTAAACCCAACCCCATGATTTTTCCCTAGTGGATACTACCCAAGAACCCTATAACCCATTAACCCTATATATATATAAATCTAACCTATAACCCTAAACCCTAATCCTACAAACCCCAGCCGCCTACTCCTGTTCATCCCCCCATTGACTGTACAACCCCATCTCTTATTCATCCCTACCGCTCCATCCCGCTCTCTTCATCTTCTTCCTCGGCTTCTTCAACCTATCCCTGTCGCTGCCTCCACCGCTAGCCCTGCCTCACCCTACCGCTGCTTCATCACCATCCCGAATATTGACCCACTGTCTCGCCGCCCATCTGTAGTTCACCTTATCCCCTGCTCGTCGATCTCCATCTTTACCTCTGCAACCCATCGATCACCTCGATCACCGCCTATCCCTCCTGCACCCTGTACCTTCATCTCCCCCCCTTCGTCAAACCCTCCTGAACCCATCCCCCATTGCCAGCCTGCCGCACCCCCCCACGTCTTCTTCTTCCTCTGGGTTCTCGTCGAACCCATCAACAGCCGAAGCCCCTTCGATCGCTAGCACTACCACGTCACCGTCAACTACCGTCGATTGCTCCCAAGTTGCCCCTTCGATGCCTGCCGCTGTCGAGCCTCGTGCAACCACCCTCTCGCCTTGCCATTTACTGTTTGATCAAGGAGTTGATCGTTTGAATCATGGCCTTCCGATCCCCTCATGATTGGGATCATCATCATCAAGTTTCTTCTCCATCAGCATTAGATCAGATCCTGGCTGCCCGATCCTCCCCCTCCTCCAATCGTGATTTTGATCACCATCATCATCAGCTAGATCTGAGCCGTCCGATCTGATCTCAATCTTGATCGTCATCATCTCCATCTTCATCAGAGCGATCTCGGTCATCGATTTTCTTGATCTTGATTGTCATCAAGATCCGCACCAGATCCAATCCATTCAATCTCGATCGTCGATCAACGTTTTCATCCAATCAAGGTAAGTATCTTCTTGTACAATTCGTTGTTCTAGTACAAGCTTTTATTTGAAAATACCACAAGTAGATTGTAGTTGTGACTCTCCTTTGGCTTATCATTTGATGATCTCATTTTACTTGTTGCCATCTTTATCATTTCTATGATCATAAGAGTCACATCTTTCATTGATACACCCGTTTCACAAACTAGTTAGATCTATTTATTTTCTAATTATTTGAACACATGAATTAAGAATCACCTTGACTTGTAGATGCATGTTGTATGATGCATGTGTTAATTTTGCTCTCTTTTGAGTTGAGAATAGCCATGGGCGCTGATTTGATGCTTATGAAGCCCTGATTTGTATTACACACTAATTTAGACTCATAATAATTATCAATCATGACACTTTTCATATAAAAGAACCCACTTATGTTGTTGTTCCTGTCTTTGCCTGCTATTTAGAACATGATAAAGTCAGAATCTGGACTTGAGTTCTAAACATAAAATGTTGCCCCAGATGTCTGGTTTACAAAACTTTCAACAGATCTCAAATCCGATTTATGATGTGTGAGTTATTGCAGTTTTACTACTGCTGGGTCGTAAAATTCCAGATTCATAAATTTGATGTGTCACTCTTTTTCAGTTTAAATTGACTATGCTACCTATAAGATAATGACTTGAAATTTTGCATTCTGAGACTAGACATACTAGGGAACCTTCCCGAATTTTCCTGGGATTATTTGATGAAGTTTTAAACCTGTTGCATGTTTCTAAACACAACTTTGAAAATTCTGACTGAACACGAATTTTGTGTAGTTGCTGTTTTGACACCTGTTGCTACAACTTTCATGTATCATATTTATATGCGCTGGAACCAGCAAAGAGTCTAGTTTCTAGAATTTCTGACGGATCCATATTTGCATTCTTGTAGCAACGGAAATCTCAGTATTGGTGCAGCAACGTCCTGCTGTCTAGAATTGGAATTCTCGTCGTTTTTGATAATTATAATTTGTTTGATACTCGAATATGCTTTCTACCTAGCCTAAACTTGTTCCCTGTTCTTGATCATGTTTACTTGCCCTGTTTTGCACACTTTCATTCCTATTGGATAATAATAATAAATAATAAGCCGGGATTAAGGAGACCATAGTAGTGGACAAGATAGGTAAGTGTACTCGGAAGGGAATCCGTGTTTCCCATAATTTTAAGTTAGCTAGAACTAAGTTTCACGTCAGGGGTTGATGGGGGTCACCTCTAGTGCTCATTAAATGATTACATGATAGGTGTTTGGAATTAAATGGAACTAAGTGCCACTTAGAACTAAGTGCCATGTCGGGGATTAATGGGGGGCCACCTCTAGTGCCTGCAGGGATTACCTCTAGTGCCCATTATATGATTACATGATATATATTTGCAATCATATGGAACTAAGTGCCACGTAGAACTAAGTGCCACGTCTGGGTGTAACACCCCGATTTCCAAATAAGTTTGAATTCTAAGTTCCACGGATCTTTACACTTCACTTCGTACAATTTTACAAGGAATTTAAAACTTTTATTACAACAAAGTCTTTTACATCAACACGCAGCGGAAAGTAAATAAAATACAACATTGATAAATGTACAACTGTAACAACTTAAGCATTTAAATGATCATCAGCATCAAATTCATATTTATATCTTCTTGTAAATTCCAAGTCCTGCATATGAAACTGTAGGCACGTCAGTTGCTTACAACCGACGCAATATCATACACGGCCATCCTCGCTATGCCGAAAATATAACGATTCTTAAATACTTTAACAAACACAAACTTGATCACAAACAAAGCTAAAGAGGGACTATCCTATTGATGTCGTGTGTGTGCTAGTGCACTTAGCCTTAATGTAGTTACTTATCATTTCATGACACTAATGCACACTTATTCGAACATATGCATCCCATTCTACATAAATTCGAGGGCAAGCCCTTAACCATTCTTCATCTTGTAGGGTTGAATCCCTCATTATGAATTTAACTACTACGGTAACTACGGTAAGTATCCTAGATGTTTTATGAGTTACGAGCCTCTGTCCAAACAGCCTGGAGGGGAATCCCACGTCATGACATGACGCATCATGTAGACAGCCTATGGACAATTTGCCTCCGTCATGGGACAATGGCACTACGTAGTCACCAAGCACCCCAAAAGCGTCACCATGGTCCCGATAATTCCAGAGATGTATTCACGTCATGACATAACGCATCATGTAGACATCCTGTGAACACTCTCACACCGTAGATCCGAGACCCTCATACTTGTGTTTTTCTTTTACTTTCATCACATCTTTACTATAGTGTATTCCTTACATTTTTAGTTTGTTTTAGAAGAAAATCATCACAACCTAGAGCTAGCTTACCCTACCAGACTTAAACCAAACAAAAGAGACAGTCAGCCCACACTGACTACTTCTCAAGAGATGCTCAACCCACACTGGTTAGCTCTTAAATTCATTAATAAATACTGCCGGTTTCTAAGGGTCTCGCCTAGCCTCTAGATTCCAACAACTATCTCGTTCTAGAGATCAACAATATGTTACATACATTCTCAAAATAATATTTCAATTCCTTCACAATCTATTTCTCAAAGAAAAACATTTCTTTATATTCTTACAACAAGAAGTAACTCTCTTCCCTTTCATTATTAATTCAGTCATGCATAACCTTGTATGTAAATTCAAATATTCTCTTAATCAAAAGTTAATAACTTTATTTATAATTGCGTTCAAAACTTCATCTCTTTATTTATACAAGAGTCACATTTTTAATTGATAAATTCGAGTTCTTCACCATTATTTAAGGTAAATTCCCCTTTCAATTCTCACAAAATATATTGGAAATATTTTTTTATAAAGTCTAAATAATTTTAGAGGAATAATAGAATTTTTCTACCGAATTTTTATGCTCTTAAAAACTTATAAATGTGCTAAAAGTAAAAAAATGTTAATAAAAAGGCCAGGCGAGGATTCGAACCCACAACCCACGCACTGCTACAGTGACAGACCCAAAGCGCACCCGAGGACCAGAAATGCCAAAGGCAGTTAGCGATATAACTTCGCTCAAATACATTATGTTTGAACTGTACTGTATTTTGAGAAAAATCAAAATTCAATAAAATGCAGAGCCACTTCAAGACTCGAATCCAAGACTACAGGCACTGTTCGCAGCGCCCTATACTCACACCGAAAGCCAGTAAGCCAAATTCCATTCTCTGTTAAATGTTTTCGCTAAGATAGTTAGCCATACTTATTTTATCTATACTTTAGCATACACATGAGCACTCGCTATATTATTCAGTATTAGAACTTCTAACTCGCTTATGTTGTATCACCAGTTTTCTTCTTACTTAGTTCATAGTTACCTTTTGTTGCACAATTATTATTCAAGCAAGCAATATTCAACCTGTCTTTTAACTAACTTTTCATCAATTATTTTGACTTGATCTTACTGCTCATTGGTGAGTTTCCTTTAAAACATTTCTCCATAAGAAAATTTATTTACTCTAAAGAGAACACATTATAATACTACACATGCTAATTTACACAACTTCTAAACTTTAATTTCTCAAGTCTACTTTAATTAACATGCATTTCACTCAAGATTCACAATTAATAAGAGTAAATTAATCATTCCACATCTACAATTTAAATCTTAGAGTATCTACACATGCAACTACTCAATAAATTAGAAAGGATTTAAGAAACACCCACCCAAAGAAGTATTGAAGTATTCAATTAATCCCTAGCAATAAACTCCAAGAGATGCTCTAATCCTCCTCCTCAAAATCCGTGCACAAAGAAAAAAAAACCTCCAAACTCCATTTTCGGTAGTAACAGAGACAACATCATCTCATCCCCTTTTCATATACATATACATATGTGTATATCTACACTTGTGTGTGTGTGTGTGTGTGTGTGTGTGTGTGTGTGTGTGTGTGTGTGTGTGTATATATATATATATATTATAGTTGTATGTGGGTGGGTGGAGGAACAGTGTAACAGTGGGATGGGGGTTTCAGATTGATGGAGAAGGAAAGGGGAACGAAGAAGAGAATGAAGATGGGGGTCATTATATAAGTAATTTTGTGATAGTTATATTAACTACCCCCACCAATACAACCCACTAATCCACTCTCTAATTCAAAACTTTATTCTTTCCCTCCATCCCAAAACAGCCGGTTCTTTATCATTTGCATAAACACGTGCATGTCCGTTGTACTTACACACACTTCATTCATACATATACATATATATTTTATATTAAAATATAGATTATAATATATAGTAAATGTTTCAGTAAAATTAGTTTAGTTTAATTATAAATAGATTTTTCATGCACAAAATAAAATAAAAATACACACATTTCAAAATTTCATTTTGAAAAAGAATACGCCTAAATACGTGCACCGCAAACACATATGTCGCACGTAAAATATCAAAATACGAAATTGACTTTATCAACGGAAAAAATATTTAAAGATAATCAAAATACAACATAAGAAAATATATTTAATGTACACATTCAATAATGTAATCAATACGTACATTAAAACACGTGCACCGCACGTATAAAAATATTTAAACCGAAATAGAAGAAAATGAACTTCCATTTATAAAACGAACTCGAACACGTTATTAAATAAATAATCGATATACATAGAAAATATCACACGTAGCGGTGGAAAATACGTAATCGATAACACATACAAAGCACATACAAATACAGAGATTGGAATTTAATATTTGAGTCCGCTCAAATAGGATTTTGAGAAAACAGAAAATGCATAAATAGTTGGTATACAAAATACGTAGTGAACACATTACGGAAATTACTCGTAACGGTACAAAATACACGTGCGTAACACACTATGGCAAAATTGTCATTTCCAATTTTGCGGGGTGTTACAGGGGGTTGACGGGGGCCACCTCTAGTGCCTGCGGGGGTTAGCTCTGGTGCCCATGGTTTGACCACATGCTCGTATTTCCTACAAGACCTGAGTACACGACACTATAAAATCCACCACTAGGCCTAAACGTAACTTGTTTGTAAGTAGCAACCATGTGGTAAATAAATGGGACGCATGAAGTGCTACCTAGATAGAATTAAACAACAGACTTAAGTATAACATGTTCACTTGCACATTTTTATTATCCGTTCCTGTTACTTGTTACTTGTTACTTGATACTTGTTACTTGATACTTGATACAAATTACATGCTCACTTGTTACCTGTTCGTGTTACTTGTATTTGTTACCCGATCCCGTGACTTGATTTGTTTCAGCTACTAGCTAGTCTCTTGAACTTTACTACTTGTTGCATTCCTATCATACCACGTTGTATACTCTTGATTCCATATCTTGTTTCATATTTTCTTGCACTTGTTTTCAAACCCCTTGCTTGTACTACTTGCGGCTCGTAACTTGCACTAACGGGCGTCTGTCTTTGTTTCTCTATTTTTCTTCTACATGATATATATACAGGTTTTGGAGTTCAATTGCTTACAAGAGTTGGTGAGCAAACATTTTAGATTTCGCTTGGAAAAACTTGCTTTAGTTATTTTGTACTTGAGTTATTTCATTCTTGTTGCTACTTAAAACTTGTAACGGGCTTGTTGTCCCGAAGTTTTACTTTCGATCTTGTAACACCCTAGATTTGATTTATAAGATTTTTATGATTTTACGTGTTTTGTACGTATGATTTCATTTGTGTAATTTTTCGTATAAAATATTTTTATATAGTATTTGTTCTCCAATATTTTTCCAAAAATTATTTTCTTTTAGAGCCTAATTAAAATCTAAAGCCCAAATTGTCTTTTAAGCCCACTTTATTAATTAATTATTTTAATTATTTAAATCCATGGTTAAATTGGCCCATTAGTGAGCCCATTTAACTTATTTCTCTTCTAAAACAATTTAACTTGTAGTGTAGACTCTTTTCATGAACAAATAAATTTTTATGCACATGTACACTTGTAAGGAGGGGGTATTAGTTGGCACGTGCAGGCACTAGGGTGTGCATTGCACACCTTTACCTAGGCCGGATTGTGATGGAGGGATGTGGGAGAGATGGAAGTGGTGGAGAGGTGGTTGTGTATCATGGGTAGTTTTTATAATTCCCTAGTTCATCGAGACCATTGATCTTTAACCATTTGATCACATCCTAGCTCTACATTCACCCCAAAAAAGTTTATAAATATCCCTCCCTATACTCTTCATTCTCACACTTAGAATTTTTGAAAGTAAAGAATAGAAAGAAAAGAAAGAGAAGTATTTTGAGTGAGACAAAAGATTGAGGAGTTGTAAGATTGTGTGCTATTTTGTTCTTCATCCAAGGAGGCCGGACTACACTAGGGGGCAAGGCTCGGGTTGCGGCATCATTAGGAGGAGAAGCTTTTTGGTGGCTTGATTTAGGAGGAGACGGCTTCGCTCGATCGTTGTAGGAGATCATTGGGAGTTAGTTTGTTTTTCTCTCCATCAAAGGTGGGTGATTCTCTTACACTTCTAACTAGGTTCATGCTAGAATATGGTTGATGCATTTGAAAAGAGACATAGTTATTCTAGCCATATGTTATAAGAATAAGACAAATTAAAATGCTTGATTGTGTGTGAAAAGAATGATAATTAGTTGAAAATTTTGATAGTTAGCTTAATTTTGACATTTCTACCATGCTTTAATTGATGATTTGTGCTATACCAAGAAGACATGATTGTATGCTTAATTGGATTGAAATGTTAATCATGCTTAGTGGTGAATTTGCTATCTCGATGGTTAAAAATGCAAAACGAGGGATTTTTGTTACTGAAATAATTAAGTAATATTAATAGTCATAATAAAAAGGTAATACAAGAAGTTTGAATGCCAATTTACAAAAGAAACGACTTTGGTTGTACATTTTTGAAATTGTGGACAAATTTGTAGTCAAATAGAAAAAGTGATGTTTTTATGTCAAAAATCAAGATTTAATTTACTGATATGTTAGAAATGTATAAAAGTTATGTTCTGAAATTTTTGAAAGAAACGAAATCAAAATTAGTTTTTTTTTTTTTTTTAAAGTTCAATGAACCGAAACTAAGATATTAAAGAGTGAGTCCCAAGGAGATGCTGAAGGCGTACTTAGTGGGATTGAGCCTCATGTTGTGGGACCGAAGGACGCCGAAGGCTTCCTCGAAGTCGACCACATGATCCTGCCCTCATCGATTCTTGACGAGCATGTCGTCGACGTATACCTCCATGTTACGATAGATCTGTTCTTTGAAGACCCGGTTGATGAGTCTCTGTAGGTGGCACCGGCGTTCTTTAACGCGAAGGGCATGACCCGGTAATAGTAGAGACCTTGGTCGGTTATGAAGGACGTCTTGGCGATGTCTGTAGGGAACATCCGGATTTGGTTATAGCCTGAGAAGGTATCCATGAAGGTCAGTAGCTCGTGATCTGACGTTGCGTCAATCAGAGCGTCAAAGCTTGGGAGAAGGAAAGGATCTTTGGGGCATGCCTTTTTGAGGTCCGTGAAGTCTATGCAGATCATCCAATTCCCGCTTGCCTTCTTTACCATCACGATATTAGCCAGCCATTCGGGATAACTGACTTCTTGTATGAACCGGGCTGACAACAATTTGTCCACCTCAACTTTTACCGCTTGTTGCCTCTCTGGGCCGAACTTGTGTCGCTTATGATGGATCGGTTTAGAACCCGGGTGGACGATCAGCTTATGCATGATTAGGTCCTCGAAAATCCTGGGCATGTCGGACGGTTTCCAAGTGAAGATGTCGATATTGTGTCGAACAAAACCAATGAGGGTCGGTCTCAGATCGGGGGACAGGGAGCGGCTCACATGGAACCACTTAGACTTGTCTTCTGCCGCGAATGAGACCTCCTCCAATTCGTCTGCCGGTTCCGACTCGGATTGGTTTCTTTCAGGTGGAAGCTCGACTGCATCAAGGGGGAACACCCCACCCCCTACTGCGGTCATATAGCACGAAGTTCAGACTCCTGGTTCCCTCGGACGACACCGACCCCGAGATCGATGGGGAACTTCAGTTTCAAGTGGTAGGCCGATGGGACTTCCTGAAATGAGCAAAGGTCGGATTGGCCGAGAATGGCATTGTATTCGGCCTTAACGTTGACCACCATGAAGTCCATTGATTCGTTTCGTGTGATAGGGGTCGTCCCGGCTGTTACATCCAGTGTCACGATCCCCCCGATTTGGATGGAGACGCCTGAGATCCCGTGAAGGGTGTACCCGACCGATTTTAGCTTATCGTGGGGGAGCTTGAGGTTCTCAAATGCTTCCAAGAAGCGATGTTGACCGAGCTTCCGTTGTCTACGAGAATTCGGCGGACTTCGAAGTTTGCCATGATGAGGCTGATGACGAGGGCGTCGTAGTGCAGGAGCTGGGCGCCCTCCAGGTCTTCTTCGGAGAAGGAGACTGTCCGCTGCTGAACCTGGGGGGAGGGATGGTCGCGGACAGAATTTACTTCTCATAGGAAGGCCTTACGGGTAGTGTTGGATTCCCCTCCCATAGGTTCACCATGGACGCAGTGTAGGATGGCCTGCCCCCCGGTCTCTTCGGGCTCGGGGTCCTGCTCGAGCCGTTGATTGACTATTCGTGGAGGAGGCGAAGGCCTCGGATTCCTCGAATCCTTCCAATTTCTTGGGTTGGCTCGGGTGAACTCCCTTAGATAACCTCGCTGGATGATGGCCTCAATCTCATCTTTAAAGGCACGGCAGTTGTCCGTCTCGTGTCCATTGTCCCGGTGAAAATGATAGTAGAATCTCTAGTCCTGCTTCTTGTTGTTGCTCGGTTGGGGAAGGAGTCAGACAATCCCTTTGTCCTCGATCTCCAAGAGGATGGCTGACACGTTCTAGGCCAGCGACGTATATCTTTCAAAACGGGGGACCGGAGGAGGCCTTTTCAGACCAGCTGCGTCTTTCGTGGCTTTTTGGCGGGCTCGACGTCGTTCGCCTTGCGCTTTCCTTTGGATGTGGCTTCTTTGGTGCCCTCGGGGTGTAGAGCCTCTTCTGCCCAAATGTACTTCTCGACCCTGTTGAGGAGGTCGGGGAATTCGAGGGGTGGTTTCTTGGCTAAGGAGGCCTTCAGTTGTCCGTGGAGAACATTGTGCCGAAAGGCTACGGAAGCGACGCCCGCGTCGAGGGAGGAGATTGACCTTGCCTCGGCGGTAAACCTCCGAAAGAACTCGCAGAGTGGTTCCCCTTCCTTCTGCCTGAGGTCCAGAATGGACGCACTCATCTTCTCGACCTTTTTGCTGGTCACGAAGTGGGCTAGAAAGTTTGCTTCTAGCTGGTTGAACGAGAAGACCGAGCCGGGGGTGAGCTTCGAGAACCATTCCCGAGCTGGGCCACGCAGGGTGGCAGGAAAGGTGCGGCATAAGAGAGGATCCGAAGCGCTATGAATCAACAAGAGGGTTTTGAACCCTTTCATGTGATCAGCGGGATCACCTTCACCGTTGTATGTCTCAAATTGGAAAGGCCTGAAATTTTTGGGGATCTCGGCTTCCAAGATTTGGGTGGAGAATGGGGGTCGGTTCAGCCTGTAACCTTGTCCTGGTATCGGCCCGCCCTCACCGAGATGGGCGAGGCGGTTCTCCATCTCCCGGAGGCGTCGAATGACAATGTCTTCTTGTTCTAATGGGCAGGTCGATCCGTGGGATTCGATGCCCCAGGCTTCTGACTGAAGGTAGGAGTTGTTGCGCGCCTCGGTCCTGGGATCGCCTCGTATTACTTGGAGGACTTCATTCCTAAAGTTTTGGAACTCGGCCCTCATGACTGGGGCCTGCTCCACAGGGCCACGTGAGGGTGGATGTCCTTGGGGTGAGTAGCTGTGCCCTAGTTCCCATTCTAGGGTCGACTGTCTGCCATGCTTCGGGACCGAGTTGGAAGCGGCCCCTCCCCTTGTTCGGCTAGCCTGCCAATTCTGGAAGGGTGAGAAGTGAGAAATGCCTGGTCCAGGTCCGGCTGTGCCATTGGCCCACAGTTGGTTGGAACCCTGGGCGTCTGCGTGGCTGTGAAGGGGAGGAGGGTCCGGATGACGTCTGGAGGTGACAGCCCTTCTGGCTTTGGGAGCCATGAGAGAGCCTTGGTTCGAGATGACGTCCTAGGCTGGGATCGAACAGGTGTCAGTACCTCGTGTTCCCACAGACGGTGCCAACCTGATTTTGTTTGTTTTTGGGTGTGGGGGCAACATGTGTGAGTTCTTGTAATTTGTGAAGAGGAAGATGTGGTACTGGCATTGATCTGATCCTAGGCTGTTGGACTGGCTCGAGAATAGTAGGAGAGAGGTAGAGGGTGGATGTCAGATCAGATCTCATAGCTCGGCTCGGACCTTCATAGCTCGGCTCGGACTTTTGTACCTGCACACTGCCTAGAAACACCGGTAGAAGTCCCGGGGACAGGCTCTCCAACGATCTAGTCAGTCACTGGGAAAGCAACCGTAGCTAGGGTTCAAGTGGGAAAAATTTTATTACCTTTGAAATTAAGGAGGGGATCTGGTATTTATAGACAAGGGTAAACGGGTCTTTGGCTTCCTTCTCATATTTCTGGATGGTTCTTTCATCATCCTGACCACTAAGAAGAAGTATTTTCCCTCCAGTTGTAGATTTCCAGCATCAACATGACTAATGAAAACAAGATTCAAGTGGCGCTTCTTCTCTTCCGAAGTAAAGCTGTTGTTAGCTTCTTGAAGTTGAAATTTCATCTCTGACTCTGTACGCAACGATGCATGCGCTGATTCTAGCTTCAAACATCTTGTAGAAGCTTTTTATGGGGCGACTAATCCAATCACTCCATCATGAGCTTCTATCTCATCAGCTAATGGATAATGTTGAGTAACTACTGAAGTTGGAGACCATGGATAATGTGAAGTAGACGGAGTAATAACTTGAGGGGAATTGTGGGAATCAATAGGAAGTGGAGGTTGGAGAGGTACAGTAGCTTCCTCGAACCGATACATCAATCTGTTAACTTGAGATGGAAAGTGCCCACCAAAGGCATGAGCAGTAGCTAGCATAGCCTCTTCATGACCATCATCTCTGAATTCCAAATCAAAATTGGGACCTGTCTCATTGCTTGGATCATGCATTACACTACCCTTGGAAATAACTCGACATATAACATAGAGAGGTGAGTGTGAATAACCAAATGTAAGCACCACGTCAATGAAGAGATCAACTTTTGGATGAACAATGAATGAATGTGACAACCTCTTGACATAATCCAACCTTCCAAGGGTTTGTAAGTTTCCACCAACAGTACTAAGATTGTTAGTCACATAGCTATTGGTAGGCTTCAGCTTAGCTGACCTTATGGCTACATTTTCAGCCATGCTTCTGTAAGTGGTCCATTTTTTACTAGTGACGGTTACTAATCCAGGGAAATCTTCACACGCAATGTGATCCCTAGAAATACTCTTAGTATTCTTTGCAGTTGGATTTACTGCCAATGGACGAATACTACTCCTAGCTAAAAGCCCATCTTCGACAGGAGCAGAGTTGTCAGAGGGATAGTGGTGAGGCTTTCATGCTTCGATTGCAGGGCGAGAGTCTTCTTCCACTGCCTTTACATTGATAAAGTCTCGTGGGGTCAAACTCAATTCAAATTCTTCATTAGTAAAACAAGCAAGGCACAAGTGGTAGCTGAGGAATTTATTGCAACGGTAGTGTTCGTCAGTACAATTAGCGAAACAACTATTGCACCAATACTCTAGCACATCAAATTTCCTCTCATCATCCTCTCTATAAATAAAGTCTAATGGAGTCAATCCCAACTCCAATCCTTCACAAGCAAAACAATTGAGGCATAAATCTTAGTCTCGCAAGGTGTTGCAGTGATACCGTTTGTAGGAACAATTATCAAGGCAAAGATTGCAATAGTATTCTAGCATGGGTTCAGGGCCAACTTAGGGGGATAGAATTGAAGAAACATTTGGTCGAATACCTCGTGCGTGATTGGAGCTTGAGGAAATAAGGTTGAAGTTTGAGGAGCTGACTTTTTGTTTCTCTGGGGATTTCTTCAAACAGTTGAGGATGAGCCACAGAGCGGAGAGGGAGCATCAGTGGTAGCAGCAACTGTAGCAAATACTATACGGTTGGAAGAGGTAGTCGTCATGAATGTGGAGGGAGGTGGAGTCAGGGAGGTCAGGGGCATTTTGGGAAGAGGAGGACTTGAGGGAGTGAGCATCGGATAGGAGGGAGTGGCCGCAGGAGCGGGGGGTGGCGATGGTGGTGTTGAGGTCGAGTTCGGAGATGGCAGAGGTGGGAGGTCGGGTTTAGGCTCTGATACCATTGTTATGAACCCAGGAGAACTCACCCTTAAAAGCTAGCTGTTAAAGGGAGGGAACCCAAGTTTATAACTACCCAACATTGGTTCCCCATATAACCGATGTGGGACTAAATTTGGATCATAACATTCCACCATGCTTCCATACCCTGCCGCCCTCGGTGGTACTCACTCTTGCGACACTGTCCCGGCCTGGGGCTACCAGTAATTTTAATCTGGCCTCTAGGTAGCCCTTTCCGATGTCCTCAGTGGCTTTCAATCTAGTGACATTGGCTCAACCCAGGGTTACCAGTAATTTTAATCCAGTCTCTAGAGCAAATTAAGAAGTATGGGGTTGGCTCTGATACCATTGTTATGATCTCGATCCAACCCAGTGGTGGATCATCGCAACGTTCATCGGCGCCGGCGATGGCACCCATGATTTGATCAAAAAGAGAACAAAAAAAACAAAGAAAATAAGTGGAACTAAGATTCAAAACAATTTCATTATAACCCCTGTTCCCGTTTGTACATATTTTTTGTGTGTTCTCCCGTATTTCAAATTCTTAGTATATTGTAACTAATTCTTCTCAAATGATTATCAATTTTCGACCTGAATTGTATTTCATTCTATGATTTCAACTCTTTTAGATTATTTATTTACTAGATTTGCTCGTGGGCATGTGCCTACGGCACGTCTTCAGAACGATACAGCATATGAAAAGTCTTGTAAATAGTAAATCAACAATTATATAGCTCAAGTTTGAATAGTATGACAATAATTAGTTGTAAATAAAAGTCCATGCTTTCATTATTATTTGTTGAAATTTTTTTATAAATTGGGGTATAAAAGTCTGTTTCCATATATATATATATATATATATATAGAGAGAGAGAGAGAGAGAGAGAGAGAGAGAGAGAGAGAGAGAGAGAGAGAATTAAATAAATAAAGGAGTTGTTTTGTTTTGGGGGATTTGAATTTGAGTTTTGGGGGAAAACTTTTGGAGGGGAAATGTGTTTTGTGAGGTTAGATCTAGGCCTTTGATTTTATGAGGATTGAATGAGAGCCACTTGATAGCTTTCTTTGTGTTTTATTATATAGATATTATAAAATCGGAATCTTATTTCATCCTATGAACAACTTCTTATTTTTATTGTGTTAATTGATTATTTAAAGGATATGATACCCAAATGTTAAATCTTTTATTTTTGATTAATTATTTAAACCAAATTATTTATTTCGATTACTTGTTAGGAACCAATTGCATTCTATAATTATTTATATATATATATATATATATATATATATATAATTTTTATTTAATTATTGCATGAAGCCTAGACTCAGTCTAATATTAATATTATTATTCAAACTATTTTATGAAGCCCAATTTTATATTCATTTGCATTGCTTATTAATATATGACTAGAGCCCAACCCAAGCCCCAATCTACAAACCCAAACCCACATATATATACCCAACCCGTTAACCCATTATCATATCATACCAAAATTCAGCTATCCGTATACAAATTTCTCCATAAACCCCCTCACGTTTCCCCACTCTTCACATCCCGTAACCCCACAACCCCCCACTATCTCATAACGACCCCCTTTATTTAATATTATAATATATTTCAATAACCCCCCCTCCCCCTCGTTCTCTCTCTCCCGTCTCTTTCTTTCCCCCAACTCTCTTTCTCTCTCCTGCTATCTCTTTCCTCTCTCTTCCTCTGCTTCGAACGAAACATAGCCACTCCCGCCATCGACCATCCAAGCCTCGTCCCCGCCCTACTTTGCTCCGAGCCCCATCATCCTCGTCAACCTCCAGTCGCCATCGCAGCTCCTCATCATCGTCCTCGCCGTCCTCCATCCTGCGACCTCTGCTCTCGAAGCCAGCACTTCCACTCCATTGTCACCTTCGACCTCAGCCTCCGACCGGAACACCCATCGTCACCGCTCGAGCCCCCGCTCGCCATTGCAACTCCACTCTCTTCTTCCTCTGCCAGTTTCCCCACAACCCATCGTTCTCCTCACCCCTGATCACCACAGACTCCACCCCCGTTCGCTCGCCCTCGTCCACTCATCGAAGCTGCTCCTCCTTACACTGCACTCCACCGTCGTCTTCTCCGTCGACTGCCAAGGTCTGCCTCCTCCACAGTCGTTGAGCCCTGTCATCATCCTCGTCCATCGTCTTCAACCCCCGCTACTTCCGCTCTCGAACTCTCTTTTCGTACATCGCCATAGCCCCGAAGCACCTCCCCTGTCTCACTACTCGTCGCCTACTACCTCGCCAACCACCGTCGCCTGAGCCTCCCACCGCACCTCGCCGTTTCTGCCCGTGCCTGCCCCCACTGAAGCCAGTGCACCGCCTCCTTGGTCGACCAAGTTCTCTGTTCTTGGTTCAGCCAACAGTGCCGCCTTAGATCTTAAGCCGTCCGATCTACATCAGTTCATCACATCTTGATCATCATCAAGTTGATCCTAGCTGTTGATCGTCATCTTGATCTTGATCCCCATTAAGATCTACACCGATCTCGATCTTCATCAAAGCAACATCGGGTTTCGGCGCATGTTGATTGCTCGTGTATTATCGTTGCCCGGGATCAGGGTTGGCAAATGGGTCGACCGGGCCGGGTCAAGTGGAACCCGTCTGGGTTGGAACCCAACTAGGGCTTCTTCGGGGCAGGTCGGAGTGGCAACCGGGTCGGGCTGGGCCGGGTCAAAATTGCAAAAACTCGACCCGTCCAACCCGCGAACCCATTCGGGTACAACCCGGGTCGGGTCGGCTCGCGGGTTGGCCCGTCTATTTTTTTTTAAAACTTAAAAAATGTAATTTCAATAATAAAAAAAAAAAAATGTAATAATAATTATAAGAATCAAAGAGTGAAATTACCAAAAAAAATGTATATATTATTAATATGATTTCAACTTATGCAAGTTTCCCAATTTATAATAAGAAATACAGATTTTTTACAAATTTGTTTTATACAATAACAATTTTCTTCGATACAATTTCAATTATCTTCAATTATCCTAATTTTTTATAACAAACAAAGATTTTATACACTTTTTTATACATTACAATTTTTATCTATTTGTTGGTCTTCAATTTGTTGTTATTGTTGTTGTTCTTCAATTCTTCGTGTTGGTTGCTATTGTTGTTGTTGTTTTTCTTCCGGCGAGTTGCTTCCACTTGTAGACGCGTCGAACCCTTTTCCTTGAGTCTTATCTTCGGCCTTCATCCAGTCTTCCGTGCAAACAAGCATCTCCAACGATTGGGGCTTCAAGAGATTTCTGTAATCGGTTAGAACCTTGCCACTTGTAGAAAATGCACTTCTGAAGCAACTGTAGAGACAGAAGGAGTTAGTAGATCTTTAGCCATATATTTAAGAATACTATAAGTATGTTCATGGTCTTTCCACCATTGTAAAATATCTAGTGAAGAAGTAAAACTTTTAGAATTTTGTTGATTATACCAATTTAATTCGTTTGGTTGATTAGTTCTAGCTTTTTTTGATTGAATTTTTGCAAGTAAATTAAATGTGGCAACATCTAATTTATTCTTACCCTTACCTGTAGAAGTAGCAGAAGAAGAAGTAACTAAAGTAGTAGTACTACTAGATGAAAAACTTCTATCATAAAAATCATACAAGTTATTTAATGTCACATCAAATTTAGCTAAAAATGTTCTGCAATCAATTTCAGATTCATCTTCCCCAAGTAAAGTAAAAAAATTTCAATCAAACTCTTCGTACCTTCTAATTTGATACGAGGATCCATCACAGAAGCAATACAATACAACATAGGAGAAGATTAAAATACTTCAAAATTTTGGTGTATGCAGGTTTCACAATATGACCAATAAAAGCATCATCGATCATTTCTTTGAAAGTTTCCATCATAGTTACTATTGAAATAAAAATGCTACTAGAAATAGATTCATAAGATTTTGAAAATTTGAAAGTTGCGATTTTAAAAGGTTCTAAAAATTTTAACAAAAAATCAGCATAAAACCAAGCTTGGGGAGTCATTTCAAAATTTGGCATATTTTTTGCCATACAAAAATCATATGTACATGCTTTATATTCAGTAATAACATGTAGCAAATCAAAAGTAGAGTTCCATCCGTGTTTAACATCCTTTGGAAATTTTCTAAAATGTACATTTTAAAGCCTACACCAAGTTTTCAATTCTTGAAATATAGGACCACTTAATGCAATAAAATGTACACAATTTTTAATGTTAACTATATATGGTTTGACTATTTTTAATGCATCTTGAACACATAAATTTTAAATATGACATGCACATCTAACATGAAAAATATTGTCAGATGGAGGGTTTAATGCTATTTTTAATATACTAATTGATGCATTGTTATTAGGTGCATTATCAAAATTTATACACATAATTTTATCACGAATATGAAGAACATCACAAATTTCTTAAACACGATTTGCAATTTTATTACCACTATGGGGATAGGGCAACACGGCAAGTGATATGATCATTTTTTGAATAATCCAATCACTGTCGATCCAATGACAAGTTATTCCCATCATTGGAATACTGTTGCAACCCGTCCAACAATCAGAAGTTAAAGAAACTCTACAAGTTAAACTCCATAAAATGGCAATCAAAGCTTCTCTCATTTCATTGTACATTTTAAAACAATCAGACTTCAAAGTATTCCTAAGGATTCTTTTAAAATGCGGGTTTAATGTGGTTTGATTAAAAATTTCTAAGTCCCTACTCTCGGAATAAGAAAATGGTAACTTCTCCTTAATTACTAATTGGTCCATTTCCCGACGAACAATTTCGGGATCATAAGTGTGGCTATTAACTAGACCAGTCCTAGAGTGGATTTTTTGTTGGCCGGGTAAGACTACAAGAAATTCTTTGTGTAAATTTTAGATATGTCATTTTATTGTACCCGTCCCCTCACCCTTCTTCCATTTGTATGCTTTCGAACAAGTTTTACAAATTTTTATACCTACACCCGATTTTCTTCGTCGGGAACATAATTATAAAATTTGTGCCAATCACTAGTTTCCCCTCTAGTTTTCCTACCACTACCCGGTTGTGTTGTTTCGATTGCTTGTGTTTGTTCTTCTTCTTCTTCTATGTCTATGTCTCCCACAAACACATCGTGTGTACCAATGTGTTGGATCATAGGGTACTCTTCGGTTGGCTCATTTTATGGAAAAATAGGAGGCCTACGAGAAGTGTCGGTGGAATCTTGTCAACTTTGTCTACGGCCGCTACCTCGTGATCTAAACATGTTGATATAGTAGTGTATGTGAAAAATTTAAATACAATCTAGGCGAGATAAGTTTCTAAAAAAAATCTAGAAAACAATAGGAGGGTTGTGAGAGAGAAGATCAAAAAACCAATAAACAAATATGATACAATAAATTTACATTACAAAAAAAATATCAAGACAATAAGAGGGTTATGAAATTTTGATACCGTACTTCGCAGATACTCATATATAAAATGAGAGCGAAAATAAAAGTAGTAGAAGTAGAAATCCGGACTCTTATATAGAAAGAAAGATAGCTTCTCTGTTGGAGCTTTGGAGGAGTCGAAGACTTGAAGTAGACGTAGTTGAATGTTAAATTCGATACTATCGTAATTTGTCGCTTCTATGTCGCTAGCTTCTTTGTTGAAAAAATTTCAAAGAATTGAGATTGAATTGAGCAGTAGTATTAGAGAGAGTAAGAGAATAAGGTGTGAAATTTTTAGAGTGGTTTAAGGGGTATTTATAGGGGAAAAGGAAAAAGAAAAAAAAACCGCTAAAATAGCCGTTGGCTATTTTTTTCGCCGTTGGACCCCCGCGGGTTGGTGGGCGGGTTGGGTACTGTTCACCAGGTTGACGGGATGGGTTCGACGGGTTGAAAACCCAAATTAGATGATCCCGGTCGACCTGCTTAGACTCACGGGTTCGACCAGGACCTGAACCGTATATTAACGTGCCGGGTTTTGGTGAGCGGGTCGCGGGTCAGCCCGGCCCGGTTACCAACCCTACACGGGATTCTAATCCCATTATTCTTATAATCGGTATCGTCGTCATCGTCTCTAAGGCAAGTGTCTTCTTGTACAACTTGTTTATTCCGTACAACCATTTGTTGAAATACTGCAAGTAGAATTCATCATTAAATTCCATTCCGTGTTTTATATACCGATAGTCTGGATTCCTTGATATGTCTATTCCACTTGAATCCCTGTCTACCCGGTATTCGTAATCACGAATATCCGCATTAATTCCTGCATTACACGAACACAAAAATAATTAGATAATTATATATGTATAAATATACATGAAGCATGTGTGATTGTATCGTGTGGTTAATTTCGTGGCAATAATAATAATAATAATCTCGCTCCTTGACTTAGTAAGAACATGTAAAATTATTATTTATAAATACTCGTCTAATTCTGGTCTAGATTTTATACTTGTTCGAATTAAAACTGTATTTATTTCAAGTGCTAAAAACCCAGAAATAATGTTGTCCAATATTTGTATTTTCATGGCTTTAAATATAAATATGTTTATTTCTTGTATTTAATTGATTGAGCTTACATATCATGCATTGTATAACCCTTGATACTCTCTTAATCCTGTCCCGACACCGTTCTTACTGATTACATGTCCATGTTACCGACCCTGTTATGGTTCATACCTACCAATCATGTTTACTGTTCATGTCCGCTCATAGTAAAAACATAACAAGCCGGAGGATAAAGGGAAAGACCTAGTAGTGAACAATATTGGAGAGTGTACTCGGAAGGGGACCCGTATTTCTCGTGTTACCTGTTACCGACCAAGTTACCAACCAAGTTAGCTACATGTTACCGACCAAGTTTACCGACCAAGTTAAATAAGTTACCGACCAAGTTTACTAGTTCTAAGAAGACCAGAGTACATTACCTATAGAATTCACCACTAGAGTCTAATCGTAACATGCTTGTATGCACCCGACCTGTGGTATGGGACGCATGATCATGTGCATTAGCTAGGATTGATTAAATGAATAGACTTAAGTTGGCACTGAGCACTGCAAATCCCTATTACATGTTAAATATTCCTGTTGATTCGTTTACTTGTTTACATGTTACTTGTTTCATGATGTTTTGTTCATGATCTGTTTATATATTATAATGTCTCCTATAACATGATACTTGATTCCTTGCTCTTTTTCCTGCTTCCTATTTTATTTGTACTTGTCCATCTAGCTTGTACTATTTGTGGCCCGTAACTTGCATTAACGGGCGTTTCTTGTTTCTCTTGGTTTTCTTCATGTTAATGTACTTGCAGGCGTAGATGAAGAGTTATCCGAATGTGTTGCTGATCAAGTGTTTTAATCATGTTTAATTATCATGCTTGCTTAGTTCATGTTTTATTCATGCTACTCTTTATTGTATTCCGGGCGTGTTTGACCCGTAACTATGTTTCTTTCCAGTTGTTGGTTATGAACTGTTTCTTAGTTTATTATTATCCTGTGTATGATTATACATGCTTGCGTAGTTGAAATTTTATTGTTGTTGAGTTACGTATACAGCTTATGGATGATGTGTTTGCATCATTCGTTGGGCCTCGGTTACGTGTTGTATTCTCGTATAATGGGAAGCGGGTTGTGACATTCATTCATAATGTTTTCATTACAGGATTTAGGGTTTTAGAGGGATGAAGACACATGCAGTACCTGTGAGAAGAAAAACAGGGACTTAATTACAAACGACCTGACATTTTGCAAATAAACCCAACAAAGAAAGAAAATAATAGAGGGACTGATACATGACCATTTGGACTGACACACAAATATTCAAATACAGTTTTGGGACTGTATCATACCTGCGGACATTCTTAATCTGATCCACAATTTTATAGGTCGGATGGGGTACTGTCGAACCTTAGATATTTTCAAATTGATACTCTTACCCGAACCATTTGGATATTACCAGCGAGTAACCACTGGTACCCGACCAGATTGCCACCAATAGTGAGCATTGTTCGCTCAAATATCATCCTCTCTATCTTTCAAAGGGACGAAAATCAAACTGAAAATTAATTTTATGGTCCTGAGTCATACTCCGGTCTGTGCTCCCTATTTTCGCAACCGTACTATATGCCCATGATGAAAATGAAATTCATTATACATCTCGTAATAGTGTTAAAAGAACCACTAATATTAGAGCATCTCCAATCGTTTGCTATTTTGACAAAATGGCGAAAAAAAATAGCAAACAAGAGCTGCAATCGTTTGTTATTTTGTCAAATTTTAGCGAACGAGGAATAGTAGCGTGCCAAATTTGAGAAACAAATTTGGCAATTGCCAAATATAGCAGACGAAACACCATGTTCCGTCTCTATTATTTTTTAATATTTTTTTCTGTTTTAACGATCGGACGGAACAACATGTTCCGTCCTAATTAGAAAGAAAAAAAACGTCAGACGGTACATGTTGTACGCCCGATAAGAAAAAAAACCAAAGATGTGGTCGGACGGAACAACATGTTCAGTCCTTCCATTTTTTTGGATTGAAAATTTTAATCCAAGTCCTTATTTCCTCCAAAATTTTCATCAATTGCCAAGCCCAAGTTAAAAACAAATTGCTTCAAAGTCCATTTTGCTACATATTTTTTTAAAAGTTATTTTAATTGGTGGGACGGAACATGTTGTTCCGTCCGTCCTTTCTTTTTCTCATTTGCTATATTATAGCAAACGACGATTGCAGCAAAATGCTCCTTTTGCTATTTGTTATTTTGCCAAATTGACAAAATAGCAAAAAGCAATTGGAGATGCTCTTATGGAAGTCAAATTGTTTCTTGATTGCCGTAAACCCATAAAACACTAGCAACAATAACATCCAAGTACAGAGCACATTAGCTCGAATATTCTCAAATCTTTAATTATCCCAAAGTTCCTCTTTCCCAAATACAAAGCAAATTTAGCATCATATTTGTAACACCCGTGAAACTGAAAAGAAAAATTTGCCCTTGGTAAATAGAAGATTTCAATTATTTATATAATATTATTTTAATAAATAATTAAATTTATGGCCATCCATTCAAATTATTTATAAAGATCGTGATCTCGCTGCCAATTCCTTGCCGTCACTAGTCCCAACTCCTCCCCCTAACAAGCTGTCGATTAGAATCCTCCGACCAACATCCTTCCCTCATCATCACTGCCGCCAATTCCTCCTCCTTCACCATCTTCGTCTCTGATGTCCAACACACAATCAACGCTCACTGCTCCCGTGGGTTCGACAACACCAACATGACCACTGACTCCAGTTCTCTACGTCAATAAGATCCAGCTCAGTGACTACCACAACCGCCATTATTACGTTACGTCCAGAATTACCTTTCCAGTGCTACCATTATTGTACATATATATATATATATATATATATACACACACACACTAGGTTTGTACGTGGGCACGTGCCTACGACATGTCTTTGGAATGATGCAGCATATGAAAGTATGCATTATAATGTCAGGAATATAAAATAAAGAATTAAATGATCTAATATGAAACGGTTGTAGATGTCATACAAAAAAAGAAAACTTACATATCTATATATAGTGATGTTATCCATTGCAGGAAGCAGTAAGAAGCCAGAAAGATGTTGTTGTTTAATTCTGATGAAGAACTTGCTCTGTATATGAAGAAGGAAAAATATTTGATGATTAACTTTGATGTTCTCAGTGTATTCTACTATCAGATGTTAATATACTTTATGAGATGTACACAATAATAATGTTCATGTATAATATTGGATACATTTTCTTTTCAACATTTCGTATGCATGAATCTGAAACTTACATCATGGAGTTTATGTAGCTCAAGTTTGAATAGTACGACAACAATTAGTTATAAATAAAAGTCCATGTTTGAATAATTATAAATGGGGGTGTAAAATTATTCCCAGCCAAGCACTATGCCTCCCATTGTCCTCCCAGCCACCAAAGGTAAATGCCTTTCCCAACTGCCTCCAAAGTCTAGTATACAACACCGAAGCATATCCTCAAGAATACGGTTGACTCTCTCGGTCTGCCCATCGGTTTGCGGATGAAAAGCAGTGCTGAAATCTGTCTTGGTACCCAAAGCTGTCTGAAGACTCCTCCAGAAATGCGAAGTAAACCGCGCATCTCGATCAGACACAATAGTTGACGGAACACCATGAAGCCGGACGATCTCGCCAACATACAACTCAGCCAACTTGTCCATCGAAGCAGTGAGTTTCATCGCCAAAAAGTGAGCGGACTTGGTTAGTCGATCGACTATAACCCAAATTGCATCATTGCCTTTAGGACTCTTAGGCAATTCCGTAATGAAATCCATACTGATGTTATCCCACTTCCATTCCGGAATAGGTAACGGCTGTAATAGACCTCCGGGTCTCTGATTTTCGGCTTTGACTTGCTGACAAACCTCACACTTCGCCTCAAATTCAGCCACATCCCGCTTCAAACCTGACCACCAGAAATGCTGTTTGATGTCTTTGTACATCTTGGTACTCCCAGGATGTACTGACAGAAGAGTAGCATGCGCCTCCTGAAGAATACTCTCTTTCAGGTCCGCCTGATTTGGAACACATAGCCTATCTCCGAACCACAGCACTCCATCCCTGATTTGAAATTCGGGCAACCTACCAGCACCAACCTGCTCCTTCATCTCCAAAATATCAGCATCAAGCCTCCTGACTTGCAATGATCCTTCCATTCAGAGTAGGCTGAAGCCTCAACTGAGCCAAAGATGCTTCCAATCGTTGCAAGACGACCTCAATACCTGCTAGATCCAATTCCCCAATCAGATGCTTCTGAGTCGTAATCAAACTGGCTAAACTGCTCTTGCGGCTAAGTGCATCATTAACAACATTAGCTTTCCCAGGATGATACTTGATCTCAGGTCGCATGTCCTCGAGCACTTCCAACCATCTCCGCTACCTCAGATTCAGATCCCTCTGCTGATATATATACTTCAAGCTCTTGTGGTCTGTGTATATGTTCAATTTTTCACTGTACACGTAATGTCTCCATTGCTTTAGGGCAAAGATAATCGCAGCCAACTCCAGATCATGAGTCGGATAATTCTTCTCATGCGGTCGTAGTTGCCTAGACCCATAAGCGATTACTCTTCTCTCTTGCATTAAGACAAAACCAAGCCTCCGATGTGAAGCATCGCTATAAACGTCGTACTCAACACCTGCTCTAGGCAAAGCCAAAATAGGTGCAGTAGTCAGCTTCTCTTTCAACTCCTGAAAGCTTGCCTCACATTGCTCGGTCCACTTGAAGCTCCCATTCTTCTTGGTCAGTCCAGTAAGCGGCACGGCTATCTGAGCATAACCTTCAATGAATCTCTGGAAGTATCCAGTCATTCTAAGAAAACTTCTGACTTCCTTTACTGTAGTAGGCCTTGCCCAATCCCTCACTGCCTCTATCTTCTGAGGGTCAGTTGCCACTCCCTCCTTAGAAAGGATGTGACCTAGGAATGCCACTTCAGATTTCAGAAATCGCACTTGGATAACTTGGCATACAACTTCTGCTCTTCCAGCTTCTTCAAAACTACTGCCAGATGCTCGGTGTGCTCCTCCACTGACTTGGAGTACACGAGAATATCGTCGATAAACACCACGACGAAAGAATCAATGAACGGCCTCAGAACTCTGTTCATCAAATCCATAAAGATTGCGGGTGCATTCGTCACTCCGAATGGCATAACTAAGAATTCGTAATGCCCATGTCGAGTTCTAAATGCAGTTTTGTGCACATCTTCAGCTTTCACTCGAACTTGGTGATATCCTGATCGAAGATCTATTTTGGAGAATACAGCTGCTCCTTGTAGACGATCGAACAAGTCATCAATTCGAGGAATAGGATACTTATTCTGAACAGTGACCTTATTCAGCTCCCGGTAATCGATACACATTCTCATTGATCCATCCTTCTTCTTTACCAAAAGCACCGGTGCTCCCTAAGGTGACGCACTAGGTTGAATAAAGCCTTTCTCTAACAGTTCCTCAATCTGCCGTTTCATCTCATCCTGTTCCACTGGAGCCATTCTATACGGTGCCTTAGAAATGGGTGCACTTCCCGGTTGAACAGTGATGCTGAACTCTACATCACGATGCGGGGGTAACCCAGGAAAATCATCCAAGAACACAGTCGGATAGTCCCGAACCACAGGAATCCCTTGCACTTCCACAGGAGTCTCTTCCTTGCGGATAGTTGTCACCAGCCTAGAATATTTCTGCTTCCCTTGGAAAGTGACTTCAGGTCCACCTAGAGCCTTCACTGTTACCGTCTTGGTCTTACACTCGATGCTTGCACTGTACACCGACATCCAATCAATGCCAATGATAACATCGACCCCTAAGATAGTCAGCTCGATCAGATCAATCCCAAAGATTTGGTCTCCAATCACAATCTCGCAATCAGCATAATACCGATCAGTGGTTAAAGTCTCCCCTGATGGAGTAACTACTACTAAGATCTTGCCTGGAAAAATCTTCAGTTCAACTCCCAACACTTTAGCAAATTTAGGAGACACAAAAGTATGAGAGGATCCAGTATCGAACAACACAACAGCTTTCATTCCATTAAGATAAAGTTCTCCTGTTACATAATACACACTCATTACGTAACAGTTTCACTAAACAGCGGGAAAAAAAATGACAAAAACCTCTAAACATCAGCCCTCGTACCAGTGATGACATGATCAACCTCATCTGCATCAGCTTCCGTCAAGGCAAATACTCGCCCTGGTTGGTACGGCCTCTTCCCAGTCTGCTGCGTTGGTGCATTGTGATTACCATTCCGTGGCTTGGAGCATTGAGATTGGAAATGTCCCGTTTCACCACAGTTGTAGCAAGTCACCGCAGGAGGTCTCACCACATTGTTCCCAGGTCCTCCAGCCACACTAATAGCGTTCGCCCCTGTCGGTTTGAACCTTTGTGCAGATGGTTGCCCCTTGAAACTCCCAGAATGTGCGGGCCTCTTCCCAGACTGCCAGTTGTTCTTCCGGTTCTGAACAACATGGAACTGCTCCATATCTGCTTCCGTCGCTGCTACTCTCTTGACCAACTTGTCGAATCTTCTGATACCAAGAGGTATCATCCGGGACCTCAAGCTTGGCCTCAATCCATGCTCGAACTTACGAGCCTTCTTAGCTTCATCCATCACTAGTTCTGGAGTATACCTAGAGAGCTGAGTAAATTTGGTCTCGTACTCTCTCACCGACATGCTGCCTTGCTGTAGTGATAGAAACTCCATAGCCTTCTTCTCTTGAACATCAGAGGGGAAATAGTGACTGTGAAATTCTTCCAGAAATTCCTCCCAGCCAAGCACTATGCCTCCTATTGTCCTCTTCATCGACTGCCACCAAACAGCCGCGTCCTTCTCAAGTTGCAGAGTCGCCAACTTGACCTTACTGCCTTTAGGGGTCTCCAACACTTCAAAGATTGTCTCCACTTGACGAATCCAGTTGTCAGCCGCATCAGGGTCTGACTTCCCTTCGAATACAGGTGGTTTCATTCGCTTGAACGATTCCACCAGTTTAATCGCTTCGGGAACTGGATTCGCAGGTCCCCTTCCTTGGTTCTGATTCATAGCCACGGCGTTGAGCGTCTGGTAGACCCTCGCAAGTTCCGTTTCCAGATCCAGACCTTCACCGTTTCTAGCTCCTCTTCTAGCCATGTTCTGATGCAAAAGATCCATTAAATTCGAAGTATAAGACAAGAATTTTAAATCAACTGGCATTTCATTGAATTCCAAACTTTATACATTCGAATTGAAAAACATTTCTTGACATCAGAATGAAAGATAGTAGAAGCTACAACAGTCTAACTCCTACGGTTCCTCTTCGCTTCTCGAAGTTCTCCCCGTAGTTCATCAACTTCATCCTTCAGCACCTCTGTCAGATTCTTCCTCTTCCCAAGTTCCCATATCCGATGACTGAGAACAGAATAGTCGTCCTTCCGTTTTGCCAGCTGAGCCTCCAATAATCCGACTCTCTCTCTCGTAGTGTTTTTACCTGCCTTTGAAGAGAAGTCACAAGACTATTTGGAACTGGTTCTTCTTCTTCGTCAGAAGAAGAGTCATCAGATGAATCCGGAGGTGGGGTAATCTCTCGGGATTCAGGCCATTCTTCTCCGTCAGAATCTGCTTGCCTTGGATAGTACTCGTCCTCGGAATCTGCCTGTCCAGGATGGTACTCTTCCTCAATGATATGCCAGTCGTCGTCTCCAGCAGGGTCGAAGTGGTCAGCCATCTTAGAATAGAGAGGAAGAAGCATAAGTCATAGAGCAACACAAATGTAAGTCACTTATATTTAAATCTCTAGACTCAAACACACACTCTAATGTCCACATCTAGGGTGTCGTTCCTTATAAATTTGTACAAGTGTGGAAAGCGTAAAACCTGGCACTGATACCACTCTGTAATGCCCCGAATCCCAAATACACTGAATTCGAGATGTTCTACAGGATCTTTCCGCTTCCTTTAGTACAATTTTACAAGGAAATTTAAACTTTTCACTTTATATCAGAGTTTACATCAATATTACATTTACATTGCACAGCGGAAGTAAAATCTTACAACAATGAAAACAAATATACAACAGCATTGAGTAATCTTTAAGCATTTGTTCCTCTTTAATCTTTCTGAAGCCATTTACCTGCATATAAGACTGTGGGTACGTCAGTTTATTCAACCGACGATCATTATACACGGCCATCCTCTCTATACCGGAAATAGTATAACTTATTTTTCATATTTAGCAAACACAAACTTGTCACATATCAAACTAAAGGGACTACCCTATTGATGTCGTGTTGTGATTGTGCACTTAGTCCTTAATGCAATTATTTATATTAGATGACACTAATGCGCACTTGTTCGGATTCTATACATCCTATACTACATAGGTCCGAGGGCAAGCCTCTTAATCGTTCTTCATCTTCGTAGGGTTCAATCCCTCTCCATGACTTAATCTACTACTGTAACTATGGTGAGTATCCTAGATGATCTATGAGTACAAGCTCGTGTACAGAAAACCTGGAGGGGAATCCCACGCCATGTCTTGACTCATCAAGCATGCATTCTGTGGCAATTCAGCGTCCTTCATGGCACACGATCCTCTTGCAGTCACCAAACATCCCACAAGCGTGGCTAGAGTCCGATCATTCTGAGTTGTGCCCACGCCATGTCTTGACTCATCAAGCATGCATTCTGTGGCTCACACACCCGCACCGTAAACCCTAGTTCTCATACTCGTGTTTTTCTCTCACTTTCATCACATCTTCACTATGCACTAATCCTTAGTTTTTATTAGGATCATGAACAAAATCAAAGCTCTAGAGTTAGCCTCTCCACTAAACCGGACTTATTCATTCATTCAAACACGACCAACCTTGGTCTTTCATTTCAATTCATTTCATTTCATTTCTTTCCAAATGCCGGGGGAGACTTAGCTACTCTTTTGTTTCAATTTCAGTTCACAATTACTAAAAATCTGAGCATTTCCAACTCATGAGTTCATTTCATAATCTCAACAGATTTTCTTTTCCATGTCATAGCTTTCATATTCATTTAATTCCCACAATTCAAAATAAATGATTCACTTCATGTAAATTCATGCAAAGGCAAAATAGAGTTTACCAATATCAACCATAAGATTCACAATCTTTACCATAACAAATTATAAGATTTCTGATATACCAAAAGCACTTTGGACAGTCGACTTGGAGCTCCTCCAGTCGACTTATCCAGTCAAATACAGTTCATCAATTATGCTCGGAAGAGTCGACTGCTGCACATGGCCAGTCGGCTGTTCCGCAGTTTCCCACATCTAAAAATGTCATCCACTTAACAGTCGACTGTCATTCCAATCAGTCTTCTGTACTGGGTGATTCAGCTATACACTATCCATGCTCAGTACAGTCGACTTCTACAAGCATTCGGTCGACTGAACAGGTTAAATTCCAAATTAAGGAACCATCTTTCCTTCCGTTCTTCAATTCACATATTACATTATATTCGTGCCAACATAACATGTAACTTCTTATCTGTTTACTAACATCACAACGTGGTTTCAATTAAATGTAAATTTCACATAACTAGTGTTTCTTTTCTCCAAAGAAATGCTAAGCATGCACTTTCATTTACTATTCATTTACTTGCAGAGATGAATACTAATCTCAATTTAACGCACTAGGACATCACATTAAAATACATCGTTTCATGGAACTCTGGACTGTACATACTTCATTTCAATAAGCCAGTCGACTGTTCACATTACCAGTCGACTGTATGTGTTATTTCCAGTTCTTTAATTATCACTAGTTCCTTTTCATCCATTCGTATTTTCTAAATTATATACCGCATGGAGGATATTGATTTAGCAATCGTTCTAGCACTT
The DNA here is from genome assembly GCA_017893485.1 of Hemerocallis citrina. Classification (NCBI taxonomy): domain Eukaryota; kingdom Viridiplantae; phylum Streptophyta; class Magnoliopsida; order Asparagales; family Asphodelaceae; genus Hemerocallis; species Hemerocallis citrina. Next base: position 202,506,342 of record CM030362.1, read on the forward strand.
CAGTTTGCATACACATACACAACTAAATCTTAGTCTTAATGAGGATTATAATTTAGAAATCACGAGAAAACACCCGCCTCGTACCAGTCAACTTGTCCACTTGACGGTCGACTGTACAGGCCATTTGCAGTCTTTTTACAATTTCACTACTAATAGAACCACATACAATTGCACATCCATATATCAATCAATCAATGGGTCATTTTCTAATTAAATGTGTACTCTTATCAATCATTTTCATGCTTCGTTCATTCAATACAATCTAGCATGCATTCCTAATTAGAAACATGGAAAATTTACCCACCTTATTGAAGAAAGTACACTAGTGATCTCCTAGACGAATGTCCTTGCAACGAAATGCTTCTCCTCCTAGATGCGCTCACGAACCTCCAAGCACACACCCAAAACCGAGCACTACCTCTTCTTGATGCCGGCCCCCTCTCCTCCTTGGTGTTGCAAGAACAAGCCCACACACACTCAATCTTTTGGCTCACAAAAATATTACTAGATAATGCAATTTAGACTATAGGTTGTAGAGAATAGTTTGGCACAAGAAGAACTAGCCATGGGAGGGGGTATTTATACTAAAAGTCAAGGGGAATGGAGGGCTAGGATCAATTGGTTGGTTGTTGGATGGAGGGCTAGGATAAAAGTAGGAGTTGCAATAACTACCCACATCCAAATAACCACCACACTATGATCACCATTACAAATTTGATTTTCCCTCCAAAAAGAAGCACAACCGGCCTAGAGAAGAGTGCATTTTGCACGTGTACGTGTAGTGCACGTGCATGCCATTAGGCCCAAAAATTGTGCATTAAATTTTTGTATAAAAATAAAATAGCATTTAAATTGTATTCTACATGACAAGTTGTATAAAAATAGTCCATGGGCTTTAGTTTATGGGCCAAAATAGTTATTTTAAAATAAAATAAATTTAATTAACTTTGGGCTTTTAAAGAAAAGGCTTTTTATCCATTTAAAAGAAGGCTTTTGTATAAAATAATTAAAAGCACAAATTAAAATATCTTTACTCATCTTGATGAAAATATTTACCAAAAATATTGTACGTGCACACTACGTGCAAAAATAAATAATTTTTCATAAATTGAAAAATCAGGGCATTACACATAATCATTCAACAACTATTTGATGGGTTAGAAAAAAACCATCCAGTGGTTGTTGAATGAATGACTTTTCAGTAATAAAACAAATTGCACTACTTAGTACTTGGGAAAAGGGTCTTTTACACCACTTGTATTTTCTTTGCACTAGAATGATATGGCAACATGATCTTAATTCTTAAGGAACAATGTTGCTCGTAAGTTATTTAGTCACGTTATTTAATCACTCTGTATGATGTAATTTCCTCTTACAGATAGATACAAGGCTTTCTTTTTCGTCAAATGAGTAAATTTTGTTCTGATTCTGGAAATGCAACTTGCAGGAAGTGACTCTAGATGAATGTACAATATTTGCTGCAGCTACTGCAGGCCCAAGGTTTAGTATCTATATGCATTAGTTTTTATGAATGACTACTACATTTGTTATATATATTAGTAAGAGAGAACAGAGAGCTTGAGAATGTAAACTACTTTATCGAAGGTTTTGGGTGGGTCTCACATGGTGGTGGGAGCTCACGGGATATAACAGTAGACGTCTGAAACTCACATTGAGAATTCAACATTAAACGTTACCAAACAATTCTAAGTGGTATTAATAATCCTTCTTCGTCCATGACAAACAAATCTGAAGTGGTGTATATTAACTCTCTATTCAAAGGACAAAACTGTCAAAATAAACTTTAATGCAAATCACTGAAGTATCTGATGCTGTTAATAGAAAAAAATGAAAGAAGAAAAAAGGAATAAAGAAATGGAAGAATAGATAAAAATGAAAGAAGAAAAAGAATGAAGAAAAAGGAAAAAGGAGAAGAGATTTGATTATGAAAGGATAAGGGTAAAAAAGTAATTTAATAATTATAACTTAACGGATGAGGTTAAGTTAACGGAGAAATAGATTTAGTGTACTTTTTCAAACGTTATATGGGCATATTGTACTTAGGCCAAATGTTAAGGGGGTACTTTGGTTTTTGCCCATTATTTATTTATCACCTTCCTTCTCATCTCACCAATTTTTATACATCCGCCACTCTGGCCACTCCCATACCTCACCCATGTGATGAATATGATTTACCTTTTTGTTTTCCCTTGCTTGAATTAAACTGGAAACTTTTTTGAGTTAGAAAAACTAAAAGCAAAATTAAAAATAAATAAATCATTCTACTTGGATCTCATTTTGAATGCTGAGTTGGAGGGGGGGGACTCTTTGGAGTTGGAACAACCAAAAAGCAAAATTAAAAATAAATAAATAAATAAATAATTCTACTTGGATCTCATTTTGAATGCTGAGTTTGGGTGTGGGGGTTTGTGTGTGTGTGTGTGTGTGTGAATTAGAAGACAGTGATTCGAGATTTAATAGTAGGGGTGTGTGTGTGTGTGTGTGTGTGTGTCTGTGTGTCTGTGTGTGTGAATTAGAAGACAGTGATTCAAGATTTAATAGTAGTCGTCGATTGAAGTTCACAATCAATTTTATGATGGGAGGTTGAAACTAGCTCAGAATCCACAATTTGAAGTATGTTTTTGTGATTACTTTCAGAGGAGGGTGATATCTTTAATTATTTTTTTATATAAACAAACATTATTTAGATAAATTGCCCTTAAATTGATTAAATTTTTTATATTTAAATAAAAATCCCAAAATAAGCTCAACTCAAAGAAGAGATTTAAGATGGGTTCATGTTATAGCGTTGTAACCCCTATTTTTCCTATTTTGGATTTTTATTGTATTTTTTATTTTTCTTTCTTGATTATTGTATCTGGATTCTCTATATTATATAATTTTGCTTTTCTTGGGTCCATTTATTTTCTTTTGATCATTCCATTCTCTTTTCTCCTATTTTTGGCTCATTGAAAATTTTGCTCTTCGTGATTTGAGTTTGAGTTGTTCTGCTATATGTTCATCCCATTGTTTTATGCTTTTTCATCTCTTTTTAGAGTCTAAACCTGTACCCTAAATCCACAAACCTGCAACCCAAAACTCCAATTTCTTAATCCTCTATAAATACCCATTATTAAATCCCCCCATCTCTCTCCGCCGTTTTCTCTCTCCCCTACCCCCGACTCTCTATCCCCTTCTCTGTTTTTCCACCGAACCCACTGCCAACCTAGCCACCGACCCCTTAGCCGTTGCCCCTCGACTGTCCCGATCACCCTCTCCCGTCATGGCCCTTGTCCTCCGCTCTCGCCCCCATCCCATCGTCGTCTTCATCCCATCTCATCCATCGCTGTCGTAATATCCCGGACGGATATTATATTGTATAAATTATTTTTTTTAAATTAAAATATTTTAATTGGGAATTTCTTGTTTTACTCATAAAAAGTTACCTGGACCTATATACTGGTAAGTATATACAAGTATTGTATCAGTTTTGTGCACTTGTACAAAGTCCTGAAAAATGCATTTTTGAGAAAAATGTCTGGAAAATCCCGGGCAGACACTGAAAATTATTATTTTATTATTATTTTATTTTTATTTCCCGAAATGAAATATTTTTGGTGGATATCACCCGGTTTTGTTAATAAGCATTATCTGTGTACCAGTCTGTATACATCTGTATTGTATCAAATTGGTACTGGAATCTTCCGAGATGATAATAATATTTATTTTATTCTTATTTTTGTAATTAAATTATTTTTGTATAGATTGTGCGGTTTTACAAACGGAAATTATCAGTATATAGATATATACATACGTAAGCGTATTGTGCCGATTTCATACGTTTGTACAAATCATGTAGTATGTGTTTTGGACAAAAATATCTTATTTTCTTCATGATTAATCAAATTTGGAGGGCTAGGATTTGTTTGGAGGCTTAAACCTAGGGTTAAGATTAATTAGGGTTACATAAGAGTTAATAGGTGTATTTTCTACTAGAACCCTCTTCTCCACCTCATCCCTCCATCTCACCCCCTCCACCTCACCCTATTTGGCCGGCCCAAATGATCCCCAAGGGGTTTTGTGCATTTTTGTTAGGGTATTTTGCACTTTCCACCCTCATTTTGACCTATAAATACCCCTCCCTTTCACCTTTTCCTCATTTTACAAGAAAAAAAAAGAGAGAGAAGAAAAGAAAGAGAAGGAAAACCCTAAGTGTTCTTCATTTGGGGGTTTTCCATAGGAATGTTCTTCAAGTTGTAGTAGAAAGCTAAGGAGGAAGGAGAAGGTTGCTAGCTAATCCTTCCTACATAGATTCAAAGGTGGGGATTCTTTACTTCTAAATTTTTAGGTTGTATGTTCTTATTTATTTTGTTTATATAGAAAAGAACCCATCTTTTAGGGTTAATAATGGTTGTATGTGAGAAAGAACCCATCTTTGATGGTTGGTTGTTGTAGGATAAAAAGAACACATCTTTTTTATGGTGGATGTTGTAGGTGTATGTTCTAAATAACTTGGACTATTTTTCTAAGCATATAAGTGGTTGTAGATTAAAAAGAACCCATCTTTATGATGTGTTGTTGTGTATTTATATTCCTAAATAACTTGGACTATTTTCTAAGCATAAATATGTTTGTAGGGATCAAAATGATCCCATGAAAAAGATGGATTGAAAGGACTCAACAAAATCACATAAAGGTTGATTTTTGAGACCTTGTATGGTTAGTATTGCTGTGATGATTACTTTGGACTAATTGGACTAAGATTTGTGCATAAGAACGGTAGAAAATCAAGATGAAGTTATCTCTTTTTATTTGTGTGGATTCTTGTCCACTTTTGTTGTATGTGTGTTCTAAAAATGACTTAGACTAAGTATTAAGCATAAGGTGGTTGTAGGCATCAAAAGGATCCAATGAGATAGATAAGTGGTGGAACTTAAATAAAACACATAAAGGTTGTTTCTTTAACCATGTATGTTTCTTGTTGTTATTATGGTTATTTTGTTAGCACAAATGACCACTTGGACTATAGCTATGTGCATATAAAGATTAGTATAGTAAGAATATTTACTACCCATTCTTAGGGTTGTAGGACTCATCTAGCTATTTTAAAGATAAGTTTTGTTGTATGTTGTAATGCCCATGCCGAGTTCTAAACGCAGTTTTGTGCACATCTTCAGCTTTCACTCGCACTTGGTGATATCCTGATCGAAGATCTATTTTGGAGAATACAGCTGCTCCTTGTAGACGATCGAACAAGTCATCAATTCGAGGAATCGGATACTTATTCTGAACAGTGACCTTATTCAGCTCCCGGTAATCGATACACATCCTTATCGATCCATCCTTCTTCTTTACCAAAAGCACTGGTGCTCCCCAAGGTGACGCACTAGGTTGAATAAAGCCTTTTCCCAACAGTTCCTCAATCTGTCGTTTCACTTCATCCTGTTCCACTGGAGCCATCCTATACGGTGCCTTAGAAATGGGTGCACTTCCCGGTTGAACAGTGATGCTGAACTCTACATCACGATGCGGAGGTAACCCAGGAAAATCTTCCAAGAACACTGTCGGATAGTCCCGAACCACAGGAATCCCTTGCAATTCCACAGGAGTCTCTTCCTTGCGGATAGTTGCCACCAACTTAGAACACTTCAACTTCCCTTGAAAAGTGACTTCAGGTCCACCTGGAGCCTTCACTGTTACGGTCTTGGTCTTACACTCGATGCTTGCACTGTACACCGACATCCAATCAATGCCAATGATAACATCGACTCCCAAGATAGTCAGCTCAATCAGATCAATGCCAAAGATTCGATCCCCAATCACTATCTCGCAATCAGCATAATACCGATCAGTGGTCAAGGTTTCCCCTGATGGAGTAGCTACTGCTAAGATCTTGCCTGGAAAAATCTTCGGTTCAGCTCCCAACACTTTAGCAAATCTAGGAGACACAAAAGTATGAGAGGATCCAGTATCGAACAATACAACAGCTTTCTTTCCATTAAGATAGAGTTCTCCTGTTACATAATACACATCATTACATAACAGTTTCACAATATGAACGGGAAGGAGAAATGACAAAACCACACTAAATATCAGCCCTCGTACCAGAGATGACCTGATCCGCTTCCTCAGCATCAGCTTCCGTCAAAGCAAATACTCGCCCTGACTGGTACGGCATCTTCCCAGTCTGCTGTATTGGCACATTGTGATTGCCAGCCCGCGGTTTGAGACATCGAGATTGGTAATGTCCCACTTCACCACAGTTAAAGCAAGTGACTGCAGAAGGTCTCCCTACATCGTTTCCAGGTCTTCCAGCTACACTAACAGCGTTCGCCCCTGTCGGTTTGAACCTCTGTGCAGATGGTTGCCCCTTGAAACTCCCCGATTGTGCAGGCCTCTTCCCGGACTGCCAGTTGTTCCTCTGGTGCTGAGCAACATGGAACTGCTCCATATCCGCCTCTGTCGCTGCCGCCCTCTTGACCAGCTTATCGAATCGCCTGATACCAAGAGGTATCATACGGGACCTCAAGCTTGGCCTCAGACCATGCTCGAACTTGCGAGCCTTCTTCGCCTCATCCATCACCAGTTCTGGAGCATACCTGGAGAGCTGAGTAAACTTAGTCTCATACTCCCTTACTGACATGCTGCCTTGCTGGAGTGACAGAAACTCCATGGCCTTCTTCTCCTGGATGTCGGAGGGGAAATAATGACTGCGGAATTCTTCCAGAAATTCCTCCCAGCCAAGCAACAAGCCACCCATGGTCCTCTTCATGGATTGCCACCAAACAGCCGCATCCTTCTCCAACTGCAAAGTCGCCAACTTGACCTTGCTGCCCTCCGGTGTTTCCAACACCTCAAAGATCGTCTCCACTTGACGGATCTAGTTGTCAGCCGCATCTGGGTCTGACTTTCCCTCGAACACTGGTGGTTTCATTCTCTTGAACGATTCCACTAGCTTAATTGCCTCGGGTACTGGATTCATCGGTCCCCTTCCTTGGTTTGCAGCCACTGCATTCAGCGTCTGGTAAACCCTTGCAAGTTCAGTCTCCAGGTCCAAACCTTCACCATTCCTTGTTCCCCTTCTCGACATATTCTGATGCAAAAGATCCATTAAATTCGAAGTATAAGACAAGAAATTAAACCAACTTTCATTTCATTGAATTCCAAAGTTTATACATTCGAATTAAAAACATTTTGACATCAGAATAGAAGAAAACAGAAACTAGGACAATCTAATCTTTACGGGTCCTCTTCGCTGCTCGAAGTTCATCCCGCAGTTCATCCACTTGGTCCTTCAACACATCCGTCAGGTTCTTTCTCTTCTCAAGTTCTCATACTCGGTGACTGAGAACAGAGAAATCGGCCTTCCGCTGTGCCAGCTGAGCCTCCAAAACTCCAACTCTATACTTCAGGGTATCCACTTGCCTCTGAAGAGAAGCCACAGTGCCACTCAGAGCTGGTCCCTCTTCTTCATCGGAAGAAGAATCGTCAGATGAATCCGGCGGTGGGGTGATCTCTCGAGATTCAGGGTACTCCTCATCATCAGAATCTGCTTGCCCAGGATGATACTCGTCCTCAGAATCAGCCTGTCCAGGATGGTACTCTTCCTCAATAATATGCCAGTCGTCGCCTCCAGCAGGGTCGAAGTGATCAGCCATCTTAGAAATAGAGAGGAAGAAGCATAAATCATAGAGCAACACAAATGTAAGTCACTTACATTTACATCTCTAAACTCAAACACACACTCTAATGTCCACATCTAGGGTGTCGTTCCTTATAAACTTGTACAAGTGTGAAAGTGTAGAAAGCGTGGCTCTGATACCACTCTGTAACGCCCCGAATCCCAAATCATTGAATTCGAGATGTTCTTCAGGATCTTTTCACTTTCTTTGAGTACAATTTTACAAGGAAATTCAAACTTTTCTTTTTTACATCAGAGTTACAACATCTTATATTTAAATTTACACAGCGAAAGCAAAATGTACAACATTTACATAAATGAATAACAACATAATGAGATCTTTATGCATCCATTCCTCTTTATATGTAATTTATCCTGCATACAAAACTGTGGGTACGTCAGTTTATTCAACCAACGATAATTATACATGGCCATCCTCTCTATGCCAGAAACAGTATAATGAATCTCATTTCTTAACAAAATCACAACTTGTTCATAATAAGCATGTAAATCAAAGGGAACTTTTAAAGATGTCGTGTCGTGATTGTGCACTTAATCCTTAATGCAATTTATTTAATTAACATGACACTAATGCGCACTTGTTCGAATTCTATGCATCCCATACTACATAGGTTCGAGGGCAAGCCTCTTAATCGTTCTTCATTTTTGTAGGGTTCAATCCCCCGCCATGACTTACTCTACTTCTGTAATTTCAGTGAGTATCCTAGATGATTCTATGAGTACAAGCATGTATCCTGGCCCCTGGAGTAGAATTTCGCGCCATGTCTTGACTCGTCAAGCATGCATTCTGCGACAATTCAGCCTCCTCCCTGAACACAATCCTCTTGCAGTCACCAAAATATCCCATAAGCGTGACTAAAGTCCGATCATTACTGAGTTGTGCCCGCGCCATGTCTTGACTCATCAAGCATGCATTCTGCGGCTCACACACCCGCACCGTACCCTAGCTCTCATACTCATGTTTTTCTCTCACCTTCATCACCTCCACACTATGTATTAAATTGATTAGAATCATGAATGAAAATCAAGCTCTAGAGTTAGCCTCTCCATCAAACCGGACTTATCATTTCATTTCACATGACCAACCTTGGTCTATTTCTCAATTTCATTTCATTTCACTGCCGGGGAGACTTAGCTACTCTTTCGTTCAATTTCAAATTCACAATATCCAATTGAGCATCATCAGCTCATCATTCATTTTAAAGTCTCGCAGACTTTCTTATCATGATTTCACATTTCATATTTTCAATTAATTCTCAATTCTCATCTACGATTCATTTCACATAATTCATACAGCCATAAACAGAGTCCATCGACTTAAATCATAAAGTTCACCATTACCAACAGTAAATAACATGAATTCAAATATATCAAAGTCCACTCTGTACAGTCGACTTGGAAGAACACCAGTCGACTCATACAGTCACATACAGGATCATCATAATGCTCGGGATAGTCGACTGTTGCACACAACCAGTCGCCTGTCCCGCAATTTTTCAGGTTCACAATATTGTCCTCATGACAGTCGACTGTTCATCCATCAGTCGTCTGTCCTGGAGATTTCAACAGCACAATTCTATGTCCAGATCAGTCGACTTGCTACACGCATTCGGTCGACTGGACAGATCCATTTTAATTTAAAAATTATTTACAGTTCTTACGTGCACTTGCATCATGATGTCAATTAACAGTATACATAAATTCATGTTTCATAGACAGAGTCTCTTATCGTTCAGTAACATTACAACATGAATTTTCAAGTTACGAATATGCTCTTTTCTTTAGAGAAAATACTTTAAACATGCGTTCGCATTGCTCATACTTTCTTACGACAATGAAGATATGAATCTCAAGTCATTAAACTGGGTCTACATAATGGAATATCTTAATTTATGGAACTTCCAAACAGTCACAGTCAGATTGAAGTACCAGTCGACTTAACACAACATCAGTCGACTGCTCCGACAATTCTAAGTTATTAATCACCATTAGTTCTTTTCATTCATTTACCTTCCCTCCATCATATGTGTCATAGGGAGAAATATACATATAATAATCACACCATCATGTCTAATTGCACACATGTTTATCAGCACATTATGAAAAATAGTGTCTCGTACCAGTCGGCTGGCTCACATGGCAGTCGACTGTACCGACAGTCTCGTTCTCATTATTAATAGCATGTTCAAGCAATTTCTACTGCATTCAATTCACTTTTTGTAACATGGTATCAATCATAACAATTATAGTATCATTCCTACATTAGAAGTCCTGAGAAACACCCACCTTATATGAAGAAACAATCGAAATCCCGCAAAACTCTTCAATACGGTACTGCACTCCTTACTCCTTTGTTCCACACCGAGCTCCTCAGAAGTGCTGCTCGTCTCCACAGAAAAGCTCCCACACACACAAACTCACAAATAACTCTCTTAAAATAATCTTAGAAAATCTTAGTGTAAAAGAGATAGGGAAATAGGAGGGGTATTTATACTAGGAAATAGATAGAATAGATGGCTAAGATTAATAGGGGAGTTGCAGATCAAGGGATAGGATGCAATCGGGAGTTTGAGAAACTACCCACACTCACACACAACCGCCCATGATGGATGCCACTACTCTACCCACAATCCGGCCAAAAGAAAAGGTGCTCAATGCACGTGTATGCGAAATGCACGTGCATGCACACCCACACTAATAAAATTGTACAAAAATATAATGTATAAAAAGTGTTACACAAAATGGGCTTAAATTCATTTGGGCCAAAAATAAATATTTTAAAAAGAGAAAATGAACAAATCAACATTGGGCTTCAAGAAGAATGCTCTATAGAAAATAATACACTTTATTCATCATGTAGAGAAAATAATAGACAACAAGCTACACAAGCACACCATATGAAAATAAATAAATAATCTTTAAGTATTAAGAAAAATCGAGGTATTACAAGTAGAGGTCTGAATCTGATTTTGCCTGAACATGTAACACCCTGGTCCGAAACAACAATTTTTCTAAACAATGGCTCACCACAGGCTTGCCTCATAAAAGGTGCTATAGCTGATTGGTGACCTCTAATCCTAGGCAATTATATATATAGTTAATTAATCTTTGCATGTCTTTGATGAGGGAAAATTCTCATCAAATCCCGAGACATCTCTCTCACGATAGCATATACCTGCTTCATCTCCCCAAACCGGTGGGCCCCATCTCCACGTGGCGTCAGCCACGTGCCTCACTTTTTCTTTCAAACCCGGTCCCACCAACCACAACAAATCCTATAGGTAACCCCCATGGGAATTTCTATAGGCCACCACCAATTAATTAATTATATATATATATATATATATATATATATATATATATATATATATATATATATAGAGAGAGAGAGAGAGAGAGAGAGAGAGAGAGAGAGAGAGAGAGAGACACGCCCCCTAAGAATTCAGCGTCCTCGCTAAAGCCGGGACTTGCAAAACAGCGAATGATCCTTTTTTCTAGCCAATGTGGAATGGCGTACCCTGATTCTGTGTGTTGTCCAGTCCCTTAACTCACCTCAGTGGATTTACCGGGCAACCTAACCCAACCCCGCTCCCTCTCAGGCATACCGTACCATTCTGTACCCACACCCAGTGTCGAAAGTTGGCTCTGATACCATTTGTAACACCCCGGCCCGAAACAGCGATTTTTCTAAGAACGGCCTACCACAGGCTTGCCTCATAAAAGGTGCTATAGCTGATTGGTGACCTCTAATCCCTAGCAATTATATATATAGTTAATTAATCTTTGAAAATCTCCGATATGGGATAATTCTCATCAAATCGTGAGACATCTCTATCATGACAGCATATACCTGCAGCATCTCCCCAAATTGGTGGGCCCCATCTCCACGTGGCGTCAGCCACGTGCCTCAGCAGGCAAGCAGTGCTGCTGCTGCCTCTTTTTCTTTCAAATCGGGTCCCACCAACCACAACAAATCCTATAGGTAACCCCCATGGGAATTTCTATAAGCCACCACCAATTAATTTAATATATATATATATATATATATATATATATATATATATATATATATATATATATATATATATATATATATATATATATATATATATATATATATAACACGAGATGTTACAGAACCAAAGGTGAGTCCATGACGAAGTCCCTCATCCAGAATAGCAGGGAAGCAAGAGGAGCCTCTCTCCTCGAAGACAGAGGTCCAAAAGATCTCCTCCATGTCGGGAGTGAAGAAGCCAAACCGCAGCAAGTCGACCAGTTCGCAGGACCAACAAAGAAAAAGAGGCGTCCGTCACCAAGGCAAAATTCCAAAATTTCAAAGATGAGATCCTCCAATCCCTTAACGTCGCCGCCTTTGAGAGATGGAGGACTGTCTTAATAGAATCAACCGTAAGGAAGACCGTCAAGCCATAATCTTCTGCCCTAGTAAACCTCCCTTCTCCAAGTCAATCATAAAGGCCCACGTCCTTGAGACCTTCAAGCCTCCACACTTTGAGTCCTACACTGGAGAATCTGACCCTATTGGTCATATTGAGAGTTTTATAACCCTCATGATGATCCTTCAGGCCTCAGACGCACTTCTCTGCAAAACCTTCCATGCCACACTGAAGGGGTCAGCAAGGGAGTGGTACTCCCACCTCTTTCTAGGCTCTATTTCTCATTCGACAAGTTTGAAGAGCTTTTCCTCACCCACTTCGTAAGTAGCAACCTAACTGAGAAGATAAGTGCATCTGTACTGAACCTGAATCAAAGGGAAGGAGAACGAATTAGGTACTTTGTCTGGTGCTTCACAGCTGAGTCCCGGTGTATCTCCTCCCTCAACCAAGCAGTAGCAGTCGCCGCATTCAGAAACAATGTCAATAACACCGATCTCAAGGCATCCCTTGCCAAGAAGCCTCCTCAGAACTTCTCGGAACTCCTACGTAAGCGCGAGAAGTATATCCTAGTTGAAGAGGCTCTCAAACCCCCCGGTCGAGAAGAGCCCTCCTCCGAGAACAAATGGAAGAGTGCAAACGAAGAAGGATCACAGAAATTCCAAAAAGATGACAATGGTCAGTGTCGCCCTCCTCCTAATTTGGAGAAGTTCATCTCTCTTAATGCCACCATATCGGAAGTCCTCATGGAGGTGGACAAGGAAGGGCTACTCTGCACTCCCCGTGAATAAACACTCCTGGGAGGAGAATGAACATAGATAAGTGTGCCATTTTCACAGAGATCATGGCTATGATACAGACGATTATCCGACTCTCAAGGAAGAAATCGAAGGGCTTATCCCGCGAGGATGCCTATCCAAGTTCCTTTGAAAGGACAAAGTCGATCCTCTAACACCTCGAGGGGCCAACAACCTAGTAGAGAAGCCCTCCGAATCCCAAGGCTCGGAGCCAGGAGCAGTTCTCCACTCCATCTACGGGGGGCCTATAGGTGGGGAATCAAACTCCTCCCGAAAGGCCTTCATTCAAGAGGTGAATTCAATGCATAACTCCCCCCATCCAAGAGTACAGGTTTTCGAGTGACATTCTCAAATAAAGATTTAGAGGGAATTCGAAAGCCCAAATGCGATGCACTTGTAATCAGTCTCTACATGGCCAACCACAAGATACGTCGAATCCTAGTGGACAACAACAATTCTATCAACATTATCTCTCATGAAGCCTTCGAAGGCATTAAGATTTCTCAAAATCGTCTCAAGCTAGCCGGATACACTCTCCACGGGTTCTCTGGGGTCTCAGTCCAAATCGAATGATTAATCACCCTCGATGTGACTGCAGGAAAGAACCTAACAACCCGAAAAGAGGCATGGACTTTATGATCGTCGATGTAAATGGCGCCTACAACATCATCCTTGGTCGACCCAGCTTAGCAGCACTTCATGTTGTGTCCTCTGCTATCCATAAGAAAATGAAGTTCCCCAAGCCAGCAGGGATATGAGAGGCCAAAGGGAGCCAATATATGGCTCAGAGGTGTTACGCTACTACAATGGGGGACCTGGACCTCTTACTTGAAGCATTAGAGATCCCCCAACTAAACAGTCAAGTCCTTCCGAGCTAGTTGATGAACTCAAGGAGATCCCCCTCTTCTGGGAAGGCAGACTTGAAATACAGATCATCAAATGAAGTACGACGAGGGTGCCTAATACCCTCTCATAGAAGTAGGTTTTCAGTTTTCAATAAGGCCGACAATTAAGATACGGCCAAAGCATGTAATAATGGCTAGCCCCCTTCAAGGCAGTCACTTAGTTTATTTCAATAAAACTTAGTTTTTTTCTTATAAAGATCATTGCACTGGCCTCATATCTATCCTCCTGAGTCACATCATCGACTCGTTAAACAACAAATTTGGAGTCCAGCCTGTCCCCAAGGGCTGCTCCCAAACTTGCTAGGATCAAATAATGAGTTTGAAGTCCGACACTTGGTTCGACGCCTCTTTATTCGCTTGCAAGAGAGCAAGTGCAGAGCATGTTTCACCATTCGGATTGCTCCTACAACTCGTCAACCCCCTCAAACCACAAGTTTGGAGTCTAACACTTGGTTCAGCATCGGTTAGTCATTTGCAAACAAGCAAGTGCGGAGTGGCTCACCATTCAGAATTGTTCCTACAACTCGTCAACCCCCTCAAACAACAAGTTTGGAGTCCAATACTTGGTTCGACGATGCTTTAGTTGCTTGCGAATAAGCAAGTGTGGAGAGGCTTACCCTTCGAAAATGCTTCTACAACTCGTTGAAATTTTCAAACAACATGTTTGGAGTCCATCACATGACTCGACGCTGCTTTAGCTACTTTGCAAGTTAGCATGCAAGCTCGGAGCAGGGCTCGCCATTCGAAATTGCTCCCAAAACTCGTCGATAACTCTCAAATAGTAGGTGCGGAGTCCAAACTCGAGGCTCGAAGCTCCTTCAACAACTCGCTGGCAAGCAAGTTCAAAGCTCGACCCGCTACTCGAACAACTCTTACAACTTGCTGCTGGTGTATGTCCTAGAGGCCAGTTGTGTATTGAAATTACTAGTTTACATTGTATCATGATATTTATTTCATATATGAGGTATTTTATTTATTGTGTTATTTACTGTGATTAAATGAATATAATAAAGTTCTTAGAATAGTAGGTTCAATACCATGGGATATCAAGTGCATGACTTGATTGTTAGATCTATTGGTTGTAATCAGAATACTATTCTTAAATGTCCCTATTCAAGTATTATTTGAATTAGGACAAAAATAATACATAGAGACAAGTATGTGCATAGATTGATGACCATATATCACGGGTCATGGATATCAGATATCAAGTCTTCACTTGGATACATATTAGAGTAATAATGTACTGGGCTGACCCACCATGAGAATGCTGCATGGATCATTACGTGAGTGTCATAAGCGGTTCTCACAGTGATCATGGTGTACGTAGTCCTTTGACTTGAAGTTACTACGGTTCTCTACATGAGAAGTTATATATTTTAATATCGTCAAACGTTGTCTGTAATAAGGTGACCATAAAGTCGACTATTGGATATACTACAAATCATGCGAAGGGATGTGAATTCCTTAGATAAGGATTTGTTCATCGTACATAACAGGAGCAATATCTACGAGCCCCTTGATTGAGTGAGACTGCAAAATGCATGACCGTGCTCAAATGAGTCAATATGAGATATTAAGCTCATTTGTTTTAGTAAGTCTACTCGGACATGAAGAAGCCAAAGATTGAACTATACAAGGGTGACACGCTCTGTGCATTGTGGTCAATTAGATATCTAGACAAAAGGACTGACAACATGGTAACATTGGCCACGGATAGGTTATGTCAAATCACTGACATTCCCATTACTTGAGTAGCTGTGATGTATTGCTAGATACCGCTTACTATTTGTAACACTTTGTTACTTGAGTAGCAGTGATGTATTGCCACATGGTAATGTGTTTGGTTAATGAATTTGATGTGTGTAATTACGAGATATAGAAGGTTTTCTTGCAAAAAGTTTCAATCAACCAATTTAATTTTCTCTCTTTTCCTCTGCTTCCTCCACCATCCTCTTTGCTATCTCCCTCCTTCCTTTTCCCCTTTACATCACAACATCCTTTTTCATCCTTATCACTTCGTCTTTGAATCGAATCTCATGCACTCCACATATCCATCATCATCTGTTAACCTCACCATCTCCCATTTAGTTGGGTTTATGTATTACATACTATGGTTCGATACGAAGAGAAGACGGTGAAGCGAGAAGATGTTTGAAGTGTTGTAGGTAGAAGAAGAAATAGCCGCAACAATAGCAGCAGTAGGAGTACAACATCAAAGGCAGCTAGCAGTCGACTGCAAATATTGCATTCAACTATCTCAGCTCTCTGACTTGCTGTTGTACATTGCATTGACTGCGTTTGGATGTAGTCGACCGACAACGGCTGGAAGTAGTAAATGGGTCAGGTCTAGGTGATCTGTTTTGAGCCCATCTTCCTTTCCATGTTAGATCATACGGTTCTTATCATGTAGCTTTCTCGTTAGGGTGTATCAGACTGCTATTGTATCAAGAGTAAAACCTAGGGTTCCTAGATCTTTATATATGATTGTAACTACCTCCTTTGAAAGGCAAGAGCGTAAATAATTCATTGATAGTTCTCCATTATAAATAACATATTATCTTCCCGTGAGACTTGGAAAATATATAGGTTCTTGGTAAGAGTGTTTGTAACTCTTGTATCTTTTCTATTTGAATAATATCTCTGTTATTTCTCTCCCGAATTAGGGTTTACTCAAAGCATGAAAAAATTGTGTGCTTTGTGTGTTTGGTTTGATCTACTTTTACTTGGTGGTTTGTTCGTGTGATCGGTTGTCGCAAACTCAACAATGAATCTCTAACACATTCCACCTCATTTCCACCTCTGCTCTCGCCCTCATCTTAGCTTCCGCCTCCTCCATCTTCTCTATGATCCCCCACTTTGTTTTACAAAAGAAAAAAAACTGGACTCTAATTTGTATTAAGATTAAGGATATGATAAAGGCTAAAAAAAGATTTTCTTGAGATTCCCAAATTTGGTATTGTAATAACCCACAAAATAATAAATGGCTATTTTGTCTACAAGTTGATATGTGAAATACACTCATGAATGTTGCATATTTGTTGTATTTTCTTATTATAAATTAGTATAAATGAAGTTGTATGTTAAATTAATTTGGTATGAATGCAATGAATATTGTGTATTAAACCTACCGAAAGTTAGATTGGTTTGAACTTAAATTGAGTTGAGCCTGGAAATGGGTCTAGTTTAACCTAAACAACTAGACACTCAATGTATCAATTGAGTACAATAAAATTGTGAAAAATGGTACAAGTACCCTAAGGGTATGGCCAGCTAATATAGGTAGTGAGTGAAGAGTTTAAGTAGTCCAAGAGCCCCCAAATTATGTGGTGTAAGTTGGTTAATTAATTGTTTGATCATGGGTAGAAATGAATGTAGTTATGTAACTCCCAAAACCCCCGACCCTTGGAGTGCTAGGCAGCTAATATAGGAAGGGTGAAGCCATATTTTTAATTTCATTTTTGTGTGTGTGAACAGACTATTCTATTATAGTGAGAGAGTTGAGTTGGAGGAAGGACCGTTGGAAGATTGAAGACAAGGAATTCGACTTATTAGGTGGGTGCTCTCTGTCTCCTCTATATTTATATGATATGATATTTTTTAGTAACATGCTAGGACTTTAGTGTTGAATGATAAATTATTATCTATCCTTGATTTATGTGGAAATTGTAGAAAGCAAGCTAGGTGGATGTTCATTTTTCTTACTATGAATTAGTGTTGATATAAAATTTAGTAGCATGCTAGATTTTGGTTGAAGAAATGATGTTTAATCTAGTAGCATGCTAGGGTTGTTATTGGAATGATGCTTACTATCCATTCATGACTATAGATAACATGTTCAATAAACAAATAACCGTGCAGAGTTGAAAATGTTAGTTTTGCTAATTGTTGAAGGTTTAGTTGTTCATTATGTTGTTCATACAAGAAAAACTTGATGTTGAATCATCTTTCATGATCTATTAGAACCATGTTAGGTTTTGGTATCATACATTGCTAATTGACAAGAAATTGGGTTGTAGACAAACAAGAAATACATAGAAAACACGTCATATGCTCACTATTTTTTAGGTACTTTTCCCTAGCTGTACATGGCTATCTATTTCACCTTTGTAGGGGTTGTAAGTGCACTAAATTGAACCCCAAATCATTGTAAACATGTTAGTTTGGACCTAGGAGTGTTAGGGTTCGAGTAGACTTCTTTTCGGGTGCGAGAAGAGCCCCGAACGACTGTTTTGGGCTGTCATTGTTTGCTGAAATTTTCATGTTTGTTGACTATGTTTTGTTGGCTGTTTACACAATATTTAGAGACCATGTTCTTGCGATCCAAAGGTGTTAGAAGTGATTTTAAACCAAGTAGAGAGTGTATCCGATATTGGGACTCAAATGGACTCAAATTTAGTCCAAAATGAGATCGTTTGATTACTGTTTTGGTAACCAGGCTTGGGATGAGTATGGGTTGGATGTGAGGTCTGGTTGGGTCAAATTTGGATTCTAGTCAAGTCGATTAAACTCATGTGATGTTTAGGTTTGTGGCCAACCTAAAGAATGTGTTAGTGGTATAAATCGCTTACTTTAACTAGTCAACTCATTAAGGAAGAGTTGAGTTGGTAATGATAGAAGTGTAATAGAGATGCAAGTGGACTATTAGAAGCCAAATCGAAAGTAGAGTGACCTTAGTAGGGTGCGAGATTAGTAATATGCGAGACTTCATACAGAAGTAGATAGTTTGGTCACATTGAGTTTAAGTGTAGCATAGCGGTTACCTTGAACTAGAAATTATTGAGAAAATAGTATCCTTAACTTCGTTTTACCTAATAGTAAATGATTAGGGAAGTGTTGGGAGACTTAGTTCACGATTCGTAAATTTGAAGCTTGAGTTCTAGAGGTTAAATAAGGTTTGGTTATTGGTAGTAGTTTTAGTGTTGTTGGTATAAGTGTGGTAGAGAGACATCAGCTTTAGGCCGTTATTGATGAATTGTAAGGACAAAAACTAGAAATGAGACGTGCTGAAACAAGAACGAAGGTGAAAGCTCAAAAATTATCTGCGAAATGAGAATAATCTCCAGTAATCCAGGATGGAAGCTGAAATAGGCTTTGGAATTATTTGCGAAGTGAGACAGATCTCCGATATTTCAGGATGGGAGCGAAATATTCATGGGATGTTTGTGATCGAGGATGTACCCCGGAATAAACAGTGGACGCGGGTTATTCCCCAGATTTTTCAGGGAGATGAGTGATACTCACAACGCCTGGAGGGGAAAAATACTCACAGAATGTCGCCTGGTGGGCGGTACCCTCAGAAGGATCGATGTAGTGGGTGACCACGGATGTCTATGTCTAGTGAGAGATTAAACCCTATAATGAGGAGAAACGTTAGTGGCTTGCATTCGGAAACTATGTTTTATAGGCCCTGATCTGAAACGGATGCCAAAAGCATGTCAACGAATTCCAAACAAGTATGCATTAGAAAAGAGCACTGTGTGCATTAATTTTCTCAGATCATGGCATAAATTGACATACATAAAATATTTACTTTAGATTTTCACATTGTTTCATTAAATATTCGAGTTGGTGAGAAAGTTAGAGATCACTGTTATCATCAGCTTTACGTCAATTGCAGCAACTGACGTGCCCACAATTGGAAGTTTTGCAGGATCTTCTATTCGATGGATGGCATGGACTCGATTTTTGCCATGTATTCTAGTAGAAGTTTGAAGTTTAAATGTTGTGAACAAGTTATAATTTCATGCGAAGGCATAATTGGTTATTGTACAAGTTTATTTTCCCTATGTATCGTACTATGTTTGGATGAGTCACGGATTTCTAGTGCACGGAATTCAGGGCATTACAGGTGCACTTTACTGTATAGTTTGCAATCGATTGAAAGAAAAAAAATATATGCATTGAATTAAAATGATTTGAAAGAATTTCAGGTTTGTGTTTTAATTTCTAATTAGATAGGTTTTATATCATCCAGGTTTATTAGTTGTCATTGTTAACGCATGGTGAGATTCATTTGGATTTTGAGAAGGAGACAACGGATAGAGGGCAACGAAGAAACCAGACGTAGAGTGAAGCATGAGATGATTGAAATGGTGAAGGACGATAGCAAAGATGAAGATGATTAGGAAGGATGAAAGGATGGGCGAGAATGAAGAAGAAGATGATAGAATCTAGAAGTTGAAGTGAAAGAATAAGGTAGGGGGAGCTTTTTCAAAAAGAACCTTGAAAACCCAATTTTTTA
This sequence comes from Hemerocallis citrina, assembly GCA_017893485.1. Taxonomy (NCBI): domain Eukaryota; kingdom Viridiplantae; phylum Streptophyta; class Magnoliopsida; order Asparagales; family Asphodelaceae; genus Hemerocallis; species Hemerocallis citrina. The sequence continues at coordinate 202,526,381 of CM030362.1, forward strand.
CGTACATGTTCGACCGGTTTATCCATCTCCCAACCGTGCGTTAAATTTATGATACGTGGTTTTTGACTTCGATCAAGGATCACTAGAGCAAGAAAAAAAACTTTTTTAGGATGAGGCAAATTTGTATTTGTGTGCAGTGCATGTGCCTATATTCTATTAAATTCTTGGGTAAAATGCGAAATCCCCCCCCCCCCTCCATTTAGGGGTCAAAGCATAAAATCCTGTTAAGTTTTCAGTCAATGTAGATAACCCCCCTGGGTTTACAAATCAACGCAGAAAACCCCCCTGGTTTCTTGTCAACGCAAAAAAACCTTCATGGTTTTGTTGGATTTGCTTTCCCATTTTGTTCAATCCCGTTACATGCTTTACATGTGCTCTATTTGGAAAATTTTATCCCTCCCACCCAGTTGGTCAGTATAGTTCATCCAAACTGTTCATCAGATCATTCAACGGCTCTTTTATCCCTCCTACCCAGTTGGTCAGTACAGTTCATCCAAATTGTTCATCAGATCATTCAACTGCTTTGTGATTTTGATCCCCTTCACTCCCCTTCATTTTCCCCCAATACTCCAACTCCTCTTCTTTCAGTTTAGAAGATCCCAGACCTTAAAAAAGATAAAAACCGAAATTATATCCTTACAATCATTGACAATGAAGAAAGGATCCCTCTTGCATTGAATTTTGCACTTGAAAAGTCCAAAAAATGGAGGTAAGCGTTCTTACTTTTTTGTTCCAATTATGTATGTTTAGGCAGTTTATGTGTTAGGAGGATTGGTAGGAGATGATTAGTTGTTGAAAAATGTTACTCGTTGTTTGGGAAATTTATGAACTGAGCACAATGATGTCATATTTATTCGGTGATTATTTGGTGATGAAATATTCGCTGCATGTTACTATTTGGTAATGAGAGCAACTCCATAGTTGGTTGAGTGTATTGAATAGAGTATTCAGTCTCCATTTTATAGTGAAGCATTGGGTGTATTGAATAGAGTATTCAGTCTTCCTTTTATAAGGAAGCATAGATTTTGTGGTCCCAACTGTAGGTAATCAAAGGACTAGGTTAATTAATTTGATTTTCATTGTTTTTGTTTAATATTAGGATTCGGTTTTCATTTTAGAGTTTCATCATGGTGGTGTCTTCTATACAAAACTATCTATCAAGTATAGAAGGGGTGGAGTGGCAGTTGTTAAGAGTGTGTTCGGAGTTCACAAATTAGATGAATATACTAGAGTATCTAGAAGAACTTAATTGTGGTGATGAGTATAGAGTGTATTACAAAGAACGCATGAGAGACCTTTATTGCTTGAGGATCGCATATGATGATGCATCACTTGCACACATGTTTAGGGTCTTGAGAGGCAAAAAAACCATACCTTTATATATTGAACGTAGTGGGCTTCGAATGCAACCCAAGAAAAAACTTCATGTACTGTTGCATTGGGAATGCAAATGAATATGATGAGGAAGTGACTATGGAGGAAGACCACTTGGTAGACAAATCTAATGATATACAAGAATTTATCCCTGAGAATGTTGTAGATGGTGGACAGGGGATGAACAACTTGGTAGAGGAATCCATTGATAAGCAGTAATTGGTCCCTATGAATATTGTAGATGCTGGAGAGGTGGTCAATTTAGCCAGGATGGTAGACTCGGATGTTATGGTTGAGGAAGACTTTGATGATCAGGTTGTGGCAAACTCAGATGTTATGGTTGAGGAAGACATAGATGATCAGGTTGTGGAAGACTCATATAATGGGGTGGTTGGCTTCTCCCCTACAAGTGAAGGGAAATTGGCCAGAATAAAGTACGATTTGAGGTTCACTAGAAGTGACAAGCTCTACTCCAAGGGTAGGATTGAGAATATTCTTAGTACAAAGCAGCAGTTTATTAAGTCCTCTACACCTAACAAGAAGTTTGATAAGTTGCATCCAAGAAGAGCTTCAACCAAAGCCACAAAAATTGGAGGTGCTCTAATATAGGCTCCAGTAGAGAAGAAAATGCAAGGGTGTAGTACAGTAGATGAGGGTGGTACTGAAGGTAAATTATGAACTTCATCACTACTGTTATTGTATTTTCATTCTTGTTCATAAATTGTTGATATATTGAAAATGCATTGTAGGTTTGCGTGGGAAATCTAAAAAGAGTGGCAAGAATAAGAAGGCAATGTGTGCAAGTTAGCCTATAGACAAGAGCAAGTCCCCAAGAGAGGACAATGATTCAAATGATGGGAGCTTCACAGAATTTGAGGATATTGATGAGGACTACCTATTTGGTGGTGATGAGCATATTGTGATAAGAACACAAGCTTCTGCAACTCAAGTAGGTAATGTGAGGAAAAGAGTATCAAACTCAGGAATTTTGGTACAACATAAAGCGAGGCAGGAGTGTCCATCACAGAGGTATCATACATGAACCAAATGTTCAATCAGGAGGGGTTAAAAATGTTGAAGGAATCATTTCTACAGGATCAAAAGCCCAAATTATCTGAGTATGAGAAGAGTGATGAGTTGGTCAGCTTGGATGGATCATCTAGTGAGGAAGGGGGTGTATGGGATGTGTACCCTCGATGTGATGATAAGGCATATATTAAGGTTAGTAAGTTGGAATTGGAAATGGAATTTGCAAATTCACCATAATTCAGGGAGGCCCTACATAGGTAGGGATCAATGTGTCACCAAAGGTTATAAATTGGAAATTTATGCACATTGAGATAGGGACTACACAATGTTTTAGGCTTCAACATTCAATCCAGAGCATAATTGCATAAAGACTTACGTCAAAAGGAACTGCAATTCCACTTGGATCGGGTATAAATATGTTGATATATTCAGAGTTGATCCTAGAATGAAAGTAGATGCCTTCATTGAGTTGGTTAAGAAAGAATTTGATCTGGATGTATCTAGGGATCAAGCTAGGAGGGCAAGGTCTGGGAATCATTGAGGACAAAAATAGTGAACAATATGCTTGTTTGGGCGATTATGCAAAAATGATTCCCCTTACTAGTCCAGGAAGCATAGCATTTCTGATAACAAAGTCATAAGGGGAGCTTGGGCTTGATGATTATGTTGTTGGTAGAGTTTTTGATAAAATGTTTATAACATACCATGCTATGGTACAAGGTTTCAAAGTTGGGTGTAGACACCTAATTGGACTTGATGGTTGCCATTTCAAGTCTTGGGCAGGTGGAGTAATGAGGTGGAGTAATGATAACTGCTGTAGCAAGAGATGGAAACAGTCAAATTTTTCCACTATCAGTTTCAATTGTGAACGTAGAATGCAAGGAAACCTAGAGCTGGTTTATGGATCAGCTATTTGAAGCATTGAAAATGGATCCTACTGATGTTGCATTCATTTCTGATCAGCAAAATGTCCTTACTTCTAGGGGCGAAGCCAGAACAATTTTGCCATGGGGCCAAGAAAAAAACCAATGATTGTGTATAAATGTATATACATTTTCCATAATTTTTAGGGGGGCAAAGCATTAAACTTATTAGATTTAAGTGGATTTTCTCAAAAACTTCATAAACTTTACGGGGATTTTCGTTTTTTTTTTTGGGGGGGGGGGGGGGGGCTCCCCGACCCACACATAGCTCTGCCCATGCTTACTTCACTCTATGTGTTATTGCACACTCCTTCAACCATCTATCTGCAATATTTTGCCTCTTAACATATGTTCATACTGCACTCTCAATCATGCTCACTCCAACTGGTTGTCTTTGTTGCAAGGTCTTATTGAGGTGTTTAACCATGGATGTAGCATTATATTTCATAGGTATTGTGTAAGACACCTATGAGATAATTTCAATAAGAAGCACCCTAGGATGAAGGCAACATTATGGAATACAACATGTTGCTATGATGAGGAGGAATTTGAAAATCAATTATAGCTGTTGCGAACAATAAACTAAGGAGCACATGATTAGATACTTAACAAAGATCCTGGACTATTTTGCATAGCTTATTTTATACCTTACCAAGTGATCTACTTTGCAACAATCCTTCTGAGTCATTCAACAACCAGAAATTTGAGGCAAAGAGAAAGCCAATATTTCATAACATCGAGAGTATGAGAAGATAGATAATGAAGAGATTTGAACACAAGAGAGAGGCAATGAGAAAGTGGGGTGGTGAAATTAATCCAAGAATCAAGGAGAGAAACTAGACAACTTAGGTGATAAGGCTACATGCATGACAGTAATCAGATATGGTCACCAAAATTTTGAAGTTTTGGGAAGTGGCAGGGGCACTCAGTGGATCTGGTTCAGAGAATCTGCACTTGTAGGCAATATGACATATTAGGTATACCCTGTGTACATGCAATTGTGTGCATTAGATACCATGGAGCTGAGGTAGAGAGTTATGTGCACAAATACTATCATGTCAGTACATATGTAGCAAAGAACAAATCATGCCAATTCCATATGAAAGTAGTTGGCCTAACTTTGATGCAAATATTAAGCCATTGCCACATCCTTACAAGGAGTAGGACAAAGGAGTACAAGCAGAAGGAAGCCAAAAGATGATGGTGGGTATGGGACTAGGATCACAAGGTAGTATAAAGAGAAGAGGTGTAACAAATGTCAAAAGCTGGGTCATAACATGAATGGGTGTACGTATTGAGCTATTGTACCAACTCCAAGAGGGATGGGGGGCAAAGGTGGGAGGCCTAGAACAAGGGTTGGGGTGAGGAGAGGAGCTTATTAACAGGTTGGGCGGAGGGAGGCAAATCTACATTCTTGAAGGTGAGACCATGCTTAATAAAGACAGAGAGAGAAGCATCACCTAATAAGAGGCCATGTGCATGGCATGATATGTCTCATACCACTGATTTAGGAGTTGATTCTGTAACACCCCGCAAAATTTAATTGACAATTTTGCCCTCAGGTGTTACGCACGTGCATTTTGTACTATTACTGATCATATCCATAACGCATTTTGATATGTATTTTGAATTCCTATTATTTATACAATCTTGTATTCTTAAAAATCACATTTGAGGCAACTCAAATACAAAATTTCAATCTTTGAGTTTTTACGTGCTTTTTACGTATTATCGATGCACGTGTCGATTTTGGGTATTCCACTGTTACGTACAAAGTTTTCAATGAATTTCAATAATTTATTTTTATAAACATGTTTTAATTTATTTTGTAAACGAAAATTCAATTTTTGACTATCTTTAGTTAAAATAAATTTCTACGTGCAATACACGTGTTTTCTGTACGTTTGAGTATATTATCAAATATGTATATTAAATATACTTTCTATTGAATTCTGAGTGATTATAAATATTTTTCGGTTCATAAAGTCAATTTTTGTATTTTTGAGATTTTACGGGCGACGCACGTGTTTTGGTGCACGTGTTTAAGCGCGTTCTTACTTCAAAGTAAATTTTCATGAAATGTTTCTTTCCATTTTATTGTGCATGAAAAGTATAATTTTAAAGTTAATTTTACATATTTATTACAAATTTAAATAAGTTGTTTTAAAGGGATTAAATAAATAAATTGTTTTGTACACAAAGCACGTGCACGTGCACACGTGCGATGTGCACACTTTTGGGGCCGGGCTGTTTAGAGAGGAGGGAAATTCTGGAGTTTTGATTTTGAAAATAAGAGGGAAAACAAGTTACAATTTTTATAATGGGGTGAGTGGAGTTCATGTGGGAGGTGGTTGCTATAACTACCTACTACTTCCTTATAAAAGTACACCCTTGGCCTCTCTTTCTCTCATCTCTTTTTCTCTCTTCTCTACTGCCCATGCCGAGAAGAAAACCAACCCAAAACAGCAAAGACTTTGCCCATTTCTCCACCTAATCACCATTCCACTTGCCTGTATACATATACTAATGTATATATATGTACATACATAGTATGTGTATATGAAAGAAGGTGGGAGTTTGTCCTTGATGTTGCCGAATTGGAGTGGGAATGGAGATGCTCTCCATGATGGATGCTTGCCAAAATGTGGAGCTTGGAGGCTAGCTTTGGTGTGCGGATTTCGAGGAGTTTGCAAATTGGGGCTTTCTTTAGGAGCTTCTAAATTCTAGGAGTTCACTTGGGTAACAAATCTTCATTTTAGGTGGGTGTTTCTTAAATGCTTTCTAATTTAGGAGTAGAAATGCATGATAGATGGTATATAATTTATTTGGTTGAAATTGAATTGATTGCATGCAAATTAAATGAATCGTTAAATCTTGATTGATTATGGTAAATGCAAATTGCCATGCTTGTTATGATGGCTAGTTGAGATAATAGAATTGAAGTGATTGTATGAATTGATGCATGTTGAGAATGTGGTAAAGAAGTGTGATTATAACCTCAAAATGTTAATTATACGAGGATAGAGATTTTGTAAAGTAAATTTTGATAAAAGAAAGTAGTTTATTTGGAAAACATGTTTTTGATACGATTGAAAGGACTTCATTGAAAAATGAGAAACTTGGGAATTGATAGTATATATGATAATGTTTTAAAAGGAATATATTCTGGAAATGATTTATATTTAGTATATGGAAGTACCAATTGATTAAAAGGTCGAAAAGTGTAGGCAAAGATGCAAATTGTGGATTTAACAGTCGACTGATTACTTCCATAGTCGACTGGTAAGTGTTAAAAGTTGGTTTTCATCAGCGGGACAGTCGACTGAATACAGTTACAGTCGACTGCTGCTTTGATGTTGAGTTTTCAAAATATTTGCGGGACAGTCGACTGATACTGCCACCAGTCGACTGAACCGAACTGTTATGATTCTTGAGTTTGAAATTGATTTTGACAAATGAAAGTTAAATAAGTTTTGAATACAAGATTTTATGATTATTAAGATTTGATTGAGTTTTATTGTGAAATGTACACAAGGCTATGAAAGATGAAATTGACAAAGAAATTAATTTGGAACACTGCGGAACAGCCGACTGCCGTGTGCAGCAGTCGACTCTCCCGAGTGGTTATGAAGAATGTGATTTGACTGAACAAGTCGACTGGAAGAGTTCCCAGTCGACTGTCCAGAGTGTTTTTTGATATATCTGAAATCTTGTGAATTGTTGTGGTAAAGATTGTGAATATGGATATTGGTAAACTCTATTTGTTGCTGCATAAATTTATATGAAATGAATCATAGTTGAAGTGAGAATTTACATGAGATGAATCATAGATTTGAATTGAGAATTAAATGAATATGAGAGGCTAAGATCATGATGAGAAAGTCTGTGAGACTCTAAATTGAATTATGAGCTGAAAGTGCTCAATTGGAAATTGTGAATTTGAAATTGAAATGAAAGAGTAGCTAAGTCTCCCCCGGCAGTGAAATGAAATGATATTGAAAAGAAGACCAAGGTTGGTCATGTGTAAATGAAATGATAAAGTCTGGTTTGGTGGAGAGGCTAACTCTAGAGCTTTGATTTTTATTCATGATTCTAATAATTACTACATTGTAAGGCTGCGATGGAAGTAAGAGAAAAACATAAGTATGGGAGCCTCGAGTCTACGATGCGGATGTGATCCACAGAATGCATGCTTGATGAGTCAAGACATGGCGTGGATAATATATTCCAGAATGATCGGGATCTTGGCGACGCTTGTGGGATGTTTGGTGACGGCAAGAGGATCGTGTTCAGGGAGGAGGCTGAACTATCGCAGAATGCATGCTTGATGAGTCAAGACATGGCGCGAGGTTCCCCTCCAGGGTCTTGGACACGTGCTTGTAATCATGGAACGTCTATGACACTTGCTGAAATTACAGGTAGATACATAGTGGTGATGTGATGAAAGTGAGAGAAAAACATGAGTATGAGAACTAGAGTTTACGGTGCGGGTGTGTGAGCCGCAGAATGCATGCTTGATGAGTCAAGACATGGCGCGGGCGCAACTCAGTAATGATCGAACTTTAGTCACGCTTGTGGGATGTTTTGGTGACTGTAAGAGGATCGTGTTCAGGGAGGAGGCTGAATTACCGCAGAATGCATACTTGATGAGTCAAGACATGGCGCGGAATTCCCCTCCAGGGTCCAGGACACGTGCTTGTACTCATAGACCATCTAGGATACTCACCGTAGTTACAGGAGTAGATTAAGTCATGGCGAGGGATTGAACCCTACAAAAATGAAGAACGATTAAGAGGCTTGCCCTCGAACCTATGTAGTATGGGATGCATAGAATCCGAACAAGTGTGCATTAGTGTCATATAATATAATAACTGCATTAAGGACTAAGTGCACCGCACAACACGACATCAATAGGATAGTCCCTTTGTAACTTTGTTTGTGATCAAGTTTGTGTTTGCTAAAGTATTTAAGAATCGTTATACTGTTTCCGGCATAGAGAGGATGGCCGTGTATAATATTTCGTCAGTTGTAAGCAACTGACGCGCCCACAGTTTTATATGCAGGAAATGGAGTTACATGAAGATATAAAGAGAATTGATGCTGTTGATTATTTAAATGTTAAAGTTGTAACAATTGTACATTCATTATTGTTGTATTTTATTAATTCCGCTGCTTATTAATGTAAAAGACTCTGATGTAATTATTGTTGAAATAAAAGTTTTAAATTCTTTGTAAAATTGTACGAAAGAAGTGAAAAGATCCTGTAGAACTCTCGAATTCAGTTGTATTTGGAATTCGGGGCGTTACAGATTCAACTCAGGATGTGCATTTCAGGTACATAAATCACTTCAAAAAATACATTTGATCATCTACAAATATTTTACTGATACCTTTCATATTTTACAGATACAATTCAAATTTAGCATATCAATCACTTCAAAAAGTATATTTAATCATTTACATTTTATAAATACACTTCAAAATGAGAAAAATAAGACATGACATGGAGGGGTGCATGCCAAGAAGTTGAAAAGTATGGTGTGATACCCACCACTCTCCCTATATCTCTCATCTTGCACACGGGTGGGCAGCAGTAGTGGTGGTGTCAACGTATTTTGGAGATTGTAGGGGGGGACAGCTAGAGCTATAACCAAGAACATCCAAGAATTACACTCTTCCTACCCCTCTACTTACATCCAAGCGTGTACATGTCTATCATCCTGTACGCATACAGAGATAGTTGGGAGATAGGAGAATATCTCCTACATCACACATCTATATCCCTCCTTAAACACACTCTCCCTCATCAAACACACATTTTCAATACCTCCCATTCCAAAACTTATAACTAATAAAACATAGTAAACTTTTCTTTCTGGTCTTCTTTGGACCATAACCATAGTAAATATGAACACTCTTTCTTTTTCTTCTTCCTCATATTGAACTACTATACATTTCTATCGAGAGGGGGGTGTGAGTATATATAGCCAAATATATGGTGGTTGGGTGTTGGAAGGGCAGTCGATTGATGTATTAATGGATAATGGCAGCTAACTGATGTATCAATGGTCTGCAGTGGCAATTGAAGTATCAATGGACTAGTCAAGCTCGATTCAATTCTCAAATCAGGTCAGTCAACAAATGCAGAATGTTTGTCTTCTTATTCACTACTTCACAGGTTTATGTTGTAAGTTTTTGTGTCTCAGTGTTATAGGCTCTTAATAAATATACCCTAGTAGTTATGGTTGTGAGACTCACACTAATCCCATGATTAACCTAATTAGTATTGTAGAATTAATGGATTAGTCTCTTAAACAGTTGAATTTAAAAAAATATTCTCAAAGCAATTGGCTCAATCTAGTTGATTTTGTTTACAGGAAGTGGCATGCCAAGATCAAGGCTTGGGGTAGGGAGAAGAGCTTATCAGCAAGCTAGGGGAGCTACACACAATGTAGCAGATATGACCCACAACTCTGGCTTGGGACCGGATCCAACCTAAGATAGGCATTCATTTGCTAATCCACCTCCATTATCAGGCATTCTGGAGAATGGCTGAGGATTGATTGTTCATTGTTTTTTATGTAGAATTATTCAAACATGTGTCATTATAGAAATAAGAGCATGCATCATGTATGTTGCTATTTGAATTTGATTCTACAACATGCACAATCACATGAACATGCTTGGAGGAGGGAGGCAAATTCTACACTTCCTGAAGGCGAGACCATGCTTAATAGACATAGACAGAGAAGCATCACCTAATGAGAGGCCATGTGCATGGCATGAAGACTTCTATATAGCATATATGTCTCACACCACTGATTGAGGAGTTGATTAACTCAGGATGTGCATTTCAGGTATATAAATCACTTCAAAAAATACATTTGACCATCTACAAACATTTTACTGATACACTTCATATTTTACAAATACAATTCAAATTTAGCATATCAATCACCTCAAAAAAGTGTATTTAATCATTTACAATTTACAAATACACTTCAAAGTGAGAAAATAAGACATGACTTGGAGGGGTGCATGCCAAGAAGTTGAAAAATATGGTGTGATACCCACCACTCCCACCACACCACATCTCTCATCTTGCACAAGGTGGGCAGCAATAGTGGTGGTGTCAACCTATTTTGGAGATTGCAGGGGGGAACTGCTAGAGCTATAACCAAGAACATTCCAGAATTACACTCTTCCTACCCCTCTACTTACATCCAAGCGTGTACATGTCTATCATCATGTACGCACACAAAGGTAGTTGGGAGATAGGAGAATATCTCCTACATCACACATCTATATCCCTCCTTATACATACTCTCCCTCATGAAACACACATTTTCAATACCTCCATTCCATAGCTTGGCTTATAAGTAACAAAACATAGTAAACTTTTCTTCCTGGTCTTCTTTGGACCATAACCATAGTAAATATGAACACTCTTTATTTTCCTTCTTCCTCATATTGAACTACTATACATTTCTATCGAGGGGGGGGGGGGTATATATAGCCAAATATATGGTGGTTGGGTGCTGGAAGGGCATTTGCTTGATGTATTAATGGATAATGGCAACCAACTGATGTATCAATGGAATGCAGTGGCAATTGAAGTATCAATGGATTAGTCAAGCTCGATTCAGTTCTCAAATCAGGTCAATCAACAAATGCAGCATGTTTGTCTTCTTATTCACTACTTCATATGTTTATGTTGTAAGGTTTTGTGTCTCAGTGCAATAGGCTCTTAATAAATACATCCTGGTAGCTATGGTGTTGAGATTCATAATAATCCAAGGATTAACCTGATTAGTATTTGTAGAATTAATGGATTAGTCTCGTAGTCTGTTAAAAAATTGAATTAAAATTTTTTATTCTCAAAGCAGCTGGCTCAATCCAGTTGATTTTTTTTGCAGCGGAAGTGGAAGGCCAAGATCAAGGCTTGGGATGGGCAGAACTTATCAGCAAGCTTGGGGAGCAACACATAATGTAGCAAATATGACCCACAACTTCGGCTTGGGACCTTATTCAACATAAGATAGGCATTCGTTTGCTGATCCACCTCCATTATCAGGCACTCTGGAGACTGGGTGAGGATTGATTTTTTATTGTTTTTTATGTTGAATTATTCAAACATGTGTCATTATAGAAATAAGAGCATGCATCATGTATGTTGCTATTTGAATTTGATTCTAAAACATGCACAATCACATGAACATGCACCATCATAATTTTTTTCTCTTTGTCCCGATACTCTCACATACAAAACATTCAGCTAATTGATACATGCACAGTTATGTGGACATGCACATGGAAATGAAAAATATGTGAGATTAAACATCAAGAATATTTTTGAACAAGATGAAACATTAAGAATCTTCATTCACAGTACAATCACGTTTTACAAGTAATAACATGACTTGGAGGTCTACATTCTAAGAAGTTGAAAATAACCTAAGTTAAATTAGACACACAACACTGCTCCATAGCTCCATGACTTGGAGGGCTACCTACAGTTGGTTGGGTAGCAGTGGTGGTAATGTCAAGTTGTTTAAGAGATGCTCTCAGGAGTACAGAGTGGTTTTCTACTACCATCATTTACTCAGGACCTTGAATTGGGAGATAAGAGATTCATGAAACACATATTCAATACCTCCCATTTGATATACAAACATTTCCAATATCTCCCATTCCATATACTAGATAATCAACACCTAAAAATAGTATAATTCTTCTTCATCTTCTTTTGCACCATCTACACTGTTAGGATGTGAAGTATCTTTCATTTATTTCTTTATCATTTAGAAGTACTTGCAACAACTCTAAACACCTGGTAGGATTGTAATTGTGGTACTGGCTGCTTGTATAGCATATGGGGTATATATAGCCAAAGTTAGGGTGGTTGGAGTTGGAATTTAAGTATCATACAAGCTCTTGGGGGAGTGCAAAAAGTTAAGGAGATGTAGAAAAGTCAAGGCATGGATACAATTTTAGGAAGGGTGGAAGATGAAAAAAAAATGCAGCATGTTTGTCTTCTTGTTCACTATGTAACAAGTCTATGTTGTGGGGTTTGTGTGACAGTTAAAAATACAAGCTAGGAGTGGTGGTGTGAGACACAATGCTAAACATGTTAGGACAATGTAATAGGTTAGGAGTGGGTTATTTTGTGACTCAATGCACCAACCTCAATCCAGTGTCACTTTTTTTGAATGTTGTACATGGTCTACACACGCTTGTTGTATTTATGTTCTTCTCTATAGTTTGCTTTCCTGGAACTTATGTCTTTCGGTATTAAATTTATATATGAATCAATGCATGGGCACAAGTTGAATGTAGCTCAATTAGATGCTGGAGTCCAATGCAGAGAGAGGAAGAAGCCGAAGATTCTAAGTAGGAGTGCAAGAAGCACAAGACCCAAAAAATGGCCAGTAGGTTATTGAAATTTACTAGCAAGTATGTTCAGTAGAAAAAAGAACAATCCATTTTCTCATCTTTCATCTATAGATGCATTGAAATGCTTATCTTGTATGTTAACTGCCAATAAATGCAAATTACTATATAGATGAAGGAGGAAAGTAATAGACCACCATGGATTCCATCTAGAACTAGAAGGAGTGGAAGTCTGCAGACACTCAGAGGGAGAGCCAGAGGAGCATACCGGATTAGAGGAACGGTTATGCCTGTATTTATAGGGAGGGGAAGTGACTTCTTTGTGACTCAGGTAACTAACTAAATCCCAAGTAAATTAAACATCATGTTCATACACAACTCAGCCTTAGGCAGTTGCTGATATTTCATTGTCCTGCAGAGTTCATTAGTAGTTGCTGCTCAAAGGAACAAAGCCATTCATAAAGATTCTCCCGCAAGAACTCAATCTACTGATCAATGCACAAGAAAGGGATAAGTAGATGCATGAAGACTTGGAGTAATTTTGTAAAGATACTTACTATAATTTTGTGAAAAAGCTAAACACAAATTTTGTCGAGAAATGTAATTTTGTGTATAAACTTACAGTTTACTCTGTAGTTTTTTGGTGGCAGACTCAACATGACAAGTCTACATAGATGACTCAAAATGTAATTTTTTATGATAGTGGAAATATGAACATAAAATCCAGTATGATACATTACAAGTTATACATCTTATAAATGAAAATTTGTTGGGCCAAAGTCAGTTTATTTCTCTTATCTTGAATGCATATGTTGTAACACCCTATAAAATAGTATATAGCTATTTTGCATTGTAATCCGTGCACAGTTGAGAATTGCACACGATTATATATTTCTAATAATTATTGGTTTTAATTGAGAAGTTCAGATATATTAGTTATTCTGAACTTGATAAACTAGATTCGGGATATCTTCTCAATTAAATTGTGGATTTGCCCCAATTGTTTTAACAAGACAATCTTCGGAAAAATTATAATTTTGATAAACATATATTTTTATAAAATCAAATTATCTTATATGTAAGTATATAGATAGAATCTCTATATATATTTGATTGGATCGTATTGGATTGTATATGATATACGATATCGTATATGATATACAATCTATAATTGTTTTGAATGTGAGTACGTCCGTATATAGTCTATGATTTAAATATTTAAATATATTTTGCTATGGGTATACACATGAATTTGAATTATAAATAATCATACATTGTTTTTTTTCCCATTAGGGTTAAGGTTGCTTAACCTAAGGTTAGGGTTCCTTGACCTAGCCTAGGGTTAACCCTAGCCATCATGATGATCATAGGTTGAGATTGATGAGATCCAATGGTGAGTAATATGCCATGTTTGATTTTCAAGTAGGAACAAGAAACAACATGAAGCTTCTACATTGTTTTTGTGTTGACTTCCGTCCCACCCTCCATCTACCCACCTCACCCACACCCACTCATCTTCACTCTCCATTCCCTAGACCAATTTACGGAAATAGTCCCCCCCCCCCCCCCCCCCCCCCCCCGCCGCTCCATCTCTCCTCATTCCATTTTTTCCTTCAAACGTCATCTTCTTCTTCATCTTTACTTCACTTCTTCTTGGTTCAAAAAAATAATAAGTAAGAAGAAAAGAATGAGAGTTAGAGTGTGAGAAGAGAGAAAGAGATTTAATTGCTCTGTAGGTTTTCATGAAGCTCTTGGAGGTGAGGAAGAAGGAATTGTACAAGGAGGAGTAGTAGCATTCAAGCCATAGATTTTTTCAATCAAATTAGGTGGGTGTTCTCTCAACTCTAAAATTAGATATTTTTGTGTGTGATATGGTTTATAGGAGCAGATATAAGAGGTTTAAAAATCATGCTTGAGTATTGATAAGTGGTGAAACTTGAGCTTGTATGTTAACACAATTTTTATGCCATGGTTCATGGAAGAACACATATATTGTATGGTAGACTTAGAAATTTCTAATTTGCAAATGGATCAGAATCTAGGCATAAAATTTTTACGGCATGTTCTACAATGTGTTTAGAGCATTCTCAAATTTTTTCATATTTTTCTGGGTCCATTTAATAGCTCAACAAAGTTATTCTTTTCGGAACAGAGAGCGGCAGAAAAACTGCTGTGTATATTACAAATTTTGTGTTTTTCCAAAAATCATAACTTGGAATTGCAAAGTATCTTTATCTAAATTTTTTACTGGAGGTACTTGGATATGTTAAAAAAAATCGTTTCAAATTTCAGATTTTTCTGAATTTATTTGCTATATTTAAAAATTATGTTTTGTCAACTGGTCCGGAGCCAAGAAATGGCTCTGTTCTGTTTCAAAGATGAATTTTAATAAATCATAACTAATTTATGGTATATAATATTACAGTAAAATTTTTATTGTAGCATCTAATATGTATCTAGATCATATACATAAAATTTTAGATAATTTGGACAACATTTGATGGGGTTTCAAAATTAGTTTGTAACCAGAGGTTTTACGCACTGCTGAGAACAGAAGAAATTTTTCTACTATATTCAAAAGGCTTTAACTCTCTGTATATTTTGAATCTTGATACAATTTTTGTATATGTTAGACATATATATATATGTAGTTACTGAATCCCAAATTGTATATGTATTGGACTAATGGTTGAATTGATATTGATTTTTGAATAGACTATGTTCAGATTCAGTTCAGATTTAGTAGGTCTGTAAATATGAGCTTGTCTGGAGTTGTGGGTTTAGAATATGAAGAACGGACCAACTAGAGACTTGTAGTAGAGAGTCTTAGTAGCTTTCCAGAACATGTTGAATCATGCAATTTGAGTTTGTGGTTTGAAAGATATGATTTTCCTAAGTTCTAGATAGAACCATTCCTAGTAGAAGATCTTGTTTTGTTAAGTGAGTTAATTTTCTTGTGTGTACACTGATAAAAATAGGATTTTTTGAGTGCTTTAATGGATGAATTTGATGATGTGATCGACTAGAAAGTTATAGTAGACACACATAGCTTTCCATACAACTCAAGAATATGAGATTCTGATAAGTGAGCAAGTTGTTATGACATTGACAAGAGGCAACAACTGTGAGTTTAGGATGTTTTATATGAGGAACGGTGTTTTTGTAGCCTGTGTGGTTAGAATCTGAGGAACTGGATAACTAAGGAATTGCAGTAGACCCTCTTAGCTTTCCAAAGAGTGTTCATTCATGGAATTCCAGTGAGTGGATTAGAAGTTATGGATGTTTCAATAACTGGGTAGATTCATGTTAGTAGTAGTTGTGTTTTTGCTCTACACCTAAGTCATGGACTTGTGTGTTAGTAGCATTTATATGTTGAAATACTTGTTTCTATCAGGGTTTGAGTTTGCCTCATTATGTAGTATGGTTTGCTTGATTTGAGTTGTCTGGGGGATCGTCTAGGGTAAGGTATTACCCTACGACTAATAACCCTTATAGCTAAATTTGAATTCTTTCGCCTCGAGAACTAGATAGTCATCCCTCATGAACCAATGAATTCTTACCCAATGGGTAATTGATCGCGGGTCGGGATACTGGATGCAATCCGAGTCTGAGGTGGTGACAAACGATGGGAGATCGGTTTGCCGGCATTTAGGATTAGTAGGCTGGGTTTTATATGACTGGATGTTTGGCCTACTTGTAGCCAGTGAATGATCTGATCTATTATTTACCTCGTCTAGAATGAGTTGATACCCTAGGTTTGTCAATAACTGGATATTAATAAATTGTGTGTGTTTCACCTCATTTGTCAGGTATGAGATACCCCTTTTGGCGCCGTGTACTACTCGCTGAGAGTTAAAAGCCAAGGACATTAGTCAAGGATCTACAGAAGTGTTGGCAATCGATGAATGTCGATTCACCGTGACTAGTTACTATTTTGATAGACCAGTCAGGCTCAATCATTGTTTTAAAATATTGTGCATATTTTGAATATACGACATTTTTTGGTAACACTAATAATTAGGTATTTTTTTCCTTTCTGCTTGAGGATCGAGTTGGTGTTAGGGGTGATACTCTATAATCTGATTTGTTCTAAGGGCCAGCATTAGGCGGTAATAACCAGGGTTATCTCTTCCTGTCATAGGGATACATGATGAGTTTGCATACCTCGCTTTATTAATTCCCAAGATACCAGTGGTAAGAATGAGATGTTTCATGTTCTATGTTGGTGACGGACGGACCATGGGTAAGGTCCCCCAAGAGTCTCGGTGCCAACTTGGTACGTGTTGTACCTTGTAGTTCGTCACAGCTTTTGGTGAGATGATCACTACTACTTATTCGCAGTAACGGGACTGGACCCAAACTGTATGCCTCACTAGCCACGTTATGATGGAAACAAAAGTGTACAATAGTAGAATGCAATGCATGACGAGGGTTCGAAACCCTGAAACTGGAGAAGACGACTTGATTTGGAGTGTATGTAGTATGGAATGCATGCGTATCCAAAGTCTTGCTGACATTAGACTAAATGCATCTGTTTTCTGTGCATTATGTACTGTGCATTAGGCTTTAGGTCATGACATACACTGACACTAGGAAATTAGGATGCACGTTTCCATTTTCATCAAAGGCTGGTTGTGATTACTAGTTGGAGATCGTTGTTTTCTTATTAGCATTGCGTCAGTATATGTACTGATATGCCCACTCAATTAGGTGCTGGGAGCCGGATCGTGAATGCAGGAAGGCTCAGGATCAGCGGAGCATCCAAGAGGACTACCAAGAGTACCCCCACCTGTAGAGCAGGTGCAGGGATATCAGAGTAGCGCAGCAGAAGATTCTGGATAGAGGGCGCATCTCAGGAAAGCAGATTGACCACTCAGTGGAGTTCCAGTGGAAGATCGGTTGACTATGTTTTGAAGGGCAAGCGATAATGGTCACGTAAGAGGATTTGTAATACTTTAATGTAATTTGTATTCCTTGCTCAAGAACAAGATAATGATTGTAATTAACGATGTAATGATTTTATTTGGGAATAAAAAGTTTTTAAATTTCTGTGTTATTACTGGGTTAGATGCATTTGAGGGAAAAGATTCTGGTTTGTGTCACGGATTTCCAGTAGTGGGATCTGGTGCGCTACATATGTTGAATTCGTTGGTCACATAGCCAAATGCAAATCTTCATTATCACAATTTGATTATATGTGTATATGCAATTTTTTGCCAACTGCACTGTTTATCTTTCTCTTATTTTTTGGCCAATTGCAGTGTAGTTTCTCCAAACAGATTTGTCATGCCCCGTTTTCCATTATACGGGAACACAGATGCATAACTGAGGCCCAAAGAATGATATAAGTATGCAAACTCATATCATCCATAAGCTGTACAATGCCAGTAAACTCAACAAAACAATAATAATCACATGAACAAGAATATAATACAATAACCAATATCTGGGATACAAGAACTTACCAAATAGGTAGAGAATATGCAATACAATAACAACCTGCTAAAATTCTTCAGCATCTCATCGTTGTACCTGTATAACATAACTCAAAAGAAAGATGAAGAGTACCCATTAGAGCAAACTACGGGCCGCAAGTAGTAACAAGCAAGTAGGAGCTAGAAGCAAGGCATAACAGGAAAAGCAATAAGAACTGGGAATTCAAATACGGAACAAACATGATAACAAGAAAACAATATATATAACAAGAAAACAACAATGACTGAACGAGAAAGGAAACAAGAACTGGCGATGCAATTGTAATATAACATGATCAAGTGTAATGCAAGTGATAAATGGAACAAGTCTCAAAATATAACTAATCGGGAACGAGGAATCATGTAACAGGAAATGTGTTGTGTAAATAGGGATCTTGTAACTTATAAACATGAAATCATGAAATTGGTAAACTGAGCATGCAACATGTAAACAGGAATCTAGTAATCTTATAAACGGGAATCATGTAAACTTGTAACAAGAATCATGTAAACTTGTAACAAGAATCATGTAAACTTGTAACAGGAATCATGCACGTGTTCAGTGTTAATCTCCAGTCTAGCAATCTTTTATAAATCCTAACTAATGCACGCAATCCTGCATCCCATACCACAGGTTCGGGTGCATACAATCAAGTTAACATTTAGACTCTAGTGGTGAATTCTATAGGGTCATGTACTCAAGTCTTCTAGTGACACTAAACGGAATCATATCATGTCATGTAATCATATTATGTAACCAGGAATCATATCATATCATTTAACCATGTCATATCATATCATGTAAACATATACGACATCACTATTACGGGAAACACGGGCCCCATTCCGAGTACACTTTCCTATATTGTCCATTACTAGATTCTTTCCCTTATTACCCCAGCTTGTTATTTTTTTACAATAATTATTCATGAACATGCACAATGGTACGGGTGTCAGAACAGGAACAAGGAGGTATCAAGGGGTATGCAATGCATGGTATGTAAGTTTTATTAATTAAATGCAAGAAATAAATATATTTACAATCAAGGACATGAAGTTACAATTCTGGACAGCAATACGTTGCTATACAAAAATCCACTTTCCTTTTGCTAGAAGAAAGTGAATCAGGTACCATCAGAGGTTCCAGAAAGTAGACTCCACACCGGTTCCAAAGAATATTCACACGACATATTATAATAATAGAAATTAGGTCAACCGGTTCTTTACTGAACTACTGTTCAGGCATCAGCTCAAGGTCAACTTCTGATGTGCATAAAGTGACTGTACAATTATTTGAAAATTTCATAATAATATAAAATAAATTCTTAACCATGTTTAGTAACATACTGGTAAATTTCATGTCTTAATTATACTATTATCATGGTATTTAAATTAGTTATTCGAGAAAATACGTTTCAAAATAGTAATCTGGAATTAAAAACATCACATCACTAAAAATAGTATATCATGCAAACTACACCTCAGATTTCAGATCCATCAGAAGTTCTGGAAACTAGACTCACGGGGCTAAAACTCTTGTTTATAAAGTTCTAACTTATTAGAACAATAGCTAGGTCAAAATCTAGCTACAAGTCAGAACAAACAGCAGGGCAAAAACATACAAATCAATATTTATAATCTTATGATGGACAACGAATCACAAAGGCAAAATAGATTGATTCGATTCAATATATAACGACTGATTTAACCATGAAAAGATTGTAAATCATGATAATACGATGGTTTAATCAATTGAAACTTATAAAGGACATTTTTCATGAACATGGACGGTAACGAGGTTCAATTACAATAATCAAATATAACTACTAATTGCGGGAGGTCAAATAAATTGCTTGTACGGAACAATAAAGTGTACAAGGTACTTGCCTGAGAGATGATGACGATTTCGACAATAATAAGAGAATAACGAGACGAGCATCCCGACGGCAACACATGCAACCTACGTACACAGCAACCATGTGCTAAATACGTAACAACAACACGTGCAAGAGACACAGCAACAACAACACGTGCACACAATGAGGAGCAACCACAGTCAGCAGCACACATGAGACAGCGACAACAGCAAGATCGACAAATAGTGACGACAAGAACAACCAGACAGCAAACGGAGATGACAAGAAAAACCAGAACGACAAACATCAACAATAGCCAGAATAGCAAACAACAACAATAGCAAGAATAGCAAACAACAACAATAGCCTGAACAACAAACAACAGCCCTCAACGGTAAGAGCGACAGCAAGAGGGGTGCTTGGCTGCGGTGGACTTTGGCGGTCGACGGCTAGCGTCGGGGGTTCGAGTGCTCGGAGTGCTGGTCGGTGATGAAGAGGTGGATGGGTTTGCAGAAGGGTCGACGAGGAGGAGCTCGGGGTGGTGCTCTGGAGCAGCGACGAGACTCAGGGAGGTTGTTGGCAGGGTTGCTTCGAGCGAGGGGGGGTGTTTGGCTGTGGGTTGCAGCGGCAGGAGGGCGGTGCTCAGGTGGTATGGAGGTGGTGGCTGAGCGACGGCAGACTGTGGAGGCAGGGGCTGGCGATGGATGTGGAGATGCGGTGGTGGTTGGGTTCGATGGCGGCATGGAGGCGAGGAGGCAGTTGCAGAGGGAGAGCGGCGGCAATGGCGAGGGGCTCGGGGTGCTTCGGTGATGGTGAGCAGTGGTCGA
Organism: Hemerocallis citrina; assembly: GCA_017893485.1. Lineage (NCBI taxonomy): Eukaryota > Viridiplantae > Streptophyta > Magnoliopsida > Asparagales > Asphodelaceae > Hemerocallis > Hemerocallis citrina. The sequence goes on from CM030362.1 coordinate 202,547,254, forward strand.
GCGGCGATGGCAGGGCGGAATGAGGAGTAGAGGAAGGCGGAGGGTCGCGAGGCTCGACTGTGGTGGTCGAGCGGAGGAAGGCAGTAAGGACGAGGTGCAGGCGGCAATGGCAGGGACGAGGGTGACGGTGGTAGTGCCGAGCAGGGGGTGCTCGGTGCTCGAGCGGTGGATTGCGAGGCACGGGTGGGAGGCAACGATTGACGGGGTGGTCGTCGCGAGCGACAGGGTAGTTGAGGTTGTAGGCAACAGGTTGGAATTGATGAGGACAGAGGCAGAGAGCGGAGGAGAGCTCGACGGGGGTGATGGATGTTGCTATGTTGGGTTGTTTTTGGGAAAACAGAGGATAGAGAGAGATCAGGGAGAGAGAGTGGGATGGGGGGGGGGTTATTAAAATAATAATATAATAATATTGTATTGGGTATTGATTTGGGGGTTTAGTTGAGATATTGGGGGTGTGGGGTTACGGGATTAAATCATGGGAGAAATAATAAGGTAGTGGGGACTAGCTATATAATATGAAGAGTTGGGGGGGGGGGGGGTGATTTGGATGTTATGTTTTTATTTGGGTTTTGGTAGACAGTAGGACATGGGCTTGAGTTGTGGGCTCACAATAAACTAAGGAATTAATTTGTAGAGTGGGCTAGGAGATTGAGCTCAATTAAAAAAAAAAAAAATATAAAGGTGATTTAGAATAGGACTTGGTTTGGGGGAAAAGCTGGGCCTAACTCATGATTTAAAATATCAACAATAATAATACAAAAGTATGGGCTTGGTTTCTTTTACAAAAATAAAAAAAATGATAAGCTTTGGGTTGAGATTTTAATATTTGGGCTTCATATAGTAAATAATAATAATAATAATAATAATAATAATAATAATAATAATAATAATAATAATAATAATAATATTATTATTATTATTATTATTATTATTATATAACAAAGTAGGATTCGGGTTTAACACATTTATTAAAATAATCTAATAATAATAATAATAATAATAATAATAATAATAATAATAATAATAATAATAATAATAATAATAATAATAATAATATAAATTTAAATTCCTGGTTATAAAAATATAATTGAATATTTAAAAGAAATCGGATTCAAAAGAATAGCAGGATTCATTTGGGAAATTGGAATTCAGAAATACGAAGAAAAGAAAAACAAATACAATCTGTATAAACGGGGACGAGGGTTACAAGATTATTCAATATTTCAAATTGTTATGGAGTTATGAACTTGTGGTTGTCTTTTTATATTCCAGATTTGTAAATCTTCTGCTGCTATGTCATAAAGGATAAGAGCTATTGAGTGCCTCTTTATATGCTTATTACACTTTGTGTACAATCATTTAGATACAAATCTGATATATTCTAAATTCATCAATGGTATATGCATTTCAAAACTCCTCAACAACGACTCATTCTAAACTAGATATACAAGCCAACCCCCCTCACGAAAGTGGAAACATCAAACCATTCACTTCTAACAAACTTCATCACTTTCTCATCCGAATCAGGTCCAATTTGTTTAGGGTAACAAACAGAATTGAAGCAAAGAGAACTTCATATTTGACTAAAATCAAACACCTTACATGCATGATTGCGATCAATTTTTGTCAAAACATAGATAATTAAAGAGCATGAATCAGATTCATTAAAACCCTATATAGATTCATGAGTTTACTACATCATATATTGTGCAAAACAACAACTAAGACAATGAATGAGCTCGCAATGCAGATTCACATCACAACAACCAATTTTATCTTTCAACTTGGCTCCTAAATAGTTTAACCTCCTCCTCCATTTGAGTCATAGCGTGTTTACCCTCCTCATTTTTTGCTTCTAACTTAGCAATTTTGGCTTTAAAACCATCAATTTACGTAATTCTTGCTTCCTCCTCTGTAGCTGGAACATTCAGTTGATTGTCTCATTTGAAGAACCCACATTTATTAACCTTCATATTTGAACATCCTACAAAGTACCTTTCCTTGTTCTATTCAATTTTTTCTAATTGAACAAGTGCAGGAACCTGATGATTGCATATGAGTGGACCACCAATTGATATGTCAATAGCAAAGCATCTGGAAGACTTGGAAGTGCGAGAACTAGTTTTTCTAACTACACAACAATAATCGGATTTCCAAGTCAAATTTACACTAAAGACAAGCAAAGATGAGCGGTAAATTCAAACAGAGTAGCCCAACATATTACCTGAATTTATAGAAAATGAGCTCATTATAGGTGAATCTAGGGATTCTAATAGGAAGATGTTCTTTTGATGGGAAATAGCTCAAGATTATGAGTTTGAATGAACTAGAAATGAGTCTGAAAGGGATTTCAGATTGTAAGAGCATCTGTAGTCGTTTGAGGGAAAAATATGCATATATGCATAAATGAAAATAGCAATCGAAGTTTTGCTGTAGTTGTCAAAAGCTATTTTTTAGCTTTTTAGATTAAAATAATAAGCGACGGCACTTCATGTGCTGTCGGAGCGAAAAAAAAAATTTTAAAAAAAATTTAATTGGAGCGACGACACTCGAAGTGCCGTCGGAGAAATAAAAAACAAAAAAATTTAAAGCGGAAGGGAGGGACGGCACTCGAAGTGCCGTCCGACATAGATGGAAAAAATTTGCCCTAGAAGTGCCAATAAAAAATTAAAAAAAAAAATAAAAAATTACAAAAACATTTCAGAAATTACGAAAAAATTACAAAAACATTTTAGAATTTACAAAAAAATAACAAAAAATTACAAAAACATTCCAGAAATTGCAAAAACAAATACAAAATTGCAAAAAAGCCAGACGACACATGAAGTGCCGTCCGACATAGATGGAAAAATTTTCCCTCAACGTGCAAATAAAATATTACAAAAAATATAAAAAATTACAAAAACATTTCAGAAATTACGAAAAAATTACAAAAATTTACAAAAACATTTCAGAATTTACAAAAAAATTACAAAATTGTAAAAAAGAATAAATTTGTAAAAAAATTCGGACGACACATGAAGTGCCCTCCGACAAAAGGAGGGCCAAGGGACGGCACTTGAAGTGCCGTCCGACGGTTTTTGCTATTTTTGGGGGTTTTTTAATTGAAAAAAATATTTTTTTTCCAAGCGATCGGACGATAAAAAAATTAATTTTTTTTGTTGGACGGCACTTCAAGTGTCGTCTCTCATATATGAATAAATCGTCTCTCATATATGAATAAATCTCAAATCCGCTCTCATTTATGGTAATTGACTGTAGCGAAATATGCATAATATACATATTTGGCCAACGACTGCAGCGCCGTTTTGAGCCATTATACATATTTGACAAACAACTACAGATGCTCTGAGAGAAGAAAGATGAAGAAAAAAAAGTGAATTAATAATAAAAAACTGGGTAGGAAGGATAAAAGTATCTAAAAAGAGCACGGATAAATCACATATGCAAAACCCCCAAACCTCTCACTTCCCAAAAATGTAATAAATAAACATAAATAACAAAGAAGTAAATAGATCCACCCCCATTTCTAGGGGTGTCAAAAAATACCATATTACCGTACCATACCGTACCATACCATTACCATGCCATATATTACCGAAATCTCGGTAATACCATACCGAAATCTCGGTATTGTACCATACCGAAATTATATGGTATGGTACTGGTACCCAATACTGATACCATGGTATACCGTCCCATACCAAGTAATTAATATATATTTAATTTAATTTTTATATTTAAAAACCCTGGCCCAGACCTATGTCCATGCCCATTTTTCTTTTTTTTTTCAAATTTTCACCCCAGTTATACTACTACTTCAATTATTCTTCCTTTTTTTCCTTCTTCCTTTTTTTCTTCTTTGAATCTAGGGCACATGCACCGATTGACTGACGCACTACGCTGCCGAAGCACCACACTGTCGCGACGCCACCTACCTTCTTCAGCCCCCATCGGTACGGTATTGTTAGAGGATTTTTTCGACTAATTAGGAAAACTTTAGAGTTTAGTTAGTGTATTAATATAAGATCCATCTTCTTCTTGTTCTTGTTGGGTTTTCTTGAGATATTGCGTATTATTATTCACAAGTAATTAGAAATTTAGGATGTAAAAGATCTTTTGATTTGATTTATCAAATTGATTTTTGTGTTTTTTAGGAATTTTTTTTTTGACTGGTTAATATAGGTGAAATCTTATTTATGTAGTATATTTGTATCATAATCCTGAAATTGATTTATATATGAATCTACTAAATGAGATACATACTACAAAAAAAAGGAGTAGAACAATACACAGAAATGAAAGAACCATCAAATATCATGAATGTTATGAAAGGAAAATAACAATACTGTTGTCATTCTTTATATATGAATCTTCTTAATTTCAGGTATTGTTGTCATTCTTTCTCTATATGCTGAAGCTATCCAATTATATCTAATCAAGCATATTGCAGAATGTTGAATCTAATAGAGTAGCATATTGAATCAATCATATTGCAGAATGCTGAAACTAATTTTCATACATAAAGATACATTATATTGAAACTTATACATCTCTGAAATTGTACAACAGTAAAGTCTACAACCCTGATTTATTGTTTGGCCTGGGTGGATTAAGGATTGGGCAGAAAAGATCTTTAGCTAATTCTTTTATTGAGGGTTAAACTATTTAGGGGATGAGAATGTGATGTTGATGTTTTTTATCCTTGATCTTAAATTTTGTGTCGATTCTTTATCACTATATCAGGTGATGTATATTTGTTTGTGAGGATAATTTTTTTATGTGAATCTGTTTTCCGTTAATCAGTTGAACTGTAAGTTTTTGTATACTATTAGTGCTGGTGTTTCTCTGTTCTTGTATATATTTAATTTGTTTTGAGTGAGAATTCTAGAGCTTTTTGAAAGGAACATGCCTGAAGATATTAGTTATTTCAATGGAGTTTTGTGATGATTTCTTCCTTCATTGTTAAACATAAACTTATATTATTTGGTACTGCTGGTGATTGGGCTCTGAAAACACAGATGTTAGACTAAATTATGGACAGTTAGCTGAGTCTTGTTTGAGAATTGACATTGGCTTATTATTGGAACTTCTTCGTGTATATATATATATATATATATATTATGTTGAGCTTATTTATTCTTCTATTGCCATTTATATGAAGGTTAATTTTTTAAGCTAATTGATGTCCGGTAGTACCATGGTATTACCAATACCATACCAATATTCCGGTAGTACCGAACTCGGTAGTACCAAAAACATGGCACGATAATGGTAGAGAAATTTGTGTACCAAGTATTCTGGTACGGTAGATGGTAGAGTAATGATGATACGGTACGGTACGGTATACCACCCCTACCCATTTCCTCTTCGGCTCTTCCTCACTCCCGTATATTCCCATCGGATCTCCTCCAAAATTAATTGCACCAAAAAAAATAAAAAACTATGAACAACCTCCTAATCTCTGAGATCTAGGGTTTTTTGATCTCTTCCTAGAAGAAGAAGACGACGACGACGATGGAATGCAGTGTGTGCAAGTCGAGGCAGGCGTCGGCGAACGCGAGGGCGGTCTCGAAGGCGTACGACAAGCACCGGAGCAACCTCTCGTCTAAGCACCGAGCTCTCAATGTCCTTCTCGTCGTCGGCGATTGCTTCCTTGTCGGCCTTCAGGTGCGGTTTGCAATTTTTTTAGATTTGTAGGGTCTGTGTTGTGATTATGGGCTCTAGTTTGGTTCGGAATGGTGTTAAAGTAATTATGTAATTGGTCGTGGAGTTCTTAAGTTATTAGAAATGTTGTACTAATAGAGAAATACTTCTTTAGCTAAATTAGCTCACTCTGATTTAGTTGATAATAACTGACAAAGTAGAATTTAAATTGATTAGAAATTTGATAGTTTTACTTGTAGTTGAAAAGTATTTCTTAGTTGTTCCATCTAACTAAGAAATGTTGACACAGGCATACAACATAACAATGAAAATTTTGAAAACTACACCAAATAGCTAGTGTTGTGTTGGATACTCGTGATATTGGTCAGATGACGTGGCCCCTCCTAGGCCACCAGATCCCTTCAAAAACCGTACTTCTCTGACCATCAGATCAGCCCAGAGACAGATGAGCTTCTGCCACGTCAGGCCCACGAGCAAACGGGTCCGACCCGGCCCAGCAGGGTTTCAGACCCGTTTCCTCTGATACCAAACCCCTCCTCACTGTGCAGGAATCAAACTTTCTACCGCTGAACCCTAGCTACTGTTGCTTTTCCGAGTAACTGACTAGATCGTCGGAGGGCATGTCGCCGAGACTTCTCCCGGTGTTTCTAGACAGTGTGCAGGTATCCAGGACCGAGCCGAGCATCCGGTCCCTACCTCACCGCTTCTACTTCCGAACCGGCTCCCGCTACCCGGGGTCGGACCAGGGCCACTGCCGCATCGGGAATTCCACTATACAAATTACAAGAACTCACACCTGTTGCCCCCATATCCCAAAAACAAACAGTATCAGGTTGGTGCCGTCTGCGGGAAGCTCCTTTTAGGTACTGTCGTCCTTCCGAGCCTAGCTAGAGTCCTCATTTCGGGTCCAAGTCCATCCATGGCTTCCAAAGCCAGAAGGGCCGTCACCTCAGCACGACATTCGGATCCCTTACATCATGGCCACGCTAATGGCCAGGGTTCCAACCAGCCTCGGGTCAACAGCGCGGCCCGACCTTCAAACGCATCTGATTTGCGTTGCGTCATCTCAGACAGGCAGGTCAGCCGGACGAGGGGAGAGGCCGCTTCCAACTCGGTCTCAAACCATCGACAGCCTTCCCAGGTGCGTGATCCCCAGTCGGATCCGGTAGGGCAAGCCCCCGTCACAAGGGTCGAATTCTAGAATTTCCGGGACGAGATTCTCCAAGCTATCCGAGGCGGCCAAACTACTGAGGTCCGCCACAGTTTCGACCCCCGGTCAGGAACATGAGCCGGCGAGTACCGCGAATGGGCTCGTCCTACAACGGCGAGGGAGATCCTGCTGATCACATGTAGGTATTTAAGACCCTCATGATGATTCACAGCGCTGCGGATCTCCTTCTCTGCCGCGCCTTCCCTGCTACCCTCCGTGGACCGGCTCGGGAATGGTTCTCCAAACTTACCCCTGGCTCGGTCTTTTCTTTCGAGCAGCTAGAGGCTGGTTTTCTAGCCCATTTCGTGACCAGCATGAAGGTCGAGAAGACAAGCTCTTCCCTTCTGGACCTCAAGCAGAAGGACGGGGAATCCCTCCGGGAGTTTGTCTGGAGGTTCACCACCGAGGCGAGATCAATCTCCTCCCTCGACGCAGGGGTCGCCTCTGCAGCCTTCCGACACAATGTCCGCCACGGCCAGCTCAAGGCTTCTTTGGCTAAGAAGCCACCCGTGGACTTCCCCGACCTACTCAACAGGGTCGAGAAGTATATTCGGGCCGAGGAGGCCCTCAATCCCGAAGGCGCCAAGGAAGCCACTTTCAAGGGGAAGCGTACAGTTGATGATGCTGAGCCTTTTAAGAGACCCGTGAAAGAAGAACTGGTCTCAAAAGGGTTCCCCGATCCCCCGATTCGAGAGATATACGCTCCTGACTCAGAACGTCTCGACAATCTTGATGGAGATCGAGGACAAAGGAATCGTCCGCTTTCCTCCTCGATAGATGAACAATGGCAAGAAGCGAGATCAAAGGTTTTACTGCCGTTTTCATCGAGACACCGGGCATAACACAGATCATTGCCGAGGCCTCAAAGACGAGATCGAAGCCCTCATCCAACGAGGGTATCTGAGGGAGTTTGCCAAGACAAATCCTGAAGACCGAAGAGAACCGAGGAACCCGAGGCCTTCGCTTTCTCGAGCAAACAGCCGCAGCCCCGTGCGGGATCCTGAACCCAGGGAAGCAAGGGAATCGGCTATCCTCCACTGCATCCACATGGGAGGGGACTCCAATACCTCCCGCAAGGCCTTCGTCCGAGAAGTCAATTCTGTCCAGGACCATCCCCCCTCGCGTGTCCAGCTGCTGGCCGTCCTTCTCGGGAGAAGACCTCGAAGGCGTCCGACTTTCGCACTGCGACGCCCTCGTCATCAGCCTCTTCATGGCCAACTTTGAGGTCCACTGTATCCTGGTGGACAACGGCAGCTCGGTTAATATTCTATTCTTTAAAGCATTTGAGAAACTCAAGCCCCCCCAGAAAAGCTCAAGCCCGCCGGCTACACCCTTCACGGGTTTTCTGGCATTCCTGTACAAATTGAGGGGATTGTGACACTAGATGTAACTGCAGGCACGACCTCCATCCTCCGAACCGAGTCGATGGATTTCATGGTGGTCAACGTCAAGACAGCATACAATGCCATCCTCGGTCGACCCGGGCTCTACTCGTTCCAAACCGTCCCCTCGGCCTACCATCTGAAACTGAAGTTCCCCACCGACCTTGGGGTCAGGGTCGTCCGAGGCAACCAGGAGTCGGTGCGTTTGTGCTACATGACAGCGGTCGGGGACAGTGTATTTCCCGTCGATGCGGTTGAACTCCCTCCCGAGAGAGACCATCCGGAGTCAGAACTGGCGGACAAGCTGGAGGAAGTCTCGTTCGAGGCAGATGACAAATCCAAACATTTTCGTGTGAGTCGCACCCTGTCCCCAGACTTGAAGCCAGGCCTAATCGATTGCGTCCGCCGCAACATTGATCTCTTCGCCTGGACCCCGTCCGGCATGCCTGGGATTTCAGAAGACCTTATCATGCACCGACTGAGCGTCGCCCTGGGCTCCAAACCCATTCATCAGAAGCGACGCAAGTTTGCTCCAGAGGGGCAACAAGCCCTGAAGATTGATGTGGACAAACTGTTGTCCGCTCGTTTCATTCAGGAGGTTAGCTATCCGGAGTGGCTGGCCAACGTTGTTATGGTGAAGAAGGCTAGTGGAAGCTGGAGGGTCTGCATTGACTTCACAGACCTCAACAAGGCGTGCCCGAAAAATCCATTTCCTCTCCCAAGCATCGACGCCCTGATCGATGTGACATCGGGTCACGAGCTGTTGACGTTCATGAACGCCTTTTCAGGCTATAACCAAATTTGCATGTTCCCCCCAACATTGCCAAGACGTCTTTCGTAGCCGACCCAGGTCTGTATTGCTACCGGATTATGCCCTTCGGGCTCAAGAACGCCGGAGCCACCTACCAGAGGCTCGTCAATCGGATCTTCAAAGATTAGATCGGTCGTAACATGGAGGTATACGTCGACGACATGCTCGTCAAAAGCCGGCATGGTCATGACCATGCAAGGTTGTAAACGGCGTCAGGCGGTGGCGGTTCGGCCAAGGACCGCCTACCGCCTAGGACGCCTAGGCGGCGCCTAAGCGGCGCCTCGGCGTTTTGTTTTTATTTTTTAAATATTAATATATTAACCTTTTAAAAGTTACATTTCTCTATTTTTGCTTGTAGTCTAAATCTTTTTGTGAAGTTGGAACTTTGGTGCTTGTAATTTAATCATTTTGTGAATTCTTTAATCTTTATCCTAATATGATTGAATGATTCTTAATCTTGACAATGGAGGTTGCAGGGATGAAATAAACAATTTATTGGAGTTACTGCGATCAAGGACAACTAATCTTCCTGAAGAAAATGGCCAGGCCATGGGATTAAATGCATCACAATTCACAAGTGATGCTAGGCCAGAATGATTTTAGAAGTTTAATAACGATTATGGTGTAAACTTTAGATTCATAATGACATAAACAATAATCAGTCATATAAAATTTCAAATATAACGTGAACTAGTAACACCTTAATGTAAAGATGAAACTTTTTTCTGTTGAAGATGAAGAGGTTTTTTTCTGTTGAAGATGAAGAGACTATTTTAAAGAATTTGAAAAAAAATTACAAAAAAATCTGTCAGCCGCCTGATCCGCCTCAGCTGCCTCGGCCGCCTAGGCGCCGCCTGGTCTGCCTCGGCCGCCTAGGCGCCGCCATAACGATGCCTTGTACGCCTAACTGCCATCTCAACGCCTAGAGTACCGCCTATTGCATATGCGGCTCGTTCTCCTCTTTTTGAGCGCCTAGGCGCCGCCTAGGCGTCCGAGGCGGACGCCATTTAGAACACTGTGACCATGTGAACAACCTTGAAGAAGCATTTGGTGTCCTCCGAACACATAACATGAGGCTCAATCCCGCCAAGTGCGCCTTCAGCGTCTCCTTCGGAAAATTCCACGGGTTCGTCGTCAGCCAGCGCGGCATCGAGGAGAACCCCGAGAAGATCCAGGCTATTATCGACATGGCCCTTCTCTGAAATATTAAAGAAGTTTAGCGCCTAACGGGGAGGCTGGCGGCCATCGGCCGCTTCCTCTCAAAATCACGGGAGAAGTCACTCCCCTTCGTCATGGCTCTCCGAGGAGCCAAATCCTTCGAGTTGGGGGACGCCCAGCAGCAGGCGTTCGAACAACTGAAGTCCTATCTTGCCAACCTTCCACTCCTGAGTAAACCCGAACCAGGCGAACCACTACAACTATATCTCTCGGCCTCGGAGAGCGCCCTCAGTGCCGTCCTCGTTCGGGAAGATGACGGCGTCCAGAAGCCTCTGTACTACGTGAGCAAGATCTTGCTTTCGGCAGAGACGAGGTACGCTAAAATGGAGAAGGTGGCCTACGCACTTTGTGATGGCCGCATGGAAGCTTCGCCCTTATTTCCAAGCACACTCCATTCAGGTCCTCACGGACTAGCCCATCAAGGCCGTCCTTCACAAGCCCGAGACTTCCGGCCGCTTGGTCAAGTGGTCGATCGAGCTGAGTCAATACGACATCAGCTACCAACCCAGGACAGCCGTCAAGGGGCAGGCCCTCGCCGAGTTTATCACGGAATGTACTATTCCCAAGCCATCCGACATGCAGGCGACTGACCCAATGTGGGAGGTTTATGTCGATGGCTCGTCTTGCGAGGAAGCAGAGCGGGCGTCATTCTGAAAGGGCCCGATGATTTCGTTCTTCAGTATTCCCTGCGTCTGAATTTTCCGGCTTCAAACAATGAAGTGGAGTATGAAGCTATGATCGCGGGGCTCACCCTTACACACAAGGCCGGATCCACACTTCAAGGTCTTTAGCGATTCCCAGCTCGTGGTCAACCAGATCACCGTGGAGTACTCGCGACCCCCGAATGGTGCAGTACCTGGCTGTAGTCCATCACTTCTTGGCGTCTTTCGAATACCACTTGGTAGAACATATCCCCAGAGAAACAGAACGCCCAGGCAGATTCGTTATCGAAGCTCGCCTCGTCATCATTCGAAGGGCTCGACCGCACCGTTCTGATCGAAGTTCTCCTCAAGCCCAGCATCGACCTTCCTGAAGCCTCCTGCCTCGCCACTAATCTCCAACCAGACAACTGGACGACGCCCATTCGAAATTTCTTTCGGACGGCGAGCTCCCTCAAGATCGAGCCGAAGCAAAAAGAATCAGGGCCAGCTCCGAAAGATTCACCCTGATTGAAGGAACGCTCTTCAAGCGCTCATACACATCAGCCGACGGTAGACCATGCCTAACTCTAGATGAGGCAAAGTATGTTCTAAAGGAACTGCACGAGGGGATCGGCGGATGCCACATGGGGAGCAGGTCACTCGCCCGAAAGGTCTTAAATTAAGGGTACTACTGGCCTACAATGCTGCAAAACTCTCAAGACCTAGTCAAGCGATGTGGCCCTTGCCAAAGATTTTCGTCAGTGACGAGGCTTCCCCAGACCAACCTCCGATCCCTATACAGTTTGACCCCTTTTGCTATGTGGGGGATAGGCCTAGTCGGCTGCTTCCCACAGGCAACGGGTCAAAGAAAATTTCTAGTGGTAGCCATCGACTACTTCACAAAGTGGATCGAGGCAGAACCCCTGGCCACGATCACCGAGCATCAAACTCAACAATTTTTCTCGAGGAACATCATCTGCCAATTTGGTATCCGGCAGGTACTCATTACCGACAACGGAACCTAGTTCGCGGGTAAAAACTTTCGAAAGTTCTGCGAAGACATCGGCGTTTGCCAACACTTTCCGTCGGTGTGCCACACTTAATCTAACGGTCAAGCCGAAAATGCGAACCGCCAGATCCTGGTTGGCCTCAAGAAGCGGCTGGATAATTCGCCAAAGTGACTATGGGTCGACGAGCTACCAAGCGTACTCTGGGCACACCGAACAACTAAGAGGATCCCCACGGACGAACCCCCCTTCAACCTCACCTACGGCGCTGAGGCTGTTATCCCTCTCGAGATCGGCCTTCCCTCGCCCAGGATCATAGCCTTCAGCCAGGAGGACTACTCTTCGGACCTCAGAGCCAACCTAGACCTCATCGACGAGGTCAGGGAAAGATCTGCCATTCACAGAAGCATATACCAACAAAGGATCGAGAAATTCTACAATAAGAAGGTTCGCCCGACAGACATCAAGCAGGGCGACCTCGTGCTCAAAAAGCTCGCGGTCTCCGACCCCAAAGGAAAGCGGAAACTCTCGCCTAATTGGGAGGGCCCTTACAAGGTCTCCGAAGTGGTTCGTCCTGGTACGTACCGACTCGCAGACCTTGGGGGCAAGATTATCAAGAAGCCGTGGAACGCAGAGCACCTCATTAAGTTCCTCGAAGGAGAAGGCTAGACTTATGTAACCGATTTATTGTAATCGGCACTTACGTGCTATTTTCTTTTGTAAATAACAAAGTATAACTTTATGTTTTCTTCTACACTTTTTTAATTTTTGAGAACACGTTAAGGGGGCTCGACTCTCGGCATTCACCTCGAGCCACACCCTAACTTTCTCAAGCTAACAGGGGTTAGCGCTCGGCAGTGCCTCCGAGCAACAACCCGACAACTCTAAGCTCAAGTTACGGGGGTTCGACTCTCGGCACTCACTTCGAGCCACACCCTAGCTTTCTCAAGCTAACATGGCTTCCTGCTCGGCAGTGCCTCCGAGCCACAATCCGACAACTCTTCTCTTACGTTAAGGCCCTTAAGGGGGCTCGACTCTCGGCACTCACCTCAAGCCACGCCCCCGCTTTCTCAAGCTAACAAGGCTTCGCGCTCGGCAGGGCCTCCGAGCCACAACCCAACAACTCTTCTCTTACGTTAAGGGGGCTCAACTCTCGGTACTCACCTCGAGCCACGCCCTAGCTTTCTCAAGCTAACAGGGCTTCGCGCTCGGCAGTGCCTCCGAGCCACAACCCGACAACTCTTTTGTTACGTTCAGGGGGCTCGACTCTCGGCACTCACCTCGAGCCACGCCCTAGTTTTTTCAAGCTAACAGGGTTTCGCGTTCGACAGTAACTCCGAGCCACAACCCGACAACTCTTCTCTTACGTTAAGGGGGCTCGACTCTCGGCACTCATCTCGAGCCACGCCCTGGCTTTCTCAAGCTAACAGGGCTTCGCGCTCAGCAGTACCTCCGAGCCACAACCCGTTAACTCTTCTCTTACGTTAAGGGAGCTCGACTCTCGGCACTCACCTCGAGCCACGCCCTAGCTTTCTCAAGCTAACATGATTTCGCGCTCGGCAGTACCTCCGAGCTTCAACCTGACAACTCTTCTCTTACGTTAAGGGGACTCGACTTTCGGCACTCACCTCGAGCCAGGCCCTAGCTTTCTCAAGCTAAAAGGCTTTGCGCTCGGCAGTGCCTCCGAGCCCCAACCCGACAACTCTTTTCTTACGTTAAGGGAGCTCGACCCTCGGCACTCACCTCGAGCCACACCCTAGCTTTCTCAAGCTAACAGGGGTTCGCGCTCGGCAGTGCCCTCGAGCCATAATCCAACCGCTATTCCAAGCTACGGGGGCTCGGCCTTTGGGTTTCCAGCTCTCCTCCCTACCCAAAAGTTTTTATTAAGATTTAGGGTGTTTGCCCTCGGCAAACGCCCCGAGCCCCGAACCTTGGGTCGACACACCTCTCACCCACTGTCAACTCGGGGTAAACGGTCCTCGAAGCTGAAACCCCGAATTGTCAGAGGGTGGCAGGGGACCCACCGATCCGGGACTCTTGGCCAAAAATTCTGCTTTAGGGCGCCCGCCTTCAGCAAGCACCCCTGAGTCTCGTCCCCGGGATCGACCCACCTCTCACCCGCTGACAACTCGGGGTAAACGGCCTTCGGAGCTGAAACCCCGAATTGTTAGAGGGTGGCAGGAAAGTCACCGGCGACTGAGTTTTCTCGGTGAAGTGAGACAATTCCTGATGAACTCCTGGTGAAGGGGGGATGGTTATATAGCCCTCCGGAGAGGCGTATTTATGACATTGGGGAGTCCAAACGACGGAAGATGAAATGCCCCCCATTAATTGTTATCGGAAGGTGAAACGTCCCTCATCAAGTGCTATCTGCGGGGAGTAACGGCTTGGCTCCCGAGCAAAGCAGGGGTTCGGAGCCCGGGTCGAGGGGCAGTCAACATCCTAATTTTGTCAAGTCAACAAGGGTCGAACAAATCAAGTCTTATTCATAAACGCCCTCAAAGGCTACGGTACAATTGAAAAACGTTACAATATTCTCCCTATACTTCTCCCTAAGGGTCCCTCCCCAGACCCTCCGGGCTCACAAGAGCCGCCTCGAGCCCGGCGGAATGACTCTGCTCTCCAGCAATCTCATCCCCCAACTTGGGTATCGCCATTGTCGACGTCCCCACAATCGAGCTCTGCGCGTCAGCAGACCTCGCCATCTTCAGATATAGGGTCGGCAGGAGCCTAAGACAGAGGGGCCTCCTGGCTTCGGACGGCCGAGTCGAGGTCGTCCGACGCTTAGCAGCACCTTCAACCTCTGAGTTTCTAGCTCCTTCTCAACAACGATCTCACGAAGAACGGATTCGGAGGTCTGACGCCTGGTGGAGGCGTCAGATAGAGTCCAGTTCGTCTCAGCACCCCCAATCGCGGTCGGCTAGGGCCTTCTTCAGACGAGCCGCCTCTAGGCTGAGCTCCTTGGACTTGTTCATAAAATAGTCCACCGCAGTTTCTTGGTCGCGTGCCTGCTTACGATAGCGAATCAACACACTCTCCATGGACTCCAGCTTATTTCGAAGTCACCGGACTTTGGCAGAACTAAGGTCGGCTCCGACAGTCTCGTTCATCTAGCAAAAACAAGGTAGAAGCAACGATTCACTAAGAAAGCTTGCTCAAAACGACAAGTCACAGAGGGTCGGCCAAAATTTTGTTTTTAAAAATTCAAAAATAGTGTTACAAAAAGTGGTGGCCAGTCCGCACAAGACAAGTACAAATAAAAAAGAAAGTAAAAATCCCACACTACTTTGGCACCTCTTCGGCAGCCGGGTCATCCCCTGCCTCCTCTAGACGAGGGTCCTTCGGAGCCTCGTTTTCTTCACCCCCGAGGGTCAGCGAAAGCACCGGAGGCGCCCACCCGTAGTTTAGGTGGTCGATCTTGGCCTCCGGGTAGAGGTGCAGGAAGTGCTCCTTGGCCCAGTCGTATGCGTCGTCTTGAGCTTGGATCAGCTCGTCCGCAGAGGACATCTCCAACGCGTCATACATCGTCTTGGCCACTGCCCGAACCGATGCGATCTCGTGCGTGTGCTGATCCTGCAGAGTAGTCATCTTTGCTTGGAGGACCGCATGGGCTCCCTGGGCCGCCGTCAGCTCGTCCTTCAGCTTCTTTCCCTCTCGAAGATACCGCTCGGCATTCCCCTTCTCGAGCTGAATCTCCTTCTCCATGCACTTCCTCATACGTGCCCTGTGCAGCATTGCTTAGCCGAGGAGAATTGAGTTAGACGCAAAACTCATAAACACTAAACACACAGCAGATAAATCACAAACACTTATTGCGACCTGCGCCTGAGCCCACTTCATGTGGGCCACCTCGGACGTCTCTGTTGCCAGATTCATCCGGTCGCCCTCGGTGACGAGCTCTTCCGTCACCTCCACAGCGATCGGGCCCACCGTCATGGAGTCCCCCTTCTTCCCCGCCCAATCCGGGGCGAACGGCCTTAGACCTTTCTGGCCCACCATTTCCTTGGCGTCAGGGTAGAGTGCTGGGGTCCCCGCCTTCAAGACCTCCGCCACCTTCTTGCTACTGGATCTCGGCTCCGTCTCCTGTGGCCCTCTAGACGAGTGGCTTCTCTTCGACTTCTTTGGAGGTTTCCCCGAAGTTCCTTGGACCGTCCCCTTGGTGGGCCCTGCTGCCGGGGCAGCCTTCTCCATGGCAGTCTTCTCCCTGTCGGCCCTCCTCTTCGTGGCCAAGGCCAGGAGGGCATTCCTCGTCTCGAGGTCCTTCGCATCCATAGCTAGAAAAGAGAAAAATGTTAAAGCGAAGGCAGAAAATTAAGCAAAGTAGAAAGAAAAACATACAAGGGGGTGCTGGGCTCAGTCCGGCTCGAGCCAGATGTAACTGTGACGCGCGGCCAACCAATGCTGTGTCCCTCTACAATTTTGTCCACTTCCGCCCACTCCTTTTCCGTCAAGTCCCTCCGCCTCGGGGGTTTATGGTTCGGCTTGTAAAAATTCCAGACTGTGGGGATTTCCCAAGGCATCTTGCTCCGGACAACGAGGCACTTCTCCTCCCATGTCTTTATCGAGTCCGGATGTCCGTGCATCACTCTCTTGTGGGGGCGTGGTGACATGTAGAAGATTCCCTCTATATTTCCGAGCGAGCTCACCCCCAAGACGACGCGGAAATACTTGAGCTTCAGCTTGACCCCTTTCTCCTGGCAATTTAGGATAAAACAGACCAGGTACTTCCACGAGTTGGGCCCATACTGCATCGGACTCAGCTACCCCACCTTAGCACCCTCTTGATAAATGGGTGCAGCGGCAACCTCAATCCCGAGATGAATGCGTCCTGGGGAAACATGCAGAAACTCTTCTCCAACTCAGTAGTTGGATTAAGACCAGGGCTCGGAATGAGTAGCTCAAACTCCCGAGGAATGAAGTAAGCCGCCCTTAATATCGGCAGGTAGTCCGCCTTCAGCGCACACTGGACGCTGTCCATCTTTATCATTGTCCGATCAAAGACACGCTCCCCTGCGACAAATTGGACAAGTTCCTCAACATTGTCAGGATACATCCTGATCGACCCTAGGTTCTTATTGGTCAGGGGAGGAACTGCCAGCCCTTTTTCGAGCCCATCCGACGTGCTCGGACAATTGGCCGGATCCACTTTCTTTTCCTCCTACGAGGGCGAGACTTCCTCTCCGGAGACGGAGTCGACAACGGGGGAAGAAGGGGGAGACCTGTTTCTTCATCCGCTACCACTGCCTCGGCTCCTTCTCCTCCTCCTGGGGGCCCTCTCCCTCAGTTCCTTCGCCCCCTCCTGATCACCCTCTACCTCGACAAGCCCCTCCTCCGAGCCCTCGTAGGCGTCCTCTCCCAACGACCCCTCTTCAGGCATGCGACTTCGCAGAAGGGCTACGTCCAAAACCACATCACTCGCACCATCGGATACCGTATCCGACTGTTCTTCCTCCTCCGAAGTAAAGTCGTCCAAAGACCAAGACGTCGACTCTGACTCGACCTCCACCACATCGCGACTCGAAGAGCTCGCCTCGGAACCGGACTGAGAGCGCGACATAAGGAAACAGAATACTAACCTGATTACCGAAAAATCGGAGGATCACCGAAAAAGTCGTCGACGACAACATAAGGTGAAAATTCCTGTTGTAAAGAGAGTGCGAAGTGAAGAAATGAAGGGAGGGGTAGGGGACATATAGAGTGGGAAAAACTCCTAGAATTCCATGAAGGAATCTCCATCGTCCAATCTTAATCATCAAGATCTAACGGTCACTAGGATCTCAGAAGCCTCGATTTTCACACCCATAACATCAGCCTGACACATCAAATTCCAGTTTTACCCTCGACCTTGTCAGCTGGCACAGTAGCTCGTCGCTCCTTCCTCCCACGACAGCGGAGCAAGCTAAGCCTCTCACACCAAAGCTTTTCCAACAAGTTTTGGGGTTCGGAGCTCGGTAATAACCTCGAGCAACACCAAAGCTTTTCCAACAAGTTTTGGGGCTCGGAGCTCGACAGTAATCTCGAGCCACACCAAAGCTTTCCCAACAAGTTTTGGGGCTCAGAGCTCGGTAGTAACCTCGAGCCACACCAAAGCTTTCCCAACAAGCTTTGGGGCTCGCAGCTCGGTTGTAACCTCGAGCCATCCCAGAGCTTTCTACGCCAAGTGTGGAGGCTCGTCGCTCGGTAGTGAATACGAGCCACACCAAAGCTTTTCCAACAAGTTTTGGGGCTCGCTCTGTAGTAACCTCGAGCCACACCAAAGCTTCTTCAACAAAGTCTTGGGGCTCGGGGCACGGTAGTAACCTTGAGCCACACCAAAGCTTTTCCAACAAGTTTTGGGGCTCGGAGCTCGGTAGTAACCTCGAGCCACACCAAAGATTTTCCAACAAAGTCTTGGGGCTCAGAGCTCGGTGGTGACCTCGAGCCACACCAAAGCTTTTCCAACAAGTTTTGGGGCTCAGGGCTCGGTAGTAACCTCGAGCCACACCAAAGCGTTTTCAACTAGTTTTGGGACTTGGAGCTCGGTAGTAACCTCGAGCCACACCAAAGCTTTTCCAACAAGTTTTGGGGCTCGGAGCTCGGTAGTAACCTCGAGCCACACAAAAGCTTTTTCAATAAAGTCTTAGGGCTCGGAGCTCGGTAGTGACCTCGAGCCACACCAAAGTTTTTCCAACAAGTTTGGGGCTCAGGGCTCGGTAGTAACCTCGAGGCACACCAAAGCTTTTCCAACAAGTTTTGGGGCTTGGAGCTCGGTATTAACCTCGAGCCACACCAAAGCTTTTTCAACAAGTTTTGGGGCTCGGAGCTCGGTAGTAACCTCAAGCCACAACAAAGCTTTTTCAACAAAGTCTTGGGGCCTCGGGGCTCGGTAGTAACATCGAGCCACACCAAAGCTTTTCCAATAAGTTTTGGGGCTCGAGGCTCGGTAGTGACCTCGAGGCACACCAAAGTTTTTTCAACAAGTTTTGGGGCTCGGGGCTCGGTAGTAACCTCGAGCCATGCCAAAGCTTTTCCAACAAGTGTTTGGGGCTCGGAGCTCGATAGTAACCTCGAGCCACGTCAAAGCTTTTCCAACAAGTTTTTGGGGCTTGGTGCTCGATAGTAACCTGGAGCCACACCAAAGATTTTCCAACAAGTTTTGGGGCTCGGAGCTCGGTAGTAACCTCGAGCCACACTAAAGTTTTTCCAATAAGTCTTGGGGCTCGGAGCTCGGTAGTAACCTCGATCCACACCAAAGTTTTTCCAACAAGTGTTGGGGCTCGGAGCTCGGTAATAACCTCGATCCACACCAAAGTTTTTCCAACAAGTGTTGGGGCTCGGAGCTCGGTAATAACCTCGAGCCACACCAAAACTTTTTCAAGAAGTTTTGGGGCTCGGAGCTCGGTTGTAATCTCGAGCCACACCAAAGCTTTTCCAACAAGTTTTGGGGCTCGAAACTCGGCAGTGACCTCGAGCCACCCCTAGCTTTTCCAACAAGTATGGGGCTCGACGGTCGGTAACGATGCCGAGCCACGCTTGGCTCCCTACAAACGAGCTTCTGTACTCGGCATCCGAGCTTCTGGACTCGGCATCCGAGCTTCTGAAGGCTCGGTCATCGACGCTTGGCGGTCGGCTCACGATCCCGACCTTGGGCTCTCGACGCCCCCTAGCTTTTCCAAACAAGTATAGAGGCTCGACGGTGACCTCGAGCCACCCCCTAGCATTTTCCACAAAGCTTGGGACTCGACGGTCGGTAGCGACACCGAGCCACACTTGGCACCTACAGACGAGCTCCTGGGCTCGACACCCGACCGTGTATCCTCGCCACCCGAGCTCAGGAAGACTCGTCACTCGACGCCTGATCGACTCGGCAACAAGTCCCGGCATCCGAGCGTGCGAGAGCTCGACGCTCGGCTCTCGACGCCCCTCATATCTTTACTGGGGTCCCCTTCATCCTACCCCACG
Source organism: Hemerocallis citrina (assembly GCA_017893485.1). NCBI lineage: Eukaryota > Viridiplantae > Streptophyta > Magnoliopsida > Asparagales > Asphodelaceae > Hemerocallis > Hemerocallis citrina. Next base: position 202,567,131 of record CM030362.1, read on the forward strand.
AGCCTCTCCAGAAAAATACAAAACCACATTCTTCGCCGTACACACCACTCTGCTCTTCCTACAGAGGTAAAATGACTCCTAAACGGCTGGGCTACCTAGCCCTCCAGGAGTGGGGGACTCCTGATATGGGTAAGATGACGTGGCCCCTCCTAGGCCACCAGATCCCCTCAAAAACCACATTTCTATGATCATCAGATCAGCCCAGAGACAGATGGGCTTCTGCCACGTCAGGCTCACGAGCAAACGGGTCCGACCCGGTCCAGCAGGGTCTCAGACCCGTTTTCTCTGCCCATAAATACCAGACCCCCTCCTCACTGTGCAGGTAATCAAACTTTATATCCCTGAACCCTAGCTACTGTTGCGTTTTCAAGTAACTGACTAGATCGTCGGATGGCCTATCGCCGGGACTTCTCCCGGTATTTTTAGGCAGTGTGCAGGTACCCAGGACCGAGCTGAGCCCCCATATCTGAGCCGAACTGCTGGATCTGAGCCAAGCACCCGGTCCCTACCTCACCGCTACTTCTTCCGAGCCGGCTCCCGCTACCCGGGGTCGGATCAGGGCCAGTACCGCATCAGGACTTCTTTTACACAAATTACAAGAACTCATACCTGTTGCCCCCACACCCCAAAAACAAACAGCATCAACTTGTATACATGTGTCCGACACACCACAATGACCACATACAAGTGTTCGTACTTAACAGATTCCTAATAATGGTATGGTGGGACCCAAGCTCAAATAGTCCGAGCTAGTAGGCATTGGGATGTATAGAATAACTTGTTCAAATTATTGGGGCAGGTGTAATTCTTTGCCATTAGCTAACCGTGCCGGAAATACATCAGTCTCCTCCAATGTTTTTTTCCTTTAATTGAATCCTAACCCCATTAAACATCTAGCCAATGTCCTCTGCTCCTTCTTCCTTACCGATTTTAAGGCATAGAGTCACATTTTGAGGCAGACTTAATTTGAGACAGGAGGGGAAGTGCTAGTTGAAGAAGATTTTAGGAACTCATGAGTAAAAGCTAAAAATATTACATTTTATTTCATCAAACAGTAATATGTGTAAGAGGTTAACTACAACTTGCAATTGACATGTCTTTAATGTTCCTGCAGCCGATTTTGGTCTACATGTCCAAGGTGGATGGTAGCTTTAAGTTTAGTCCCATCAGCGTGAATTTTTTAACGGAAGCTACGAAGGTTCTCTTTGCAATTGTCATGTTACTGTTCCAGGTTTGTATTGTGCTTTACTACTTGTACTCTAATATACGCATGTATATGCCATATCCTATCTGTTAAGCATCCTTGACCTGAACAGATATCTACTGAATTAATTGTGCCAATTTTTGTAGATTTCTTGTTTTGGTTTAAGCTGTTCTCACTTAACCCCCTAATTGATTATGGTTGTGGACCTTAGAGTTACAATTATGTTCAACTTAAGTGCTTGCAAGTAGGATATATATGTTTCTTCACCTGTGAAATATCATGGCAGATTTTGAGTTCAAAAGTGGAAACCAATTCAACATTACTTGTTACAATTTCATGCATTTTTCTTTTTTTTTAATAGAAATTTGGACTCAGACGTGCGATTTTACTTCTAATCTCTCTTCCAAACAACATATAGGTAGAAAAGCAGTCTTTCTCTAATTGAACATATTAGTCCAAGTTGTACTGGTTAAAATTTTGGTTCCGTTATTCTAAGCATCTTCTTCGTAGGAGTTACTTTAGGAAATCATTTTCTGCTTCAAATTGCTTGCGAGTCAGAGTGCCACCATATTGTGGTTTTTTTTATAATTTTTATCTTTATTTTTTACAACCCTCCTCTCTCTCCAACAAACATCCCAGGTGTCATATTTTGTAGAAACTTTATTTTAATCTTCCTTCAGCACCTAGGTGAGACCGAAAGGTAATCTTCTTCTTCTTCTTCAAATATTTTAAGACCAAAAGGTAATCTTCTTTTTCTTCTTCTTCATTTTTTTTAAAGCAGACTAAAAGCTAATCTTTGTTGCATCAACATGTAGAAGGTACAACATATATATATATATATATATATATATATATATATATATATATAGTAATGTTCCGTTGTGCACTCGGCTTTCCCACCTTCGTATCGACGATCCGAACCGTACACATTGATCTACACATATAAATTAGTCTAAATATGTAAAATCAAATTATTTGAAATTTATTTGTCCATCCATCATGTGACTATAAAAAACAAAGATTTTTAGCCATACAATTTTGTAAGACTTCAATGGATGGGCATATGAATTTCAAATGATTTAAGTTTACATTTTAAGACTAATTTAGATGTGTAGATCAATGTGAACGGTTCGGATAGTCGATACGAAGGCGGGAAGGCCGAGTGCAGACGAGTGCACACGGAGGCCTAGTGCACAACGCAACATTACTCTCTCTCTCTCTCTCTCTCTCTATATATATATATATATATATATTCTCTCTCTCTCTCTCTCTCTATATATATATATATATATATATATGGGTAAAAGGGATATGAGCAACTTGCTCATTTAATAAATGAGCAATTGATGAGGTGGCATGCATGTGATACATTGAGTATCTAATCACTTTTAGTATTTCCCAATCACATGCATGCCACCTCATCACTTGCTCATTTACTAAATGAGCAAATTGCTCATACCCCTTTTTCCCTATATATATATATATATAGTCCCCGTCCGTTGTACACCACCCATGGTGCACACGGCGTGTGCACTCGGCCTTCAGGCATTCATATCGACGATCCGAACCTGTTCACATTTATCTGCACATCTAAATTAGTCTAAATATGTAAAATTAAGTCATTTGAAATTCATTTGCCCATCCATCATGTCATTTCAATTGACTTGATTTTACATATTTAGACTAATTTAGATATGTAGATCAATGCGAACGGTTCAGATCGTCAATATAAATGCCGAAGGCCGAGTGCACACGCTGTGCGCACCATGGGTGGTGCACAACGGAAGAGGACTATATATATATAGGGAAAGCTTCAGTTGTGCACTACCTCTAGTGCACAAGGCGTGTGCACTAGGCCTTCGGGCGTTCATATCGACGACCCGAACGGTTCATATTGATCTACACATCTAAATTAGTCTAAATATGTAAAATAAAATCATTTGAAAATCATTTACCCATCCATTAAAGTGTTACAAAATTGTATGGCTGAAAATCATTGTTTTTTATAGTCACATGATGGACGGGCAAATGAATTTCAAATGATTTGATTTTACATATTTAGACTAATTTAGATGTGTAGATCAATGTGAACGGTTCGGATCGTCGATATGAATGCCCGAAGGCCTAGTGCACACGCCGTGTGCACCAGAGGTAGTGCACAGCCGAAGCTTTCCCTATATATATATATATATATATATATATATATATATATATATATATATATATATATATATATGAGCAATGCTCCATTGCAAACCACTGAAGCTATTGTTTGAAACAATGACTTCGTTTATTTTGAACCTAAGCCGTTGTTCCGAACAATGGCTTAGGTTGTATTTGGAACAACAGCTTAGATTTATAACCTAAGCCGTTGTTTCCAACAACGGCTTTAGTGGTTGTATACCCGTTTGTACGGACCCGTTTGTAATGGAGCATTGCTATATATATATATATATATATATATATATATATATATATAGGGAAAGCTTCGGTTGTGCACTCCTCTAGTGCACACGGCGTGTGCATTAGGTCTTCGGGTGTTCATATCGACGATCCGAACCGTTCACATTGATCTACACATCTAAATTAGTCTAAATATGTAATGTAAAATCAAATCATTTGAAATTCATTTGCCCATCCATCATGTGACTATTAAAAACAATGATTTTCAGCCATACAATTTTGTAACACTTCAATGGATGGGTAAATGAATTTCAAATGATTTGATTTTACATATTTAGACTAATTTAGATGTGTAGATCAATGTGAACGGTTCGGATCGTCGATATGAACGCCCGAAGGCCTAGTGCACAACCGAAGCTTTCCATATATATATATATATATATATATATATATATATATATATATATATATATATCTCCAAGTCATCTGACTCATCTGTAATTAGGAACAATAATTTAAGCTACCCTTGGTTCTTTAGACACCTCTAATGCTACTGACTCTTTCGCTCCTTTCTCTCTTAGACACGCCGCATACTCAGACACGCACACAGACCCGTCTCTCTTATATCTCCCAACTCTAAAGTGATGCGACAAATATGAAGATAACCAAGATGTATCAACAACTATCAGACACCACCTTCAAGCCTAGTTTTGCCATAATCGTGATTTTGACATGTTTGTTTGCGTCGGGCATTTTTTCATGTCAAATACGAGTCAAATCACTACATTTCACGTGATGTAGTGATCTGTTGTAGTGGCCTTCTAGTTCGTCTTTAATACTCCAATAGTGGCAAATAGGAGATTTTTCTTTTCCCCCCACTTTGTTTCTTTTTGAGCCATTTAATTGCATTTGCTTTAGTTTTTCTGTTTATCTACCTGAATTTAATGTTGGTCTTTGTCAGTATTCTTTTGGACGTCTTCTTGTTTCTAGAATTTATCAATTCCTGTTATGAGTTCTTTCTAGATTTTATTTTTAATCCTTTTTTTTGGTCTGCTAGATTTCCTCTCTTTTATACTTTACATTACCTCTCTTAGGAGACTCTGTCCAGGTGTTGTTTAATGTCAGCTTGTCTTACTCCAGAATATTTACTGTAAATGTCAATACCACTTTTTTGTTCGGTTTGTGCGTGCGTGTGTGCCTGTACCTCTCTTAATACATACATATCAATTTGTTATTAGGTCCTCCATTTCTAGGTACTTTCTATTAGGACTCAATTTAAAGCGAGTTAGTTGAGTAGGTCCAATTAAATAACTATATTTATCTGGCTAACCTATTTAAGAGGGGGTTTCTCTCGTTTAAGAACCCTCTGCTTAGCTAGGTAGCATAGTTACTTAAATTTTGCAAAGAAACGTTCAAATTCGACCTATTGCAACTAACAAGCTTTAATTGGAGGGCTAGTAGGAAATAGTAGGAGATGGGGGACCTAGTAGGAAAAAAAAGAATTAAGGGGGTTATAACCCTTTTTTATTTTATCTAGTTCACCTTCTTCAAATTGCTAGATCAAAGAAACACTGGTGGTCCAAATTTTATAATTTTATATCCTTGTTACTCCTTGTTACTCCAAACATGATGCTCCAAATTACGCATGTCTCGTGTTAGTCTTTTAACATTAAACCCACTTCATCATGTGATCCATTGAATGCTATTCTAGTCGTCTTAATTGTTTAAGGCTGGCATGACACTGTGTATATATATTTTTTTCAGGCCAGGCATCAAAAGGTTGGAGAGAAACCCCTCCTCTCAATTTCTACATTTGTGCAGGTAAATCTATTTTATACAAAATTGAATTCTTGCAATGCTGCTAGAGAGCTTTAAGTGTATAATGTGTGCGCAGATTTGTCTCTGTTTAAAGTTTTTTGAATTCAGTTGGCCATGTCTTCGAAGTGAAGCACACTAGGAAGAAGGTTGCAGCTTTTAGGACTTTAGGAGCAGAAGGTGCCAAGATTATATTATAGTGGAAAATATATAAATAGAATGTGAAGTGAAGAAACTTTTGTAATAGAAGAAGCATTTACAATATAAAGTTCTATATAAGTGACCATATAAGTCAATATTGATTATTGACTCTAATGCCGGGTTAAAGCACTCTAAAAAACTTAAGAAGAAGCAAGGACTGTTAGTGGCACTACAACAACCCTTCTTTACAATCTAGATATTTTCATTCAACCTTGTAGAGTTCATTTTGTCAGAGATTATAATATTTATAAGTTCCATCTGTATCATATACAAAAGAAGCATCCATGCAAGTGTGAGCTCTAGATGACCAGATATTCTGAAGTGTAATCATACACTTCTACCATCCTGATTGGTTCATTAGTTACTGGGAGAATGGGATTCTTTGCCCAAGGCTATGAATTCGATATGTGAAGAAAAAATGATACACGATTCCATCATACTATCCTATCATTTTTTTTGAATTTCTATATATTAGGCACTGATGTAGTGTCGATATTGGAGAAGATAATATTTGTTCCAAACCTGCATTGCATATAACAGTTATTACAATTGTAGCTTTGAAGCATGACTATGTCTTCACATATCCAAAATCATGTGTAACATAAATTACTGTTAGAATATAAGTGTAATTCCCTCAACTCTTCCTAGTTAGTGCAGTGGTAGGGTTTTTCACATGGTATGAGAGCATCCCATGTACGAGTCTTGCTGGGTGCACGTTATTTATTTATTTATTTATGACGAAATTAAAAGAAAATTTGTTATACCACTCCAGGTCTATCCCAATTTGTTGGGTATTTATCTCATTTCTTTGGCCCATTCAAAATGGGTGCTTGACTTGCGGTGGCGTGTTAGAATATAAGTGCAATTCCCTGAACCCTTCCTACAACTTCGAAGTTTTAGTGTTGTGGCAGGGTGATGTAAAACCAACCCTAAAATAGAGAATTTTCCAAGAATTTTAATGGGTTAATTTTACCAACATGAAAGTTCTGATCTAAGTTAGAAATTTAAAACAGTTAACGAGTTTGATGGATTTTCAAGAACTGAGTTATGCTAACAATTCCAATTAATAATTCAACCTCAATCAATAATTAAATTCCTATACGTTAGTAAGTAATAAGTCCAATATCGATTTGTACCCTAATCTAGCATGTGGATCACTCAATCTCAGTATTTTTTGTGGTCGACAGTCAAATCAGATAATATACTAGATGATAAGGCAGTAAAACATAAATACGGAAGAGATGGAAAGAGTATACCGAATTCGAAGAAACCCTCGTAGATCTCGGAGTTGGTACAGCAACCAAGACACAGCAATGGCAGACAGTAACTCCACGAGCAGGTTCACGATGGTCGGCGGCGTCACTGGTCGACGTCGACGACGGCAAGGGCGGCACTGGGGGAAGGCCGGTAGTGATGCTGTTGGGATCCGGTGGGTTAGGGTTTTGGATTAGATGGATTAGGGGGTTGATCTTGAATCGGGAGGAGGAGAAGGCGGTGACGGGAAGAGGCTATAGCGGTGGGGTTGCGGTGGCAGGAGGTGGACGATGGGCGTCGGCAGGGAGGGGGGGTCTGGACGATGGGGGAGGTGGCCGTGGTAGTCGGATTGGGAGAGAAGAGAGGGTGAGGGAGTTGCCGATTGGGGGCTGGTTGTTGGTCGAGGAAGAGGACGAAGGTGAAGGAGAAGGGAGAGGTTGGATTTGGGGTTTTGGTGGGTTTCGGGAAAGAAGCAGAAGGGAGAAGAAGGAGGAAGCAGCGGTACGGGGGGATTAGTTTAGGGTTTGTTTATTTGGGATTAGGGGAAATTAGTATTAGGAATTTGTATTGGGAATTTTTTTAATTGGGGGTAAATTGTAGAATTAATCACTAATTCTAAAACTAGATTAGGATTTATCACAAACCCTAATTTGATCTCAATTGTATCACACAAAGGAGAGAAAATGAAGAGCAAAACTCAACACAGGTTTTTTTGATCAATAATGGCATGCCTTTCTCATTCATCTCAGGGCCTTTAAATAGGCTCAATTACATCTTGAAACACATCTCCAAAATATTCTCAGAATCTAAAATTACAAAAAAGATTACATAAAAATGGAAATAAAATAAAAATCCTAAACTGTAAAGATGTCCTCATCACAGGGTCTTTCACAATTGCCAATATGGTAAATTATTAGACGCAACACAAGATGTATACTAGTGAATTGCAAGGTAAAAACTGGATTGAGATAGGGAGCGAGTCTTTGCTATTCTTCAGAAGATAATCAGAAAGCGGCCTGCATAAATTGATGATGATTGCTGGTGGGTGGCATACAATTTATATTCATCGAATACCACTCGATGACTTGCATATGTGCTCATTGCCATTTTGGTTAACAAATATTAAAGAAGTTTGCAAACTGTAGAAGACCTCATGTTTAGGGTAAAACTGAGATCCATTTGATTTAAAAAGAATTTTACCTGGATACCATTGCATCAATCACATAGTTATTATCATTTTATTTGTGGAAACATACACACTCTCATATACGAACTACAAAGTACATGGTCATATCTACTTGATTTAGAGAGGGAGGAAGCTATGTGGTTACTGGACAGAAAGAACTTGGTTGATCCACCTATCAAAATACTGCCTACTTTATTGACTCGATAAAATTTGGTATACACACTTTTAGTATCCTTTCATTGTCACCTTAACCTATCGATGAACGTCCTTCAGTTTGCAACCTGTGGGCACACTAGTTTCAAATTCAAATTATTAATATTTTTATTATATACCTTTAAAATTAATTTAATTAATTCATTTTTTAAAGAATTTGTAAATATTGTTGAGCAGTAGTTCTTACTTCACCAGATTGTGAGGTAATACTATTTTGTTTTGTTGCAGGCAGCTCGCAATAATGTTCTTCTTGCAGTTCCAGCTCTTCTGTATGCCATCAACAACTACCTAAAGTTTATTATGCAGGTATAAATCTTGTTAGACATATATAACTTGACTTCTGTTTCTCTGACATTTTATATTTTACACCTATGATAATATGGGTAGAGAGTTGATTTGGTTGCTTGATTAACTTGCCCATATCTGTGGATATGTCCAATGATTTGTGCGAAAAATGATTTTTCTTTATTTCTGATTATTTTCCTTACTTTTGCAGTTATATTTCAATCCTGCTACGGTGAAAATGTTGAGTAACCTGAAGGTAATCTTTTGTCTGATAATCACTTGCTGTCTTCAAACTGTCCCATTTATTGTTTAGTTGGATATAAGCGGAGTTGCACGCAATTAACATAATCAATTTTGTGCATCTAAAATAGGAAACTGCTCATAACACATTGGTTATGTTCGTGAAGAATTTTAGTCAGTACACAGCATATATTTTCACTTAGGAATCACAGAAATTGCACTTTCCCCCCCCTGGAGAATTGGTTCTCAAATTAATGCTAGTTTTCTCTACATTGTTATTCCATTTTTGGCTACTTTTCTTTAAAATCCATAAATAATATGCTTGTCTTGAACTCCACGACAACTCAAATTTTGTTTGTATCAGATGAGTTCTACGAGAGTAGCTGCTACATAAGTTGATTTTTTTGCTTTACAAGTTATCTAAACTGTAGTCTGACTGTGACGGTGTTCTTCCCTGCTTGTGTGATTGAAAACTGGGCATTGTACATTTGCATCAAATATTTTAGTTGTCATTACCTTTTCATCTTCAATGTGGAAAGAATGAGCTCTACGTTTCCACTTAATTGATCATTCCAAGATTAGTTGCTACTGTCAAGATTGCTTGGTACAAATAGTTGGCCACAACCAGTCATTTAGAACATTTGGAAAAAGTGGTTATCTTACATGGAAAATGGTATCGGAGCACTAGGTTCTGAACTTTCAATTGTCAGAGGTCAGCCTGAACACTGACAATTTTTAATTGTTATTATTTTTTTTATCCCTATTTATTTTGTATATCAAGTAATCATTCCGTTGGTGGCCGTTCTATGTGGTTGAATCCTGAATGTTAGGGTTGTGTCTTGTATACTCGTTCAGATTAAAAGAAGGTAATATGAAGTACGGAGGTCGAAGTGTCAAAGCGAGTAGAAGGAAAACAGCAGCAGCAGCAGATGCAGGCTAGTTGCGGTCGACCGGTCATGGTGACAGTCGACCGCACCCCCCGACCGCACCCCCGACCGCTCGTTGTATTGGAAAGTCAGAGAGTGGTACGATCGACCGGTCTTGTTGGACGGTCGACCGCTCGCGGCACTGATTTGTTTTTGGGCTTCGATTTGTTAGGTCAGTTCAGCCCAATCTTCAACTCTAAGTTAGATCGTGCGACTTCAGTTACTTCTTTTCCAGGTTTTATCGGACGACTGAGGATCAAGATTAGACTTAGGTTTCTCTCTATTCTTCTATATATATTGTAAACTCCTTCAATATGAGAGGTAGTACTTCATAGATTCTTTTCTCCATTGCAAAGAGAGGCTCGAGAGAGAGATAGTTCTTGGTGGGTGAGTTTAATTTTTTGTGTCAAGTGAATCAGTAACTTCTTGTAATCTCTTCTAGTTGAATATCAGATATCCCTATATTTTCCCCCTTAGTTTGGTGGATCTACTTGCTTGCTCAATTTATTCGCCTCGTCTACTTCGACTTCCTCTTTGCTCTATTAGTTCCGCTGCGACCAGAGGGCGTTTGTTGACGCCCCAATCCCAACAACTGGTATCAGAGCTTCAGGTTGCCAAGTCCCTTGGTTAAGATGACAGGCCACAGTATTTTGAAGATCAAGCAGTTTGATGGTAAGATCAATTTCAATCTTTGGATGACTGACATGTATGATGTTCTTGTTCAAGAACGGTTGCAGTCAGCAGTAAAGAGAAGGAAAAGCCAACTGATATGCAGGATGACGTTTGGGAAGATATTCGTGAAAGAGCCATAAGTCTAATCCGACTATCCTTGGCGGACGAGGTTAAGTGTAGATTTTTTGAAGAAACTGATGCGGCGAGTCTGTGGGAAAGATTCATAACCGACTACTCTAGTTTGTCGTTATTAGATCGGATGCATTGGAAGAGGAAGTTATTCCGTTTATCTATGAAGGAAGGTACCGATCTCCAAGACCACATTATAGAGTTCAATAAGGTATTATCTGAACTTAAGGCGATCAACGCAGATGTGTGTGAGGAAGATAAAGCTTTCAACCTGATATATTCACTGCCGGATTTGTACGAGCCTTTGATCACGACCATGCTACACGGTAGATCTGCTAAGGAGAGTATTTCGGTAGATGGTGTAATCAAAACATTAAGAGAAAATCAATTTAGGAAGGAGATCCATAAATCTTCATCGTTTATTCCTACAAGTTGTCTAGCAGTGGTTGGTCCTTCGGGGGAAGACAAAGTGCTTTGCAAAAGAATTCGATCCGTTGCCGATATTGCAAGAGGCCAGGGCATATCAAGAAAGACTGTTGAAAATTACAGAATCAGGAGAGTGCAAAGAACGGGAGTTCAGCCGCTAATGTGGTTAGTGCCTTTGATTCAGGTCGTTCGTGTCTTCTTGTTTCAAATTCTTTAGAAGTGGATTCTAGTTGGTTTTTTGACTCAGCGTGTTCTTCTCATATTTGCTCCAAGAGGGAGTTGTTTTCTACTTATAAGTCTACTACGGGGCATTGTGTGACAACGGGAACTGAAGAGATTTGTGAAGTAGTGGGTGAGGGGACAGTTGAGTTGAAGATGCTAGGTCTACACGTGTTCACTTTAAGGGATGTTTTGCATATTCCTCTGCTGAAACGGAATTTAATTTCCTTGGGAACTCTTGATGCATGGGGCTGTAGGTACACAGCTCGAGGTGGAGTTCTATCTGTTTTTCAGGATCGTCGTAAGGTGATTAGAGGTATGAGAATGGTTGGGCCAAGCCAAAACAATCTCTACAAGCTTGGGGGAATTCGAAATACTTGCGCAAGTGTTGCTCCTTTTTCCGGTATTTCCGCAAGCTCAGCTAGTTTGCCACAACTAGATTCATCGAGACGAGACCACGACGTTCGAATATCGTCGAGAGGTGGAGAAAGCCTAAGGGTAGGTGGAGTTCGTGCGGAGTTTGGCAACTTCGTGAGTACATCTACGGAGGTGGGCCTTTGAGGGGCTGCCCTGGATTTGGTGAGATTGGGTAGAGATCATTTCAATTAGAAAAAGAAGCTGTTGTTCTAAGTTTTCTTTGCAAGTGGAATTTGTTGGAGTTTGGGAATGAGTAACACATCATGTGATAGCACTCGTATGCAATCCAAGATGGAGTTTGTTAGGGTTGTGTCTTGTATTCTCGTTTCAGATTAAAAGAAGGTAATATGAAGCACGGAGGTCGAAGCGTCGAAGCGAGTAGAAGGAAAACAGTAGTAGCAGTAGGTGCAGGCTAGTTGCGGTCGACCGGTCATGGTGACAGTCGACCGCACCGCCTGACCGCACCCCTGACCGCACATTGTACTGGAAAGTCAGAGAGTGGTACGGTCGACCGGTCTTGTTGGACGGTCGACCATTCGTGGCGATGATTCGTTTTTGGGCTTCGATTTGTTAGGTCAGTTCAGCCCAATCTTCAACTCCAAGTTAGATCGTGCGGCTCCTATTCAGTTACTTCTTTTCAAGGTTTTGTCGGACGACTGAGGATCAAGATTAGACCTAGGTTTCTCTCTATTCTTCTATATATATTGTAAACTCCTCCAATATGAGAGGTAGTACTTCATAGATTCTTTTCTCTATTGCAAAGAGAGGCTCGAGAGAGAGATAGTTCTTGGTGGGTGAGTTTAATTTCTTGTGTCAAGTGAATCAGTAACTCCTTGTAATCTCTTCTAGTTGAATATCAGATTTCCCTATATTTCCCCCCGGATTAAGCAAAAGCTAACCGGGATAAGTCATCGTTGTTATGTTTGTGTTAGTTTGGTGGATTTACTTGCTTGCTTAATTTATTCGCCTTGTCTACTTCGACTTCCTCTTTGCTCTATTAGTTCCGCTGCGACCAGAGGACGTTTGTTGATGCCCTAATCCCAACACTGAATGCCTACATGATTACTTGATTTAAATCTTTTACACCACAGCCCATTTAGCTTAAGCCTTGGGTAAAGGTTACTTTTTTTTCGTAAATCTGATTTCACAGAAAGGATACCAATATACCATGTATGTATTTATAGAAACTCATGGCTCTTTGTTACTTGCATTAGTAGTGATGCTTGCATTGTCTTAATTTTTTTTTTCCATTCCTTAGTCTTTATCTGTGTCATAATTATTTGTAGGGTTGGCGATCAGGTCCACTGGCCCGGGCCGGGCCCAACCCGTTCGGGGTTGCCCCGGTTTCCGGCGGGCTCAGTTCGGGTTGGGTAATTAACCGGTCCGGGCCGGGCTGGATTGGGAAGCAGAAAAATCGACTCGCAAACCCGTACGGGCCGGGCCGGGTCGCTGGTTTGCCCGGTATTTTCTTTGTTTTTTTATAAAGTACAGGTATAAGAGTGAAACAAAATTGTATATATTATTCATTTCAACTTCTATGAAATTTTTACAACCTTTTTTACATACAAATACATGTAAAAAAAATAAAAAAATTAATATAATCTTGAATTGCATGGTTAAGAGGATAATCTAGAGTTCGAGATAGCCTAGAGTTAGATTGAAGAGAGGACATTGGACTACTATCGTGCAACTCTACTTCACCTAGATCTAGGATTTCATCGCCCTAAATTCCATACTCTTGTTGTTGATCTTCAGGCGAGTTGCTTTCACTTGTTGATGTAGATGGTGCTTTTCCTTGTGTCCTGTATTCAGTCTTCATCCAATCTCTGATGCAGACGAGCATCTCTAACGAATCCGGCTTCAATCGATTCTTGTAATCTGTTAGAACCTTGCCACTTGTAGAAAATTCACTTTCTGAAACAATTGTAGAGATATGAGAAGTTAGTAGATCTTTAGCCATATGTGAAAGAATAGAAAAAAGATTTTCATGTTCTTTCCCCTATTGTAGCACATCAATCTTAAATTCCATACTCTTGTTGTTGATCTTCAGGCGAGTTGCTTCCACTTGTTGATGTAGATGGTGCTTTTCCTTGTGTCCTGTATTCAGTCTTCATCCAATCTTTGATGCAGACGAGCATCTCTAACGAATCCGGCTTCAATCGGTTCTTGTAATCTGTTAGAACCTTGCCACTTGTAGAAAATTCACTTTCTGAAACAACTGTAGAGATATGAGAAGTTAGTAGATCTTTAGCCATATGTGAAAGAATAGAAAAAAGATTTTCATGTTCTTTCCACTATTGTAGCACATCAATCTTAGTACTAGAAATCTCACTATCTTGTTGATTATACCAATTTAATTCATTAGGTGCATTAGTCCTAGATTTTTTGATTGAATACGAGCAAGTAAATTAGCAGTTACTTCTTCTAATATACTCTTACCCTTACCTCGAGAAGTAGAAGTAACTATACTAGTTATACTACTAGATGTAAATTTTTTATTATAATAATCATACAAGTTATTCAATGTCGATTCAAAGCTATCTAAAAATTTATTACAATCAGTTCATCTCCATGTTAAGTAAAAAATATTTCAATTAAACTCCTCGTACCCGCTAATTTGATACGAGGATGCATAACAGTAGCAATACAATACAACATAGGAGGAGGATTAAAATACTTCGAAAATTTAGTACAAGTCAGAACAACAATATTGCTGATATATTGGTCCGCAATCATGTCTTGAAAAGTTTGCATCATTGTAATTAGTCAAATAAAAAAACTACTAGAAGTAGAATCATAAGATTTAGAAAACTTTACAGTTGCAGTTTTAAAAGGTTCCAAAAATTTTAACAAAGATTTGGCAAAATACCATGAATGGGGAGTCATTTGAAAATTTCCATGTTTTTTGCAAGACAAAAATCGTTTTTAATATCTTTGTATTGAGTAACAACATTTAGTAAATCGAAAGTAGAATTTCATTGGTGTTTAACATCTCTAGAAAATTTTCTAAAATGTATTTCTCTAAGTTTACATCATTCTTTAAATTCTTGAAGCATAGTACCACTCAAAGCATTAAAATGTACACAATTTCTAATTACATTTACATATGAATCTACTACTTTCAATGCATCTTGTACACAAATTTAAAATATGACATGCATATCTAATATGAAAAATTTCATTACATGGATGGGCTAATTGTGTTTTTAATGTTTTAATCGAAACATTGTTGTTAGATGCATTATCAAAACTAATACTAAAATAATTATCACGAATTTGAAATAATTCACAAACTTCTAAAATACGTGTTGCGATAACCATACCACTATGAGGATGCGGCAAAACGGCAAGGGATATGATTCTCTTTTGAATCTTCTAATCACTATCGATCCAATGGTAAGTTATGCATGTCATCGGAATATCGTTACAACCTTTCCAACAATCGGAAGTTAACGATACTCTACAAGTCAAAGAATACAATAGTGCAATTAAAGCGTCTCTCATTTTACTATAATGTTTAAAATAATCAGCCTTGAGCGTGTTTTTAAGAATTCTTCTAAAATGTGGATTTAGTGCATTTTGGTTAAATGCCTCTATGTTCCTATTCTCGGAATAAGAAAAATGTAGCTCATCCTTAATAACTAGTTTGGTCATTTCCCAACGAACAATTTCGGGATTATAAGGGTGACTATCTATTTGTCCGGTCCTAGGATTGATTTTTTGTTGTGATTATTGGTCTTGTAGTAGTGTGGGGTGAATCGATAAAATGTGTCATTTAATTGTACCTGTTCCCTCACCATTCTTCCATTTGTAACGCTTGCTACAAATTTTACAAATCTTATGTCCTATACTAGGATTTTCCTCGTCAGGGATAAAATCATAATATTTGTGCCAATCACTAGTTTCACATCTAGTTTTTCTACTAGAAGTGGGTTGTGTGGATTCAGTTTCGTATGTTTGTGTTACTAGTATGCATTTCTTGTTCTATGTCGTGTGGAGGAACATCGTGAGAACCTATTTTAAGTATGTGGTTATACTCGGTTCTAATTGTGGGTATATTGGAGGCCGACGAGAAAAACTAGTGGAATCTTGTCTACTTTGGCTGCTACATCGTGATCTAGACATGATAAATGGTTTGTAGTAGTAGTGTATGTAAAAAATCGATTTCTAGTGTTTTAAATAGTGTATGTAAAAAATAAAAAAATAATATAGGAGGTATATGTATAAAAAAATTCTAAAAAATATTAGGACGGTTGAGAGAGAGAGAGTAGCGAAAACCAACAAACAAATGTGATAAAAAAAATTAAAGCTACACAAAAATGAAGTGTTGAGAGGGTTGTGAAATTTTGATACCGTACTTCGTGAATAATCGTATATAGAAATGAGAGAAAATAATAGCAGAAGTAGACGTAGTCGATGGAGTTTGTAGTAGACGTTGTTAGATAGTCGTAGAAAGAGAGAGAAAACTTCTTTGAAGAGAGATTTTGTAGTAGACGAAGTTGAGAGTGTTGAATCAACATGAATTCGATTCGATCGAAATTGTTCACTTCTTTGTTGAAAAACTTGATTGAGTTGAGTAATAGTAGTAGCAGTAGAGAGAGTAAGGTGTGAAAATTTTGATTGAAGTTATACTAGCCCCCCCCCCCCCCCCCCCCCCCCCCCCCCCCCCCCCCCCCAAAAAAAAAAAAGGAAAAAAAATTCCAAAAACAGCCAAAAAAAATCGCGATCCAGGTTCGATGGATCAAGATTTGATTTTTCCGAACCCGGGTTGACCCGGTAAGGGTTTCGGGTCTGACCCGAACCTGAACCAGGTCAAGGCGCGTTGGGTCGACCATAGCGGGTGACCCGACCTGGATGCCACCCCTAATTATTTGTCTCCTATGTAATAAGAAGAAAAAAGAGAATCTTCTTGCTCTGTATATCTGAGGTTTGTCACAATAATCCCCTCTATGGTGTTCTGATTTCCTGTAGGTTTTGGTTATCGCTCTTTTGCTAAAGGTGATAATGAAAAGACGCTTCTCAGTAATTCAGGCAAGTTGACCTTTTTTGATTCCTTTCTATAGTATCTAAGTTTGAATGGTCAAAAATATATAAACAAAGAGTATTTGTATTGCCAGGTTTGGATGTCCAAGTAAAACTCACTTTATTTTTTTATGTGAGATAAACTTATAGAGGCGTTAACATGGAGTAGCTTTCTTTCTTTCTTTTTCCTTCTGTTTTCCCCTTCTTTCTCATTCTTTCTTCCTCTTTGTAATGTTATTCTAATATTGAAATGTCAAAAGTGTCACTTGATTATGCAGTGGGAGGCTCTTGCACTTCTGCTCATTGGAATCAGTGTTAATCAGCTGCGTTCATTGCCTGAGGGTACTACTGCACTTGGTCTTCCAGTTGCAACCGGTGCATACATGTATACATTAATTTTTGTAAGTCCCGTCTACTACCTGATTCACGACATCTTTTTATTAGAAGGTATAGTTAGGACGAGTCTCAAAGTTATAAGAATATTGTTCTTGCTTAAATATAACCCGGTGAGTAGTTGTTATTCTTGCCCTCATGATTCAAGGTTGTTTATATATCTCTAATATTATAATGGGAGAAGACCTTAGTGTCATTTTTCAATCTATCAACGAATGTGATGCATGTATATAACTAATATGAAGGATGTTTTAGGTTCGAGTCCTCACTACGTTAGAGTTTTTATTTCTTATTTTTAATATATATATATATATATATATATATATATATATATATATGAGTCTTCTTCCGTTGCAAACGCTACTGTAGCGTTTGCAAACGTGCACACCACTTAACCCGTCATCGGGGATGACGGGTTAAGTGGTGTGCACGCGTTTGCACGACATTTGCGTTTGCAACGGAAGATAGCCCTATATATATATATATATATATATATATATATATATATATATATATATTAAGATGTGCATTATCCGTGCATAACTAATATAAAAGATGTATCAGATTCGAGGCCAGACAACGTCGAAATTTTACTTTAAATATATATATATATATATTTATTAAGACGTGTATCGCACGTGTAAACTACTAGTATTATTAAGTTCATTGTCATTCGTGTAACTGGACATGAAGTATTAACTACTAAACAGTTGATGAAAAATTTCGTCCGAGTGATTATTTTAAATATTGACCTTGTTGCAAGTCCAAATGTGTTAACACATTATTGTCTATTTGTCTTTTGCATATTTGCTCTCTTGAAAATTTATCAATTCCTGCTCTGTCAGATATTTTCATTTTTGATACTTTTTTATTATTCATATCTACTGGGAGCTCCATTTACACTGAACTAATTATTGTCTAACATTTTTTAGCTGGTTCCTTATATTTTTGTTTCTATATTTTAGCATGAATATAAAATTTTGATGGTATGTTTAGCTAAAAAACTTACATTTATGTTACCATTTGGTTGTGGTTCAATTTACTAAGTCCTTTACACTTGTTAAGTGTAATAAGATCTTAAACCTCTGTGCAACTGGTAACTGGTTTCTATGGAAAAATTGACGAATTGATCTGTTCCGAAAAAGGATGAAGTAATTGGTCTGGAGTTCTGGACTTGTTTGTTAATGATATTAATTCTTTTCATTGTATAATCTTTAAATATTTTAATGGAGATGCAATTTTGCAGGTAACCGTTCCGTCATTAGCCTCCGTATATAATGAATATGCTTTGAAAAGCCAATTTGAGACAAGTATCTATCTTCAGGTGATTTGAAATACCAAGTATAATTGGCTTCTTGGGAAATAAGCAATTTGTAAAATCATTCGTATTAAGACTGACCAGGATGACCCTACGTTAAAAGTTTTTTATGATTTTCTGTCTGTGATTGCAGAACTTGTTTTTATATGGTTATGGTGCAATCTTCAACTTTCTTGGCATTGTTGGAACTGCCATTGTCAAAGGTACTAATGAGCTATTGTTTCTGCATATAATGAATGCATAAAGATATTTCTGGGAAACAATAATAATTGGTTTTGGTGAAACTCGGTTATCCAACCCGGATTGATATCCATTAGTTCACACAGTATATTCAAATTAATTAGGCAGTGATGGTTCTTCAATATTGTATCGTGCATCCATGCGACCCCATCAAAGTGCCTCTTTAGCTGCATAAAATACAAATTCGATGATTATTCCCGTATCTTTTTTATTTACAGGGCCTGACAGCTTCAACATCCTTCAAGGTCACTCAAAAGCTACAATGTTATTGATTTTCAACAATGCTGCGCAAGGCATACTGTCTTCTTTCTTTTTCAAATATGCAGGTAACATAAAGCTAATATATTTTATGAAACAAACTACTCTTTTCTTTGTTGGAGTTTTAACTATACAGCAGTGCTAAATTTATGCTTATATGATGTGTGCAGACACAATTTTGAAGAAATATTCGTCAACTGTTGCCACTATTTTTACTGGCATAGCATCTGCTGCTCTGTTCGGCCATACTCTGACAATAAACTTTATTTTGGGAATCTCAATAGTGTTCATTTCTATGCACCAGGTAACTGCCGGAACTTTCTTTCTTGTTCTAAACAGTTTTTTTTAAAATAAAAAAATTATGTGTCAGTTCTTTTCCCCACTTGCAAAAGTCGAAGAAGAGACGTCACAGGGGACAATAGAAGTGGCTGATCCGCATAATCTCAGGTGCATATTTTATTAATATTCGTATTGAGTTAGAGATATAGTGGTAAGAGCATCCACAGTCGTGCATGCTAAAAAATGGCAAAATGCATAAATAGAAATAGTATTTCGATATTTTGGTGCAGTGGCGAAATGGCAAAAAATAGCGAAGTTGGAGAAAATTTGAACGGACGAAACATGATTTTCCGTCGGAACAAAAAAATTAAAAAAATATTTTTTGTCAGACGAAACATCAACGCTTTTGCAAATGAGCAAAAGTCTCGGACGAAACATGTTTCGTCCATATTTTATAATATTTTTAATCCATCGGATTTCGTCCGAGGAGAATTGTATGGTTAGTTATGTGTTTAATTAGTTAATTAGTTTAGTTAGATAATTAATTAGTTAATTAATTATATAATTAGTTAGATAATTAAGCTTAGTATCCTAATTAATCTTGTTTCGTCCGCTATAATATGCATATTGCTATGTCTTCTCTCAAATATAGCATTCTAATGTAGCGGAAAAGACAAAATATGCATATATAGCACACAAGTGCAACACTCAAAATGCCATAAAATGCATAATATCCATATATAGCACAGGATTGTGGATGCTCTAAATGTGTAGCACTTCTTGATCTTTGAACTTCCATTACGTGCATTGTATTGCACATGTCTTGTTCCAAGTGATGACTCTTGCATATTTTCAGATCAAAGGAAGCATCCTTCATAAATATGACAGCGGGTGCAAATGAAGATGTAAGAAGATTGAGGAAATATGATTCTAGACATAGTTAATTGTTGACTGAATTAAACTCACATGATATCTCAAATTTACAGGCAAGCCATCATGTTCAACCTGATGAGAGACAGGCACTGCTTCCTGTCTGATCTTGTACTTTAGGTAAGCTTACATGACCTTCATAAAATGAGTTTAGATGATCACGAGATGCATTTATATGATGATGTTTTCATATCTTTTAGTGGTTTCCTCGGGACTGATTAAACATAATTGAAGAATTTGATCATGTAACTCAATTTTTTGTGATCGTCATCTATTCCCCAAAGTAAATTTTGTACCTCTCATATTGGAAGTCGATGAAAGACAAACATTGTGCATTCAGGAATCTGATAAATGGCTGCGTTGCAGATGATTTTTTTTCTTCTTCTATGCACACACAGGGGTTTGATTAAATATTATTGAATGACCATGCTTAATGATGTTAACCAATTTCTTATGGATAAGAAATTGAATGCAAGAAAAAAGTGGACGTGCACACTTGCCAGTTGCAAATAATCGACTAAGTTTATTGGAAAGATAATACGTACAAGCAACCACCTGAATCGTCTTTTGAAAAAATGTCATGTTAAAACACATTAGCCAGACACTGCATTATGTGTGCACACCTTCAGTTAGTGAGAGTCGTATTAAATTATCTTCTTGCAGTGCTTTCTTATTATTAGGTAGAAACTGACCTAATTCTTATGCAACAGGATTTTCATGAGAAGATTCTTTACTGGACATAATATATAAATGAGCTTCAATTCTAACTAGAATGAAAAAGCAAACAACAGATATAAAATATAGCAGTTGTAAGCGAGGAGTAATCGTCAATGGCTAGAAAGGTGGGGGTAGAAATTAAATGATATTCATAGTTCATAGCAGATTTGTAGACTTCGGGTGAGGTATCTGAATGTAGTGTCAAGGGAAACATACATTATTTCTTCTCTTCCCTATCAAACCATAGTTACTTTGCCAACTACCTTCTTTTACTTGTGTTCTTAGCTATTGCTATTGTAAAAAGTTTGGGATCCCAAGGATTTCTCTTTGTTTTTGCCCCTATGAGAAACATTTTTTATCTGTGTGGTTGGGGTTGATAAATAGAAGAACCGAGTTTACAGCATTTCAAGTCTGATACAGGAACATGGAATCTATGTTGCAAGGTAATTGTTTCTATGTTTAATATTTTTCTGATTTTTAAAATTGTTTCAAAATTTTGTTTTGTAATAGGATCAGTTCTAATAATTTTGTTATTTCTGGTTAGTAGAAGCAATGCTGAGTGCTGTGTGATGACAATATGTAATTTTACTTCAAATATGCAAAATCAAGTCTGCTTTTAAATTCTAAGATGAGCTTGTGCAAGATCTTCTATGAATCCAAACTCCTTCCTGGTATACGGAATGATCTCCCAAATAATGATGATACAATGAATATTACCAAGAGCATCCACACCAATTGGATAGCCATTTGTGTTGCTATTTTAAAATTTTGTAACCTAAAGGACAACTTTCTAAAAAATAATTGTTGTTCTACATCCATGATTGTCATTTGAGTTGCCAAGTATATATATAACTGTATATTAATGATGTATAATAGTGTGTGCATATATATATATATATATATATATATATATATATATATATATATATATATATATATATATATATATATATATATATATATATAGGGTAAAAGGGATATGAGCAACTTGCTCATTTAATAAATGAGCAATTGATGAGGTGGCATGCATGTGATACATTGAGTATCTAATCACTTTTAGCATTTTCCAATCACATGCATGCCACCTCATCACTTGCTCATTTACTAAATGAGCAAATTGCGCATACCCCTTTTTCCCATATATATATATATATATATATATATATATATATATATATATATATATATAGCTTTCTTCCGTTGCAAACGGGTCTGTGTGCACAGACATGTGCGAACGGAGATCTGGACCGATGGATCTTTGATTTAGCGGCCCACTTTTTCGTCCTTCTAAAATTTAGTGTTAACCCGTTCTTGGAAAGAACGGGTTAAGGCTAAAAAATTTGAAATTTTTTTGCCTTAACCCGGCATTGGAACGTTTCCAAGGACGGGTTAAGGCATACTTATAATTTTTAGATCTGTATATAGATCATCTTCTCTCGATCTCTTCCCATTCTCTATTTCGTTTCTGCCGAACCCAAACCCAAAAAAACCCTAACCCTAATCAAAACACAAATGTTCTCCTCTCTTTGCTCCTCTTCTTCCGTCTGCTCTTCCTCCTCCGCTTCCATTCTCATAGTCTCTCTCTTTCAAAATCTACTCCAAACATCCAAACCCAACTTTCTCATCCCATCTTCGAAAGTCAATCGGAACCTTAATTCAGCCACAACACTTACATTTGCTAAATTCGGAGTAATTTTGTAAGGTATTGACTGATTCTTTGCCTTAATAGTTTTAATTGTATTGATTTTTAAATCTTTCCATAATAAATTATTGAGAAAGTGGCAAATTTTTTTTTTGCCTAAGTAATTTGTAGATGTAAAATTGGGAAGACTTGTAATATATTCAAGTGCCAAAAATTTGTAGATTTTTAATTTTTTTTGGTCTTTTTCCAATCATTTACCATATATAAAAAAAGCGTAAAAAATTTGTAGATGTCGAAATTTGTAAGTAGTCATTTGATGAATTTATACGGTGCAAATGTTGTCCTAATTGTTGTTGATCGCTCGACGATATTGTAGACTGAGTCGTATTTATAATCGTTTCGTATATATTAAATTACTTAGAACCTCTATAGTGCGGTTAGACTAGAAAACCCTTCAACCTACCTCCAAAAAATACGAAACTTTGTGAGTAGGATGGTCTCACGTAGCATAAGTAACTCCAACTTGTAGAAGTGAGTTTTGACTCATGGTTCGAGAGATACGACCGTGTATCACTTTTGGTTTTAAAAAAATCAAATAAAGCGGTACACGGCTGTATCTCGCAAATCGTGACTCGAAACATACTTTTACAAGTTGGGGTGGTTTGTACTACGTGAATACGACCAAATTGCAAAGTTTTATAAATTGTGGATACCGGTTTTGCGGTTTTCTCACGTTTCTTGCATGAAGAAGTAAATTACTTAGAATTTTTTTTAGTGCGGTTAGACTAGAAAAAACTGCAAACAACCTCCAAAAAATACGAACTTTCGGATTAGGTTGGTCTCTCGTTGCACATGCCTCTCCAACTTGTAGAAGTTAGTTTCGATTCACGGTTGGAGAGATACAGGAGTGTATCGCTTTTGGTTGAAAAAAACTCTTGTCAAGCGTTACACGGTCGTATCTCTCGAACCGTGAGTCGAAACTCACTTCCACAAGTTGGGGTAGCTTGTGCTACGTGAATTCAACCAAGTTGTAAAGTTTTATAAATTTTGAAGGTTGTTTGTGCCGTTTTGTAACGTTCCTCGCATGAAAAAGTAAATGACTTAGAACCTTTTTAGTGCGGTTAGACTAGAAAACTATTCAAACGACCTCCAAAAAATACAAAACTTTGTGAGTGGAATGGTTTCACCTAGCACAAGCCACCCTTGCTTGTAGAAGTGAGTTTCGAGTTACGGTTCGAGAGATACTGCCGTGTATCGTATTTGGTTTAAAAAACCCAAATAAAGCGATACACGGTCGTATCTTTCGAACCGTGGGTCGAAACTCACTTTCACAAGTTGGGGTGGCTTGTGCTACGTGAATTCAACTAAGTTGCAAAGTTTTATAAATTTTGGATGCCGTTTGTGCCATTTTGTAACGTTCCTCGCATGAAGAAGTAAATGACTTAGAACATTTTTAGTGCGGTTATACTAGAAAATCATTCAAATGACCTCCAAAAAATACGAAACTTTGCAAGTAGGATGGTCTCACATAGCACAAGTAAACCAAACTTTTAGAAGTGAGTTTCGAGTCATGGTTCGAGAGATACGGTCGTGTAGCGCTTTTGGTTTAAAAAAGTCCAAAATAAAGCGATACACGGTCGTATCTCGCAAACCGTGACTCGAAACTGACTTCTACAAGTTGGGGTGACTTGTGCTTCGTGAATTGGACCGAGTTGCAAAGTTTTATAAAGATGCATTTTGTTCGGTTTTCTCACATTTCTCGAATAATAAGTTAATAAAGTAAGAACTTTTTTAGTGCAGTTAGACTAGAAAACCCTCCAAACGGGTTCTAAAAAATACGAAACTTTGCGGGTAGGTTGATCTCACGTAGCACAAACAATCCCAACTTGTAGAAGTGAGTTTCGACTAACGGTTCGAGAGATACGGCCGTGTAGCGTTTTTAGTTTAAAAAAAGCAAAATAAAGCAGGTACACGCCGTATCTCGCAACAAATGACTCGAAACTCAATTCTCCAAGTTGGGGTGGCTTGTGTTACGTGAATCCAACCAAGTTGTCTTGTATTATTATTTTTTGTTATCATTTGTACGTTTTTTCTCACAATTTCTCTATATTTATTGATGATAGATAAATGGATATAACGCCTATTACCTAAACTTATTTTTTTTTTGTTCATAGATAAATGGCTAGAACGAGGCGATCGAGAAGCCCTTCTGATAGTGCTAGTGGCGCACCAATTATAGAGGTAAGATCGATTATTATTATTGATTTTAAATATCAATATGTAACATTGTCTCAATAATAACAGCATTTATTTTTGTTCGTGTAGGTTGATGGCCGTCAATCTATATCTCCTGAGGTAGGTCCGTCGTCCTTGATTTTCGTTACACCTCCTGGACCGTTGGATTCAAGCTTACTTACGTTGCAATTCATACATCGATCCGAAGCCGTGTGGAAAGGGTCCGCAAAGAAGTGTAATTTTCGGAAGCACGCAGTTCTTCCCTTTGACGTCCGTATCACTCCGTACTCAGTTGAGGCTGGTTTCTACGGAGCTCGATTCATGGGGGATGTGAAGCTTGATCGACCGCTATTTACAGCTCTTATCTGGAGACCCACACATTTCACCTACCAGTTGGTGAGATGACCGTCACTCTCTAAGATGTAGCACTCATTACTGGGCTACCAATAGATGAGATCGTTGTGATACGGAAATGGACTTTGACCGAGTAGCAGTTGTTCGTGATTTGCTCGGTATCGGCCTGGAGGAGTCGTTGGAAAAAAAAAAGAGGATGTTCAAAGTGAAATCCTCAAAGATACTCGCGAAGATTATGATGCAGACTTATTAGATCAAGCTTTAGAAGATGCGAAAGATAAAGCGGAAGCTGATTTTTGGAATGAAATCTTCGACAGTAAATCACTTTATCTTAGTTGGTTGAAATTGCAGTTCGAGGAATATTTAACGGCCTGACTCGGACGAGGAATCCATACGTTACTATGCTTGTGCGTACATATTCAGTATGATCGGGAGAGTGATCTTTCTTAACTCATCCGGTGTGAGTGTGTCGCTCATGTATTTACGGTTGTTTAAAAATTCTGGTTTTGCCGGCCGTTTCAGTTGGGGGAGTGCTGTATTGGCGCTACTGTATAGGAATTTGTGCGCATGTGCATTAGATGCCGTACAAATGGGTAGCCCAATCGTTCTATTGCAAATATGGAATTGGGAACTCATCCACATCAGACATCCCCGTATTATTGAACCAACACCGGATTGGTTGGCCGACCCACCGGTTCTAGAGTTGTTATCTCCTTTAGGGGTATATTGGACGGGACGGCACTCGTGGGTCGATAACCCATGCCAATCTCTTACTTATTATAGAGATGAGTTAGATAACTTGCGGGATGAGTTCATTAATTGGGTACCGTACTCGACCGTCAGGTTTGAAAGGGTTCCACCGGTTTGTTTGGCTGGTGCTCTTTGGTTGACGGCTGCACCACTTGTGAATTTTTCTATTGTTGAGTTCCAGTATCTGGATAGAGTAAGGCGGCAATTCAGATATCAGCAGAAGATTTTCGAAGTCCGGTGTTATGATAAAAAATTGCACGAGGTGAAAGAAACATGTTGATTGCCCAACTTCAATTGGGCTGATTTCCACCGGGTCTATGTGGCCACCTGAAACACTATGCGATATCAGATGACACCGAATATGATGTTTTTCGCTATACCATTTGATGGCTATTTCCAACAGGTATACATGACGTGGTACAGGCGCATTATACTGTTGTATGTTTCTCCATAAGCCGCTGTACCAGTTGGTGTGCAGATTTTGATCTTCCCAATTGAGGAAGAACCACCACCGGCATATTATTCTTCCCAGCCGATGTATCAACCAAAGACGTCGACGTATCGGAACTTGGTTAGTAAAATTTCACGCAATTTCATCCATTAGTATGCATGTATTGTTATTTGAGGATGAGATGATACATGTAGTATGCATTTAATATGCATGTTGTTTAAATTGAAATTTTCAACCTAATGTAGATTGAAAACACATGGGAAAACGTTCGGATAGCTACTCGCGTCTTGAAGAGTAAGGTACCCGAGAGAGTTAAGGAATTAATGCGGGAGATGCTAAAGCCGTGCTGCCCTAGTCTTGAAGAGGTGGGTGAAGGTCCGCAACTTGATGCATATTTAAAAATCATCGTGGTGGGTTCTCGGCGAAAGAGCGTGACAAGGCCAGGAATTCACATCGCCAAGCCACAACAAGTTTAACAATAGCAATCACTTGAAGAAGATGTGGAGGAGCAGTGGTCGGATGACCCTCGATCCCCCGAGACGCAAGGTAGGCGACGAAATTCTCAACGAAAGAGGAACCCGTCTGATCAATTTACACCCAGTCGTCGCAAACCACGTTGTCGTAAAAGGTAGTATGTAACAAGTGGTTCGTTATTAGTATTTTAGTGTTTGGTTGATGATTTTATTTCTCAAATAACTAATGCAAAGTTTGTTTCTATGTTGATAAATGTTGTAGATAAATACCGGGCATCCACGGAAGTCAACCATGAAGATAAATGTATTGATCCATCTAGACTACTATAACTTCATGGTTGAGATGAATATTTGGTACTGAATGTCTTGTGGTACTTGAAATAATTCAACAAATGTAGTTGAATGAACTGTTGAGATGAATATTTGGTAATGAATGTCATATTATCTGTTGTATCATATATATTGTTGTGATCTTAGTTTTTATTTATGTGAATGAATTGGTGTGATGTGCAATAGATGTGGATTGCTGTGAATGAACGTGACATCACTTTTCTGAATTGTTGTGAATGAACTCATTTTGTGAAGTTGTACTACAAACATCAAATAGAAGTGGAGAAATAACCATACTTAACCCGTTATTCCAAATAACGGGTTAAGTAGGAAGAAATTGGCAGTACTTCATCTTGTAAAGAGGACACAGACAAATACACTGTCAAAATCTCTTTACTTAATCCGTTATTGACGATGAAAGGTTAAGTTATCTTAACCCGTCACCTGCAATAACGGGTTAAGTAGTACGATATCGGCAGAACTTCTTCATCTACTAACTAAATATTCATCCACTTAGGCTGAAACACTGTCAAAATCTCTCTACTTAGCCCGTTATTGACGATGACGGGTTAAGTGATCTTAACCCGTAACCTGAAATAACGGGTTAAGTAGTACGATATCGGCAGAACTTCATCATCTACAGACCAAATATTCAACCACTTAGGCCAAAACACTGTCATCATCTCTCTACTTAATCCGTTATTGATGATGACGGGTTAAGATCACGTAACCCGTTATCGTCAATAACGGTTTAAGTTAATAGATATTGGCAGAAGTTCTTTTTGAAAGATAAAATTTTCTACCACAAATATAAATAAATTATTATAAAATCTATTGTAATAATTTTGATATTAATATTAGAATTATGATGAAATTATATAGTTGGATACTCTAACCCTATTGTAACCCCTACTATAACCCTCTAACCCTAGCCATAACCCTTTGACATTCTAACTCTTAAACCGAATTCGATGAATATAAGGAATTATGTTAAATATTTATTTATTTACTTTAAAAGAACATATGGTGTTTTCAATTTGTTTAGATAGTTGATTATATAATTTTTTCTGAAGAGATTATCTTTTTTCCAAAAAATGGAGAAGTTTTATGTTAAAAAAATTTTATATAAAATTATTTTAAATCTAATAAAAATATTCCTCAAATAATACATTATCAAACTAAATAATATAGTTGAAAAATGTAAGCAGTTTATAAAAAATTACTCTAACCCTACGAAATACTCTAACCCTACTATAACCGTCTAACCCTAACCGTAACCCTCTGACACTAACTCTTGAACCGAATTCGATGAATATAAGGAAATATGTTAAATATTTATTTATTTACTTTAAAAGATCATATGGTGTTTCCAATTTGTTTAGATAGTTGATTATATAATTTTTTCTGAAGAGATTGTTTTTTCCAAAAAATAGAGAAGTTTTATGTTCAAAAAAATATATATGAAATTGTTTTAAATCTAATAAAAATATTCAAAAAATATATTATCAAACTAGATAATATAGTTGGAAAATGTAAACAGTTTATAAAAAGTTACTCTAACCCTACAAATATTCTAACCCTACTGTAATCCCTACTATAACCCTCTAACCCTAGTCGTAACCCTCTGACACTCTAACTATTAATCCGAATTCGATGAATATAAGGAATTATGTTAAATATTTATTTATTTACTTTAAAAGATCATATGGTGTTTCCAATTTGTTTAGATAGTTGATTATATAATTTTTTATGAAGCAAAAAATGGAGAAGTTTTATGTTAAAAAAAGAAAAAAACTATGAAATTGTCTTAAATCTAATAAAAATATTCATAAAATACATTATCAAACTAAATAATATAGTTGTAAAATGTAAACATTAAAAGTTCATGAAAACTACTCTAACCCTACGAAAACATCGACCTTACCCTCAAACACTCTAATTCTCCAAAAATACTCTAACCCTTGCAGTAACCCTCATAACTTCTAACCCTATCCGTAACCCTCTAACACTCTAATTTTTAAATCGAATTCAGTGTTTTTGAAAAATGATGTTAATTCTTTTTTTTTTTTTTTTTTTCAAAATGAACATTAGATTTGGGGAAAAATTATATAAAAAATAAGAAATTTAAAATAAAATTTGGGAATAACCATTTAAAAACAAATTAGTCAATTTTAGAAGTATAAATATTGAAGTTGATAAAAAACTAGAGCCGCAAGTCGAGGCCTATCTCTAAGCCTACTCCAACCCTCTAACGCCAGCCCTAACCCTCTTAGCACACTAACTCTTAAACCAAATTCAATGTTTACGAAGAATGATATTACATCTTTATTTTTTATTTATAAATTATATTTGGAGTTCTCTATTTGTTTGGATAATTTATTATCTAGTATATTTTTAAATGAAGAGATTTTTCTTTGAATCTCTTGCTTTTTTTTGGTAAAAAATTATTCACCCTTTACCCGTTGTTGACGATGACGAGTTAAGTGAGCTTAATCCGTCATCGCCAAAAACGGGTTAAGGTGGAGTATAATGGCTGAATTTTATCTTCAAAATGTGAAGTTTGTACAACAAAAAGCAAATACACTGGAAATATCATTCAACCTAACTCGTTTTTTGTGATGACGGGTTAGGCTCACATAACTCATCATCGTCAATAACGGGTTAAGTAGGTCGATATTGTCAGAACTTTATCTTCAAAATTTGAAGTTCGTATCACAAAGAGCAAATACATTACACATATCTTCCAATCTAACCCGTTTTTTGCGATGACGGGTTAAACTCACATAACCCGTCATCGTCAATAACGGGTTAAGTAGGTTGATATTGTCAGAACTTTATCTTTAAAATTTGAAGATTGTACCACAAAGAGCAAATACACTGCAAATATCTTCCAACCTAACCCGTTTTTGGCTATGACGGGTTAAGCTAACTTAACCCGTTATTGGAGATAACGGGTTAAGTTGTAAGATATTTGCAGTACTTTATCTTCAAAATGTAAGTTTGTACAAATTTTCAGTGTACCTAACCCGTTATTGCCAATAACGGGTTAGGTTCAAAGAAATTTAAAAATAAAAATAAACCTAGAGCAGATTTATAGTTTACAAATACACAAAGTGCACACATACATAAACATTCGCAAATCAATTACAACATCAACATTCACAACAATACAAAGTAGTTCACAAATACACAAAGTGTACATACACAAATTGCACTCTATTTAAATAGACCAAAAATCTACTTATAAATTCAAACACATTGAATTGAGCATATATATACAATCAAAAGTGTAAAATATTTTCGATGATTGACCCCTTCCATCGGCACGTTCAACTTTGATTCCGGACCTTAAAAAAAGGAATTGTAGAAATAAATAATTCTCTTCTCATCAATTTAAAAAAAAGAAGGAATTGTAGAAAGAAGGCCCACAAAGTTAAATATGACATACATAATACAAAAATTACCTTAGCATGAATCTTCACCTTCATCGTCATCACTCTCTCCACCGATTGGAGCTTTTTCATATGCCACCGATCCAATAAAAAAATGAGAAGAATGAGTTGGTGTGAACAACAACAAGTTAAGATTGATTGAATCAAATTAATATATACTTAGTCTCGGATATATTACCTTGCCATATTTTTTGGGCAATTTCGTGAATCGTGACATACGACACGAAGACATGTCCTGCAAAGTCTTGGTCTCTTCGTTTTTTGGGCTTCTCGTATGGACTTCAACCTCTTCCCTCTAGGCATTCCCTTTGTATTGCATTGTACAGGGTCCCCCACTGGTGCATGTGCATGTCCACCACTCTCCAGTTGTGCACTACCTTCGCGTTGTGTGCTATTCCAGGATTGAATGTGAGAAACGCCTTCAATGCCCTTAAGTATGTGGTCGAGCATGTACTTGTACGCTCCCTCTGAAGAACAAGCAAGATCGACCAACTGTCTTGAGTGCTGACTCAATTCACAAAATCGGGAGGCAAAATTGTTGCCCATACTATTAGGAACAGGTGTACTGCTTCTTGTCTACTGATCCCAGGTCCATTATCTACAAATATATTGCTCCGATAGTGTGGTGTGATCGGTGAACCGAAAAATTGCCAATAGATGTTTGCATGAAATGCCTACGAATTCATACATGGAGCAAGGATATTTAGCCATTTAATGACTTTGCAAAAAGAAATCACCCTCCCCGGTTCTGAATTTCTGCAAATCGTTACAGAAAAAGCTGAACTGTCGGGTGTATCCATATTCGGAATGAAATTCACATTAAGTAATAAGCTTTTTTGAACTTCTTGTTGGAATTTGTAGAAAATCTTTAGTGTGTATGTTCCCGCCAATTGTAGAAGTCAGTTTCGAGTCACGGTTTGCGAGATACGGCCGTGTATCGCTTTATTTTGTATTTTTTTAAACTAAAAGCGCTACACGGGCGTATCTCTTGAACAGTGAGTCGAAACTCACTTCTAAAAGTTGGGGCGGCTTGTGCTACGTGAGACTAACCTACTTGCAAAGTTTTGTACTTTTTGGAACCCATTTGGAGGGTTTCTTAGTCTAACCGCACTAAAAGATTTCTAAGTCATTTATTTCTTCATGCGAGGAACGTTACAAAACAGCAACCAAAATTTATAAAACTTTGCAACTTGGTTGAATTCACGTAGCACAAGCCACCCCAACTTATGGAAGTGAGTTTCGACCCACGGTTCGAGAGATACGATCGTGTATCGCTTTATTTGGGTTTTTTAAAACCAAAAGCGATACACGGCAGTATCTCTCGAACCGTAACTCGAAACTCACTTCTACAAGTTGGGATGGCTTGTGCTACGTGAGACTATCATACTCACAAAGTTTCGTATTTTTTGGAGGTTGTTTGAATGGTTTTCTAATCTAACTGTATTAAAAAGGTTCTAAGTCATTTACTTCTTCATGCGAGCAACATTACAAAACGGCACAAACGGCATTCAAAATTTATAAACTTTGCAACTTGGTTGAATTCAAGTAGCACAAGCCACCTAAACTTGTGGAAGTGAGTTTTGACCCACGGTTCGAGAGATACGACCGTGTATCGCTTTACAAGGGTTTTTTCAGCCAAAAGCGATACACGTCCGTATCTCTTCAACCGTGAGTCGAAACTCAATTCTACAAGTTGGGAAGGCTTGTGCAATGAGAGACCAACCTACTCGTAAAGTTTCGTATTTTTTGGAGGTCGTTTGCAGGTTTTTCTAGTCTAACCGCACTAAAAAAGTTTCCAAGTAATTTACTTCTTCATGTGAGAAACGTGATAAAACCGTACAACCGGCATCCACAATTTATAAAACTTTGTAATTTGGTCGTATTCACGTAGTACGAGCCACCCCAACTTGTAGAAGTGTGTTTCGAGTCACGGTTTGTGAGATACGGCCGTATACTACTTTATTTGGTTTTTTTAAAACCAAAAGTGATACACGGCCGTATCTCTCGAACCGTGAGTCGAAACTCATTTCTCTAAGTTGGGGTTACCTGTGGTATGTGAGACCATCCTACTCGCAAAGTTTCGTATTTTTGGGAGGTCGGTTGAAGGGTTTTCTAGTCTAACCGCACTATAAAGGTTTTAAGTAATTTAATATATACGAAACGATTATAAATACGACTCTATCTACAATATCGTCGAGTGATCAACAACAACTAGGAACTACATTTGCACCGTGTAAATTCATTAAATGACTATTTACAAATTTCTACATCTACAAATTTTTTCGGCTTTTTTTATATATTGTAAATTATTGGAAAGAGACAAAAAAAAAATTAGTTAATACCTTATAAAATAACTCCAAATTTAGCAAATGTAAGTGTTGTGGCCGAACTACGGTTTTGATTGCCTTTCGAAGATGAGATGAGAGAGTAGGGTTTGGATGTTTGGAGTAGA
This sequence comes from Hemerocallis citrina, assembly GCA_017893485.1. Taxonomy (NCBI): domain Eukaryota; kingdom Viridiplantae; phylum Streptophyta; class Magnoliopsida; order Asparagales; family Asphodelaceae; genus Hemerocallis; species Hemerocallis citrina. The sequence goes on from CM030362.1 coordinate 202,600,017, forward strand.
TATTGAGAGAGAGAGAGAGACTATGAGAACGGAAGAGGAGGAGGAAGAGCAGACGAAGGAGGAGCAAACGAAGGAGGAGGAGAGGTTTCTGTTTTGATTAGGGTTAGGGTTTTTTTTGGGTTTGGGTTCGGCAGAAACGAGAGAGAGAGTGGGGAGAGATCGAAAGAAGATGATCTGTATACAGATCTAAAATTATAAGTATGCCTTAACCCGTCCTTAGAAACGACGGGTTAAGGCAATTTTTTTTCAAATTTTTTAGCCTTAACCCGTTCTTTCCATAATGGTTTAAGGAAAGAATGGGTTAATGCTAAATTTTAGAAATAAATATGGGCCGCTAGATCAAAGATCCACCGGCCTAGACTTCCGTTCGCATGGGTCTGTGCACACTGACCCGTTTGCAACGGAAGAAAGCTCATATATATATATATATATATATATATATATATATATATATATATATATATATAGGGAAAGCTTTGGTTGTGCAGTCCTCTAGTGCACACGACGTGTGCACTAGGCCTTCGGGCGTTCATATCGACGATCTGAACCGTTCACATTGATCTACACATCTAAATTAGTCTAAATATGTAAAATCAAATCATTTGAAATTCATTTGCCCATCCATCATGTGACTATAAAAAACAATGATTTTCAGCCATACAATTTTGTAACACTTCAATGGATGGGTAAATGAATTTCAAATGATTTGATTTTACATATTTAGACTAATTTAGATGTGTAGATCAATGTGAACGTTTCGGATCGTCGATATGAACGCTCGAGGGCCTAGTGCACACGCTGTGTGCACTAGAGGTAGTGCACAACCGAAGCTTTCCCTATATATATATATATAAAGCTATGCTCCATTGCAAACGGGTCCTGTACAAACAGGAATACAAATCACTTAAGCCGTTGTTGCAAACAACGGCTTAAGTTATAAATCGAAGCCGTTGTTCGAAAACAATGGCTTATATATGAGCAATGCTCCATTGCAAACCACCGAAGCTATTGTTCGGAACAACGACTTCGTTTATTTTGAACCTAAGTCGTTGCTTATAACTTAAGCCGTTGTTTTGGAACAACAGCTCAGATTTATAACTTAAGCCTTTGTTTGCAATGGAGCATCTCTCTCTCTCTCTCTCTCTCTCTCTCTCTCTCTCTCTCTATATATATATATATATATATATATATATATATATATATATCGGGAAGTCTTCCGTTGTGCACCACCTATGGTGCATACGACATGTGCACTCGGTCTACCCTTCTTTGTATCGACGATTTGAACTGTTCACATTGATCTACACATCTAAATTAGTCTAAATATGTAAAATCAAATTATTTGAAATTTATTTTTCCATCCATTGAAGTGTAATGATTATAGTCACATGATGGATGGGCAAATGAATTTCAAATGATTTGATTTTACATATTTGGACAAACAGGTATACAAATCACTTAAGCGTTCCTGGAAACAACGGCTTAAGTTATAAATCTAAGCCATTGTTCCAAAACAACGGTTTAGGTTCAAAATAAACGAAGTCGTTGTTCCGAACAACAGCTTCAGTGGTTTGCAATAGAGCATTGCTCATATATATATATATATATATATATATATATATATATATATATATATATATATATATATATAGGGAAGTCTTCCATTGTGCACCACCTATGGTGCACACGGCGTGTGCACTCGGCCTTCCCTTCTTCGTATCGACGACAATCTGAATCGTTCACATTAATCTACACATCTAAATTAGTCTATATATGTGAAATCAAATCATTTGAAATTCATTTTTCCATCCATTGAAGTGTTACAAAATTGTATGACTGAAAATCATTGTTTTTTATAGTCACGTGTTGGATGGGCAAACGAATTTCAAATGATTTGATTTTACATATTTGGACTAATTTAGATGTGTAGATTAATGTGAACGGTTCGGATCATCGATACGAAGGCGGGAAGGCCGAGTGCACACGGAGGGGTGGTGCACAATGGATGATTTTCCTATATATATATATATATATATATATAATAAAACACAAAGAAAGCTATCAAGTGGCTATCATTCAATAGGGTTGAAATCAATGGTCCAGATCTAACCTCACAAAACATATTTTTCCGCCCAAAAGTTTCTCCCCAAAAAGTCAAATTCAAATCCCCCTAAAACAACTCCTTTATTTATTTATTTATTATTTTCACTCACTCTCTCTCTCATTCTCTCTTTATTTACCCAGAAATTTATATTTTCAGATTTTAGGTTTGTAAATTTTCAGATTTTATATGCATTTTTTTATTGCTCATGTTACATTGAAAATAGAAAATATCTCATCAACAGTTAAATTTCATCATTTTTCACACTCAAAGTTCTAAGAAGTTGAATTTTATACCCTCATTTATAATTATTTTTCAACATATACTAATGGAAACATGGACTTTTATTTACAACTAATTATTGTTTTACTATTCAAACTTGGGCTACATAATTGTTGTTTTACTATTTACAAGACTTTCATATGTTGTATCGTTCCGAAGACGTGTCGTAGGCACGTGCCCACGAGCAAATCTAGTATATATATATAGTCCCTTTCCGTTGTGCAATAGGCCGTCGTGTGCATTCGGCCTTTCCGCCTTCGTATTGACGATCCGAACCGTTCACATTGATCTACACATCTAAATTAGTGTAAATATGTAAAATCAAATCATTTGAATTTTATTTGTCCATCCATTGAAGTGTTACAAAATTGTATGACTTAAAATCATTGTTTTTTATAGTCACATGATGGATGGGCAAATGAATTTCAAATAATTTGATTTTACATATTTAGACTAATGTAGTGTAGATCAATGTAAACGGTTCAATTATCAATACGAAGGCGGGAAGGCCGAGTGCACATGACGGCCTAGTGCACAAACGAAGGGGACTCATATATATATATATATATATATATATATATAGGGAAACTTTCGGTTGAGCACTGGGCTAGTGCACAACGCTGTGTGCACTGGGCCTAGGCCGTCCGATCGGGAGCTTTCATCATGATCCCCATCCAACGGATGTAACAACATCCCGCTCATTTGTCTATTAGGGGGGGGGGGTAAAATAGGAATTTCATAACCCCCCCCCAATCCGGCTCATCTGTCTCCTTCCCTCTCTCATGCTCGACATTTCATCGAGCTGAAGAGACTTGAAAAAACCCTAGGTCCCCAAAATTTCGAACCCACTCATCAGCATCGGTTTCTCTCCAAAATCTCCATCTCCTCCCTCTCCAACGCTCGATTTTCCCCATCTTGTTCATCTTCGACCTCAGATTTGAAAACCCTAGCCCCCAAATTCTCCCGAACCCACAAATCAGTACCCAAATCAATTTGCGCTCTCCTCCTCGTGATGCTCTCCACCTCGTGACGCTCCTCGTGACGCTCTCATCCTCCTCCATCTCCCAATCGTTGTTAGGTTCCTCTCACGATTGATTTCCTGAAGCCAAAAAATTTCATTTTTTGGGCGCCATCAGGAAAACCTAGTGAACAACTGAAAGTTTCATCCCCAAATCTATATTTTCTCCTTCCAAAGAGACCTAAGGTATATATATATTTTTCCCTTTACTTCATCTTGTTGAGAAAATACAACTAGAACATCTTGATCTTATTCACAAATACACCATAACATTTCAGGTTTTAAGTTTGCTATATTTTAGATTTTTTTTTGATATTGATTATATGTTCGAATTTGTAATAGGTATGGTGTTTGGGAAAGGTTGCTCACAATTGGGTGACAATTTTTTGTATGTTCAAGAAGGTGGTTTTACCCCCACTATTGAGGAGCATCTAATACCAAAGATAGGTATGATATTTGAGACCCTTGAGCTAGTAGAAAAATATTATGATAACTATGCAAAATGTTCGGGTTTTCAAATGCGTAAGTAAAGGATCTCATAAATTGAAGGATGGTGAGGTGGTGGAAAAAAACATTTTTATGTAATAAAGCGGGGGTGTCGAAAAGCAAGAATAATGAAATTAGAATAGGTACTACATCTAGAACATCTTGCAATGCATTGGTTCGTGTGAGATTAAACAAAGAAATGAATTCATGGTCTGTTTGTTCTTTTCATGATGCACCACACCCGGTAGACGACATTTGTTGTCGTGTAACCGTGTTGTGTCAAGTTCCGATAAAGTCATAATGGAGCAACTTACGGGTGCTAATATTCCCACATGCAAATAAATGCTTTTTTTTAAGGTTCAAGTGGGGGATATGATAGGGTTGAATTTACTCTAACCGACGCTAGAAACCATGAAAGAGATTTGAGGGAGTCATTAAAAGGTCATGATGGTCAAATATTGGTAGACTTTTTTCAATATCAAAAGGAAAAAGATCCTTCTTTTTTTATGTATTCGAGCAAGATGAGTCTGGTAGACTGTCTCATGGTTTTTGGGTTGATGGAATTGCTCGTATGAATTATGAGGTATTTGGTGATGTAGTTTCTTTTGATGCAACACATAGTACTAACCGTTACGGTATGTTATTTGTTCCATTTGTTGGGATTAATCATCACTGGGAGTCTATTTTTCTCGGTTGTGGTTTCATCCCAAATGAGACGGCTTCATCTTTTGTGTGGTTATTCCAAACATGGCTAGGAGTCATGAAGAAAGCTCCCCTTGGCATTGTAACGGACCACGACCGGGGTATTGGTGCTGCAATTAAACAAGTTTTTCCTCAAACTCGCCATAGATATTGCATCTGGCATATTTTAGATAAGATTCCTTCTGAGGTACCTCAATTGGTTCAAAATTCTAAGTTCATGGATGCTTTTAAAAATAACATTTGGAATTCGTATGACTGTGTCTCTTTTGAAGAACAATGGAAGGCTTTGGTTGTGGAATTTGGGACAGAAAACAACAAATGGTTGAATGATATTTTTCATATTCGTGATAAATGGGCCCCCGTATACCATAGGTCTTATTTTTGGGCCGGTATGTCTAGTAGTCAAAGAAGCGAGGGAATGAATTCTTTCTTAAAGAAGCACACCCAAAAGAAGTATTCACTTCATGAGTTTGCTTTGATATTTGAAAGAGTGATTGGTAGGCAAAGAGAAGAAGAAGTTAAAGAGAACCACCATACACTAGATCGGAAACCCAAATTGAAGACCGGGTGGTATATGGAGGAACAAATGACCCAAGTATACACTTTACCAATGTTTTTGAAGTTCCAAAAGGAAATCACGGCAAGCCTACTTTATAATGTGAATTTAGTGGAAGGTGACGTGAATACTACTAACACTTATTATACAGTGACATTCATTGCTAGGTCGGAAAAAGAGACCATGATTACTTATTCCAAAGAGACTCACTATGGGTGTTGTTCATGCTTTATGTTCGAATTTGTTGGACTCCCTTTTAGGCATCTCTTGGCCTTTCTTAAATACTCAAATTGTAATGAACTTTCCAAACAATATATGATGAGAAGATGGAGCCGTGAGGTAATTAGAAGAAGCTACACACCCACAAATTTTGGTAGAGAAGATGACAATAATAGCGAGAATTTTGCTTCCCGTTATTGTGAGTTAAATAACTTGTCCAAGCAACAAGTTGAGATTGGACTGTCTTGCGATGAAGGGTATGTGTTCGTGCGTGAAGCTATGATCATGTCAATTGAAGGCTTTAATATAATAGCTCCCGAAGGGTGTAGTGCTGGGGCTAAAGGTAGCGGAACACGAGTACATGGGAAGGAATTGGTCTTATCTCAAGTCTCGGTGGAAGAACCTCGTCAATGTAATACGAAGGGAAGACCAAGTGGGAAGAGGATGAAACCGATGTGGGAGAAATTAAGAGGCAAACCTAGGAAGTGCAATTATTGCGGTTTGCGTGGGCAAGGCCATGATGGGCGAACTTGCCCAAAGAAAAATGAAAGGTATATCATGCTATTTCTGTAATTATAAAAATTCTTAATTAAGTGTGCACTTTCTTATTAATTTTTAAAAACTACTGGATAATGACTTTTTTTTTGCTTTTTTCCCTTTTCAGTGGCAAGAGTGCATTCGCCGAAGAGGAGGTGAATTCCTCTACTGAAAATAGTTCCGAGGACTCTCACGATAATGTGAACTGAGGGAAGTATTTGATTCACGATCAATTTGGTAAATATGATACCCTACTTTAATTTAGTTCACGGGATGAATTGATAGGCAATGATGAATTTATTGTCTTCCCCTCCTATAAAGTGAAATCAATTTGTGAGTTTCTCTGAGGTCAGGTTGTTAGTGGGCTGCTGCACCCACTTGATATGATCATGCTATACACTTTGATTTTCAGTTGGCTTATACTTGAGTTTTAGTTCAATAGCCTGATCCTTATGCTTTGATACTTGAGTTTTTCTACATTTGGAGTGACAGATACTTTGTATGCTTTGTATATTCAGTTGTACTGAATATACAATTGCATATGCTTGATTTTGGCTCTGAGGTAGAAGTTTTCTGATACAATTATACAATTTTTTTATCCTTTGTTACACAGTGAGTATCATCAGTTTATACCCTTCTTGATACTTGTTTGGCTGATCCTTTGTTACAGTGAGGTAGTACTTTCATTAGTTGACGTTTTTTGGGTGATACTTGTTTTTTTTGACATTTGGAGTGTAATTTTTTTTTTTTTTGGTTCACTGGTTGAATTTTGGCTTGATTGTGGCTCATAAAAGGAAACTTTCGGTTGTGCACTGGGGTAGTGCACACCGCTGTGTGCACTGGGCCTAGGCCATCCAATTGAGAGCTTTCATCATGATCCCCATCCAATGGTGCTAACTCAATCCCGCTCATCTGCCTATAAAGGGGGGAGGGTGATAAAATTTTGGCTTGATCCTAATTTTTTTGGCTCACTGGTTGAAAATTTTGGCTTGATTGTGGCTCAGAGATTGAATTTTTTTGATACAATTTGTGATTGATGACAACATATACCTCATGTTATTGAAGTTCATACTACATACAGCTCAATTTCTGATATAATTTGTGTTACACAGGAGTTGTGCTATGTTTTCCTTTGGGTGATAGTGTGTTTTGTAAGTTTTGGCTGATAGTTTGGCTGATAGTTTTGGCTGATACAATTTGCTTTGAATGTGAACTTTTTGGCTGATAGTTTTGGCTGATACAATTTGCTTGGCTGATAATTTGGCTAATAGTTTTGGCTGATAGTTTGCTTTGGCTGATAGTTTCCTTTGGGTGATTAAGATTCTTTAGAAATGGGAATGCATTTAGTTGATTGTGGAACAAGATGTAGGGGTTTGTGATGGTTACAGCTATTTGGGCGTGGCAGTTCAACTGCAGCCATATGTGACTACACTAACACAGTTTCAAGCCTCGATATTTTTTTAATGCATTCACCACTGAAGATGTTGTGCTCATTTGAGAACAATGTCTTGTGAAATAAAGTCATTTCTTAGCCTACTTAAATTCATGTCATGAACATAATCATCCTCTAATTTATAATTACTTTATGCTATCTAATAAATGAGTACGAAAATCATCTAACTTTATGTTTATTTTTCCAGTCAACTATCAAAAAACTCAGATGAAGACATGTAGCAGTAGATAAAGTGTTGGGACTTCTTGTTAAATGCTACAGAATCAACTCCAGAAGATGAACAGATGCAGCAGCAGTATCAGTAGTTGATCTTCGCAAAGAAAGGGATATTTTTTTGTATTTTTTGTATGTTAATCAGTACGTTAAATATTTTGTACGCTTTGTATGATTCACAAGCAGTTGAGTTCAACAAGTTATATAGTTCTTTTTGATTGATAGGTGATGCTTTGTATGTCAATACAGTTTTGAAATAATGTGTATCGAATAATTATCTACTTCATGAAATGGAAGATTGTAGTTGTACACACGCCTATATGTCAGATTCAGTCCTTATTTACAAATCTTTCTTTTTAATTTGGCATGGATGACATAAAGTGAACAAATCTTTATCTGATATATATACATCTGCAGTGGATTCATGTGATCAACAGAACAAGAGTTTAATGCAGCCCATGCAATATATGATCTGTGTTTCTAGTACATAAAAAAATCACAATGCCCACTGATCTCTTTGTTGAAACCATACTGATGTTAATGTATATATGATCTGGATCGCTTGATTGGGAAAGGCCATAAAAAAACCAAACTGATCTCTTTGTTGAAACACAACACAAGTGCATAAACTCACAATGTATCAGCCTACAAAGTATCTCACTGTGTAACACATCTGTCCCTCCAAATATAAAAAAAAATCAAGTTTTATCCCCAAAGAATCAGCCAACTGAAGTGAAAAATGACATAGTCTGAACTTCAATAACATGAGCTACATGTTGTCATCAATCACAAATTGTACCAAAAAAAATCAATCTCTAAGCCACAATCAAGCCAAAATTCAACCAGTTAGCCAATAATTACATAATCGTACTTGAGAATATAGAAAGAATACAAAGTATCTGAACTTCAATAACATGAGCTACTTGTTAATACCCATTAAGTTAAGCACAAGTAAAATTCAACCATTACATAAAAACATCCTCCAAACTGAGAAACTACACCATTAGATAACATTTCATACAACATACAATATTACAAAATAAAACAACTACAAAATACAAATTTCTAAACATCATAACCCTTGAGACACCACCACCATAGTCACTAGTACTTGACGAACGCTAGGAACAATAAAACAGACACTAACACCCCATAAAGAAATCCGACAACTGCATACTGCTGGGCACCTGCCCGTAACCACTCTTCCGCGCACCATCACAATCTACCGACCTCAACAAAGACTGAATCGAAAGCTCATCATGCAATTCTCTTATTGTTGCATCTTTATCTTCCTCTGTCCCATAATTCTCTACCCAACAAAAAAATTCGCAACCATTGGGAAAATTAGGACAATTGTAATATGCTTTACCTGGATTCTTCCCCGAAGAAGAATATTTGACCCTTGTTTGTATTCGACAAAAACATTTTGGACCTCCAATTCTCTGTCCGGAACTGGCTCGGGAAGACCTGGAGCTACAGCTGTAATGATTGTGGATTTGGTTGGAAGAGTAGTTTGATGCCATCCTACAAGTTGTTGTAAGGTTTAAGCCACTAAACTTACAAAAAAAACACATTCTATTAACTTATTGCGAAATATACAATAGGCGACTTCTTATTCTAACAAATATTATAAATCGGCAACTTTAGTAGAATAATATTGCAGATTAGAGATGATGCTTCTCACTCTTCGAGTGCACCTCGTGACTACAGAAAATGTGAAATGTGAGCTAGAGGTTCAACTTGCACTTGCATCCAACTAGACACACCCTAAAACAAAACTAAAATAAAGAACTACAAAACACAACTATAAATCCAATTACTTCTAGGGTCACAAAGCAAAGGGTTAAATTCGGTCTTTAGAGTTTTAGTTGTAGTAATTCGAGAGGTTTCAATGCGTTCCAATTCAAGTATTAGTTATTTCACAATTTACAAGATACAACTGACATATAATTGAATAAAAGGATATATATTTTCATGATCTACACTCTCCCATAGAAAATTGAAGCAGTTGTTTGTGTGGTTTCCAGAGTTTTAAACAGCACAACCCAACTTCATTAGTTTTCTTTAAGTTAATATGACCTATAAATAGTAATTAATTTTAGTGCAATACACTTGTTCAATTCTACATATCAGTCAAAGAAGATCAACTAATAGATAGTAATTAACCAATAGATAGTAATTAACTAGGTCTCTTTCCGTGAGTTCCAAAATATGTTATTTTTGAACAAGATCATGGAAAAGTGTATTTTTTCAACAATAAGAAATTATTTTTTAAAGTGAGTTAAGGGAAAGTGGTTTTTTTTCAACAATATGAAGTAAGCAAAAAAAAATGATAGCTGACAACGATTGGGGGATGGAGGAGGATGAGAGCGTCACGAGGAGGAGAGCGCAAATTGATTCGGGTACTGATTTGTGGGTTTGGGAGAATTTGGGGGCTAGGATTTTCAAATCTGAGTCGAAGATGAACAAGAAGGGAAAAATCGAGCGTTGGAGAGGGAGGAGATGGAGATTTTGGAGAGAAACCAACGCCGATGAGTGGGTTCGAAATTTTGGGGACCTAGGGGTTTTTCAAGTCTCTTATGCTCGATGAAATGTCGAGCGTGAGAAAGGGAAGGAGACAGATGAGATGGATTGGGGGGGGGGGGGTATGAAATTCCTATTTTACCCCCCCCCCAATAGACAGATGAGCGGGATGCTGTTACATCCATTGGATGTAGATTATGATGAAAGCTCTCGATCGGACGGCCTAGGCCCAGTGCACACAGCGTTGTGCACTAGCCCAGTACTCAACCGAAAGTTACCCTATATATATATATGACAATGCCATTTGGTTTGTCAAAATTGAGAAAAAAAATGACTTCTCAAATTTGACAATCAAAATGGTATTCCGGTGTGGGGGCTTTTTGCATTTGGGTTGCTAAATATGAAAATGACAACATAAATAACATGTTAGTGTGGATGCTCTAATGATGTGAATACAAGTAACGGCTAAAAAAGAGTCTTCTAAGAGATAGGAGCATAAGCGCATAAGAAAGCTCTGAATGCTTTTTGAAGTGTAGGGAGATCCCGAATTTACACAAGGGGTGTCTAGATGTGCAAATTTGGGAAAATCTTGCATAATTGGGCTGCAATTGCTTTGGATTTGCAAATCCAAATAGCCTATACTCTTTAATCTTTATAAAGACAAATTGGCGATAATAACACTCCACTTAACTTGCTACTGCCAGGATTTACAATTTTCATGAATATATCTTATAGCACCTCATAATTTTCTAAATTTATCCACATACTCTTCACACCTTGTACGAACATATGACCCCTCCACACAGTAAATTTTAGTAGAATAGCATTACAATGAAACCATCTAATCTTTCATATCTCCAAATAAGTCTAAGTGCATCTAATGTTTTACACCCTAACTGGTGTATACACCATGGTGCAGGTGATTTTTTCCCCCAAAAGGGAAACTCCTTACTGAAGTCTTAAGGTCTAAACTAGTTTAACCATGGACCATCTCTTGATCCTTTTTATTTGGGCCTAGTATTTGAGCCACAATTCTGACATGGAGACCAATAAGTAGAAGTGATGAAGTAGCTTAATGATCTAAATGGGAGACTATAAGGGCACCTCTCATGCTCTAACCTCTGAGCTAAGCAAGCCTACATCACATAAACATAATTACTGTATAGGAATTTAAGAAACTTTGGGATCTTCACTACGCTGGGTATTAGCATAAGCAAATTTAAGCAATAAGTGGGAAACATTTTAAAGGAATTTCTTACAGTAGGGAATTAATCTTCTACATTAAATTAGCTGATCAACCTTGTCCAAATTTTCTTCCGAAAAATAATGAAAGTTTGTCAACATTGAATAGTTTTTCTCATTAGGGTTAGTGAACGAGGCATTTCTAGAGGACTAATGCTTCATGCACAACCAATTTCACTACCATTTTGTTTACTACCTTAGGTTACATATTATTGGAGAGTTCTCTCATCTACTCTATCTTTCTCTACCTAGTGGAATGTACCACCTAAGATAGCGAAATTGGGAGTAGATGTAGCATTACTCTTTCTAGAGGCCTCCACCTTTGAAAAAAACCTCTTAAACTATTCTCTTTATGCAGAAAACCTCACTGAATTTTTTTTTTTGCGCAGAAAACCACACTCAAGTATGGTTGCAAATTTTTTCCATGAAGTATATTTTCAAAAAACCATATCTAACTTTTCTGCTTATATTAGATAACCTCATTCATCTTTGCAAGTTGGTTCAGAAAACATCATGCATTTTTCTCATTATTGTCAAAAAACCTCACTAAACTTTAGCAGAAAGTTCAGGCCGTCGGAGTGGATTTTTTTCAACTATACTTGAGTATGGTTTTCTGTGCAAAAAAAAGTTCAGTGAGATTTTTTGTATAAAGGGAATAGTTCAAGGGTTTTTTTACTTTCAAATTTAGCCTTACATTGATCTTTAATCTTTAGCCGTTGTATTATGGGGATTTGAAGGGGTTTTGGGAATCGATGTCGATTTAGTGAATGTATAATTTTCACTAGTATAATTCTATACAATATTGTATAGATTTTTTTTTAAAAAAAAAGAGAAAATAACAAATTTATTTTTGAAAAATTATCTAATAACATCTATAGAATATTGCATGATTTTTTTGGCTTGATTAAGGGTTAGGATTCCGGTTCCAAAATTTGGATGGAGAAATAGTATGGGGTTGCCTGGTATGTTTACTCTGTTTTTGTTGTATTTTTTTTTTAAAAAAAAGTTTATTTAACCAAAAGTGGTCTTAGCATCACATATTGTATACATACATATAGAATAGAAGGGGATTTTTAATAAAAGTTCTTTGTTTATCTTTTTGTTAGAATTATATATGTTCTCTAGCTTTTTGAATTTCACTATTAACTCCTAAACTTTTAATAATTTTTGTTAGGTTATTGATTATAATAATTTCTTTTTGGATAATAACAATATTTTTGAAAGATGCACAAGGCACAATGTAATAGAACTAAAAGTAGCATATTTATTTTACTGATCGGTGTTAGGTCACTTTGTGTAGTACCTACAATTTACTGTAAGGATAATGATAGAACATTTTGATAGTGGACAATGATTAGAACTAAAAGTAAAATTAGTGCATCTAAAATATAAATAAAGCTATGTAAAGATTTTTTTTGGTTAACACTTATCTAACAATTTTCTCATCTCATTGCACTTTAGATATATTATATGTTTTCCTTATATATTGCTGAAGTGCTATTTATTGTTCAACCAAAACACTAATTCCTAAAAAGATAAGGGTTAAAAGCACGTGAAACTTTAAATTAAAAATATACTAATTTTACTTAGATTAGTGGCAAAAGTGCAAAAGCCCAATTAAGAAGATTTAAAAAAATGAATTGCATCAGTCGGAAATCGGTTGAGCAACCTATTTTTTCTCTCATATTTTTTTTTCTATATAAAATGGAGCAATAAGAAAAATTAAGGATAAAAGTGATTTAACAAAATAATATATTGTATAAAATCTTTATCATGATAATAATATATTGTATAGAATCTTCATTATGATAATGATGAAACCATGGACTTTGTGGGACGACGAAACATGGACTTCAGTACTTCCTCTTCCGCTTCACTTCATCTCTGAATGTTGTATTGTAATAGGCTAGATTATCTTAGTAGATCTTTCTTTAACAAATTATCCAACACCAAACTCCACCTTCATTTCTTAAAAAATACTCTATGTTAAATCAATCATTACCTTTGATTCAATAGAATAACTTCAATGCCCTAACCTTCTGCAGATTTTTTCCGCCACTATCTCAAGCTATAAAATGTAGATTGTTCTTTATAGTTCACAGCAGTGAGTGAATATATCAAGCTGAGAAAGTAGTTATTATTCTTAATCTAAGAAGGGCTTAGTTATTATTCTTAATCTAAGAAGGGCTATAATGTACTTTCACACTTTAACAATTAAAGATTAGTTTATCACCAAAAAAAGAGAGACCGAAAGAATAAGGTTACATAACTATATTTGACTTTGTTGTATGGGATGTTTCTCTTATATTGATTATATATTCATCCGTAGTTTATACTATTTAGTTTTATGGGTGTTCATCCAAACAATAGGAGTAAAATCTCTTTAAAAGCATGATACTCCAAGCAATATTTCGCAATATTTCGTTTTCTTGCAAGAAGGGACTCCTGCAGGGGATCCGCTGTCACCTCTTCTATTCACTATCGTAGCGGATGTTCTGAGAGGCATGCTAGATAACTGTCGGAGAAAAGGTTGGATAAACCCCGTGTCTAGCAGCACCTCTAACCAAGGGTGCATGATTCTTCAGTATGTTGATGACACCCTACTATTTAGTAACGGGAACAGATCAGAAACAGTCTGCTTTAAAGGGGTCCTCTACTGTTTTGAAGTCTGGTCAGGTCTCAGGATTAATTTCCACAAGAGTGCTTTGATTCCAATTGCACTTTCCGATGTAGAAGCACAGGACTATGCTACCATACTAAACTGTATGACCTACGAGTTTTCAATCAAATATTTAGAGCTTCCGCTCAGACCAAGGAAGCTTACTAAGACGGACTAGCTACCTATCATAGACAGGGTGGAGGATAGATTGTCTGGATGGAAAGGAAAATGGCTGTCCCTCGGGGGCAGAGTGGTACTTATCAACTCGGTATTGTCTAATCTGCCTATTTACTACATGTCATTTTTTGAGCTGCCTAAATGGGTAATCCAAAGGATTGACCGAATCCAAAAGCGATTTCTCGGGAAAGAGGCAGACTCGAATAGGGGGGATACCACATGATCAAGTGGGGTATTGCATGCATGAAGAAAAAATACGGAGGGCTAGGCATCATCGACTTAAGAGATATGAACCTTGCCTTACTAGAAAAATGGTGGTGGAAGGTCTTCCACCACAGCGGGAAAGGATGGCAGGACTTCATTCAACCATACCTTCGGGGGAAAGGTACGAGAAGTTTAGGCTTCCGGGTAGGGTCTAGAGCTTCTCACTTCTGGAAATGGATTACCATAGCAAGCGGGCCTTTCAACTCAGCAGTTACGTTGACTATTGGTAATGGACGGTCCATCAGATTCTGGTAGGACAAATGGTGTGGTGTCCATGCCCTTAAGGAGACTTTTCCAGATTTGTATGAGAAAACGACTCGCCCGAATGTATCTGTGGCCGACACATGGAAGAGGGACAATTGGAAACCGTCTTTTCGAGGACCTCTTACCCCAGGGTTATATCAGCGACTGAATGAACTGCAAACACACATTACACAGAACGGGGCGATGTGTGCTCAAGGCCCAGATCAGATGCGCTGGAAACTAGAGATCAAAGGAGCTTTTACTGTTAGATCTCTGTATCATCGCATTCACTATCAAGGATGTAGACCCAATTGGGCACAAGTGTTATGGAAAGCCAAAACATCCATTAAAGTCAGGGTCTTCCTCTGGTTAGTGCTCAATAATGCAATCCTCACCAGAGAGAACCTTACCAAAAGACAATCCCAGATAACGACCAACTGTGAATTCTGTAACATACATATGGAGAATCTGAATCACATTTTCATTCACTGCCAAAAGAGTAAGGCAACTATGGTAGAGATATTACGGGCCTTAGGGACATGTGACTACCCCAGCGAATACGAGGATTTGTGGGTTGGCCCCAAATTTGCTTCGGTTCACCACGAAATGAAGAATGCTTGGTACATAGCCATTGCGGCAACTACTTGGGTGTTATGGCTAGACAGAAATAAAATCTATTTTCGTGCTTCATGTAATAGTATTTCTGGTAACTTTACTCATATCATGCATCTTATTTCCTTTTGGGCCCCAGCTGCTGCCACAGGAACAAGAGGAAGGATTGCCAGAGTCTTCTAGGTGGAGGAATTTGATGATGAGGAGGTCGAGTTTGGACCGACACTGGACTGAGGGGTATGCGCCCTTCATACTCACATGGAACATGATACAATTGGATATCCACAGTCCGCAGCTACCTCTACTTTGTATTTTGTTTCGATCTATTGTACCTTTGGTTGTACTTTTGTATGTGTGGTTAGACCCACCCTCTAGGGTATTGTTGGGGGGTTATGTTTTATTTTCTACACTTTACTTTTGTTTTTCTCCCGGTACGGCGGGGTTGTTTTATTAATTTCTTATTAATGAAATAGGGTGGAGTTATTCCACCTTTAACCTTAAAAAAAAATTATTTCGACATCTATTTCCCCCGATATTTTCCCAAAATTTCAAAATATCCTTAATCAGCATGAGTACTAAGTAACCAACTACAATTCATCCCCAATTAACCATAACTGGCATTGCATAACTATAAAGGCATAAATAACATGTTTGATATAATATCCTACTAGTATAATGCACGTGCAATGCACGCATACAAAAAACATGCATACTAAATAGCCCATGACAGTGGGTGACTACTCGTAATAACTCACAATCTTAAAATCTCTACAAATGCAAGGCATCAAAAATTAATATCAGAAGGTAATGCTAAATGGGGGAAAAAAATAGTATGATTGAAACCCCAAAAATCTTTAAATCATTAAAACGAAACCCCAAAATTTTTACCTTGTTGGTTGTTGAGAATCTATTACAGTTTGGAGGGAGAGCAAGGGACAGAGTTGAATTTTTATTTAGAGGGAAAAAAAGAACCGAATGCAGTTTGGCATATATATATATATATAGAGGATGAAGGATTAATGTGGAAGGTTATCAAGGGTAGTTCAAGGGCTTCACAATTTATTCATTTTGATCTTTGCGTGCATGTGTTAATTATTTTTCCAATCATACTATACTTTTGAGTTTCTCAAGGTTAATTATTGGCTTCACAATTTATTTTCATTTTGAACTTTGAATGCATGTATTTTCCCAATACATGCAAATCATACTGGTGTTTGAATTTCTCAAGGTTAATTATCTCAATTTGAAGAAATCATACTATACTTTTGAGTTTCTCAAGGTTAATTATCTCAATTTGAGGGCATTTTCATAGTACATGCATTCTCATTTCTCACACTAAGACATTACACTTCAATATACAGATAGATCCATATACAATATAAACTCAAAATTTTCCATACATTCAGTTAATCATAATACTTAAAACTGAATCCACAATAATACTCTTTATGTTCCTTCTTCATTAAAAACTACAACAATATTCCCTACTTTCATCTTCACTCACGTTCTTAGTCAATTTTCCGTCCTTTCACCAGCATGAATCCCGTATCCACCTCTTCTTTACAATACTCTCAAGCCAGCCACCATTTCACATACATCATTATATGCTACTAAAAACCCATTTCACATACATCATTATACGCTATTGAACACCTCTGCTAGTTCAATTCTCAAGTTACCTCCACTATGTTCTCAAATCTTCATCAATATATAGATTAGAAAAACCAACTAATTTTGCAAATGTACCACTGCTTCCCAACTATAATTTTAACACTCAGACGAAGCACTACAGTGCAGGATAAATTCCTTCACTAACCTGGTTTTGTAAAGTGCTACATGTGAGACTGCAAATTGCAACATATTGATTCATTTCTGTCAAATTTGATGGTTTCACACATATTCATGTTTCCTAAATTAATGATAGTGGCATACCCCTACATTTGCAGCAACCATGTTTCAAGGTAGAGATATTCAAAAGAAAACAAATCAATATACAAATTTTGCAGCTATTAAAATCAAGCTTACATGAAACCCTAAATGTAGGTAAGAGAGAGAGAGAGAGACTCAATACCTTGCTCAGTTGCTATCAGCTGCACCTCTGAATGGGGATGAGTCAGTCAACCCTCCATCCTATATTAGCTATACCAACAGAACCACAAAAAATGCTCCGCTCCGCTCCATTTAATCTAAATATGCACATTAATAACAATAAATTATGGTGAATAATATCTTAATTTTCAGATTTTGCAAAAATTCACTAAAGTTGTATTTAGTTTTGGCCTTCTTCAGCCCCCCCCCCCCCCCACCCAACAGAGACGACCCATTACCGCCTCAAACCTATGTCATCCCCCTCTCCTCCTCAATCAAACCTAAAATCAATCAAAAGGAAAATGCTTCAAACTCCCAGCTCAAAATAATGATTTTTTTTTTTAAGGAAAAGAGGATCCTTTACCTTGAGGTGCGCGACTGCAGTAGGGAGGTGGCGCGACGGTCGGCGGCTGTGCGATGGCAAGGGTGTCGGGATGAGGGGCTGCACGACGACGAAGGAGAAGAGCGCACAGGGGGTGGCTGTTGGTCTGCGTCGGGAGGCGTGACTGGGGGCTGCCTGGCGCTGCAGTCGAAGGGTAGGCCGGGGGAGATGACGAGAGTTGAAGAGGTAGGGGATGAAAGCAGGATGAGTTGAAGGGAGAGATGGATCGGGAGGTGCGAAGAGTGAGTTGAAGGGAGAGATGGATCGGGAGGTGCGAACAGGGGTATGGGAAGATGAAGAGGTGTAATGCAGGGTTATTACATTTTTGATCTCTGATTGTGGATGGATAAGGGGCAAAAATTGACAGAATTGACCCTATATATTTTTCTAGTCTTGGGGGCATGATAGTAAAAAACTGCCAAATTGGAGCTTTGCTTAATAATAGTATAGATTAGATTTGGTATCAGGGGCATAGTCACAAATTCGGTCTTTGCGAATAATTTAACAAGAATTTAATGTTTGAAATTCAGCAAATATCTGATAAATTCGATAAAAAGGGGGAAAGGTCCGCAGAAAAAGAAATATAAAATCAACATATATGTAAATGCATATTAGTATTGCCCATTGACCATCCAAGTAAAGATATATTTAAAATGAGAAGTAAGAGCATCCACAGTCGTTTTTCTCATTTGCTAAAAAATGGCAGTTACAGTAATAGCAAATATACTCGATCGCTGCAGTGGTCGTTTGCTATATTGTTTCTCATTTTTTAGAAAAAAGCGAGCGACGGTATATGATATACCGTCTCATTGTTTAAAATAAATTAAAAAAAGTTAATTACTTATTAACTATTAAACTATATTAATTAACTAAATTAAATAATATAATAATAACTAAACCTAATTAATTAACTACCTAAACCTAATTACTACTTCCTAACCTACCCAATCAGCATTAAATAGCCCACTGTTTCCATTAATAGCCCACTGGATGCTCTTCACGGACGGGGTTTGATACCCCGGCCGGGGTATCATTCCCCGTCTGAGCCTATATAAAAAAAAAATATTTTTTATTTGGAGAGACGGGGTATCAGATCCCGTCCGGAGTATGTATCCCCGTCCGACCATTTTTTTTAAAAAAAAATTTAAAATTATTGAGACGGTATATGTTCTCCCGTCTGAATCGATTAAATAATGATTAATTCGGAGGGACGGGATATGATATCCCGGCCTTTATAATTTGAGAAACTACATTTCGTTTCTCATATTTGAGAAACAAGAATAGAACGTTTGCTAAAAAATGGCAAAATGAGAAACGATTCCAGAGGTTCGTTTGCTATAATATGGCAAAATGGCATATATAGCAAACGACTGTGGATGCTCTAACTAGTCACAGAAAATTACATAAAAGTCATTATTATAACGTAATTAGAAAACAAAAATTGATAACAAATAGTAATCATCAAAGCATGAACTAGAATTTTTAAAACTCCAACAATTTTTGGTTCACACTAAAATTTTCACTGTGTCCACTATTTTTTTTTATATTACTTTATGATAGTTCAATGAACTATTCGCCTTTTCAACATAAAATTTGCCTATTATACGAATTACGTGTATTTGTATTGTATTCGCGTACCGGTTTGGCTGTTGTACTACTCATTTATAATACACAAATTTTACGTATTATATGCATACTTTGTAACTGATATGGCTAAAAATGGGGTTAAATCAGAACCATCCAGATGGGGCACGAATCTTGAACTCAGGGGTAAAACGGTAATTTCACCCACCGACGGGTCTGAAGCGGGTACTGGTCATCTTCCCCGAAGACCCACTTACCCGCAAACGGATCCACCTCAACTGGGTGCGGGTTTCAACCCGCAGCAAACCCGGTCCAGAAGGGATAGAATTAGGGTTTCTGATTAATATTAATCAACGGCCCTGATTCATATCTATCCTTTCACTGGGAATTAGGGATCACATTCCTTATCTGTATACACAGGAATTACATGCCTAATCTGTTCCCTGAGACGCCTATAAATACCCCCCATCCATCTCCATTAAGAGGTAATCAATCTTTAACCAGTTTTTACGCTCTTTCATAGTCTGCCAGATTACTGACTTGAGCGTCGGAGGGTGCGTCGCCGGGAACAACCCCGGTGTCTCGCACTTTTTGCAGGTGCACGGCAGGAACGACGATCGAGGCCCGACGGAACAGGTACACAGGTTTTCTATCCAGTTTCCCTAAGAATCCACAAGTTCTATCTGTTTGCCCCCACACCAAATTTAGCGGCAACAGATTGGCGCCGTCTGTGGGAAGCTAACGAATAGAGACCTCTCCTCTTCCCGGTGAACAGGTCTTCTCCAGCCATGCCGCCTCGCAAAGTTAGGTCAAGAGGGTCTAACCGAGTACCCAACCCTGACCAGCAAGAAGTCCTTCTTGATCCCGCTCAGCAACAAGGGCAACTTCCCCCTACCATGGAAGAGCCGCTCCAAAGGAACCTTCCACCTCCTGATCCAAAGGGTCCTAACCCTCAGAAACAGCCTCTTCACCAAGAGAACCTCTCCATCCACAACGCCTCCAGTGCCTCTATGGCCTCCCATCATCCCCGAGCCTCTGGTCGCCACAATGCCCCCCCCAAACGCCCAGAAGATGATGACCTCCGTCGTCATCTGGATGAAAAGCGGGCTCGGGAGGAAGCCTCCCGCCAGCAAGAGCGATCCCCTCGTCGCCGAGAGTACAGGAGGTCCCCCATCCGAAGAGGGAGGAAGGACTCCCCCGATCATTACCGGAGGAGGCACTCTCCCGCAGGTCGGCAACAGCCCAGGAACAATGACGCACCAATCACCCATGCCGTGTTCCAGCAGTTCCAAGCGACTGTCCTGCAGGCCCTCAACCTCCGCCAGAATCCTATTGAGCCAAAGCTCCCATCCCCTCCTCCGGTCCGAAGCCCTCGCCGACGGTCCCCTTCTCCTCGACCCGCTCCTACCAACTCCAGGCGCACCCCAAGTCCTCGTCATTCTCGAAGTTACCATCGCCGCAGCCCTCGCTCCCCCTCATACGAAGACGAGTCCCGTGGCTCGGCAGATTACCGTCGGAGAGATGACACCGTGAACCGCCGTCTGAACGAGGTGGAAAAACTCTTGGGTCAGATAAACCGAGAAGAGGAGCTTAGGGGGAGGACCCTACGTCCTAGCCGACCCCCATTCTCCCGGACCATAGTAGATGTCCCTGTGCCGTTCGGTTTCAAACCTCCCCAGTTCGAGAATTACACCGGGGAGACCGATCCAGTTGATCACATCGAAAGCTTTAAGACTTTGATGCTCCTCCATCAAGCTTCCGATGCCCTCCTCTGCAAAACATTCCCCGCAACTCTCAAAGGCCCAGCTCGAGAATGGTACTCTCGCCTTGCCCCAGCGTCAATATTCTCCTTCGAGCAGTTCGAAACCCTTTTCATCACCCATTTTGTCAGCAGCCGAAGGGCCGAGAAAACCAGCATCTCACTATTGCACCTCCATCAACAGAAGGGGGAGAAATTGAGGGACTACGTGAAGAGGTTCACAGCTGAAGCCAGAACCATCGCATCCCTCGACCAATCGGTTGCTACCGCGGCATTCCAATCCAATATCCTCAATTCCAACCTCCGCTCCTCCCTCGCCAAAAAGCCACCACAGGACTTTTCCGACCTCCTCCTTCGCACAGAAAAATATATTCGGGCCGAAGAGGCCGAGGAACGACCCAACTGGGAGGTGCCTGCCTCCGGGTTTAAGAGGAAGGGAACGGAAGAAGAAGGAGCCAAGAAGCTCCAGAAAGATAACGCCAGCCAGCGCCGACCTCCCCCTAGATTTGAGAAGTTCACTCCCCTCACCACTAACATCTCTGCCATTTTCATGGAAGTCGAAAAAGAAGGGGTCTTGCCTCCTGCTCCGAAGATGAACACCCCTGCCAAGAGAAGAGATAAAGAAAAATGGTGCCGCTATCACCGGGACCATGGGCACGACACCAACGACTGCCGTGCACTAAGAAACGAGATCAAAGCCCTTATCCAGAGGGGGCAGTTGGCAAAATTCGTGAGAAAGGACCAAGCCGAGCTTCCTCCCCAGCCTCGGGGGGCTAACAAACGTCCGGAACGAGAAGAGACACCAGAATTTGAGGAAGAGCGAGTCCTCCACCTCATCCATGGGGGTCCAATGGGGGGCTCCTCGAACTCCTCTCGGAAAGCTTTTATTAGAGAAGTGAACTCGGTCCGAACCACCCCTCCTCCCAAAGGCCTCGGAGTGCCCGTCACCTTCTCTGACGAAGATCTCGAGGGTGTCCGCACCCCTCATTGTGACGCACTCGTCATCAGTCTTCACATGGCCAATTTCAAAGTCGAGAGAATCTTAGTGGATAACGGTAGCTCCGTTAACATCCTCTTTCTCGACGCTTTCAAGGGCCTGAAGCTCTCCCGAGACAGACTCAAGCCCGCCGGCTACACGCTCCATGGGTTCACGGGAGTGCCGGTGACTATTGAAGGGGTAATCACCCTCGATGTCATAGCCGGCAAAACTCCTACTACCCGCACGGAGTCGATGGATTTCATGATCGTAGATGTCCCAGCAGCCTACAACGTCATTTTGGGTCGGCCCGGCCTAGCCACCCTTGAAGCCGTCCCTTCTGCCTATCATCTCAAAATGAAATTCCCCATCCGGGCCGGAGTAGGGGAAGTGAGGGGCAATCAGGAGCAGGCCCGCAAGTGTTATATGACCTCCACCCTCGGACCCTGTTCTCTCATTAGAAACACTGGAAATTCCCCAAGATGCCGCTCGGCCGACCTCCGAGCCGGTGGACGAATTGGAGGAGGTGCTCTTCTCGGAGCAAGAGCCGACCCACAAGTTCTTCGTTAGCAAGACCCTCCCGTCCGCCCTATACTCGGATATCGTAAAGTGCATCCGGGCCAACCAAGACCTCTTCGCATGGTCAGCTGCAGACATGCCCGGTATCTCCGAAGAACTCTTGGTCCACCGCCTGAGTGTTGATCCGGGGTCCAAACCGGTTCAGCAGAAGAGGCGCAAGTTTGCCCCTGAGCGTCAGCTCGCCATCAAAGAGGAGGTAGAAAAATTGTTGAAGGCCCGATTCATACAGGAGGTAAATTATCCTGAATGGTTGTCAAACGTAGTAATGGTGAAGAAGTCCAATGGGACGTGGAGAATTTGTATTGATTTCACCGACCTCAACAAGGCTTGCCCCAAAGACCCCTTCCCTCTGCCGAGCATCGACACTCTGATTGACGCAACCTCGGGACACGAGCTCCTAAGCTTCATGGACGCTTTCTCGGGTTACAATCAGATAAGAATGTTCCCCCCGGATATCCCTAAGACATCTTTTGTAACCGATCAAGGCCTTTATTGCTACAGAGTCATGCCATTCGGCCTAAAGAATGCGGGGGCGACGTACCAATGCCTCGTCAACAAGGTATTCCAGGCCCAGATTGGCCGGAACATGGAAGTGTACGTGGATGACATGCTTGTGAAAAGCATCCGAGGCGTTGATCATGTGGCCGACCTCTAAGAAGCATTTGATGTTTTGAGAAAGCACAATATGAGACTCAACCCGAACAAGTGTGCGTTCGGCGTCTCATCAGGGAAGTTCCTCGGCTTCATGGTTAGCCAACGAGGAATAGAGGCAAACCCGGAAAAGATCAAGGCCATATTGGACATGGCCCCCCCTAGAAATGTCAAGGAAGTTCAAAGATTGACTGGTCGCCTAGCCGCCATTGGGCGCTTTCTGTCGAAGTCCGGGGAGAAGTGCCTCCCGTTCTTCAAAGCCCTCAGGGGGGCTAAAGGATTCGAGTGGGGGCAGCAACAACAAGACTCCTTCGACCAGCTTAAGGCTTACCTCGTCAATCCACCTCTTCTCAGCAAACCCATACCGGGCGAACCACTCTACCTCTACTTGGCAGCTTCCGAGCAGACGCTTAGTGCGGTCTTAGTCAGAGAAGAAGAAAGGGCTCAGAAGCCCATTTACTACGTCAGCAAAGTGCTTCGGGACGCCGAGCTCCGGTACCCGAAAATTGAGAAAATAGCCTACGCCCTGATAATGGCTGCAAGAAAGCTTCGGCCCTACTTCCAGTCCCATTCGATGGTCGTTCTTACCGACCAGCCGCTGAAACAGATCCTTCACAAGCCAGAGACTTCCGGCCGCCTCATGAAGTGGTCGATCGAGCTGAGCCAACATGATATAACTTATCAGCCTCGGACCGCGATCAAGGCTCAGGCGCTGGCCGAATTCATAGTTGAAACAACTATCCCCGACTCCGAGCAAACAATGAAGGGACCGCCCGTCTGGTCGGTCTATGTCGATGGATCCTCTTGCAACGAGGGAAGCGGGGCAGGGGTCATCCTCGCGGGCCCAGACGACTTTGTCCTCCAATATTCCCTCCGTATAAACTTCAAAGCCTCGAACAACGAAGCCGAATACGAGGCACTCATAGCCGGCCTTGGAATGGCCCGAAATGCAGGGGCGCGACGCCTGCGGATCTTCAGTGACTCTCAGTTGGTCGTCAACCAGGTCCTCGGCGAATACGAAGCCCGTGATGACAGGATGGTAAAGTACTTGGCTAAAGTGAAAAGCCTCATGGCGCTCTTCGAGGAGGCCCTCATCCGTAGAATCCCCAGAGAAGAAAATGCCCAGGCCGACGCCCTATCCAAATTAGCTTCCTCATCCCTTCAAGGCCTCGAACAAACTGTTCTGATAGAAGTCCTCCTAAAGCCGAGCATAGAGGACGAGGCTCTCGACTCCGTTGAAACACTGCCAGTCCTCCTCGAAGACAATTGGATGAAGCCCCTCGTCGAGTTTTTAAGAGACGGACTCCTCCCCTAGGATCCGAAGGAAGCCCGAAGGATAAGGACCCGAGCCGAGCATTACATATTAGTCGAAGGCATTCTATATAAGCGCTCCTTCACCCAGGTGGATGGTCGGCCCTACCTAAGATGCCTCTCCCCCGGGCAAGCCGACTACGCCTTGCAAGAACTTCATGAGGGCATCGGCGGAGCCCATTCCGGCTCCAGAGCCTTAGCTCGCAAAGTGTTGAACTACGGGTATTACTGGCCCACTCTCCTACGGGACGCCGAACGACACGTTCGGCAATGCACCTCCTGCCAGAAGTATTCCGACATCCGACGCCTTCCACAAGCACCACTCTCCTCCCTATCAAGTCTGATCCCTTTCGCAATGTGGGGGATGGATTTACTGGGGCCATTTCCACCAGCTCCCGGACAATTAAAGTTCCTAGTCGTGGCAGTCGACTATTTCTCGAAATGGATAGAGGCCGAGCCCCTGGCTACAATCACCGAGCATAGAGTTGTTCAATTCTTTTGGAGAAATGTAATCTGCCGATTTGGCGTTCCTCGGGTCATAGTTACAGATAACAGAACGCAGTTTGCTGGGGCTGCCTTCCGAGCCTTATGTGAAGACCTGGCCATACAACACCGCTTCTCCTCTGTCTCTCATCCTCAGTCAAATGGCCAGGCCGAGAATGCCAACCGACAGATCCTCTCCGGCATCAAGAAGAGACTAGACAAGTGCTCCAAGGGCTTGTGGGTCGATCAGCTGCCTAATGTGTTATGGAATTACCGCACCACGAAGCGGGCCCCAACAGGCGAGAGTCCGTTTAATCTCACCTATGGGTCCGAGGCCCTCATCCCGCTAGAAGTTGGGATACCCTCTCCTCGATTGATAGCTTTTGAGGAAGAACAGAATGCCAGAGAGCTCAGAGCAAGCCTAGACTTGATAGACGAAATCCGGGAAAGAGCGGCCATACGGCAACAAAGTTATCGGAGAAGAATCGAACTCGCCTACAACAAACGGGTCCGCCCAACAGACCTCAAAGAAGGGGATCTGGTCCTCCGAAAATTGGCCATCTCGTTCCCCGAACAGAAAAGCAAACTGGCCCCGAATTGGGAGGGACCATACAAGGTTTCAAAAGTGGTCCGCCTCGGTGCGTACAAACTAGAAGATCTAGAAGGCAGAGAAATTCTCAGGACTTGGAACGCCGACCATCTTTTGAAATACCAAGAGAAGGCAGCTACGCCTATCTAAGTAACTCGAGATGTCGGACCACTCCTCTCCTGCTACTAGTAGTAGTTTTTCCTTTATTTTTTCATTATAATAACGGCTAGCAACTTTAGAAGCAGCCGACCATTAGATATTAATAAATAAAGTTTTTCATATTTTTGATACTATCGCATCCCTCTGCCTTTAATTCTCTAACCACACGATGGTTCGGAGTCCAGCACTCGGCTCGACTCTTCCTCCTCGGCTCGTCTATAGACGAGCCGGAAGTAGATCGCCGTTCGAAATTGCTCCTGCAGCCGTTGAATGGATCGGAGTCCAACACTTGGCTCGATTCTGCTTCACAAGTTCGCTCCTAAGCGGACTAGAAGTAGCTCGCCATTCGAAACTGCTCCTGCATCCCTTAAACTACCCACACGATAGTTCGGAGTCCAGCACTCGGCTCGACTCTTCCTCCTCGGCTCGTCTATAGACGAGCCGGAAGTAGATCGCCGTTCGAAATTGCTCCCGCAGCCGTTGAATGGATCGGAGTCCAACACTTGGCTCGATTCTGCTTCACAAGTTCGCTCCTAAGCGGACTAGAAGTAGCTCGCCATTCGAAACTGCTCCTGCATCCCTTAAAATACCCACACGATGGTTCGGAGTCCAGCACTCGGCTCGACACTTCTTCCTCGGCTCGCCTATAGACGAGCCGGGAGTAGATCGCCGTTCGAAATTGCTCCTGCAGCCGTTGAATGGATCGGAGTCCAACACTTGGCTCGATTTTGCTTCGCAAGTTCGCTCCTAAGCAGACTAGAAGTAGCTCGCCATTCGAAACTGCTCCTGCATCCCTTAAACTAACCACACGATGGTTCGGAGTCCAGCACTCGGCTCAACACTTCTTCCTCGGCTCGCCTACAGACGAGCCGGGAGTAGATCGCCGTTCGAAATTGCTCCTGCAGCCGTTGAATGGATCGGAGTCCAACACTTGGCTCGACTTTGCTTCGCAAGCTCGCTCCTAAGCGGACTAGAAGTAGCTCGCCATTCGAAACTGCTCCTGCATCCCTTAAACTAATCTAACGATCGGATCTCTCCCATGCCTCGACCCAATCTCTCCGACTCACCCTCAGTCGGGCCGGAATTAGGTACAAATCACAGTCCTGACGCGCCGAGCCGAGGTACCGGGGTACCGACCCTCGTATATGGCAAAAAATCACTCCGAGGCAAAGTCACCGTAAGATCGTCTCAGAAAGTGTGCTAGAGCGTGATGAGCGGATCCCATTCAGTCACGTGTCCACAAAACGACAAGATAGTGTTTCCTTGGGAACCGGACCCACCTCAAGATCCGTGCAAACATCAGACGGCCCTGATCATGCCACGTAGGCGCAGTCGAGAAGCAACTACGCCTTAACAGCCAGACCAAGCCTATAGCTCAGAAGCGCAGCAAAAAAGGAAAATTCGAGGCTAAGGAGTTCGGCGAGACGAACACCAGCCCCGTGGTTCGTCTCGAGCCTACTCTAGTTGACACAATAATAGCACAAATAAGGAGACAGCCGAGGATAGTTCGGATAAAACAACTCCAATCCCATTAACAAATTTGATAAAGTTACAAAGTGGATTACAACAGCAAAAACTTGCACGTAGGTTACAACACAGACACGATCTGTCCGCTACTTCCGAGGAAGGGGAATGCTCCGGTTTAGGCGCTTCTTAACCTCCGAGCTCGAATCCAGGCCGACGAACCGAGATGCCTCCTCGCCACTAACCCTGACGGTTGCTCCTACCGAAGCACCGCTTGAAGACACTGCCACACCGCTTTGGGCATCGGCGGCTGACCTGCCTACGATAGGAGTCCGGCTCGCCGCTTGATAGAACGTGATCCCTCGCTCGATCTCTTCGCGGGTGCACGAGGTGCTCCGGACGTTAGCCCTCAACTGCTGAGGCTTGAGCCGAGCAACTTCTTCCTCCAGTTCGACGATGCGATCCTTCAATGTGTCATCCTTTACTATCACCTTAAACCGAGGAAGTTTCGCCGAACCAGGGTATTCAGCGCTGTCGGAGATAACGCGACGCAGGTGGGTCACTTCGATACTCTTGTCGACCGTCACCCTCTGCAGCTCTTCCACCTTCCTCGCTAAGCCATCTCGTTCGGCTAAAACTCGCGCCAGTTCCTCTTCCCTAGCAGATAGCTCGGCCTCGACTATCCGTAGGTGGTGCAGTTCGACCAAAGCATCGCTATGCCTAATCTCCAAGTTATGAAGTATCCTCCTCGTCAAGTGAACCTCACCCTCGAGACGATCCTCCCGAGATCGCTTAAACAACTCGGCTCGGTGCTGTTCAGCCGAGGTATTACGAGTCTGCTCGACAATCTGAAATAAGAAAGGGATAGGATTGAAATACCACACCACCGAGCCAAACACTTAGACAAATTTCGGAGTCAAAATACTTCATTCATTAAAAAGCGGTGGCCAGTCCGCAAAAGGCATTACAATGATCGAAAACAAAAGAAAAACTACAAAGATTTAATAAGAGGATCAAGGGTCCACCTGCGTCGCCGTCTCGACCACGGGCGCAATAACAGATGGCCCCTCGGTCCTCCCTTCGTCGACCTGGCCATCCACCACCGGTCGGTCGTCCTCCCCCTCCTCGTCTTCGCCTCCTGCGTCGTCGCCTTCACCTTCATCCCCCTCGTCGCCTGAAGGGGACCCTGGCCACAGTCGGTAGCCGACCCGATCGAAGCCCGCGACCCGTTCCTGAACATGGTCGAGCGCCGTTTGGTAAGATCGCTCCATGTTCTCGGCCATGTGCTTCTTTGCTTCGTCCTCGACCTCCCTCTCCACTTCGGCCCGGATCTTCGTCGCCAGGGCCCCTTTCTCCGCCTTCTCTTCGGCCAAGGCCTTCGTCGCCACATCCAGCTCCTCGGCGGCCTTGGCAGCCTTGGCAGACTCCGCTTTTAGAGTCTCCTTGACCTTCTTCAGGTCGGCGACAAGGTCGGCCACCCGAACCTCCAAGGCCTCTGCCCTCCTTTGCTCGGCCTCGAGTTCCTTGACCGCCCTCACCTTCGCCGACCGGTCTTTGTCGCTCGCGGCCCTCAGCTCCTTCTCCTGCTCGGCGAATGTCTCGAGGAGATGGCCGAAGTGACAAGTGGCCTGCGAAGACAACAACGAGCGCACTAAGCAAACCGAGCAGTAAACTTAGCAAAAAGAAACTTAGCAACAAGAATCTTACCGAGACGAGTGACCGAGCCACCTCGTAGGTGTCGTCACCCACCGTCCCCGCCTTTAGTGCGGCTCGATCCTTCGGGGTCACCAAATGTTTGACGACCTGCACTGACATCTGCGAATTGCCGAGGAACCCGTCATGGTTCTTCACTCGCCAATTCGGCACGAACAGCTGCTTGTGCTGCTCTGTTAGAATCTCTTCGGCAGCCTTGGTTAGCGGTGGTGCCTCGATCGACAGCGCTGCGTTCACGTCAAAGGTCCCCTCGATCACGCCAGGGACCACAGAGGACGGGGGCTCCTCAACGACGACAACTTCCGAGGGCGCCTCAACGGCCGGAGGGGGCGGAGAGATGGTCGAGGCAACAGCAGGTTGCGGAGTCGACGAGACAGTCGTGACCGCCCTCTTCCTCTTTTCCCCCCCGGCCAACTTAGACCTGTCGGCCATCATGGAGTTGAAGTCAATCTTCATTGCTTCTGCAACGAGCCACAAAAAAAAAAGAGACGAGTTAGCAGGCTGAACCAAAAACTTAAAAGAAAAATGAAAAACGAGATGTCAGGAGCATACTCGGGTCGATGGGGCTTAGGCCGGACCCAAACAACACCTCCTCCGTCAAATCCCTCCAACTCAGTATCGGAAGGGCCATTATCTTCCTCGCCACCTCTTCCTCGGCCTCAGACAAAACAGGGTCGGCGCGCGCGAAATTCGGCACCTCCACCTTCCAACGGGTCGGAATGGGCCGAATCGCCTCGCCCCTTACTATAAAATACTTTTCCTTCCAACCCTTAATCGAGTCAGGGTTTTCTATAATCTTAACACCCTTCCTCGGCCCCAAATAGTATCGATACTCCGTCTTGTGCTGCCGGTTTACTCGATACAATCCTCGGAAGACCGTGAGATCTGGCTCCACCTCGGCTCGGTAGCACTGAAGCATAAAGGCGTTCACATGGCGCCATGTGTTCGGCATGAACTGGGTCGGCGCGAGGCAATACCAGCCGAGGATCTCGAGGATGAATGGGTGCAGAGGGAAACGTAACCCGGCATGAAAGGAGTCGACGTCGAACATGCACATGTCCGACGACGGCAGCTTGGAATTCGCTCGTATCCCGGGACCTGGGAGAATCAGTTTGTACTCCAGAGGGATAGCGAAAGCCCTTCTAACCCGGAGTAGGTCCTCCTCGGATACCAGCGTGATGAGCTCATCGGCTTCGGTGGGAAGGGCCGGGTTAGGTTCTTCGACGATCTTAGACTTCCCATAGATCGCCTTCTCCAGCAAGTCGCCCTGGTACTGCCTGGCCCCCGAATGACCGGACAGGACGGAAGGATACCGTCCCATCTCGGTTGCTTGCTTCAGATTCTCCACAATCACCTCCACTATGGGGGATTGGGCCTCCACCCTCCTCTTCTTCTTCTCCTTCTTCGTCTCGACTACAGACGGTCCAGCAGCTTTCTTACCCTTCCTGCTAATCTCCGACCTCCTCCTCTCCTCGGCACTCTCGTCGCCCGAAGACGAGGCCCCACTCCCCGAGTCTACTCGAGACATCTCTAGAAAAATTATTCAGACTAAATGAACTGACCTTTTGAAGTGACGTCCACGGTCGGAGTGCTCTCGCCGGAAATCGCCTGGCCCACGCGACAACTAACAGAAACACCTTAGAGAGAAAATCGCCGCTAGCAGAGAACTTAGAGATCGAAAGTAAAAACTTGAGTAAAAAGTGAGAAATGAGCTTTGAGAGCAAGGGTGAGAGCTTTTAACCCCTAGCAAGCTGGGCCTCCTTGGGAAACGTAAAAAGCCCACTAAGAAGCCAAAGCGACAGGCGGAAAAGATACGAAGGTCGCTCAAAGCAAGAGACTCTTCAAAATACCAAGTCAACGTCTCGCCCACCCGAGCTACCGAACAGCTCAGCCGAGCCACCGCGCTGCTAGGCGTAGAGGAGGGGAGCCCTCATGAGGTACTTCCTCCAAAACACCCAACTCAGTACCTCGGCCAAACAGCCCTGATGCGCCAGCCGAGATACCGGGGTACCGACCCTCGTATATGGCAAAAAATCGCTCCGAGGCGAAGTCACCGTCGAATCTCCTTAAAATTCGGGACAGAATCTGATGGACGGTTCAGATCGTGCCACGCCCACAAAACGACAAGATAGCGTTTTCTCGTGATCTGAACCCCATCCTCGAGATGCGCGCCATGATAGACCGCTTAGATCCAGCCACGCGTCCCTCCTTGCTGCCTGCCATCGGCTCGCCCAGCCGAGCTACCGAACAGCTCAGCCGAGCCACCGAGCTACTAGGCGCAGAGGAGGGGAGCCCTCATGAGGTATTTCCTCCAAAACACCCAACTCAGTACCTCGGCCAGACAGCCCTGATGCACTGAGCCGAGATACCGGGGTACCGACCCTCGTGTATGGTAAAAAATCGCTCCGAGGCGAAGTCACCGTCGGATCTCCTTAAAATTCGCGACAGAATCTGATGGACGGTTCAGATCGTGCCACGCCCACAAAACGACAAGATAGCATTTTCTCGTGATCTGAACCCCATCCTTGAGATGCGCGCCATGATGGACCGCTCAGATCCAGCCACGCGTCCCTCCTTGCTGCCTGCCATCGGCTCGCCCACCCGAGCTACCGAACAGCTCAGCCGAGCCACCGCGCTGCTAGGCGTAGAGGAGGGGAGCCCTCAGGAGGTGCTTCCTCCAAAACACCCAACTCAGTACCTCGGCCAAACAGCCCTGATGCGTCGAGCCGAGATACCGGGGTACCGACCCTCGTATATGGCAAAAAATCACTCCGAGGCGAAGTCACCGTCGGATCTCCTTAAAATTCGCGACAGAATCTGATGGACGGTTCAGATCGTGCCACGCCCACAAAACGACAAGATAGCATTTTCTCGTGATCTGAACCCCATCCTCGAGATGCGCGCCATGATGGACCGCTCAGATCCAGCCACGCGTCCCTCCTTGCTGCCTGCCATCGGCTCGCCCAGCCGAGCTACCGAACAGCTCAGCCGAGCCACCGAGCTACTAGGCGCAGAGGAGGGGAGCCCTCTCCAAAACACCCAACTCAGTACCTCGGCCAAACAGCCCTGATGCGCCGAGCCGAGATACCGGGGTACCGACCCTCGTATATGGCAAAAAATCGCTCCGAGGCGAAGTCACCGTCGGATCTTCTTAAAATTCGCGACAGAATCTGATGGACGGTTCAGATCGTGCCACGCCCACAAAACGACAAGATAGCATTTTCTCGTGATCTGAACCCCATCCTCGAGATGCGCACCATGATGGACCGCTCAGATCTAGCCACGCGTCCCTCCTTGCTGCCTGCCATCGGCTCGCCCAGCCGAGCTACCGAACAGCTCAGCCGAGCCACCGAGCTACTAGGCGCAGAGGAGGGGAGCCCTCATGAGGTATTTCCTCCAAAACACCCAACTCAGTACCTCGGCCAAACAGCCCTGATGCGCCGAGCCGAGATACCGGGGTACCGACCCTCGTATATGGCAAAAAATCGCTCCGAGGCGAAGTCACCATCGGATCTCCTTAGAATTCGCGACAGAATCTGATGGACGGTTCAGATAGTGCCACGCCCACAAAACGACAAGATAGCATTTTATGGGGATCCACGCTGAGATGGACGATCCTGATGATGCCACGTACCTCGGAATCATCGAGCCAAGGCACTGACCCCCCGAACCGAGGCACAGACCCTCCGAGCCGGGGTACCGGGGTACCGACCCTCGTATATGGCAAAAAATCGCTCCGACTCATATCAGCCGTTGGATCTTGTGAAAAAGCATGCTCGTCATGATGGACGGCCCAGATTTGGCCACGTCCACTAAACGACAAGATAGCGTTTTATGGGGATCCACGCTGAGATGAACGACCCAGATGATGCCACGTACCTCGGAATCATCGAGCCGAGGCACTGACCCCCCGAACCGAAGCACAGACCCTCCGAGCCGGGGTACCGGGGTACCGACCCTCGTATATGGCAAAAAACCGCTCCGACCCATATCAGCCGTTGGATCTTGTGAAAAAGCGTGCTCGTCATGATGGACGGCCCAGATTTGGCCACGTCCACTAAACGACAAGATAGCATTTTACGGGGATCCGCACTGAGATGGACAGCTCAGATGATGCCACGTACCTCGGAACCGTCGAGCCGGGGCACTGGTCATCCGAACCGAGGCACTTGGCTTCGGCACGCCGGGCCGAGCCGAGGTACCGAGGTACCGAACCTCACATACGGCAAAAAAACGAGCCGAGGAACCGGGACCACACGATCTCTCCGAAAATCGCGCTCCGCTCTGATCAAGGGCCCAGATCAAGCCACGCCATAAATAGGTATTAAAAATCAGTTTTTATTTATTTTAATCTTTTTATTTATTTAAAAAATTGCGAAAAAATTACTAAAAATTCGGGAAAATTCACTAGAAATTCTAGAAAATAATTATAAATTCGGGGTAATATTTTTGAACCCCTGAACGAACAATTATTGCCTAGAATGTATTGTGAAGGCCCCCGAACGACTGGTTAACACATCGCAAAATTAAATAAATAATCCGAAAAAATAGATAAAGACCGTCGGATATTCAGAGAAGCTTGAGAACAGCTTACAGCTTCAAAAATCACCTCACTACCCCCTTCGAGATTCAAAACCCTCCATTCGGACTCCGATACAACTCTGCTAGCCACTAAAAACAGTTAAACTACTCCTCAAAGGCTGATCAAACTCAGTCTTTAGGAGTGGGGGGCTCGTGATATAGCTAAAAATGGGGTTAAATCGGAACCATCCAGATGGGGCACGAATCTTGAACTCAGGGGTAAAACGGTAATTTCACCCACCGACGGGTCTGAAGCGGGTACTGGTCATCTTCCCCGAAGACCCACTTACCCGCAAACGGATCCACCTCAACTGGGTGCGAGTTTCAACCCGCAGCAAACCCGGTCCAGAAGGGATAGAATTAGGGTTTCTGATTAATATTAATCAACGGCCCTGATTCATATCTATCCTTTCACTGGGAATTAGGGATCACATTCCTTATCTGTATACACAGGAATTACATGCCTAATCTGTTCCCTGAGACGCCTATAAATACCCCCCATCCATCTCCATTAAGAGGTAATCAATCTTTAACCAGTTTTTACGCTCTTTCATAGTCTGCCAGATTACTGACTTGAGCGTCGGAGGGTGCGTCGCCGGGAACAACCCCGGTGTCTCGCACTTTTTGCAGGTGCACGGCAGGAACGACGATCGAGGCCCGACGGAACAGGTACACAGGTTTTCTATCCAGTTTCCCTAAGAATCCACAAGTTCTATCTGTTTGCCCCCACACCAAATTTAGCGGCAACAGTAACTATGATCAGGTGTTCATAATTTCTATTACAAACCTGAACCTGCTTCTCCTTCTTCTCCATGGTTCCGCCTCCCTCTCTCTTTTCCAGCTCAAACTAGAATTTAATCCCTGATCCAAAGCCGATCTAAAAAGATATATCTTTAAAGAATTGATCTCACTGATCAATTAAATGTAGGAGTAGTATAGTAAAAACTATCAATTTGTTAGAGCATCTATAGCCGTTTTGCTAAAAAATGGGTATATGGAAAATATAGAAATAGCTTTTTTGGGGTAGCGCTGCAGTCGTCAATATTCAAAAAATGATTTTTTTATCAAACGGAAGATGATATACCGTCTGAACAATTTTCGTAGAAAGCGGAAGAAAAAAAATTATTGATGGCACAACATTTGCCGTCTGATGAAAAAAAAAAAATTGTGAAGGACGGGAGATGATCTCCCGTCCGACACATTAATTTTAATTTTTTTCTCAAACGACATCATTTTCCGAGTAAGCAAAATTTTTTTTCTATTTTTTTTTTAATTTTCTCAAAACTCTAGTATGTGATGAATTTAAATATTGTTTTTTGAAGGACGGGAGAACTGAAGGACGGGTTGCACAGTTTTTTTCCTCACATGTCAGCATCTAAGTTGATTTTTTTCCCAAACGGCATATCATATTCCGTCCCAAGCTTTTGCAACTAAAATTTTTTCTCAGACGGCAGATCATATACCGTCCGACACTAAGACGGTAAATGATCTTCCAATTTCTAAAATATGCATAATGCCATTTCGTCTACCAAATATAGACGTCTACTGTTCATCCTATACCCAAAAAATTGGTGTATAGATGACGGCTACAGAGCTTTTTTCCCCAAAATATCCATAAAATGGATATATAGCCAACGACTACAGATGCTCTTAGGGTCCATTTAGTCTTATATCGGTTATATGGGTAGCCGATGTGGGGTTAAAATAAACTTGGCTTCCCTCCCCTGAACAACTAGCTTTTAATGGTGAATTTTTCTGGGTTCGTTCTTTGAATTTAAAGCCTTTAAACTTTCATCATCTTTTCACTCTTTCGAATTTTCATGTCACTCTCACCTCTAGAAATGTCACTCTCACCTCTAGAATGTAAATGATTGATGTTAGGGTTTGAGATAGTGGAGATTTGTGGAAAAGAGAAATTAGGGAAAAAACAATCAGTTATTTCCCTCTCTCTCGTTCAATATCAGTTCCCAATTTTTTCCATACAGCGATTCATTCTCAAGAAAAACAACTTGGTCATCTTCTTTCCTATGCGGAATTCTGTAGCAGCACCATCATCATTAGCAGGTCGTACCCATATCTCAAGGAGAGCACCACAGTTAAATGTACCCATATCTTTTGGTATGGATATAAATCGGTTAACCAGAGGTTCTTTTTCACTGATCATGTTTCCATCTTTATGTTTAGTTCCCTGTTCAAGTGAGTCGGCGACCTTTCCATAGAGAACCCTCCATACTCTTCTATGTACAGAATCCCTAACAATAGTGTCTCTCGTCTGTTACCCTTGTCTCTATGGCAAAGAAGTTCAAGAACTCTTGCACCCACTGCATAGCCTGCATCCTCTAGTCGTCACTCCAACTATGAAATATTGTCAACTAGTAACTGATTGTATTGGACAAGTTCTGAGAACAGGAAGGTAAATGCACTCAGGCTGGCCTTTGCAACTTCGCCTTCCTGCAAATCAGCCTGAGGAAATGAAGGCACAGAAGATTGAAATTCTTCACTATTCCGAGTTTTCTCTAATGCAGCTTTGATGTCTACTACTTCTTCATCATCTATCTTCATGAAACTTTGAACATTCTCATCGAGTGTTGGTGGAGAGTTCTCCAATGGGAGGATCCTTTCTTCTCCTGCAGTTTGGGGGGACACATTAGAAGTAACATCTTCTTCAAACACTTGATCTAGTGCAAGGCTTCCTTGAGACCTGATATGGCTAAAAATAAGACTAAATCGGAACCGTTCAAATCGGGCATAAATTTTAAAGCTCTAAGGGGTAAAACGGTAATTTTATCTACCAACGGGTCCGAAATGGAAACTAGATCACTTTTTCAAAGCCCAATAACCTATAGACGGATCTGTCCTACTGGATACGGGTACCAACCCGTTACAAACCAGTTCGGAAGGATAAAGAGAAATTCAGATTCGTAATTATCCATAAGAGACGGTTTTAACCACTTCTTATCCATCCACACCGGGAAGTAGAGATTTGCCCTTATCTCGAAACGGATCCTTAAGGTGACTATAAATACCCCTTCCCCATCGTTACAAGGTAATGAATCTTTTCCTACCTAATACTCTTTCTTAATCTTGGAGATTACTGACAAGAGTATCGGAGGGTTTGTCGCCGGGATCCATCCCGGTGTATCGAACTTCATGCAGGTTCGTGGCAGCGGCAAGGAACAAGTCAACACCCAGGTGGAGTCAACAGGTTCGCTTTACTGTTTTCCTCAAAGAACTCACCAATTCATCTGTTTGCTCCCACACCCGAAATTAACAGTAACAGATTGGCACCGTCTGTGAAAAACAGAAGCAGCGATCCAGTCCTCTCTCATCAGCCAAACTAGTTTCAAGCCATGCCTTCCAAGAAGAGGAAGACAACGATCTCGAACCGCAGGGCTACTCCCGCACCTTCTCCTCCTCCAGTCCATGAGGTTCCCCCTCATCCCACTCAGCAAGTCCAGCAACCTGGACAACCTCTCCTTCAACCCGTCCAACAACCACAGCCCCAGCAGGCTCCTCAAGGGCCACAAGAGGCTGCCGCGGGACCCTCCTGCCTAAGTCGGAAAGGGTAACATCCTCATCTCGACCATATGTTGATACACAACTCCTTGTCCGACTCCATGGCCTCGCACAGTCCCCCTATGCCGAAGGACCTCCGGAATATCATCGTCAACAGGCAGAATGAGGTGGATCTCCGGACCCGCTTAAATGAGAGGCGGACCCATGATGGGATACCCCGCCGAGAACATCACTGGGGTCCAACGATTTTGTTCCCTAGAGCCCGGTCCCCTCGTAGGCCGGATCGCAGAAGGTAAAACTCTCCCAGGAGGTGGAGGGAGTCACCCCAGCGCCATCAAAGGAGAAGCCACTCTCCAGTCGGCCGCCCTGCCCCACGGGACCACCGAGAGCAGGAGGCCCCCGTTACGAGGACAGAGTTCCAGCAATTCTAAGAGGCAGTCTTGAGGGCCCTCAATGTTGCCCCCGACCACGGTCAGCGGGCGCCCAGTCCTCAACCTGCCCAAGACCATAGGCGCCGTACGCCCAGTCCTCAACCTGCCCTGAGCTATTGTCATCACACTCCCAGTCCCCTTCCGCGCAAGGACGAATCCCGGGCCTCAGCAAGGTATGACTAGAGGAAAGATTCGGTCTACCGCCGTCTCCACGAGATGGAGAGCCGCCTTGGCCGACTGGACAAAGAGGAAGAGCAACGAGCGAAGTATTTCCACCCCAGCAGGCCCCCATTCTCCCAGACTATAATGGAGGCACCGGTCCCAGATAACTTCAAGCCTCCTCATTTTGAATCATACAACGGGGAGTCCGACCCCGCTGACCACATAGAGAGTTCTAAAACTCTCATGATGATACACCAGGCATCGGACGCGCTCCTCTACAAATCTTTTCCGGCCACGCAGAAGGGTCCTGCAAGGGAATGGTACTTCAGCCTAGCCCCGTCCTCCATCTTCTCCTTCGATCAGCTCGAAGACCTCTTCCTGACTCACTTCGTGAGCAGCCGCTGAGCCGAAGAAACAAGCACCTCCCTGTTATTGCTTCACCAAAGGGAGGGCGAGCAGCTGAGAGACTATGTCAAACGTTTCACCACGGAGGACAGGTCCATTGCTTCCCTAAACCAGTCCATAGCCTCCGTCGCCTTCCAATCCAGTGTCACTAATGACAGCCTCCGTACATCCCTTGCCAAGAAGCCCCCTTAGAATTTCTCAGAATTTCTGCTCAGGAGTGAGAAATACTTCCAAGAGGAAGAAGATCTCTTCTGCCCCACTTTTGAAGGATCGTCCTCTAGGAACAAACGGAAGGACGCTAAAGAAGAAGGAGCTAAGAAGCTCCAGAAAGATAATGGAGACGAACGTCGCCCTCCTCCCGCTTCAAGAAGTTCACCCTGCTTAACGCGAGTGTCTCAGCCATCCTGATGGAGGTTGGGAAAGAGGGTCTTCTCCCGTCACCTCCGAAGATGAACACCCCGGGGAAGAAGAGGAACCGGGACAAGGGGTGCCGCTTCCACAGGGACCACGGCCACGACACGGATGACTGTCGGGCCTTAAAAGATGAGATCGAGGCCCTCATTCAGAGAGGGCAGCTATCCAGGTTTGTGAGGAAGGACAGGGCAAATCTTCCTCTGCCCCCTAAGGGGGCTAATAAGCGACCTGAGCGGCACACGGAGACCCCGGATCCCGAACCAGAGGCCGTTCTGCATCTCATCCACGGAGGCCCAATGGGGGGAGATTCCAACTCCTCCCGAAAAGCCTTCGTCCGGGAAGTAAATTCTGTGTAGAACCGTCCTCCCCCCAAGGGCTTGGGGGTCCCGGTCACTTTTTCAGATAGAGATCTAGAGGGCATCCGAACCCCCCATTGCGACGCATTGGTAATAAACCTCCACATGGCCAACTTTGATGTGCGCCAAGTCCTAGTTGAAAACGGTAGTTCGGTCAACATTCTCTTTCTGGAGGCCTTCCAGGGGCTCAAGCTATCCAGGGATCGGCTCAAGCCCACCGGCTACACTCTGCATGGGTTCAAAAGAGTGCCAGTGACGTTCGAGGGTGTCATAACTTTCGACCTAACCGCTGGCAAAACTCCCACCACCCGAATCAAGCTGATGGACTTCATGATGGTGGATGTGAAAGCCGCCTACAACGTCATCCTGGGCCGATCAGGCCTAGCTGCTCGTCAGGCCATACCCTCGGCCTACCACATGAAGATGAAAATTTCCACCACGGCGGGCGTAGGAGAAGTCAGAGGGAGCCAGGAGGCAGCCCGCAAATGCTACATGACCTCGGTGGGAGGACCAGTCCTCTCCCTTGAAGTTCTTGAACTCCCCCAAGGGAGTAGCCCACCTATATCGAGGTGGCCTTCTCAGAAGGAGATCCGATCCGAAAATTTCAGATTAGCAAAATCCTCCCCCTTCCTGTTCGCTCTGACATTATCCAGTGCATAAGGGAAAATCGAGACCTCTTTGTCTGGACTGCAACTGACATGCCGGGGATCTCTGAGGATCTCCTCTTGCATCACCTTAGTGTCACTTCGGGGGCCAGACCAGTTCAAAGTGGCGCAAATTCGCCTCCTAGCGCCAGCAAGCTATCAAGCAGGAGGTTTAGAAACTCCTTAGAGCTTGGTTCATACAGGAGGTAAA
This sequence comes from Hemerocallis citrina, assembly GCA_017893485.1. NCBI lineage: Eukaryota > Viridiplantae > Streptophyta > Magnoliopsida > Asparagales > Asphodelaceae > Hemerocallis > Hemerocallis citrina. The sequence goes on from CM030362.1 coordinate 202,639,762, forward strand.
CTATCCGGAGTGGCTGTCCAATATCGTGATGGTCAAGAAAGCCAACAGAAGCTGGAGGATTTGCATTGACTTCACGGATCTAAAAAAAGCCTGTCCCAAATATCCATTTCCGCTTCCAAGCATCGATGCCCTGATTGATGCAACCTCGGGCCATGAACTCTAATGCCTTATTGATGCATTCTCTAGGTACAATCAGATAAGAATGTTCACTCCTGACATTCCGAAGACCTCATTCGTCACCAATCAGGGCTTGTATTGCTACTGGATCATGCTCTTTGGGCTTAAGAACGCTGGTGCCACATACCAACACCTTGTTAAGAAGATCTTCAAGGAGCAGATTAGGCGAAACATGGAAGTCTATGTAGACGACATGTTGGTGAAGAGCATCAGCAGATCGGATCATGTGTCCGATCTCTAAAAAGCTTATAATGTGTTGAGGAGACACAATATGAGACTGAACCCGAACAAGTGAGTGTTCGGCATCTCATCCGACAAGTTTCTGGAGTTCATGGTCAGCCAAAGGGGCATAGAGGCCAACACCGAGAAGATCCAGGCCATACTCAACATGGCTCCCCCATCCAGTGTTAAGGATGTGTAGAGACTCACCGGGCGCCTTGCAGCGATAGGGCATTTCCTCCCCAAATCCAGGGAAAAATGCCTCCAGTTCTTCAAGGCTTTTAGGGGGGCTAAAGTCTTTGATTGGGAGCAACAGCAACAAGAGTCCTTTGACCAGCTCAAGGCCTACTTAGTCAACCCCCCACTCTTGAGCAAGCCAAGGCCCGGGAAAGTCCTCTACCTATACCTCGCCGCTTCGGAGCAGACTTCAGTGCTATTTCAGTAAGAGAAGAAGACAAGACGCATAGGCCTATCTACTACGTGAGTAAAGTCCTTAGGGATGCTGAACTCCGTTACCCGAAGCTAGAGAAGATGACTTATGCCTTGGTCATGGCGGCCCAAAAGCTCCGCCCCTACTTCCAGTCTCACTCGGTGGTCATTCTTACCGATTAGCTGCTCAAACAAGTCCTCCACAAGCCCGAGACCTCCGGACACCTTATGAAGTGGTCTATCGAGCTAAGCCAGCATGATATCAGCTATCAGCCTCGAATCGCCGTCAAGGTTCAAGACCTAGCGGAGTTTATAGTGGAGAGTACAATTCCCAATGTTAGCAAAGCAATAGAGATACCCCCCTTCTAGATGGTGTATGTGGATGGGTCCTCGTGCGCCAATGGAAGTGGAGCAAGAGTCATCATGGCTGGACCAGATGGTTTCATCCTTTAGTACTCACTCCACATCAACTTCAGTGCGTCCAACAATGAGGCTGAGTATGAAGCCCTTATAGCAGGCCTATGCATGGCTCGCAAGGTAAGGGCAAAGCATGTCAAGATATTTAGCGACTCGCAGCTGGTGGTGAACTAGGTATCAAAGGAATATGAAGCGCGAGACAGTCGGTTGGCCAAGTACTTGGCCAAGGTCAAAGGTCTGATGGCCTCTTTTGAGGATGCACAACTCCAGCGGATCCCCAGAGAAGAGAATACGCAGGCGGACGCCCTCTCAACTAGCTTCCTCCACCCTCTAAGGGCTCGACAAACTATCTTAATAGAAGTTCTACTGAAGCCCAGCATCGAGGAAGAAGGCCCCGAGCCGATGGAGGCGTTGCCCTTACAACTCGGGGAGAATTGGATGATGCCTCTGCTCGAGTTCCTCAGAGATGGGATCCTTCCCTTAGATCCTAAATTGGCCCGAATGATCTGAACCAGAGCCGAGCGGTACGCCCTCATCGAGGGAGTCTTGTACTAAAGCTCCTACACCCAAGTAGACGATAGACCCTACTTGAGGTGTCTCTCCCCGACGAAGCCCAGTATGCTTTGAGGGAAGTACATGAAGGGATGTATGGTGCTCACTTGGGAGCAAGGTCCCTCACTCGCAAAATCTTGAACTATAGATATTTCTGGCCTACTCTCTTTCGTGATGCCGAACAACATGTTCGTCAATGCGGCCCTTGCCAAAATTTCTCAACAATCCACCGTTTACCGCAAGCTTAGCTCTCATCTCTATCCAGTCCAATCCCTTTTGCAATGTGGGGAATGGACTTGCTCGGGCCGTTCCCTCCAACACCGGGCCAGCTAAAGTTCCTTGTTGTGGCGATTGACTATTTCTCTAAGTGGATCGAAGCCGAGCCCCTAGCAACGATCACGGAGAATAGGGTGCAATGCTTCTTTTGGAAGAACGTTGTCTGCAAATTCGGTGTGCCCCGAATCTTGATAACGAACAACGGAACTCAGTTTACGGGGGCAGCCTTCGTGCTTTTTGCACGGACCTTGGCATTCAGCAATGATTCTCCTCGATCCCCCACTCCCAGTCCAACGGTCAGGTAGAGAACGAGAATTGGCCAATTCTCTCTGGCCTGAAAAAGAGTCTGAGTAGGTCAGCTAAGGGATTATGGGTGGAGCAGCTCCCTAATGTGCTCTGGAGCTATCGCACTACGAAGAGGACCCCTACAGGAGAATCGCCCATAAACCTCACTTACGGCTCCGAAGCCGTTATCCCCTTGGAGGTGGGTCTACCGCCCCCCCGCTTGATGGCTTACAATGAAGAGCAAAACGCGAATGAGCTTCGCGACAATCTGGATCTCATCGATGAGATCCGTGAGAGATCCTCCATTCGGCAAGAAATCTATCGGCGTAGGATTGAGCAATCTTACAACAGGAGAGTCTGCCCTACCAATCTCAAAGAAGGATATCTGGTGCTCAGGAAGCTGTCTATTTCTTTTCCCAGCAAGAAAGGCAAATTGGCACCCAATTGGGAAGGACCACATAGGATCTCCAAAGTTTCCACTCGGGCGCTTATCAACTTGAAGATCTGGGGGGCAAGAGGGTGCCGAGGACATGGAACCCAGAGCACTTGTTGAAGTACCAAGAGGGTGTTTAAACACCGCTCCAAGCAACTTCTCCAAGAGTGTTATCCTTAAAGTATGTTGAAGTTTGTTTCTTTTTCTTTATTAAGTTTAATAGTGGCTCGCAACTTATAAGCAGCCGCTTGTTATTTTCAATAAAAGTGTTCTGCCCCCTGGAGATTCACTATTCTAAGCATCCTAGTTGTACTACTTTTGGGCTTACAAAAAAAACCTCATTAAACAACAAGTTCGGAGTTCAACACTTCGTTCGATGCGACTTTTGCTACTTGCGAACAAGTGAGTACATAGCGGCTCACCATTCGGAATTGCTTCTACAACTATTGATACTCTCTAAACGACAAGTTCGGAGTCCAATACTTGGTTCGATGCGACTTTTGCTATTTGCAAACGAGCGAGTACAAAGTAGCTCATTATTCGGAAATGCTCCTACAACTGTTGATACTCTCTAAACGATAAGTTCGGAGTCCAACACTTGGTTCGATGCAGTTTTTGCTACTTGCGAACGAGCGAGTACAAAGTAGCTTATCATTCGGAATTGCTCCTACGAATGTTGATACTCTCTTAATGACAAGTTCGGAGTCCAACACTTGGTTCGATGCAACTTGTGCTACTTGCAAACGAGCGAGTACAAAGTAGCTTACCATTCGGAATTGCTCCTACAACTTTCGATACTCTTGCGAACATTAGCAAAAGACAAATTCTCACAAAAAGTTCAAAAAAAAGAAACATATTATTTCTTCAAAATTTGAGATACAAGTCTAACTCTAGACCAAAAACTCATACAAAAAATTACAAGATTACAAAATTTTGCCCTAACCCCTCCTAGGGAGTGGGATGCTTCTATTAAGCGACACGCGAGGGAGACGAGCGCTGTGTTGCTGACACCCCATTTCCGCGGACGTCCCTAGGCCAGCGAGTCGAGTCGCATCGTCAGTACCCAATCTAACAGTGGCCCTAATAGATGCTCCGCTCGACGAACCGGCCACGCCACTTTGCGTATCTCCGGGATTTTTGCAGTATAGGGGGCGAATGAAGTGCTAGCTCATGGAACGACCTTCCCTGAGCGTACTCACCCCAAGGGCAGGAGGTGCTCCTAACATTGCTTTCTTCGGACAACCATCGCAAACGAGCATTCTCTGCCTCCAGCTCGACAACCCGCTCTTTAAGCAAGTTATCTGTTACTCTGATATTTAGGTGAGGCAGTCGGCTCGAACCAGCCCCGTGCGAGACATCCGAGAGAGTCCTTCGGAGATAATCCGTATCCAGACTTTTCTCGAGCACCATGTTCTTTAATTCATCTCTCTCAGACCTCGCCTCGAATCGAGTGTGACGAAGAAACTTGACCTCCATCGAAGGACAAGACTCCTCGCCCTCGGGAGGCACTTCGCGAAGCCTCTCTTTGAGGCACCTTATCTTGATGTCACAATGAGCTAAGGTCAGCCTCAAATAACTCTCGCTCCGCTTTATAAAGCAAATCTCGAGAACGAGAAAGGCCTAACTTTGCAATGCCGAGCCTAGACGGAGAACGAACGAATCGCCACCCTGAGTGAACCAATAAAAAAGAGGGAACAAAAGTCAAACGCTCGAAGTGTAAGAGGAACTACAAGATAGTTCTAATCTCCTTTGGGCCCTACGTCGCAACATTAAGTGCAAGAAACTTCATTTCATTGACAAAAGGGTACAAAAGCCGTGGCCAGTCCGCTATAAGGCAGTACAAAAACAAAACATCAAAAATCAAAGTCGAAGAACGAGTAGACTCAGAGTTAAGGAGCCACCTTGGGGGGCTGCTCAGCAATCACCCTCGGCACCTCCACGATTGCTGTCTGCGGATTCACCACCACTACATCTTCTTCTTCTTCTTCTTCTCCCTCTTCTTCTTCTTCTTCTTCTCCCTCTTCTTTTTCTTCTCATTCTCCTTCGGCTTCTTCTGCCGCCACCACCTCCTCGCCTTCGACGGGGGCATACAAGCTATACCTCGAGCTGTTGAAGCCGGGGATGCGAGCCTCTACGTGCTTTAGGGCTCGAGCATAGGACTGCTCCATATTCGTGCGCATATGTGCCTTCGCCTCGGCTTGGATCGCTTCCGCAGTCGCACCCACCGCTGCCTCCCTCTCCTTCCGCATCTCCTCGGAAGCTTTTATGGCCTTCTCCTTCTCCTGTTCTGCCCTCGCCTTCTCTACGTCCGCCCTTGCTGCTTCCATAGCGGTGTGCTCATTCACCTTAGCCAAGGCCGCCTCGAGAAGGATGATCTGAACAGCTCGAGACTCCGAGAGACACTGCTCCACCTCATACAACTTCATGGCCTTAGCTCTTTCGGTCTGGTCCTTGTCGGTCGTCGCCTTGAGCTCCTTTTCCTGCTCGGCGAACTGCTCTAGGAGGTGGCTGAAGTGGCACGTAATCTGAGAGTCGAAGGTAGAAAAGACTTGAGTATCGAACATAACAAACTTTGAAATTCCGAAGGCCCAACAAAAGATACTTACCGACATCGTAACCCTGGCGATCTCAAGGGCATCGTCGCCCACAGTCCCTGCCTTCAAAGCCGGTCGATCCTTCGGGGTCCGCGGGTGATGCAGAGCCTGCATGCTCATGGCGGCATCCCCAAGGAAGCCATCATGCTTCATCACCCACCATTCGGGGACGAAGAGCTTCTTGTGCTCCTCGGTGAGAATGGCTTTGGCTCGACGGTAAGAGGTGGCGCTTCAAGCGCTAGTGTAGCTCCAACGGAGAAGGCCTCGGTAGAGGGGTTGGAAGGTGTGGGCTGGGGAAGGACCGCATGAGGAGCGGACGGAAAGGTGGATGACAAGTCCACTGTTGGGGCCACCGCCGATGGTGCCTTAGTAGCTCGGCCAGACGAGGGTCCCGTCATCGTCCTCTTCCTTTTTTGTTGTCGGAGCCCTTTCCGGCACCCCCGCCTGGTTGAAGTAGCATAGCTCGAAAGTCCATGCCAGGGGCCTCTGAGAAAACAAAAGCCAAAGAGGTTAGCATAAGAAGAATGCAGTAATGAAAATAAAAGAAAGAAAAATATATGAAGCATACTGGGATCGATCGGACTAAGACCCCCACCGAAGAGAACCCCTTCGGTTATATCCTTCCAACTCAGGGTCGGAAGACTGAGGAGCTTCGACACGATCTCATCCTCCTCCGGAGTCAGCACAAGTTCGACCTTTGCCCACCTCGGAACGTCTTCCCTCCACCTCGTCAAGAAACCCCACAGTTGGGGACCTCGGATCAGAAAATACTTCTCTTTTCAATGTTTGATGGAGTCCGGATTCTCAATCAGTTTGATGCCTTTCCGCGGTGATAAGTAATACCGGTACTCCATCTTGCTCATACGGTTAATCCGATATAGACTCCGAAGTAAGACAAGCCGAGGCTCGACCCCTACCGCCTGGCATTGGAGGATAAAGCTGATGACATGCCACCACATGTTCGGTATGAGTTGGACCGGACTCAATCCGTACCACTGCAACACCTCGGTCACGAAGGGTGGTAGGGACAGTCGAAGGCCAGAATTGAGCGCGTCATACGGGAAGATGCATGTGTTAGGCGAGGTCGCCGAACACGCTCGGAATCCTGGACCAGGGAAGAGCAAGGTAGACTCCGACGGTATCATGAAGCCCCTCCTCATACGCTGCAGATCCCCTTCAGTCAGAAATGAGGGGATGTCATCAACCTCAGAGTGCTCCCTCGGTTTATTCTCTTCGTATGAGGCTGACCTCCCGTACACCACCTTGGTTAGAAGGTTGTCGGAATAATCCCTCACCTTCCCGAGGCTTGATAATGTGGATGGCAACCTACCTAACTCACCCGCTCTCTTCACGCCCTCCACTATCGTCTCCACGATCATCTACCCTGACACTTTCTTCCCCTTGTCCACCACCGACGAGACTACTAATGGTCGATCACTTTCTTGGTCTGAGGTGGAGGCTTCACTCCCCGACGACACTCTAGACATCTTGAAAAATATATAAAATAAAGTATATATTTACCTTGACGTGACAGCTACAATCAGAATAGTTTGCCGGAGAACTGAGCGCTTGGCTGCGACCGCTAGTAGAGCCACCCAAGAGTAAAAACAGATTCTCAGAGTGAAAAGTAAAGAATGGGAAAGTGGTAGTGGCGGGGGGGGGGGGGGGGGGGGGAGGGGGGGGGGGGGGAGGGGGGAGTCTTACAGTAAAAAGGAGATTCGCGTGGGATTCCGAGCGTTTTGGGCCCCCACGGAAGCCCATCAGAAGACTAAACGACAGAACCTGTAAGGGCGGAAGCACGATGCGGCGCGTTGACCAGTCAGACCGCCTTACGATTTGTGCCAGATCTTCATCAAGCGGCTCAGATCATGCCACGTACTTCAGATCTGTAATTCGAGCTACCGAGCTACTGAGCTGCGAATTGGCGAAAACTACCGCCTCACCATTCGTGCCAGATCATTATCAAGCAGCTCAGATCATCCCACGTGCTTTGGATCTGCAATCCGAGGTACCGAGCTACCGAGCTGCGAATTGGCGAAAACTATCGCCTCACGATTCGTGCCAGATCTTCATCAAGCGGCTCAGATCATGCCACGTACTTCGAATCTGCAATCCGAGCTACCGAGCTACCGAGCTGCGAATTGGCAAAAACTACCGCCTCACGATTTGTGCCAGATCTTCATTAAGCGGCTCAGATCATGCCACGTACTTCGGATATGCAATCCGAGCTACCGAGCAGCGAATTGGAAAAAACTACCGCCTCACGATTTGTGCCAGATCTTCATCAAGCGGCTCAGATCATGCCACGTATTTCAGATCTGCAATCCGAGCTACCAAGCTACCGAGATGCAAATTGGCGAAAACTACCGCCTCACGATTTGCACCTGATCTTCATCAAGCGGATCAGGTCATGCCACGTAGCTCGGATCTGAAAACCGAGCTACCGAGCTACCGAGCTACGAATTGGCAAAAACTACCGCCTCACGATTCGTGCCAGATCTTCATCAAGTGGCTAAGATCATGCCATGTACTTCGGATCTGCAATCCGAGCTACCGAGCTGTGAATTGGCGAAAACTACAGCCTCACTATTCGTACCATATCTTCATCAAGCGGCTCAGATCATGCCACGTATTTTGGATCTGAAATCCGAGCTACCGAGCTACGAATGGCAAAAACTATCGTCTCACGGTTCATGCCAGATCTTCATCAAGCGGCTCAGATCATACCACGTACTTCGGATCTGCAATCCAAGCTATCGAGTTACCAAGCTGCAAATTGGCAAAAACTACCACCTCACGATTCGTGCCAGATCTTCATCAAGCAGCTTAGATCATGCCACGTACTTTGGATCTGCAATCCGAGTTACCGAGCTACTAAGCTACGAAATGGCGAAAACTACTGCCTTACAATTCGTGATAGATCTTCATCAAGCGGCTCAGATCATGCCACGTACTTCGGATCTGCAATCCCGAGCTACCGAGCTACCGAGCTGCGAATTGGCAAAAACTACTGCCTCACGATTCGTGCAAGATCTTCATCAAGCGGCTTAGATCATGCCATGTACTTCGGATCTACAATCCAAGCTACCGAGCTACGAATTGGAAAAAACTAACGCCTCGTGATTCGTTCCTAATCGTGATCAACCATCCAAATCATGCCACGTAGCTCGAATCTGAAATCCGAGCTACCGAGCTACCGAGCTACGAATGGGGAAAAAGTAATGCCTCGTGATTCGCGCCTGATCGTGATCAACCATCCAGATCGTGCCACGTAGCTCGGATCTAAAATTCGAGCTACCAAGCTACGAATGGGGGAAAACTAATGACTCGTGATTCATGCCTGATCGTGATCAACCATCCAGATCATGCCACGTAGCTCGGATATGAAATCCGAGCTACTGAGCTATGAATGGGGGAAAACCAATGCCTCGTGATTCGTGCCTGATCGTGATCAACCATCCAGATTGTACCACATAGCTCAGATATGAAATCCGAGTTATCGACCTATCGAGCTGCTAATGGGGGAAAGCTCTTTCCTCCCAATGTGCGCTACAGATCCGACCGCCCAGATCACGCCACGTCAGCGAAGCACCGATCCGCCCTCAGATTGTTCGAAAATTCACGCCAGCAACACGATGGATGTCCCAGATCGTGCCACATCAATATTCCCCTGATTAATCCTTTTATTTTAATTATAATTCGAATTAATTATTTAAAAATTGTAAAAAATAATTAAATATTCAAGAAAATTAATTAAAAATTCTAAAAAGTAATTATAAATTCAGGGAAATATTTTTAAGCCCCTAGATAAATAATTATTAATTAGAGCTGTTAATTAATACTTTTTGGAAATAGATTGTTGATTCGCAAAATTGAATAATTAAACTCGAAAAATAATTTAAAAATTAGGAAAAAATCAGGAAAATTTAGAAAGGTTGCAAAATCACTATGGGCACCGTTACACCAACTTAGACTGGCACCGTTAGATTGGCACCATTACCCCTCCAACTTAGATTGACACCGTTACACCACGAGCAAGATCCAACTACCCCCTTAAGAACTTCGATAAAGTCCCGTACGCCATTGAAACAACAAAATTACTCCTCAAAGGCTGTAAAACACAGTCTTTAGGAGTGGGGGGCTCGTGATATGGCTAAAAGTAGGACTAAATCGGGACCGTTCAAATCGGGCACGAATCTTAAAGCTCTCCGGGCTAAAACGGTAATTTTACTTACAAACGGGTCCGAAATGAGAATTGAGTCTCTTTTTCAAAGTCCAATACCTGTCCTATTGGATACGGGTACCAACCTGTTACAAACCAGTTCGGAAGGATAAAGAGGAATTCGGATTCGTAATTATCCATAAGAGGCGGTTTTAACCACTTCTTATCCATCCACTCCGGGAAGTAGAGATTTGTCATTTTCTTGAAACAGATCCCTAAGGCGACTATAAATACCCCTCTCCCCCACCGTTATAAGGTAATAAATCTTTTCCTACATGCTCTTTTTTAATCTTGGAGATTACTGACAAGAGCGTCGGAGGGTTCGTCACCGAGATCCATCCCGGTGTATCAAATTTCGTGCAGGTTCGTGGCAGCGGCAAGGAACATATCAATACCTAGGTGGAGTCAACAGGTTCGCTTTACTGTTTTCTTCAAAGAACTCACAAATTCATCTGTTTGCTCCCACACTCGAAATTAGCAGTAACAAGACCCAATATTAAAATTTGCAGTAGTCGTGGTATCTAGTGAAACATCACTGACCTCATTAAGTTGTTCCATCACCTTGTGTTCTATTGATTTGAGACTGTTGCCAACAGAATCCACATCAGAGCTTGCATTCGTTATATCAATTTGGTGTTCTGAAGGATGTCTTGCATGCTCACCATTTGCTGCAGTGATGTCCACTTGCTCAGATGAACCTTCATTTCCCAACATTGCAGGAGTTTCAGTGCCACCCATGGGCATGTTTTCTTCAGGACCAACAGATTGGCCTACAGTAGGAAAATTCTCTACATCAACCACCACCTGCTTCAGTGGTTCGTTACTTGAATGTGGTGGTATAATAACATTTCTACAATCACCAGATAACTTATCTTTTGTAATTTCACAAAACGCTTCAGAAATATGTGATAGAGAATATTCATTATCCTTAAGTAAATTCCTTTCTACATTTAGAGGTTCAATATCATGAATGGACACATCTCTACCTTCAACTGACATCTCAATAGTATATGATTCATTTTCATTACCATGGAAACCAACGGTTGTTGCATTATCCATTATCATCTCAGGTTATGACTGAGCACAATTTTCCTTTACTTGGTCACCAAAAATAAGGCCAAGTGCCGGACTCTCCCTTGGTGAAATGGGTCCTGTTGCAGCTTCACTCTCATTTTCTGCAGTTCCAACACCATCATCCTTTTCCTCTTCAACTTCATTAGATTGATCAAATTTATCCAAAACTATTTCATATGCTTTCTTTTTTGAAATACCATCATGACGTTCAATCCTGGAGTTCGGTTCCTGGGACTCCATATTTTCCTTCCTCTTCTCCCCCATTAACCCGTCCTCCTTCTCGCTAGAACTTAAGGGTTGCAAGAAATTTGATTCAACAACATTTCCTCAAATCGGTGGGGGCCATCCATTAAGCACTATATTGTCATTGCCAGTTACAGCCTTGAGAACTTCCAACTCTATCTTCTTGACATTTCCCCGAACACTCAGTAGGATCTCAAGATAAGGAAAAAATGTCTTTGAGACATTATCACAAACACTTGGCAGTTGATTAGGAAATGACGCAAAGAATGTGGAAACTTCAAACATAAGAACAGTACCACACTCCAACTCAAAATTTTTAGTCTTGTTCTTTCCGGTAGTAATAGCAACATCGTTCCTCTCAACTCTAACATCTTCTGCTTCTTCCAATTCCTCATCCCTTCAAATTTGGCTGTCGGTATCCTCTATAAAAATGAAGTCTAGTGGAGTCAATTCCTTTTCAAATCTTTTTCTAGTAAAACAGTTGAAGCACAAATCATAATCGAATAATTTGTTGCAGTGGTATCATTTACATGAATAAGAACTCTAACAAAGATTGCAGTGGTACTCATCATCACCATCACTGCCTTCATTATCACCTTCCACTTCTAAATTATCAAGTCTTTGAACTTTCACCATATTTTCATTCTTTCAAATTTTCATGTCATTCCCACTCTCTAGAATTGAAAGGAGTGAAGTTAGGGTTCGATATCTTGGTTGATGATTTCTGATGAGGACTCGGTTGAGGAAATGATTGCCGAATTTGCTGAGACTTTGATGGTTGATTCCCTGGTAGACTGCTATCCATTTCTTCCAATTTCCCTATGGTGTAATCGAGCTTCTTCATCACCGATTTCATCTGCAAATTCAACGCTTGGATCTCCTCCTTTATCGTCGACGTGCCTCCGACGTCTCGCGAGTCACCATCGGTGAAAGCCCGCTTTAATACCACCTTGTTAGGGCCCGAGATTTGAGGTAGTTTCGGATTGGCCATGACTAGGGTTTGAAATAGCCAGGATTTGAGGAAAAGAGAAATTGAGGAACAATCATTTGTATTTCTTCATTAAGCTTTCCCTCTCTCTCTTACATCTAATTATAGACAGTTACATTGTCTGAACACGTGCAGTTCATGTGCACTTTATTGAACTAGCTAACCCGATACCTGGTTTATACCCATTCACAACTCGATTACACCCATTCATTAAAAAATTAGAAAAAAGGGAAGCACACAAAACCCTGATGTAACTGGTACCAAGCATTGCTTGATCCTCACCACCCCAGGGTTTTGTTAGGGGGAGTAGTTGCTAAGATGTATTCTATTTGTTAGGATGTTTGTATGTTTGTACCGTCTTGTGCCCCACCCCCCATATTTGGGGTGGATTTATGTACTTTTGTTGTATCATAGGTTCTTGTAATTGGCTCAGTATTCTGAGTTTGTTTTATTAACTTCCTATTAATGAAACAGGGTGGCCATACTCCAAAACTGATACTAAGTATTTCCAACAACAACATAGTTCAATCCTAAACCAAATCAGCCTATATACTTCAGTCTAGTCCCGAACATAATTAACCCATGTGCTGCACAGGCTGGCCATTGATACATGATGCAGAAATAGTAGTGGAAAAAAAGAAGAATGAACATACGATAACATGTGCATCTTATATGTATTGCTTTTGGATTTTTTTCTTATTTTCTATTAATTAATTTAAATTTAAATTTTTAGTTTTTTAATCTATATTTTATATTTAATTTTAATACGGAATTAATTAAAATTTAAATCATTCAAATACAATAATTATAAAAAGTAATCAATTAATAGGCATATCCCATGTTTATACAATGTTATACAAAAGGGATAGTGATTTCATTAAAAAGATATTATTTTAAAAACATGGTTAACTGTATCCTAAAATATATAGTTAGTCAATTCTCAAAAAAAAACTAAATTAAAAATCAAGTTTTTTGTATTATAAACCAATGCAAAAGACCCATAAAAATCTAAGAGAGCAAGTAATATTTAAGATTTAGAAAGACCATCAAGTGTAAAGGAAAATTCAATAAGAAATCGAGTAATTTGAAGTTCATTTGTCCATCCATCATGTTAGCAATTTTCGGCCATACAATTTTGTGATGATGTAAATCATTGGCAAATGAACTTCAAGTTACTTAGAACAATAGTTTTATGTTGATTTGCAACTGTTTTGGTGACTATGCAGATGTGTATGACATGGTTGCTTAGAATTTTGATGTTGTATTGGCTCTTTAGCATTGAATTCTTTGTAGTAAGATAACTGGGCCCCTCATATTTTTCAACAATTTTTTCGAGTTCATTTATTCTATTACAAAGCCTTATTTTGGTCTTCTCATCGTCTTTGGTGTTCCAACGAAGAGTGTCTAGGGTAGCATCAAGTATTCTATTTTGTTCGAGTACTTCTTTACAACCTTCCACTACCTCATCAAATTTTCTTTTGCAGTCATTTAAATCATCAGTGAGTTTAGCAATATAAACAGATTTCTCATGAATTTCTTTTAGATTTTCATCATGGGTAGCTAAGGATTTTTGAATTTGTTATTTTAAATACTCATTTTCCTCTATCAACACATCATGGTTTTTCCTAAATGACTCGAATTTTTCAATAATCAAAGAATTTTTATTTTTCAACTTATGATTTTTAGCAATGCAAGAGTCATGTGATTTATTTGACATTTGTTTATATTGTCTCAACCCACGACTTAATTTCTTTGCATATCTTTTAAACCATTACACATGTCAACTAATTCATCATAGGTGGGTTCTTCGATTACCTCTTCTTGGGGTGGTGATTGCACCACACCATTCCCAAGAGACATGAATCCAAAGTTGTTGTGTTCTTGCTCTTCATCGCTGGAATCTGAATCTAGCCCTGTTGCATTCAATGTCTTCTTTCTCAATCTTGGGTTGGAGTGATAGTAGTCCTTGTTTCTGTCCTGTGAGATGGGATAGTTTGCACGAATATGTTCCGGCTTCTAGAATTTGTAAAATATGTCATCTTTGTCCTTTCTCTTCCTCCTTGACCTGCCATACTTTTTGTGTTTGAGATCCTTACGAAATTGTTTGGTCAATAGCGCGATATCTTCATCTAATTCTTCATGATCTGACTTTGCTTTTAATGATCACGAAGTTTCGGCTTTCAAAGCAATGGTCTTTTCTTCAGTTTTGGGTTCAATCCCAATGTTCTACCGGTACCTCTTTGTTTCGGTCATCTCCATCTCATACATCTTCAATTTTCCTTGGAATGTATAGTAGTCAAACCCTTTTCCTTCAAGCGTCTCGTTCATTGCGGTATTTTTTACGTCCCATTCAGGTTTTAGACAACTTATGAGTTTTTCGACCTTTCGGTCATCATCCAACCCCTTACTTAAGCTCTCAAGCTCATGTGCGATAATGTCGAAGCGGGCAAGTATCTGATCTACGTTCTCTCCTAGCAACATACGAAAAATATCAAACTTATAAAAGCATAAATTAATTTTTGCCTTTACATCAGATGCAGTTCCTTCATGCCGTTTTAGCATGTTGTTCCAAATTTCATATGCCGTCTTGCAATTTCACCAACATCGCATCAACTCTTTATTATTTAGACCTGCATAGAGTGCTGCCTTAGCTTTGGAGTTTGCAGTTTTTAGTGCTAGTTCAGCTTTTGTGAAAGCACTCTTTCCGTCACTGACAGGAGTATCTTTTTTGTTTATGCAAACGTTCCATACTTCTTCTCCAAACATCTGCAAAAAGTGAGACATACGAACTTTCCAAACATCATAATATTTTCCATCAAAATAAGGTGAACGTGTTAGACTTGTCCCATTGGAGATAAATGGCTCTGACGAGTACAAGTTTTCAAGAGGAGGGATTTCGGCCATTGGACCTTTTGCTCAAGCTTTTAAGCTCTTAATAAGCACCTCGCTCTGATACCACTGTAAATCACTCTAGGGGGATGAATAGGGTGATTGTGCGGAGATTAAAAGTTCAAATGAAATGCGTATAGTAGAAAGATAGAGTAAGAGAAAGCAAACAGAGCAACGAGCAAGACACAGCGATATAACGTGGTTCGACCCCCAGGTCTGCGCCCACACCACCTACTTGTAGCAATTCTCCGCCACAAGCATTCCACTATACTTTAAACCCTTGTACAATGATTCTCAAAATTCAGGCCGAGAGACCTATTACACCAGCAGGGCTTCTACAAATAAGTCTTGCAAAACTCATCGAAGTGGAAAAGAAAGAGAAAACTCTCAAGATCTAAAAACACCTTGATTGAAGAAAATAATAAAATCTCTCTCACTCGGAATATTGATTGAATGATTAGTTCAGAAGAGTTATGATTACCAGGGGTTAAGAATACATTATTTATTCGCCTCAATATATAGAGTGGGGAAATGTATCTTTCCGAAAAAGAAAAGATATTTCCGAAATAGTCAGATCTGCACTAGGACGGTCGACCAATGATGGACAGTCGACCGTTCATCTTTTAACTCGTAAGTCGAGTGATGAACGGTCGACAGACTCATCTTTTCCACAGAGATGAGCGATCGACTGTCATTTCGTGCGGTCGATCGCTGTTGTGCAAATTCGACTTTTATTTGGAGATTTCACTTTGTATTTTTTCCAAAACTAATTTATTAATCAACACTACTTTACATATATTCTCCTCACATAAACAGAAGTAAATCATCTATTTTGGCTGGCTTTCTTGATGATTTGAAGCACATGTTTTTTGTGTGCAATCTTCATTGATTTTTAGGATTATGCCTCTTTTGCTTGATTTCCAATCACTTTGAATCTTTTGTTTTGGTTTTTCTTTTTCTGTAGATCCTGTAAATCTCAACTGAAAATATTAGTTGTAGATGATACGTTTTGTGCACACCAAACTTAAGGTCAACAGTTTTTTTTGGGGTTGGTTTTTTTAGAGTGCGGTTCAGTTTTCTTTTTTGGGTTTGTTTTTTTTAGATTATTTTTTTCCATTTTTTTGTTTAATTTAATTAAAATCAATTTAGTTTAATTGGTTTAATTTTAATAAATTGAAATTAATTTCAAATAAAACCAAAAGTTAAAAAGTATTTAAAATTACTTTTGCTTCAGTGTTTTTACAACTCAAACAAACCTAATCTTTTATATAAAACTATTTCAGCTACTACATCCAACCAAACCTCTTTTCAGAACTCATTTCCACAGATTTCTTTTCTCTACAGTAATCTTATCACTTTGAAAAAGTTTTACAACCAACCAAACACCCCCTTCTCGTCAATCTTTTAGGGAGAAAAAATGGAGTGAAATTAACGTTGTGTTTTCTTTTTTGCTTTTACCTTTTTGCTGTTTTAAATTATGATGTTATGCACGTGAATTAAGAGAAATATGACATAACTATACATAATTTAAGTATATGTGCATAGCTTGTTATCTTATTTGTTATAAAAGGGGAATTTTTTCTCTTATTCGCTGTTTCTTTTTAGCCGGTGAAGAAGTTAGGGAAAAAAATGTAGAATAAAATATTGAAGAAGATAGGAGAAAGAAAAAATAAGATACCAAACAGGTACTTTCTTGTAAAGATTGAGGACATCATAACGAATTTTACATTAGCGTGAGGGTCTATGTACAAAATCGCAGTATGCAGAAAAATTTCAAATTGGTAATCGATGTGGTTAAAATATCTTTACTCTATATAATAACTAGAGATAATTTAGAAATTTGTTGGGCGAATTTCTCATTTTTTAAAATTTTAAATATAATCAAACTTTATATTTTTAGATAGACGGTGTATGTTAGGGTGTGTTTGGCCCAGCTTAAAATTTGCTTTTATTCTCCTTTAAAAGGAGAACCTGAGCCAAATAGATACCCATTAAAACCTCTAGAGAAAGAGAAGTAGCATAATTTGTGTGAAGAAAATGAGCTTTGATAGAAGCCCTCCAGAGCAACTTATGGCTTCTCCTTTTTTCTTTTTTTTACGTTTCTCATTTTTTTCTCCTTCCCACATATCAAAACCTCCCCATTAACCCCTAACAGCCGTCGCCTTCCCTCGCCGAACATCCTCCGCCTTCCCTCGCCGCGCTGCCCTCCTGTAGTACCCTGTATTTTTAACTATTATTTTTAAAGATTTATAAATGAATTAAAATGAATTTTTGGAGAATTGATAAATATTTTCTGAAGATTCATCTTTTTACACGCGCAAAACACGTGCAAATATCTTCTTGAGATGTTCAAAGGCCAAAATTATTTTATGAAAAATCATCATTTATTATTTGGGATTTATTTATAATTTTTCTAGATTTTTCTAATATTAATTGGATCTATTTGCAAATATTACGAAAAAGAAGGATCTTTTTGCAAAATTGTCATTTTGAGGGGTGAAAGTGCAAAACTATTTTTTGGACTTTTCAAACAGTGCCAACTAGAAATAAGGAGTTTATTTTGCTTTTAAACCTCAATTTAATTGATTTTATCAAGTTTCCAAGTAGGGATCTATTTATGTAAAATTATATTTTCAAGGGGTTATTTTACAAATGTGTTTGAAAACCCTAAATCCTCAATTCCGGCCTATTTAAAAGAAGTGCAGCCGTCTTTCGCTGCATAAAACAAGAGTTTTATTTTTTTTGGAGAGTTAAGGAGGTGATCTTGGATTTCGCAAAAGAAAGGTTTTCGTACCAGATTTTCTTTATTCGAGGTGAGTGATTTGTTGTGTTTTATTTTCTTTATGCATGTTGTATGCGAGTAACTTGTTTGTCTTCTTTTATTTTTTGAATGTTGTATGCGAATGATATGAATGTTTTAATGGATCTTGGATGTTGAATTTTATTTGCTAGAAAGCATGTTTAGGGTTTGAGTATGAATACGTATATGATGGATTGGATGGATGAAAAATTGGATCTTGTGAATTCTAGTTGTTCATAAATAAAATTGTATGTGGGTAATTCGGGATTGATGAGCGTCATATTAGAAATCATGGGTAGACTATTTCTTTTGGATCAATGTTGGATTGACCGAATATGGTAGATTTTATGCATGAATCTAATAAAGATGAGATTTTTATTACTTTTGAGTATTGGTTGAATGAAACTTGATATGGTAATGTTATAAATGGATTAGGGATGTGAGTTATAATGGTAATTCAGTTTCGAGAAATTTGAATGGAAAAGTATGAATCAATAGATCATGTCATGAAAATCGAAATTGGAAATTTAGTTGAGTTGAGGAAATATACTCAAATTGGGAATTTTCTTTGAGATTTTGATATTTATATGGTTGGGATCTGAATACGAAACTATTTCAATGAATAATTGATTTTAAGAAACTCTATTTTGACTATATGTACAACCAAAAACATGCAGTTTGTAGGTCGACAGTCGACTGGTATGACTTCTTAGTCGACCGACGCGACCCAGCTGCTGTGTTCTTTAGTTTTCTCAAAATTCCCATCGGGACAGTCAACTGATGACTTTTACAGTCGAATGGTACCACTTAGAATTATTTTCTCTAAGTTATTGTAATTTTTCTCTCTGGACAGTCGACCTATACCTTTTACAGTCGACTGCTATACTTAGAATTATTTTCTTAAAGATTATTGGATTTTTCTTTCTGGACAATCGACCTATGACCCTAGATAGTCGACTTATAACACTTAGAATTATTTTCTTAAAACCATGAAATTCTTTGTCTGGACAGTCGACTTACGCTTGTTTTTAGTCGACTGATACTGATGTATCTTTATATTCTGAATGTTCTTTCAAATGATTTATTCTCTAAATGTTCTAATCTATAACTTATTATTCTATACTTTATCTTTTACTGAACATATGTTTTCAAGTGGTTTAACTGAACAATTTACGTTGGAGGATTGGTTTGGATATTTGAGTGTGAATCTCTAGAGGGTGTGTGTGACCCTAGTATACCGGTAGTTGAGATATTTATGTTTAAGCCTGTTGAGGAAATTTTAGTTGATCAGTTGTTGAGTTAAGTCAGGTAGGGTACACCAACTCTAGGAGATTCGTAAAGTAATTAAACAACCTAAATGATAAGGACATGCACTAGTGGTGATATGATGAACGAGAACATGGGTTATGGACCTCAGTATAGCTTGCAGTGTGAGATAATCTCCGGAATTATCCAGGTTTGAGTGAAATAGTCTCCGGAATTACCTGTGGTGTGGGATTGATCTCCTGAATTATTAGGGTCGAGGCGACGCACTTGTGGTATTCGTGTGATGAGGTGCCATTGCTTGCGGTGTGGGGTATTCTCGAAGATTCCCAGGTGTGAGAGAAATAGTCTCCGAAATTATCTGTGGATAGAGTTTGACCTCCGGAATTATCGGGGCATGGGCTAATACTCACAGTGTATCTTTATCTCGTAGTAGTCATCGTGTTAGGATTAGTTGCATAGCGAAAATTTAAACCCTATAATGTGGAGACGTTAAGGGCTTGCACCGGACCTATGTAGAGTGGGATGCATAGACTCCAAAAAGTATGCATTAGAGAGTCAGTATATAGAATTGTGTTTTCTTGATTTGGTTTCACGCATGTAGTTTTCCTATTTTCTACTCTTGATACTTAGTCTAGTTTCACTCGTTGTGTTTTTCGCATTTGTGATTTCCTATATTTATTTACTCTTGTTATGTTCTATTGTTGATAAATCTATGCTTTACTTATGTTGCTTGTTTATATCACTCACACCTTTATGGCTGACCCCTTTAGTTTTGGGGTTAAGGTTATCTCTAGCCTCATATTTTACAGGTGATTTCTTATAGCTCGGATTTGGATGCTTGAGTTCAAGTGATGTAATGTCTTATGTAATTGTAAAAGAAATTGTTGTAAAGAAAAGAGATTTTGATTTAAGGTGTATTGTATTCCGCTGTGCTATGTAAATGATTATTGAAATGAAAATTTAAAATTTTTCTGGTGTTGACTTTGTTTAATATTACATTAAAGTTGATGCTGGGAATTGTGCCACGTAATTTTCTAAGATATTATATTAGAAATTCGGGGCGCTACAGAGATTGGTATCAGAGCATGCTTCAATAGTAATAATAAACATGGTATAAAAAAATAACTTAGGTGTGGGCACTAGAGTGTGAGTACCTAGGTGTGTACATTAGAGAGTGAGTATCACATAGAACTGAAACCTGATGTTTTTACATTTGGGGTACGGTTGAGGTTTGGCCAAAGGGTATTGATGTGAGTATGAATTGTGTGTGGTGCTCTAACTTTTCCCTCATTTTGCATTATTCAGAATGGTTGGACCTAGATCCAGGGTTGGTAACAATAGTGACGGAGCTAGAAGTTCGCAAGGAACTGGAATTGATCTCGAGGCCAAATTTGCCAGGGTGTATCAGACTTTGAATGCACTAATGGCAGCTAATTTGGCTCAGAATCAGAACCAGCATCAGAATCATGGGGCTGGACCAGGATTTGTTAACGCCGATCCCATCAAGCAGATCGAGTCCTTCAAGAGGATGAGGCCGCCTGTATTTGAGGGACAATCTGATCCAAACGAGGCTGATGATTGGATTAGACGGATGAAGAAAATCTTCGAGGTATCGGAAACTCCGGCAGCCAATAAGGTGAAGTTGGCCACTATGCAACTGGAAAAGGACGCTGGTGTCTGGTGGCAAACGGTAAAGAGGACGTTGGGGGACCAGCAAATGACTTGGGAGGCTTTTCTGGAAGAATTCAGGGATTGTTTCTTTCCCCTGGATATTCAGGAGAAGAAGGTGACAGAGTTCTTGAATCTACAACAGGGCAGCATGATCGTGCGAGAGTATGAGACCAAGTTTGCTCAGCTGTCGAGGTATGCACCAGAGTTGATAGTTGACGAGGCGAAGAAGGCTAGGAAGTTTGAGCAGGGCTTGAGGCCAAACTTGAGGTCGAGAATGATTCCGTTGGGCATAAGGAGGTTCGATAAGCTGGTCAGGAGAGTAGCTATGACAGAGGAAGACATGGACTAGTTCCAGAAGAAGCAAGAGACCTGGAACAGGAACAAGAGGCCAGCATCAGGTCAGAGTGGGAAGGGATTCCCAGCGAAGTAAGTCAAGTTCAGTGGTTCAGTGCAGAAGGCACCTGCAACTCAGGAAGTGACTTGTTATTACTGCAAGAAGGCAGGTCATTACAGGTTAGCGTGTCCTAAGTTGGCAAAACAGACTTGTTTCCAGTGTGGGCAGGCGGGACATTCTGAGCCTCATTGTCCACAGTTGAGGAAGGATGGTCCAGGTGGAAGTAAATTCCAGAGGTAAGGGCGAGTGTTCGCATTAACCGAGGAGGATGCGGGTAACTCGGAAGATGTGATCCAGGGTATGCAAGAGTTTTGATTTTATTTTTAATCAATGTAATAAGTAAAACTTTTATTTGAGAATAATTGGAGATTGAGTATCATTCTTCATGTAACAGGGATTGTTTTGATTAATGGAATTAAGGCAAAGGTTTTATTTGATACTGGTTCTTCGCATACTTTTGTGTCACCCAATTTTGCAAAGGTCTTAGGTGTGGAGCCTAAGTTGTTTCCAAGAAAGGTTTTATCGGTGGCAACGCCGTCAGGTGAAGAATTGATTGCAGATCGATATTATAAGGTTTATGATATCGAGATTAGCAGGAGATTATTCGGCATTGATCTGATCGAGCTGCAAGTCTTAGGAGTGGATGTGATCGTGGGCATTGATTGGATGGCAATATATGATGCCACAATTGAATGCAAGTAGAAAGAGGTGTTAGTGAAAGCACCAGGTGGTCCAACAGTGACTTTCCAAGGGAAGAAGAAAGTTCCGAAGGTGATTGCAATGGTATCCAAGATGGCAATTCCAGATGAAGTCAAAGGCATTCCGGTTGTCAGAGATTTTCCTAAGGTGTTCTTGGAAGATTTTTCAGGATTACTGCTGTAGAGAGATGTAGAGTTTTGCATCAATGTTCAGCCGGAGAGTGCTCCGATTTCTAAGGCTCCGTACATGATGACACCTGTAGAGCAAGAAGAAGTGAAGAAGCAGATTGAGGAGCTGTTGAGTAAGGGGCTTGTTAGGCCGAGTTCCTCACCGTGGGGTGCACCAGTGTTGTTAGTCAAGAAGAAGGATGGGTCAATGAGGATGTGCATTGACTACCGGGAGTTGAATAGAGTGACTATTCAGAACAAGTATCCACTTTCGCGGATTGATGATTTGTTCGATAGGCTTCGAGGAGCAGCTGTGTTTTCGAAGATTGATTTGAGATCAGGGTATCATCAGGTTCGAGTCAAGGAGGAAGATGTGAGTAAGACAGATTTCAGGACTCGTCATGGGCTCTATGAGTTTTTGGTGATGCCATTCGGTTTGACGAATGCGCCAGCAGTATTCATGGATATGATGAATCGGGTTTTGAGGCCATTTATTGACTCCTTAGTGGTGTTTTTCATCGACGATATTTTGGTGTATTCGAAGTCGGAGGAGGAGCATTCTATGCACTTGACAGCGGTATTACAGAAATTGCAGGAGCATAGCTTGTATGCCAAGTTGTCAAAGTGTGAGTTTTGGAAGTTTGAGGTAGCTTTCCTTGGTCATATCTTTTCTAAGGAGGGAGTGGCCACTGATCCTCAAAAGGTTGAAGCAGTAAAGGATTGGCCCAGGCCAACGTCTGTGAAGGAAGTCAGCAGTTTCTTGGGTTTGGCTGGTTACTACAGGAGATTCATCCAGGGTTATTCTCAGATTGCAGTTCCTTTGACAGGTTTGACCCGAAGAATCTGGCATTTTCATGGACGGATAAGTGTGAGGCGAGTTTCCTTGAGTTAAAGGAGAGGTTGACTAGTGCACCTATCTTAGCTTTGCCACAAGCTGGGAAGGATTATGATATCTTCAGTGATGCGTCTCTCAAAGGTTTGGGTTGTGTCTTGATGCAAGAAGGCAAGGTTATTGCTTACGGTTTGAGGCAATTGCGTTCGCATGAGAAGAATTATTCGACGCATGATTTGGAGCTAGCAGCTATTATCTTCGCCTTGAAGAAGTGAAGACATTATGTTTATGGTGAGAAGGTCAACATGTACACTGACAACAAGAGCCTGAAGTACATTTATCAACAGAAGGATCTTAATCTTCGGCAGAGAAGGTGGTTGGAATTATTGGAAGACATTCGTCCTGAGATCAAGTATCATCCGGGCAAGGCGAATGTTGTAGCTGATGGACTTAGCAGGAAGAATAGTTTATCAAGTTTGATCACTACTCGAAGCGAGTTGGCAGCAGAGATTGATCAGGCAGGTATCAAGGTGGTGCTACAGGGTTTAGGGGGCGTCTTTGGCTCAGTTGAGGCTGCAGCCTTCCTTGAGAGAAAGGATTGTGGAAGGTCAGAGATCAGATTCAGAGATTCAGAAGATGCTGCAACAGGTTTCAGAAGGCAAGCTATCAGAGTTTCGTGTCCAAGATGGAGTTCTTTGGATGGGTAAGAGGTTGTGTGTTCCGGATAATGCAGATTTGAGAGAGAGTATCTTGCAGGAAGCATACAGTACCTTGTTGTCAGTACATCCTGGAGGGACGAAGATGTACAAGGATATCAAACAGCACTTTTGGTGGTCTAGTATGAAGAGGGATGTGGCAGATTTCGTGGCAAGATGTCTAACTTGTCAGCAGATCAAAGCAGAAAATCAGAGACCTAGAGGTTTGTTACAGCCGTTTCCCATTCCGGAGTGAAAATGGGAGAATATCAGTATGCATTTCATCACAGGTTTGCCGAGGAGTTCGAAGGGCAATGACTCGATTTGGGTTATTATGGACCGTTTGACTAAGTCGGCCCACTTTCTAGCCATGAAGATTACTTGGTCGTTGGAGAAATTGACTGAGTTGTACATTGGTGAGATTGTGAGGTTTCATGGAGTTCCTGTGTCGATTGTTTCTGACAGGGATGCAAGGTTCACTTCAAGGTTTTGGAAGAGCCTACAAGCAGCTTTGGGCACCAGAACTGATTTCAGTACTGCGTGTCATCCGCAGACTGATGGTCAGACCGAGAGGGTGAATCGAGTGCTGGAAGATATGCTGAGGGCCTGTGTTATGGACTTCAGTGGTAGTTGGAAGAGATACTTGGCATTGGTTGAGTTGGCTTATAAAAGCAGTTACCATGCGAGTATCGGGATGGCGCCATATGAGGCTTTGTATGGGCGGAGGTGTAGGACACCTTTTTGTTGGTATGAGATTGGTAAGAGGCAGATGTTTGGTCCTGAGATTGTGCAATAGACTTCAGAGCAGATTGAGCTGATTCGCAAGAGGTTGGTTGAGGCTCAGAGTCGGCAGAAGAGTTATGCTGATACTCGACGAAGGGACTTGGAGTTTGAGGTTGGGGATGCAGTTTTCCTCAAGGCATCTCCGACCAAAGGAGTGATCAGCTTTGGTAAGGGAGGCAAGTTGGCGCCAAGGTATATTGGACCGTACAGGATTGTGGAGCAGATTGGCAAGACAGCATATAGGTTGGAGCTTCCAGAGGAGTTGGCATAGGTGCATGATGTATTCCATGTGTCATTGTTGAGGAAGTATGTGCCAGATCAGAATCATCAGTTGGTAGAGATTCCTGAAGGTCTACAGGTGAACTTGAGTTACAAGGAATAGTTTGTTGAGATCGTTGACCGTAGAGAGAAAGTTCTTAGGAGCAAAGTGATACCTATGGTCAAGGTGCTGTGGAGGAATCAGCAATTCGAGGAGGCTACTTGGGAGCCAGAGGATCGCATGCAGAAGGATTTTCCTGAGCTTTTTATATGATTGTATCTTATTTATGTGATGGTATTCTTTGGATGATTGTACTATTGGATTGAGTAGTATTTCTTTTGTTTGACATATCCTTCTATGTGAATGTTTCGAATTATGGTTCATTTATGAAATTTCATTTTCGTTGTTCATTCTTATTTTGGATCCCATTAGCAATGGTTCTGAGGACAGAACTCTTCTAAGGAGGGAGTGATGTAGTACCCCATATTTTTAACTATTATTTTTAAAGGTTTATAAATGAATTAAAATGAATTTTTGGAGAATTGATAAATATTTTCTGAAGATTCATCTTTTTTACACGTGCAAAACACGTGCAAATATCTTCTTAAGATGTTCAAAAGACAAAATTATTTTATGAAAAATCATCATTTATTATTTGGGATTTATTTATAATTTTTCTAGATTTTTCTGATATTAATTGGATCTATTTGCAAATATTACAAAAAAGAAGGATCTTTTTGCAAAATTGTCATTTTGAGGGGTGAAAGTGCAAAACTATTTTCTGGACTTTTCAAATAGTGCCGACTGGAAATAAGGAGTTTATTTTTCTTTTAAATCTCAATTTAATTGATTTTATCAAGTTTCCAAGTATAGGGATCTATTTATGTAAAGTTATATTTTCAAGGGGTTATTTTGCAAATGTGTTTGAAAACCCTAAATCCTCAATTCCGGCCTATCTAAAAGAAGTGCAGCCGTCTTTCGCTACATAAAACAAGAGTTTTATTTTTTTTGGAGAGTTAAGGAGGTGATCTTGGATTTCGCAAAAGAAAGGTTTTCGTACCAGATTTTCTTCATTCGAGGTGAGTGATTTGTTGTGTTTTATTTTCTTTATGCATGTTGTATGCGAGTGACTTGTTTGTCTTCTTTTATTTTGTGAATGTTGTATGCGAATGATATGAATGTTTTAATGGATCTTGGATGTTGAATTTTATTTGCTAGAAAGCATGTTTAGGGTTTGAGTATGAATACGTATATGATGGATTGGATGGATGAAAAATTGGATCTTGTGAATTCTAGTTGTTCGTAAATAAAATTGTATGTGGGTAATTCGGGATTGATGAGCGTCATATTAGAAATCATGGGTAGACTATTTCTTTTGGATTAATGTTGGATTGACCGAATATGGTAGATTTTATGCATGAATCTAATAAATATGAGATTTTTATTACTTTTGAGTATTGGTTGAATGAAACTTGATATGGTGATGTTATAAATGGATTATGGATGTGAGTTATAATGGTAATTCAGTTTCGAGAAATTTGAATGGAAAAGTATGAATCAATAGATCATGTCATGAAAATCGAAATTGGAAATTTAGTCGAGGTGAGGAAATATACTCAAATTGGGGATTTTCTTTGAGATTTTGATATTTATATGGCAGGGATCTGAATACGAAACTATTTCAATGAATAATTGATTTTAAGAAACTCTATTTTGACAGTCTGTAGGTAGACAGTCGACTGGTATGACTTCTCAGTCGACCGACGCGACCCAGCTGCTGTGTTCTCTAGTTTTCTCGAAATTTCCGTCGGGACAGTGGACTGATGACTTTTACAGTCGATTGATACCACCTAGAATTATTTTCTCTAAGTTATTGTAATTTTTCTCTCTGTACAGTCGACCTATACCCTTTACAGCCGACTGCTATACTTAGAATTATTTTCTTAAAGGTTATTAGATTTTTCTCTCTGGACAGTCGACCTATGACCCTAGATAGTCGACTTATAACACTTAGAATTATTTTCTTAAAACCATGAAATTCTCTGTCTGGACAGTCGACTTACGCTTGTTGTTAGTCGACTGATACTGATGTATCTTCATATTCTGAATTTTCTTTCAAATGATTTATTCTCTAAATGTTCTAATCTATAACTTATTGTTCTATACTTTATCTTCTACTGAACATATATTTTCAAGTGGTTTAACTGAACAATTTACGTTGGAGGAATGGTTTGGATATTTGAGTGTGAGTTTCTAGAGGGTGTGTGTGACCCTAGTATACCGGCAGTTGAGATATTTATGTTTGGGCCTGTTGAAGCAATTTTAGTTGATCAGTTGTTGAGTTAAGTTCGGTAGGGTACACCAACTCTAGGAGACGTAAATGATAAGGACAGGCACTAGTGGTGATATGATGAACGAGAACATGGGTTATGGACCTCAGTATGGCTTGCGGTATGAGATAATCCCCAGAATTATCCAGGTGTGAGTAAAATAGTCTCCGGAATTACCTGTGGTGTGGGATTGATCTCCGAAATTATCGGGATCGGGCGACGCACATGTGGTATTCGTGGGATTAAACATGGGTTATGGACCTCAGTATGGCTTGCGGTGTGAGATAATCCTCGGAATTATCCAGGTATGAGTGAAATAGTCTCCGAAATTACCTGTGGTATGGGATTGATCTCCGAAATTATCGGGGTCGAGGCGACGCACATGTGGTATTCGTGTGATGAGGTGCCATTGCTTGCGGTGTGGGGTATTCTCGAAGATTCCCAGGTGTGAGAGAAATAATCTCCGGAATTATCTGTGGATAGAGTTTGACCTTTGGAATTATCGGGGCATGGGCTAATACTCACAGTGTTTCTTTATCTCGTAGTATTCATCGTGTTAGGTTTAGTTGCATAGCGGGGATTTAAACCCTATAATGTGGAGACGTTAAAGGCTTGCACCGGACCTATGTAGAGTGTAATGCATAGACTCCGACAAGTACGCATTAGAGAGTCAGCATATAGAATTGTGTTTTCTTGATTTGGTTTCACGCATGTGGTTTTCCCATTTTCTACACTTGACACTTAGTCTAACTTCACTCGTTGTGTTTTTCGCGTTTGTGATTTCCTATATTCATTTCCTTTTGTTATGTTCTGTTATTGATAAATCCATGCTTTACTTATGTTGTTTGTTTATATCACTCACACCTTTATGGCGACCCCTTTAGTTTTGGGGTTAGGGTTATCTCTAGCCTCATATTTTACCGGGGATTTCTTATAGCTCGGATTTGGATGCTTGAGTTCAAGTGATGTAATGACTTATGTAATTGTAAAAGAAATTGTTGTAAAGAAAAGGGATTTTGATTTAAGGTGTATTGTATTCCGCTGTGCTATGTAAATGATTATTAAAATGAAAATTTAATTGGTGTTGACTTTGTTTAATATTACATTGAAGTTGATGCTGGGAATTGTGCCACGTAATTTTCTAAGATATTATATTAGAAATTCGGGGCGCTACACCTCCTCCCTTGCGTCGCCGCCTCCCATTACCGCGCCCCCACCTCCCTCTGCAATCTTCGCCACCCTCCATTCTTGCGCCGCCGCCTCCCATCGCCACGCCACCGCCTCCCTCCAGTCTTGCGCCGCCCTCCATTTTCGCTCGAAATGTTCAAATATTTTGTTTCTTTTATTCTTAAATAAAATCAAAAGCTTAAATTGAGTATAAAAGTAGCTTACAGTATATATATTATCCACTGAAATCCTTCGGTGATCTTTAATAATAGGATGCAATCCAAATCCATACTTTTCTATTCTTTTTTCTACTTCAAATTATTAAACTAATTTTGCTATTTTTGAGTTGTGCTTACAAAGATATTTATTTTATCATATTTATTTTTTTTAAGAATAATTCACCTCATAATATCTCTACTATTTTAATGGGAGAGTTGGGGTTGTAAACAAACAAACCCTAATTTTGTAACTGAGTAAACCCCATGCAATATACGGCTAAACTAAATTCCCATACATACCCGTCTGATACACGTGCAATCCCAACCAAAAAAAAACCCCTTCATCTTCTCTGTTGGATGAACAAGCCCTAAATCCAAAATTTCTCTCCTCCTCCCTTCCACCCAACGTCCCGTTCTCCTCTCCCTCACCCGCGCCTCCCACCGACGTCGCGCCCTCTATATCACGCACCCACGTCCCGCCTCCCCGCTCACCCGCCCTCCCCCGCGCCTCCCCGTCCCGCCTCCCCGCTCACCCGCGCCTCCCCTGCGCCTCATATAAATTTTATCCAAAATTTTATTGTGAATAATTGATTTTAAGAAACTCTATGAAATTTTATTTTGTCCAGGCTTATTCACAATAAAATTTATATGATCGAACAGAGTCTCAATGGGAAAAAAAAGTGTCCAGGCTTATTCACAATAAAATTTATATGATCGAACAGAGTCTCAAGGGAAAAAAAAAGTGTCCAGGCTTATTCACAATAAAATTTATATGATCGAAGGTAGCCTTTACTTGAGCTCAAATTGTTACTGATAACATTATCATAAAAAGAAATGATCCTACTATTGTTAAGGATATCCACAATTTTTTGGTATATTGTGTGCTAGAAAAATCTTACTCTAAACTTGATCAATTTAGATTGTAGTTGGTACTTCTGACTATCTTTTTTTCTTTCCATTTTTAGTCGAGCTAATTATGAATCGTACCCCTTGATCTATAACAAAGTGGTTTTTTATGATTATATTATGCTATTAAAAATTAAATGGGAGATTAATTTTTCATTTGTGTGTATTTTTTAGGTGTATTACAGGAAAGGGTATTGAAAAGGAGGTGGTTTTCGAATAGAAGAACATAATTGGCAGGTTAGTGTCGCTTTAATGTTGGTTATTGTCAAAACATAATTAATGTATTCCTACAAAGAATAACTAATAGGTAGGCCATAAAATGATAATCACTATTCTTGCTAAGAAATGGGGTTATAATTTTTTGTTCGTGGTACCATCCTTACACCTCAATTGCCCTTCTTTAAAAATTAACCTTAGCATGATAAGTTTTTTTCAAAAACTCAGTTTGTGCCAATGATGCTTAACTTTTGAGGTATATGAGGGTGTGGAAATGAAGAGAGAAATCCGTTGTATAAGTTTGATTACAAAGACTCTAGGAAAAAAAAAAGTGCCCAGGCTTATTCACAATAAAATTTATATGATCGAAGGTAGCCTTTACTTGAGCTCGAATTTTTGCTGCTGATAACATTAACATAAAAAGAAGTGATCCTACTATTGTTAAGGATATCCACAATTTTTTGGTATACTGTGTGCTAGAAAAATCTTACTCTAAACTTGATCAATTTAGATTGTTGTTGGTACTTCTGGATATCTTTTTTTCTTTCCATTTTTAGTCGAGCTAATTATGAATCTTACTCCTTGATTTATAACAAAGTGGTTTTTTATGATTATATTATGCTATTAAAAATTAAATGGGAGATTAAATTTTCATTTGTGTGTATTTTTAGGTGTATTACAGGAAAGGGTATTGAAAAGGAGGTGGTTTTCGAATAAGAAGAACATAATTGGCAGGTTAGTGTCGCTTTCATGTTGGTTATTGTCAAAACAATATTTAGATTCAGAATTAGTGTGATATGTTATTGATATAGATTTTGTTCGATCAAAGGATTATGGTTATGTTAATGCCTTTTTTATATCATTTTATTTTTTTTCAAGTAATATTGCTTTTTCAAGTAACCTTTAAGTACACACTACTTCCTTCAAGGTTAGCTGTGCGCTTTTTCTATACGTTTACTGTAAGTTGAGGAAATTATTGTTGGTACTTCTAGAAAAATCTTACTCTAAACTTGATCAATTTAGATTGTTGTTGGTACTTCTGACTGTCTTTTTTTCTTTCCATTTTTAGTCGAGCTAATTATGAATCTTACTCTTTGATCTATAACAAAGTGGTTTTTTATTATTATATTATGCTATTAAAAATTAAATGGGAGATTAATTTTTCATTTGTGTGTATTTTTTAGGTGTATTACAGGAAATGGTATTGAAAAGGAGGTGGTTTTCGAATAAGAAGAACATAATTGGCAGGTAAATGTCGCTTTCTTGTTGGTTATTGTCAAAACAGTATTTAGATACAGAATTAGTGTGATATGTTATTGATATAAATTTTGTTCCATCAAAGGATTATGGTTATGTTACTGCCTTTTTTATACCATTTAATTTTTTTCAAGTAAAATTACTTTTTCAAGTAACCTTTAAGTACACACTACTTCCTTCAAGGTAAATGGATAGCATATATCCAACGAACAATCAACAGGGCAATGATGTAGATTTAATAGATGAAAGGGAAATACAATGTCAACAAGAAACGCTTGAACGTAGGGAGAGGCTTAGGCAGTATCAGAGAAAATAGAAGAGCTAATATGACTGCGTCACAGTTGGAAGAACACAGGCAAAGACAACGTCAATATATGAGAAATCGACGATCGTTGATGTCTGAAGATCAACGAGCTGAAGAAAGAGAGAGGCGTAGGCAGTATCAAAGAAATCGACGCTCTAATATGAATGCAGATAATCAACCAAGTAATGACAGAGAAATAGTAGACGAAGGAGAATTACAGTATCAACAAGAACTTGCAGCACCAACTGAAATACCTCAACTCTCAGCATCTCAACAGCTTGCTGAACGCAGAGAGTACCTTAGACAATATCACGTAAATAGAAGAGCTAATATGACTGCATCACAATTGGATGAGCTTAGACAGCGGCAACGTCAATATACGAGAAACCGACAATTGTCAATGTCTGAAGATCAACTCGATGAAGAAAGAGAGAGGCGTAGGCAGTATCATCGAGTTCGTCACTCTAATATGATTGAAGGTATGTGTCACGCCCCGCTTCCCAAAAATACGGAATACGAGTACGTAACAAAAGCTCAGCGAATGATTTTCATCATCCTTAAGCTGTTTCAGAAATCTTTGCAACACATCACAGAATTTATCAGAGTCGGAAGCAAAAAAAAGTCACAACCATTCACGAATACTTGAAACTATTTACCAACAGAAATTTATTTGAAATCAAATACAATATTCCCAAATAAAATAGAGTCTGGAGAAAAACAATATTCTGGGTCACATCGCCCAATACAAATAATATCCAAGTCTCAAAATACCAGAATAATACAAGTCTCACGAATACAAATATTGTTCTAGCACGATACAAGAAATAATAATAATCAAAAGCAACTAATACTTCAAGTCTCCAATACCATCTTGAACCTGTTCGCCCTAATCTGCAATTCATCGAATGCAGGAAAGAGGAAAAGAGAAAACACAAGTACCCATTAATTGCAAGTCCGAGTCACAAATAGAGTAGGATACAAGCACATGGGAAAACTAACTAATAACAGGTCATAATGCATCGACAGTAATATCTAATATGGTATCCTAACAGTACAGTTGTTTCATGTCTAAGGCAGTGTCATAAGATAACTAACAATCTCTAGTAACAGTATCTCAGTATATCAGTGAATCAGGATAACAGTATATCAGTTTCAGGTTAACAGTATGTCAGTATCAGTGTACAGTCTCAGTATATCAATCTTAGTCTAACAGTAATCAGTTTATGCTCTTGCAGTCTTGTGGGTATTACTAACTAGGTAGCACTTCATGTGCCATCTTTTTATCACATGGTTGCTACAGTCAAAACATTTGCGTATGTAGATTTCGTAGGGGATATATAGGGCAGTGTAATTAGGTATCAGTAACAGTAACAGTAGCAGTAACAGTTCAAACCTAGTGGTCCGCCTCCGAGTACACCTTCCTATAGGAAAGTGTGCAGTCAGGTAATCAGTAACAGTAATAGTTCGAACCTAGTGGTCCGCCTCCGAGTACACCTTCCTATAAGAAAGCATGTAGTCAGGTCATCAGTAACAGAACAGTCCGAACCCATTGGTCTGCCTCCAAGTACACGTTTCTATGCTTTCCCTCTACTAGATCTTTTCCATAAATCCCGGCTTGATTACTTTTATTTATTGTTATTAAACAGACATGAATGTGTGCTAAATGGTGTCAAACTAATATGATATAATCAGGTTTAGTTTCAG
This sequence comes from Hemerocallis citrina, assembly GCA_017893485.1. Taxonomy (NCBI): domain Eukaryota; kingdom Viridiplantae; phylum Streptophyta; class Magnoliopsida; order Asparagales; family Asphodelaceae; genus Hemerocallis; species Hemerocallis citrina. Next base: position 202,672,228 of record CM030362.1, read on the forward strand.
GTAATCACATCAGCAAGTATAGGTGATATAGAGTCACACAAACGAGCAAAATAGTCTATGTTCATAATCAGGCCAGCAAGACCAATTAGAACTAAAATAGAGATTCTGAGAGCTATAGACATGCAAATCAAGATCCGTAAAAGGATCTGGAAACTAGACATCCACAAGATTCCGACGCATATAAATAAGTCACATACTACTTCACAACATCTTAACTCAAAACTAAAGTGAACACAGATTTTATGTTCAGCCAGAAAACCGGGGAACGACTTCAAAAGCATGAAAACAGTATGAAAACATATCAAATAATTCCACGATAAATATGGGGTAATACCCTATAGATATATACTCAAAATAATAAGTTTCATAATATTTCCATAAGTATAGATAAGTCATCAAAAATAAGAAGCAACTCAAAAACATGGTTTGACGAATCTGGAATTTCTCAACACTGCTGTACGAAAACAGGGATATCTCGCAAACAGTGAATTGAAATCCAATTCCTCCAAACGATGTAAAAATAGATAAAATTTTCCAACTTTCATATTTCACAAATAATTTTCATACAGTATAAAGAATTAGGGTGAAATCTGGGTTCTATACTGAACAGCACACAATTTACAGCAAAAGTATATTATAGAAAAGGGTATGAAACACCACACAAATCTCATCTTTAAAATACAACAAAAATCTAAAAAGTCCCTAACATCATGAGAAAATACTGAGAAAAATATTATAGCAATATATTATGTATAGCCTAGATCTTGAAAATAAATAGTAAGCAAAATTGACACAAAACTGAATCTGAAAACTACCGACACGTCTGTACTAAAATTATCATATCTCAGTCATATGATCTCCAAATGCAGTAAAACCAGTGGGGTTTGAAAATAGATACAATTATCTACAATTTACCTTTGAAATGTTCAAGTTGAGATTCGGACCCTAGCATAGGTGAAAACAGCAAACAACACAGCACAGCCCGCAATTTCCAGATTTCACACTTCATCTTAAAAACGTCATAACTTCCACAATAATGAACCAAACTTAACCAAATTTGAAACGCAGCCTACCAATCATCTAAATATCATATTTAAGGGTTTATAACATCTCCAAACCTAATAATTCTCACATGGGCAATCAGTCAAACACATAGCATGCAATATGTCTCATACACGATCAAAATCAAGTTTGGGTTAAACCTAGAGCATCAACTTATTAATTCTCATGTCCTAAGTCATCTATGGCCTGATTTACACAATAGAGACAAAACCCAAAAATAAAAATACAATTTTTGGCCGTCTCTAGTCTCAACTACCCTATGTGTGAACTTTTTGACTTGTATCAAGCTAATAAAATTATGTATAAGTTACTTGCCTCTAATGGAGTGAAACACGATGCAAACGAGTCCAAGTGCAAAACCCACAAACAAAATCCCTCTAGCGCGAATTCAAGCGAACCCACGAACCAAAAACGCCCTACGATCAACCTCCTTGATGCACGAACCAAAGTGGATGATACCCACTTCAAAAACACAGCCAAGGGATGGTCTTGCACTGTTTTGGATGATGGTGGTGCTGATGGGAGAGGCCGGCCAACAAGGAGGGTGGTTTAGGGTTGTGGAGATTAAGTAGATTGAAGTATGGATGGATGTAGGGGATGTTTGACGCAATGGGGGCTCGGTTTGGGGTTGGATAGCACAGGCCGGATGTGGGGAAGGGGGAGGAGAGCCGGTTTGTATGTAGGGAGAGGGAGGCCGGGACTCAATTAAAGGGAAAAGAGATTAGGGTCAGGGTTAAGGAGGTGTTAGGGTATATTTATGTGGGTTAATTGTGGGTTAATGGATAGTGGTATGAATATGAATTAATAGGTATACAAATGGGTAATGGGTATTGGGTAGATTCCAATTAGGGATACAATATATAATGAATCCTATGGCTCCTAAAAATCTCCTTAAGGGTCAAAAATTACAATTTAGTTAAATCACCCACAAAAATCCATCTCAACACCAAAATAAATAATAATCATGAACGAGGCCAAGAAAAATGAGAAAAAGAACTCAAAACAGTGAAAACGAACATAAACGACGAACAACAACTCACGGAGTTCAAAAATGAAAGAAAAGAATATATATATTGAAAATAACCCAATATACGGTTCCAAAAAATACAAGGGATATAAAAATACACAAAAATAAAAAATACGCTCCAAAATACATAAAATGAAAAACATGGGTTACAGTATGATTTTATAACATCAATCATATCCTTATCATTCCACATTTTTCTTCTACTTATTTCTGTGATCTTTCTTAAATTTAACGTAGGAACAACTGGAGATAATCAAGTGGCAAGAAGAGTTCAAACTATTGTGAGACATCATAATTCTGCAAGAAACCATGTGGACACATCTCCCTGTCAACGATTTCATCTACCACCTACAAGAAGGTGCACACATTGTGGGGGAAAACTATTTTTCCAAGAATCCAATAATTTGTGTTGTCAAACAGGTAGAGTACAATTGCCAAGAATATCAGTTCCTCCTAAATTGATGAGCCTTTATATTGATCAGTCTGGAGAAGGAAAAACTTTTAGGCAACACATACGTACTTATAACCATGTGTTTGCATTTACTTCCATTGGGGTGCATCTTGATGAGAGGTTTTCTAATAGTAGAATGGGTATTTACACTTTTCGTGCTCAGGGTGCCATATACCATAAGATTGGTAGTCTCATTCCGCATAATAATTCTAGACCTCGATATATGCAATTGTATATATATGATACCTGTTGGATCCTGTAGGCGAAGCAACAAACACTAGAGGGGGGGTGAATAGTGTTTGTCAAAAAATAAATTGCAGAATAAATAATTTCTCTCGGCACAGTCGACTTAGCGGTGAACCAGTCGACTGATATGGCCAAAATAAAGGAAATTTAAACTCTCGATGCAGTTGACTTATAGATCAGGCAGGCGACTGCTGAAACAAAGAGAACAACTAATACAAGACTGATCAGTCGACTGATATGAAGCTGAGTCGACTGGCCAGACAAGTTTTGCAGAACTTAAATAAGCAAAAGTAAATGCAAACACAAGATAATCAATCACAGAGTACACAAGATATATCCTGGTTCGGTCCTCCCGACCTACATCCAGTCCCCAAGCAACCCACTTGAGATTTCCACTATTCTTGAAAAATTACAAGAATACCCTACGGCGTTAAGACAACAACCTTGTCTAACCCGTAGTCCTTTCTCTCAACCAGAGAAAGCAACCCACTCTACTACCAAGAGTGAAAAGACACCGACTCTACAACCAAGAGTCAAAACCACTCTCCAACCGAGAGCAAGAGTACAAGAATACTTTACAGTCAACCTATAGCCTTGTTGTTGTATGTGTTGATGCACGTGGCTAACGAAATAGGTCGACTTCTATACTCAGTCCAGAGCGAATTCAATGCTATACTGGACTGAATGTAGAGAACCAAAGTGTATGAACTTGAAAGCTTTGTTTCTCACAGAAAATCACTTAGAATGTTCTTCACAAAGAATGCTCGAGTGTATGAAAATCAAGTTGTTCTTTTCAGTGAGATATGAAACTCTATATAAAGAGTTTGATCTCCTGAACGTTGGGAAAAACAGTTACGCAACTGTCAACCAACGGATCTGAAATTTTGAGTTTGAAAAAATTCGATTTTGAAAAACAGAAAACGGTCAAAAGCTCTCGAACAGTCGACTGAGTTGCCATATGAGTCGACTGATCAGAGTTTGAATAATTTTAAACAGTTTTGTACTATCAGTCGACTGGCAGAAGCTTAAGTTGACTGGTACTCAAGAGTTAAAATTCTTCAAACTGTTTTGACTCTTTTTGGGGGGTTTTTAAGAAACACACATTATGAAATATTTTGAGTGTGTGTGTGTGTGTGTGTTGACAAGGCTTTACATCAGACTAAGACTCAACAGAAAGTAAAATACAATGTTTACAAGACGCAACAATATAACACATTTGAGCTTGAAGTCTTGAGTCTTGAGTCTTGAGTCTTGTCTTGAGTCTTGTCTTGAGTGAAGTCTTCATCTGTATCCTTTTGAGCTTGTTCATTTGTTCAGCTAGAACTGTCTTTTGTATGTGCACTGCATTGTTAGCTGTGTAACATAGACACATGTTGCACTGTGTTGTGATCATCAAAATCAAGAATCAACATTCTCCTCCTTTTTGATGATGACAACACAATAGCTGATAACAATTTATATAGAAACATACAAGTATAGGTTTTAAGAAGCTCCCCCTATTAAAAACACAATATGCATACATAAAACAAATTCCTGTCATAAAGAATGTATCAGTCGACTGAACAAATAGATCAGGCGACTGAACATACCATGAAAACAGTTAAGTATCACAGATGCAGCAAGTATCACAGCTGCAGCATCAGTCGACTGTATCCTTGGGGAAGTCGACTGACCAGAGATATTTCAATACTCAGAAAACAACACTGCACAGATAGATATACTCAGATCTGTCTTTCTCTCCCCCTTTGGAATCATCAAAAAGTACAAAGTAACAAGGTTTTGCATTGAAAGAGAGAAAGTCTAATACATAAAAACAAATGCATTAAAAGAAAAATTACATAAATAAAAAAGAAAATAAATAATCTTTAATCATCTTCTTCGGAGTCTTCGTCATCATCTTGAGAAGGAGGAGGAAACTGAGAAGTGAAGAGATGAGTGAGATTGGCTATCTCAGAATTAATATGGTCTAGTTTGGAACCAAGGGTAGAAAGATGTGTATCGACAGTGACTGAATGGTTCATTAGGTAGGACACACAGTCGTACATGGTACGAGGGTCATCATAATTGGCTTGAGCGAGAGGTGGATCATCAGATGTAGAAGGTTGAGAGGCTCTAGGTCTAGAAGAAGAACCTAAAGGAGCTTGGGAAAGAGGAGGAGACCTAGGGGGTGATCGAGTAGGAGCATCAAGGAGTTTCATACGTGCCAAACTAGCACGATCAAAACACTCATATCGAGAAACAACATTTGTCTCCGAATCAAGATCAACTCCAAAAGCTATAAAAACTCTAGTGAGAAGACCTCCAAAAGGCAGAAAGTGAGTGTGGTCTTGAGTAAGTTTTGAAAAGATAACTTGACCCCAATTAACAGCAATTCTACCAAAAATTGCATATATGGCTTTTTGTAATTCAATAGAATATTGGTCATAACTACCCTTTTTAGGAAGGATGTTATATGCTAATATTCTACCGACAAGCTTAGCAATTGGTTTGATATTTTTGCTTGTCATTGGAAGGTTAGAATTAGGTAGGAAAATTCTAGATAAAATAGAAGGATTATCTATAAGAATGTCATCAAGAGATGATCCCACATCATCAATACCTAATATCTCATTAATCCTAGTCGGTGTGAGGGTCATTCTAACATTTTTCACAGACGACCGGATTTGGACATCCCCATTTGGTTTTTGCACAACTCGCATATTTGTGTAAAACAAATAAATTAGTTGGGGATAGTAATTAGGTTGGTTTGATAATGAGAGAAAGTCATAGAGACTGCAATTTTGAAATAGTGGAATGAGATTAAAACGGTCTAGGTCATCAAAATTTACAAATCTTCCAGGAAAGATTTGAATGGTACAAAAGACATACCAACGATCAAGAAGATCGGGACTCAAGAGATATTGGGTGTATTCTTGTGAAGAAGAAGTACCCTCATGAGATCGTTTCGATCGTTTGGGTGCCATGAGAAAAGAGTCGAAAGGGTTATACCGAAAAAGAGAGAGAGTCGAGCAGGAGCAAGTGCAAGCACCACGGAGAGAGCAGATCACCTTCTTCTCCAAAAGCTAGGGTTTTGAAATTGGGGGTAAAAAAATTGAGAACGGTAAGGAGTGAAAGCGGCTGGTGAAAAGGGGTTTTAACAGTGAGGGAACGGCTAAGATCAAGGAGAGGTGAAATCGACGGTGAGGATGAAAGATCACGGGTGAAAAATGAGTGAATTCCATCTCAAAAGACGCGATGAATAGTCGCTGAAGATGATTTAGCTCGCGACAGTCGACTGGTAGGGAGATCAGTCGACTGAGTCGAGAAGAAAATAAATATTTTATGTCTACTAACCAGTCGACTGGTAGAGGAACCAGGCGACTGGTCAGAGAAAAAAAATTTGTATGTATTTAAAAAGCAGTACAGTCGACTTACTCAAAAGTATAGTCGACTTAACAGTAACAATTTTCAGCAAATATCAATAAAATCACAAATTCCAAGTTCTCTTCTTAAATTAATGAAAGTATCTTCCTTAAGGGGCTTGGTAAATATATCTGCTACTTGTTTATCAGTAGAGATAAAGTCTAAAGATATATCTCCTTTTAAAACATGATCACGTAGAAAATGATGTCGAATATCAATATGTTTCGTACGTGAATGTTGAATCGGATTTTTAGATAAATTAATTGCACTGGTATTATCACACATAATTGAGGGTTTCTCAAATGAAATACCATAATCTAATAAGGTTTGTTTCATCCATAAAATTTGTGCACAAGCCAAACTTGCAGCGATATACTCAGCTTCTGTGGTTGATAGGGATACGGAGTTTTGCTTTTTACTGCACCAAGATACTAGGGAATGTCCCAAAAAGTGACATGTGCCACTAGTACTCTTGCGATCAGTTTTGCTTCCAGCAAAATCGGCATCGCTATAAGACAAAAGTTGAAAATTATCGGTGCGTGGATAAAATAAACCATATTCAGATGTGCCTTTAATATATCTTAAAATTCGTTTCACTGTTTTTAAATGAGACTCTTTAGGACTAGATTGATATCTAGCACATAAACATACGCTGAACATAATATCTGGTCTACTTGCAGTAATATATAAGAGTGAACCAATCATACCTCGATAGAGTTTTTGATCAACACTCTTACCCAATAAATCTTTGTCAAGAGTAGTAGTAGTAGCCATAGGTGTGGATTTACTACTAGTACTATCCATGTTAAAACGTTTGAGTAATTCCTTTGCATATTTGCCTTGATTTATAAATATGCCATTTGAGGACTGTTTAATTTGAAGTCCAAGGAAATAATTGAGTTCACCCATGTGACTCATCTCAAATTCATTTTTCATGGTATTAGCAAATTCTTGACATAGATTATTATTAGTAGAACCAAAAATTATATCATCAACATATATTTGTATGATTAAGATATCATTCTTAACTCTTTTGATAAACAAGGTAGTGTCTACTTTACCTATTTCAAATCCTGTTTCTAAAAGAAAAGTTTTTAAACGATCATACCAACCACGAGGTGCTTGTTTAAGACCGTATAAAGCCTTTTTCAATTTATAAACATGATCTGGAAATTGTTCATGTTCAAAACCTGGTGGTTGTTTCACATAAACATTTTCCTTAATAAACTCATTAAGAAAGGTACTTTTCACATCCATTTGATAAAGTATAAAATTCATAAAACAAGCAAAAGATAATAAAATACGAATAGATTCTAGTCTAGCAATAGGAGCATATGTTTCATCAAAATCTATACCTTCTTCTTGATTATATCCTTGGGCAACTAATCTAGCCTTGTTCCTTACAACTTGTCCTGATTCATCTAACTTATTCTTGAATACCCATTTGGTACCAATGATAGTCTGATCAGGAGGTCTAGGAACTAAATCCCATACATCATTCCTTATAAATTGGTTTAGTTCGTCTTGCATGGCATTCATCCAATATTCATTCTCACAAGCTTCTTGTATATTTTTCGGTTCAAAATCCGACAAGAATGCTGTATGAGAGATCATATTAACATGTGAACGTGTCTGAATACCATGGGAGATGTCACCAATTATTAAGTCATGAGGATGATCTTTAACTTCAACAAATGACTTTGGTAAAGTTGAAGATATCTCAATCGGATCAGTCGACTTGACTTGTTCTTCAGTCGACTGCTTTATGTCAGTCGACTGGGAGACCTTATCAGTCGACTCATCAGATAGATTAGTTTGCTCTAAGGATTTAATCACATTATCTAAAGGTGATAAATCAGTTTCATCATCTTTATTTAAGGTTGATGAAGGTAAAGATTCATCGAATGTAACATGCATTGATTCTTCAATAGTCATTGTAGACTTATTGAAAATTCTATATGCTTTACTCCTATTTGAGTATCCTAAAAAGATACCCTCATTAGATCTAGGATCAAATTTGTCTAAATTATCTTTTGTGTTTAGAATAAAACACTTGCAACCAAATGTCTTAAAGTAAGATACTTTAGGAATTTTATTAAAAAATAACTCATAACAAGTCTTCTTTAGTTTAGGTCTTAGAAGAATTCTATTTAAAACATAACAAGCTGTAGCAACAGCTTCAGCCCAAAAATGCTTTGGTAGATTGCTTTCAACAAGCATAGTACGTGCACATTCTTGCAAGGTCCTATTTTTCCTTTCAACCACTCCATTTTGTGGTGAAGCTCTAGGAAATGCAAATGAATGTGTTATACCATTCTTGTTGCAATATTCTGTAAATGTTTCATTTTCAAATTCTCCACCATGATTACTTCTAATAGTGACTATGGTTAGAGATCTTTGATTTTGAACACGTTTACAAAAATGTGCAAATTCTTCAAAAGCATCATTTTTATGTTTTAAAAAGAATGTCCAAGTGAATCTTGAAAAATCATCTACTAAAACAAACACATATCTACTTTTATTTAAAGAAGCAACTCTAGTAGGGCCAAATAAATCCATATGAATTAATTCAAGTGGCCTACTAGTAGAGATTACGTCTTTTGTTTTAAAAGTGGATTTGATTTGTTTTCCTAGTTGACATGCATCACATAACTTATCCTTTTTAAAGGATAGTTTTGGTAGTCCTTTAACTAGGTTATATTTAGATAATTTCGAGAGATTTTTCATGTTCACATGTCCAAATCTTCTATGCCATAACCAAGATTCATTGTTAGAGGCTATTAAACACAAGTCATTTGAAAAATCAATTTCATTTAAACACAATTCATAAATATTATTTTTACGAAAACCTTGAAAAACAACATTTTGCATAGTAGAATCATAAATTAAGCATGCATCTTTTTCAAAAACTATTTTATATCCTTTATCACACAATTGACTAATGCTTAAGAGATTATGCTTTAAACCACTAACTAATAACACATTTTCTATAGTAGGATTAGAAGTTTTACCGACCATGCCAATACCGATGACTTTGCCTTTGTTGTTATCTCCAAAGGTAACGGTTCCTCCATCTATACTTTCAATGGTGGATAGTAGGTTGGCATGCCCTGTCATGTGTTTTGAACATCCGCTGTCTAATATCCAGCGTTCTTTCTTGGGTACCTATAAAAAATGTAAGGTAAATATGGTACCCTTTTTATTGGGTCCAAAACACATTAGTTTGGGGGAAACCAAACCCATGAAGAGTTTGATCTTCCTCCATAAGCAGGAATATAATAAGTAGAATTACACACATTTAGCATATAAGAATTGATATAAGCAATTCTATCATTCTGATTTAGACTAACTGGAACCCATACTAATTTGTTCTGTCCAGTCGACTTACCAGTGTTAGTCAGTCGACTGTTGGTGTACATCAATCGACTGGTAGATACACTAGGTCGACTTATAAGAGGTTTTGATCTCGTGGAATAAGATCCACTTTCTCTGGACAGACGACTGGTTGTATGGTTCAGTCGACTTAACCGAATGTTAGTTTTGCTTTTATCACTGAAATTAACAACCTTTGGCTTTGCAAAGAAATCATACAACTTGTGAGTAACACTAGAAATAGATGCTGATTTATTCTTACTAGTGTTTACTACAAGAGATTCTTTTACAGAAGATTTTTTAAAGCCAAGTCCAAATTTTTGACTAGATGTAACTTGATGATGAAGCATATCATTTAAATTCTCTTTGCCTTTGTTAAACTTAGATACGTTCTTTGAAATCTCTTCATAATTCTTTTTGAGAGTTTCAAGATCAGTATCTAAACTTGCAATGCGAGAATTTAAGGATTTTACTTCCTTATCAAGGTTAAGATTTTCTTGATTAAGTGTTTGATTCACTTTCTCAAGATTCTTAACTCTAATCTTTTCTTTCTTTAACTCTTGGAATATTTCATTAAAAGCATCAAGAAGATCTTCGGAATCATAATCATTACTTACATGCTCTTGTGCAGCCATGAAACAAACATTTGCCACTTCGTTATTTTCATCCGTTTCTTCTTCGGAAGATGAATCACTATCATCCCATGTAGCTTGATAAGCCTTCTTGTTTTTGGCAAATTTGTTCTTTGGATATTTGTCCTTCTTGAAGTTGGATGATTTTCCCTTGTTCTTTGCATTTTCTAAGGGACAATCCTTCTTCATGTGACCTATTTTATTGCACCTGAAACATGTAGGAGGGTCATTAGAATCCTTAACTTTAGAATGAAACTTACCCTTCTTTAAGAACTTCTTGAATTTCCGAGTGAACATTGCTATTTCTTCTTCATCTTCTTCCTCATCTTCTGAGTCTGTCATGGCTTTAAAAGCCAATGATTTCTTCTTTGCTTGGTGTGATTCTGTATCTTTCTTTCGATCTTCAAGTTGGACCTCATATGCCATGAGATTTCCAACAAGATTCTCGAGAGTAAGTGTTGACAAGTCATTCGCCTCCTCTATTGCTGTGGTTTTCTTCTCCCATTCTGGAGTGAGTGCACGTAGGACTTTTCTGACCATCTCTGCTTGGGTATAAGTCTTTCCAAGCGCCACAAGAGAGTTTGTGATGTCTGTGAATCTAGTAATCATCTCGGACACAGTCTCATTGTCCTTCATTCTGAACATCTCAAACCTGTGGACAAGAACAAAAATTTTAGACTCTTTTACTTTATTTGTTCCTTCATGTGTTACCTCGAGTGTATGCCAAATTTGATGTGCAGTTGTAGCATTGGATACACGGTTGAATTCTTCCTTCGTAAGTGCACAAAATAAGGCATTCATTGCTTTGGCATTGTTCATAGTCTGATTCTTTTGATCATCATTCCATTGTGCATATGGAATGGTAGGGGTAGTATATTCCGTCTCTGTCATTTGCCATATCTCATAGTTGATTGATTGAAGATAGATTCGCATTCGGCACTTCCAATAATTGTAGTTCGTTCCATCAAATAGTGGTGGCCGTTGTGTAGATTGGCCTTCATGGTACTGATTTGTATTTGAAGTAGTTGCCATAGCCTGTAACCTTGCTCTGATACCAAGTGTTGGATCCTGTAGGCGAAGCAACAAACACTAGAGGGGGGGTGAATAGTGTTTGTCAAAAAATAAATTGTGGAATAAATAATTTCTCTCGGCACAGTCGACTTAGCGGTGAACCAGTCGACTAATATGGCCAAAATAAAGGAAATTTAAACTCTCGATGCAGTCGACTTATAGATCAGGCAGGCGACTGCTGAAACAAAGAGAACAACTAATACAAGACTGATCAGTCGACTGATATGAAGCTGAGTCGACTGGCCAGACAAGTTTTGCAGAACTTAAATAAGCAAAAGTAAATGCAAACACAAGATAATCAATCACAGAGTACACAAGATATATCCTGGTTCGGTCCTCCCGACCTACATCCAGTCCCCAAGCAACCCACTTGAGATTTCCACTATTCTTGAAAAATTACAAGAATACCCTACGGCGTTAAGACAACAACCTTGTCTAACCCGTAGTCCTTTCTCTCAACCAGAGAAAGCAACTCACTCTACTACCAAGAGTGAAAAGACACCGACTCTACAACCAAGAGTCAAAACCACTCTCCAACCGAGAGCAAGAGTACAAGAATACTTTACAGTCAACCTATAGCCTTGTTGTTGTATGTGTTGATGCACGTGGCTAACGAAATAGGTCGACTTCTATACTCAGTCCAGAGCGAATTCAATGCTATACTGGACTGAATGTAGAGAACCAAAGTGTATGAACTTGAAAGCTTTGTTTCTCACAGAAAATCACTTATAATGTTCTTCACAAAGAATGCTCGAGTGTATGAAAATCAAGTTGTTCTTTTCAGTGAGATATGAAACTCTATATAAAGAGTTTGATCTCCTGAACGTTGGGAAAAACAGTTACACAACTGCCAACCAACGGATCTGAAATTTTGAGTTTGAAAAAATTCGATTTTGAAAAACAGAAAACGGTCAAAAGCTCTCGAACAGTCGACTGGGTTGCCAAATGAGTCGACTGATCAGAGTTTGAATAATTTTAAACAGTTTTGTACTATCAGTCGACTGGCAGAAGCTTAAGTTGACTGGTACTCAAGAGTTAAAATTCTTCAAACTGTTTTGACTCTTTTTGGGGGGTTTTTAAGAAACACACATTATGAAATATTTTGAGTGTGTGTGTGTGTGTGTGTTGACAAGGCTTTACATCAGACTAAGACTCAACAGAAAGTAAAATACAATGTTTACAAGACGCAACAATATAACACATTTGAGCTTGAAGTCTTGAGTCTTGAGTCTTGTCTTGAGTCTTGTCTTGAGTGAAGTCTTCATCTGTATCCTTTTGAGCTTGTTCATTTGTTCAGCTAGAACTGTCTTTTGTATGTGCACTGCATTGTTAGCTGTGTAACATAGACACATGTTGCACTGTGTTGTGATCATCAAAATCAAGAATCAACATACCGAGCATGAACTCGATAATAGATTAATGGAAAGTGATTTGGTGAGTAGGCCAGTTGTGGAAAAGCTTCAACAAATTCTCCATGCGCACAATCCATATATTCATAATTTGCGGTATCTTTCAAGACGCTCTAATCTTGACAATTGCAAGCTAATACTTAAGAAAAGACCGAATCATGGAGGACAATATCATTTGCCTACTTCTTCACAAGTTGTTGCAGTGTGGGTTCCCGGGGATAATCCTTATGATTGTCATGAAAAAGAAATTGTTGTGAAAAATTATTCTAATCAACTTAACAATGTTCCAGATACTACTGGGTATTATGATCCTCTCTAATATCCTCTTTTGTTACCTTATGGAAGTCATGGTTGGGATATCCACATTCATAATGACGGACGAAAAGTACCATATAGAGAATATTATGCATTTCAACTTCAGATATTGATTATAGTATGTTATTTGTATTTGATATTTGTTCCTAATCAATAAGCAATCTATTTATCTATCATTAATGTTCTAATTTATCGAGTTCCTAGATTCGTGAAGAAGATACATCCGTTTTTCTTCCTGTTGGGCGATTACTCCAACAATACTTAGTAGACAACTATGTTAAAATTGCAACACAGAGGTTGCATTGGATTCGCGATCATCAACATGAAATACGTGCTGAAATGTACCAAGGTTTACAAGATGCACAAAATGCAGGCGAGACATTTGCTGGTAAATTCTGTCATTTGTATATAAATCACAAAATGATATGAATAATATTTTCTACCAAACATGTTAACTATTTAATTTGTTGCACTGTTTGTTATTTTGTAGGAAATATGGGTCGGAGAACTGTGCTACCTGCATCTTATGTCGGAAGTCCCCGAGATATGTATCAAAGATATCAAAATGCAATGGCTTTGGTGCAAAAATATGGCAAGCCTGACTTATTCATTACTATGATTTGCAATCCATCTTGGATTGAAATTTTCAATGAATTACTACCTGGGCAGCTTCCACAAGACAGGCCAGATTTAATTACAAGAATTTTTCATTCTAAACTGGAGGAGTTTAAGAAAGATATATTTGACAGAAGAGTACCTGGGAGAGTCATTGCACACGTACATGTCATTGAATTTCAGAAGAGTGGATTGTCTTATGCTCACATATTAATCATTCTTGATGATAGAGATAAAATTATTTCTGCGGATGATTACGATGGTATAGTAAGAGCAGAAATTCCAGATCGGGATGTGGAGCCTGAACTATATGAGATTGTGTTGAAATATATGATTCATGGACCTTGCGGGCATTTGAATCCCAAATCAGCTTGCATGAAAGATGGAAAATGCAAAAAAGAGTATCCAAAACAATTTGCTCTTACAACTTTGCAAGGAGAGAACTCATATCCTGTGTATTGCCGAAGATATACTGGTCGATATATCTCTTTAAGGGAGAACTCTAATCAACTGATCGATAATAGATGGGTGGTTCCTTATAACCCATGGCTGTTGAAAAAATATAATTGCCATATCAATGTTGAAATTTGTTCGAGTATAATTTCTGTTAAATATATCTATAAGTATGTTTACAAAGGGCCTGATCGTGTGTCCTTTCAAATCCAGCCAGGTGATGCTACAGATGAAATATCACAGCACGTTGATGCCCGTTGGATATGCCCTCAAGAAGCCGCCTGGAAAATATTCGATTTTCCTATGACTCAAATGTATTCGTTAGTTCTCTCATTGCAAATTCACTTGCCAAATAAACAACAAGTTCTATATTATGCTCATCAGTCAATTGAGAATGTACTTGTTGATGATCGAATGCAAAAAACGATGTTGACAGAGTTCTTTAAAAAAAATAATGAAGAACCTGAAGCAAGACAATATTTGTACAGGGAGTTTCCAGAGCATTACAGGTATGAATATGAAGACATTTTGGATATTTCACTGAATCTTCTTCAAATATAAGGTTATTGATAATAACTTTTAATTGTGAAGTGAATAAATGATGACAGTTATATATACTTTTAATTATTGATGATAATATTTACGATTTTCGAACATGTCTTTATAGGTGGAAGAGCAATGAACAGAAATGGAGCAAGAGACAAATTAATATTCATCAAATCGGCAGGATGTATGTCATTTCTCCTCGAGAAGGTGATCGCTACTATTTAAGAATGTTGTTAAATCATGTTAGAGGTCCATTATCGTTTGACTACGTACCTACTGTAAATGGGATTAGTTATCCAACATTTAAGCAAGTAACAGAGGTGTTGGGTTTGTTGGAGAGCGATAATAGCACCAACAGTTGTCTTCTAGAAGCATCCAATACTCATATGCCATCAGCTCTACGAAGACTTTTTATAACATTATTGATATATTGCGAGCCAGTTGGAGTAAGACAATTCTAGAACCAATTTAAATCATATATGTCCGAGGACTATTCATCTGCATGCAACCTGAATGGACTATGTGAAGTACGATTGCTGAAAGAGCTCAACAGTCTCTTAAACCAGTATGGCAAGAGCATTGATGACTATGACTTACCTGTAATCAATATTAATGAAGATGTCGATATCCCACAACTAATAGAAGATGAGAAATCGATACCCATTTATGATGAAGATTTGTCTTTAAATGAAAAACTTAATGTGAATCAGAAGTGTGTATTCAATCTTATCACAGAAGCAGTCATTCATAAGAAGAGTAAAGTCTTTTTTGTTGATGGTCCTGGAGGTACTGGAAAGACATTTCTTTATCGTTGTATTTTGTCTTTTTTGCGACATAGAGGCTATATTGTATTAGCAACAGCATCTTCAGGAATAACTTCTATAATGAGGTCTGGGGGTCGTACAGCACACTCAAGATTCAAGATTCCCATAAAGTTATGTTCAACTTCGTCATGTATGATCTCTATCCAATCTGATGAGGCTAAACTTTTACGTCTCGCGAGTGCCATCATTTGGGATGAAGCAACAATGACCCATCGTTATGCTTTTGAGGCATTGAACAAGACAATGAAAGATATCATTGGAAATGAATTTCCATTTGGAGGAAAAGTTGGGGTTTTGGGTGGAGATTTTCGACAAATTCTTTCAGTCGTGCAGTATGGTACAAAAGCACAAACTATTGACGCATGTATAGTCAACTCTGCAATTTGAAATGACGTAATTGTCATTCGATTGATAGAAAATATGCGAGCCAAGGAGGATTCTGATTTTTCCAACTTTCTCCTATGCATTGGCGATGGAAATGAAGCATATGTTGAAAGTGAAATGATTAGAATGCCAGATGATATGGTTGTTCCATGGGAAGGTGAAAACTCATTGTTCAATTTTATTGACATGATTTTTCCTTCATTGAGCTCTACTGCACATGATAAGAAATATATTACTGAGAGGGCTTTGCTTACCCTAACTAATCAATCTGTTGACCAAATTAATATTGATATAATTAGTATATTTCCTGGAGATGAACAAGTATACTTTTCATTTGATACAGTTGAGAATGATGGACAAAATTTATATTAGCAAGAATATCTAAATTCTATTACGCCTGGAGGACTTCCACCACACAAGTTGACACTGAAAATAGGTGCTCTGATCATGCTTTTAAGAAATATTGATCCAAGAATTGGTCTTTGCAATGGAACAAGATTAATTTGTAAAAATTTCTCTCCAAACTTAATTGATGCAGAAATAGTGACTGGTCATTGCTATGGTACAAGAGTTTTTATTCATCGGATCCCTCTTCAGCCCTCAGAAAATGTAAGGATGCCTTTTACACTCATAAGGAAGCAATTTCCAGTAAGACTTAGTTTCTCCTTGATAATTAATAAGTCGCAAGGACAAACCATTCCATATGTTGGTGTGTACCTTCCGAATCACGTTTTTAGTCATGGACAATTATATGTCACCCTGTCCAGGGGAGTTTCGAGATCTACTAGAAAACTCTTAATCAAGAATGGACATCTAGCACGTCGACATGGCATATATACAAAAAATGTTGTTTACAAGGATGTATTGGTGAAATGTCATGGAACTTCAAATTAAACGGTAAGTTGGTATATAAATGTACATAGTTTTCTCAATTTATACATACTATTGTGCAAAACTATGAGAAAAAAATATAATTAGACTATCAACATATATTTTGCATTATATCTCTTTATTAACTACATTATATATGGTTATATATACTACATTTTATCTTTACTATTAGAAAGATGATTAAAATGGTTAACATGTGTTATGGAGGCCAAAAGTTTGTAGTAGTTATGAGGAGATAGTTAATATGGAAAAGGGAACTAGGAATAGTGGCATTTTTTTAGTCGTTGTTCTGCCATGCATTATTAAAACTATGAGAAACTCATTGATTGGATTATGTTATGTACTGTGTAGCATTTACCTCTTATAGATGATGCTCCTGAAGCAAAAAATTAGAACATTTTGGTTATTAAATTTTTTAGTGCATGATGTGCTGAAGCTTTAGAGCACACAATTTTGAATAATGCATGATCTCCATATGCCAAAACTGTTTCATGTGTTTTTTATTATCTCTCTTATTCACATTCACTATACCATGTGTACAACAATTATTCAATATTATGTGCTCCATTTGCTAAATGTTGGAATCTACATGATCTAACTAGGTTTTTCTTACTTTTTACTTGGCTTTCTCTTGATGTACTGGAAAGAGCATGAAGTTCGGAGAGAAGAACATGAGGAGAACATCAGTCCCTTTGGTATGAAAAAAAAAGGACTATGATTTTCTTGATGATCAGAAGGTCATCTCTAGCTTCTTTATCATCTCATTTTGATGTTAATTTCAAACGGGATAAGATATCTTCAGTTGGCAGTACTCATGTGCATTTTCAAAGTAAGTATTAAGTAGAGTTGCTTGATTTCTACAAGTTTTTTTAAAAGTATATTTTTGTTTTTCGTATTGATGAAAGAAAGTCCACGATTTAATTGTATCAATAGTATTTATTTTATTAGATAAATAACCAAATAAAGACAAACCATGACGATTAGTTCGTTAATCGCATAACTAGAAAATATTTCTTGAAGTCTTAGGCTTTAAATTGTACAACAGGATAAGTTAATTAGGAAGTTGGTCAACAAGATGAGCAGTAAGGTATTGCAGATTTGGGATAAACAATTAGAAAGACTATTAAAATGGTTAAGATATGTGAATGGTTAACATATGTGTTAAAATGGTAGTTATTGAATTAGTCTTCATCTGCTTAATATGCAGTTAGAGCATTTTAGACGGATCTTATTATCTATACTAAACACTATTATCTTTTTGTATTTAGAGTTTTACAGGAATGGACATAGATGAAGATGAAAAAGTGATTCTCCAGTCTGACTTGGAGAAAGACAGAAGAGAAAAATTTGAAGCACTTCTAAAAATGCAGCAAGAGAAAGATGGCCTGATAGAACCTAAAAAGAACCATCTGATATTGCTTGGAATGTTTCTTCCGGAGAATCCTGCACCACCAAATACATCAACTGAAATCAGCAATGGGCATGTTGGAGTTGGTACTGCTAATAATGAAAATCCTGAAATGAATTCAGGTGGATCTTCGAGTCAACCTACGACAAGTAACCGAACGAGCTCAGATTTGAGATGAAAGAAGAGAGTTCACAGTTCAAGAAGGCCACTGCATGCACTTGCACCACATAGTAGTCAACAATGGATGAAGAAATAAAAGGACAGTCCAAACCTTGACAGGTAATCATAGTTGACCCCAACTGTAATTTTTAGATTTAGAACCTTGTTTCTATATAAATGGTTGTTCTTGATCTATCTGATTTGCATATCTGTAAGTACCTTGAAGTTTCTTCCTCTTGACCGAATTTGTGACAGATATGAGAACATGAAAGAAGCTACCTTTCTCTTTGTTGTTATCTTTGTGAGTTCACATTCTATAATTTAATGTTCTTATCTGATTCACTTCTTTTTTTTTCTCTTGATCAGAGCCTCAATGATTTGTTGATATTGACCACCAAATTTGACCTTCCACATTGACAGGTTATGTATTTTCATATCTCTTACTACCCTTTTGGTTGGTATGCATGCTTGGTTTTCCAGTTGTAGAGTAGCTAATGTAATCTTAAAAAATTGAGAGTGAAATCAATGTGGATCGATGAAAGTGGGAGGAAGAGGAGCAGTGTCATTTGTTTCTTTTATCGTTAATTTGAATATACATGCATGTACATTCAAGGAATGTTGTGTAGATCTCTTGCACTGAGAGGATTTATCACTTAAGCAAGTCAGGATTAACCAACTCAAGTCTTACTTAAGATATGAGAACATGAAAGAGAAAGGTAGCTATTATAACAGATTCTTTTTGCAAAGGAAGACCTCATGAAAGAGAAAGGTAGCTATTATAACAGATTCTTTTTGCAAAGGAAGACCTCATATCTGTAGTTACCTCTTTGTGGAAAATATGGATATGGACTAGCATGAAAGTAGAAATATTTTTGTTTAATTTAATATTATGTTCTGTAATGTAATGGATATCAAACTCCTTTGAACTCCTGCCAAGTTATATATGCTAATCTTCATGAAAAGCAACTCAGCTCTCATGTCATAAGTATGTTATAATTTTGTTATAATTTTCATGTTTTGTATAAAAGTTTCAAATATTCTCCAAAATTCATACAGTATTTTCATTGCATTAGGATCCTTTATGTATTATTGAAGTTTGATTCTATAATCGTTCACACCTATTCTATTATTGAAGCCTGCTAATTTGCAAGTTAAATGTTATACTATTTCTTTTCTTATACGATATACAAATTCATTTAATTTAATGACTAAACTTTTTTATAGACGTGCATCGCATGTGCATTATACTAGTTTATTTAATTAATTAGATTTAAATATCTTATGATTAATTACAACCAAATAATAAAGAAACAGCGTTGCTGTGACGGTTATATTTTGAAAATTTTATTTGATTTGCATCAACATCAATCCATAAGAATCTGCATAACCTTTTAACAATTTTATGTTAAACGAGATTTAAACTTGGAATTTTTGCATTATATATATAGCGTCTAAATGGATTCAGAAAATTATATAATAATTTAAATATTTGAGCTAATTAAAGAGACAAAAGTGTTCTTTCCTTTACCACACCAAAACAAAATTAAAAGACACATAAAAGAATAATCTTTGAAATATGTATCAAATCAGAGAACCATCCTGGGATCCGCCTATACAAATCCTTTATAAAACACTAAAAACCCCTGAGATATATATTTTTTTATTTTTCAAGAAAAAGGTGGAGTACAGCCACATTGTTTCATTAATAAGAATTTAATAAAACAAACTCAGAGAACTGAGCAAAATACAGAGTCCTACAGTACAAGAATAAAACAAGGATCATTCCCCGAACATGTGAGGGTGAGACAAAAGAAACATACGTGCATCGATAAAAAATACAGAAACCCCCCAACAGACCCTGGGGGGTAGGGATCAATCAAAAGTACAAGGGAACAGAAAAGACTCGTCCCTCAGTCAAGCATCGACCCGATCTCGACTTCATTGTCATATTACTCCACCTGGAAGATGCTGACAATCCTCCCTCGAGGATCTGTCGCTGCAGCTATAGCCCAAAAGAAAATTAGATGCATTATGTGAGTTAAATTACCAGAAATGCTATTACTAGACCCACGAAAGTTAATAGTTATTCCTATTTAGTCAAAGGACCCAGGTCGTAGTAGCGATAGCGATAGCGATAAACCAAGCTTCTCTCATAGAACGCCTCTCTGTAGTGAATTTCAGAGTCGATCCACAAATCCTCATACTTTATAGGGTACTCGTTAGTTCCCCTGGACATCTATGAAGACCGCTTTGCTCCTGTGACAATTCAAAAATAGATGATCTCTGGTTTCGGAGACAACGTTGCAGAACCGACAGGAAGAATCAATATTCAGTTGGCATTTGACAATGTTCTCTTTAGTCACAATCACGTCGTTTATGACTAACAATAAGTAGACTTTTATTTTCAGCGGGGTTTTCGCATTCCAGATAATACCCGACCATTTCGGACTACATCCCCAAAAATGAATGCGGTTATAAAGAGAACCTATAGTGAAAGTGACATTCTTTTATAGTCCCTAGGCTTTCCTATCTGGTCCATGTGACTCGAGTTGGCTATAAGAGCCTGAAGCTCCATAAACCTAAGCTACGACCAGAATCCAGTGACTGTTTAAAGGTTGGCTTCGAGGAATTTATTCTCCAGGATGCGGCCACCGTGCAGTATGATTGTACTGATCGTGCATATAAGTCTGGGAACATATCTCTAAGTGTGTGATCACCACACAATTTATCCCACCAGAATCTAGTAAGTCTGCCATTTCCGATATACGGCGTTACACAACAATTGAATGGCTCATAGGTTTTAGTAATTCCTCTCCAGATCCAGGAGACACGTGGGCTCACCCTGAAGCCCAGATTTCTTGCCGCGTTCCCATGCAAATTTGCCTGAAAGAAATCCTGCCATCCCTCTCTGTTAGGGTGAAAGACTTTCCATCACCACTTACCCAATGATGCAAGATTCATATCCCGAAGATCAATTATACCTAGTCTTCCGTGCATCTTCTTCATGCACGCTTTTTCTCATCTGATGAAGTGATAGCCGCCTCTATCAGAGTTTGTACCCTTCCACAAGAATCGCTTTTAGATGCGATCAATTCTCTGGATAATCCATCATGGTATTTCAAAGAATGCTAGATAATAGGTTGGTAGGTTAGAGAGGGCTGCATTGATAAAAGTGACTCTCCCTCCCAAGGATAGTGATTTACCTTTTCATCTCACAAGACATTTCTCAACCCGATCAATGATAGGTAACCAATCAGCCTTCTTGAGCTTGCCCGGTCTCAATGGGATCCCCAGGTACTTAATGGGGATATTCTTGATGGTTTAGTTAAGAATGGTGGCATGTTCCAGTGCCTCCTTTGGGGATAAAGCTATGGGGATTAGTATGCTTTTGTGGAAATTAACCCTGAGGCCTGACCAAGCTTCAAAACTTATAAAGGATTCCTTTAAAAGATGTGGTATTCCCGAGGTCGCCATTTCCAAACAGAAGAGTATCATCTGCATATTGGAGGATGGAGCAACCTTGGCGATTAACTCCATTGGTCACATGAGTGATCCAACTAACCCATCTACAGTTAGCCATCGTAGACCTCAGAACGTCTGCCACAATGGTAAATAGGGGGGGGGGGGGAGAGGGGGCCTCCTTGTCAAAGGCCACGTTTGCACGAAAATGGTTGTCTCGAGACACCGTTCACCATGATAGTAGTCCTACTATTGGTGAGATAAATGTGATCCACCTGTCCCCAAACCCATTTCCAGCTATTGCTTCCAAAAGACAGTCCCAATCAACTGAGTCATAAGCTTTCTCGAAATCCAGCTTAAGGAGATAGCTCT
The DNA here is from genome assembly GCA_017893485.1 of Hemerocallis citrina. Taxonomy (NCBI): domain Eukaryota; kingdom Viridiplantae; phylum Streptophyta; class Magnoliopsida; order Asparagales; family Asphodelaceae; genus Hemerocallis; species Hemerocallis citrina. The sequence goes on from CM030362.1 coordinate 202,694,326, forward strand.
TAGCATTCGAAATGTGGCAGTGATGGATAATTTCCTCAACGGTAGAAATACAGTCCTGGATACAACGTCCTTTAATGAACCCAGTTTGCTTATAACTAATAAGTTTGTCCATCACCTTGCCTAATCTGTTGGCAAGTGACTTGGTGATAATCTTGACGGAGCAATTAAGGAGACTAATAGGGCAAAAGTCTCCATTCCGTAGGGATTCTTTTTTCTTAGGGATCAAAATGATCTCAACGTAATTGATTCTACCTAGTTTAAGCTTATGGTCATAGAATTCGGCGAACAAGTTTACCAGATAGTCTTTGATTTCCTCCCAAAAGGTATGATATAATAGTAATGGAAACCATCCGGGCCTGGTGCTTTCTCCCTTCCAAGTTGCGACACCGCCTCCCTAATTTCCTTTTCTGTGAAGGGAGCATCCAAGGACTGTAGATCAAGGTCTAGGTCGTTCGATGTAGCATGCCAAAAGTTTGGGTCGAGAAGGACTCTCAATTTCACTTTCCGTCCAAACAAGTTCTTGAAATGGGTCTGGAATGCCAGTTTAATATCACCGTCTCCTTACAAAATTCCAGAATCAGTATGGATCGAATGAATGAGGTAAGATCTACACCACTGGCAATCCGATGGAAGAAGGCAGTGTTCACGTCTCCTTCTTTAAGCCACGAAATTCTAGAACATTGTTGCCATTTGAGCTCTTCCAATTTCTTAAATTGAGCAATGTCATCTCTAAGTTCTAGCAACCTATTCTGCTCCTCTTGCGTGAGGTCTCTAGCTTCTTCAATCTTTTCAAGATCCTCAATACCTTTGAGAAGAGAATCTTTCGATCTCCAAATCGATGTGAATCTGGTCCGGTTCCATTTTCTGAGCTTGGAAAGTAGTCTTCTTATTTTTTCACACCAAATTGCAGCCACTTCTGTCCCTCTAGTTGGGCGGGCCCAGTTTTGATTGACCATGTGATGGAAGTTTTGTTGGGTTGCAATTCACCAGTAGAGAAGATAATAGAGACATTATTCGAGGTAGGTATAGGGAGAGACTTAGCCCATTAAAGTAGGAATTTGGCCTCCCAACCAGTAGATACCAAGACCCAGTCTAGCTTAGCCAAAATAGGAGACAACTGCATGTTTGACCAGGTGAAAAGTCTATTAGTGATAGGAATGTCAACAAGTTCGAGATCCGTAATAACCGAGTTAAAAGCTTCCATGTCGGAGTCACTAGAACCTCTCCCTTTATGCTCGGAAGCGAACCTGGTGATGTTAAAGTCCCCCCCCCCCAACCCAGGGGTGCTTCCAGTGTGCGTGAACCGCACGTAATTCTGTCCAGAAGCCATCCTGTAGAGGCAATGTTTGGGTCATACACCACCGTGATTGTTTGGATCCAATTATCTGTCTTGCGTTGGAGCAGGATTGATAACCCATGGCGATTCCCTCTGAGGCACCATTAGAAGGATGAATTTTCCACTCAGAATTTCGGTTCCCCCCAATTCTTCTAAGCCTAGCATTATGAGACAATTTGGTCTCTTGCAGGCCCACGACGTTCACTTTAGACTTGTTGATAACATCCCTAACCATTTTCCGCTTGCTCCGCCCACCCAGACCCCTAACATTTAGGGACGTGATTTGAGTTGGAGACCGAGCTAGCACTAAGACTAACTCTATCAATCTCCCACCCCCTAATCTTATTTAGGAGAAAGGTGTTACGATCAGTATCACCTACAGCTAGACCACAGGTTTTGGCTAGATTAAAAATCTCAGAATCAGTCATGAATTTAACAATTGAAGCTAAGAAGGAATGCGTACCTCCATCGCTAGTCTTAGCGGATTTAGCGGCGGCAACAATCTCAAGATAATCGTCCAAGAACTCCATAATAGCCCTCTTAGCAACTTTCTGTACTCTAAAATCCTTGTTGAAATGTGAAGAATTAGAGATTATCGTCTACGCGGTAAGAAAAGTGGAGAGCACAAAGTCTGGAGTAAAGGATGCACCATTCCTAGCAAGGAGAACCTGTAAGTCCGCTAATATCTCCTCTGAGCACATTGACTCATCATCCGAGTAGACATAATCATCTTCAAGGTTTAATCTTGCTTCTTGATCATTTTCATCCATCTCCAAACAATTGTGATTCCTAATTTCCAAATTGGTCTCTATAGTGGTTTCATTAGCAACAAGACCAAATGCAGAATTTGGGTTAATTTGTGCAATAGAGGAATTTGGAAACTCGGGCTTATCCCAGATCCAAATTAATAGCCTCTTTGTTCATGGGCCTCTCTGAGATACAACCCAACCCGTTGATGGGCCCCTCTTTGGGACCAACAACACACCGCAGCCTGCCTTCCTTTGACTCTCGTGCCAAGCACGTGTGGGGAGGACAAGTCACCAATAGATTGGGGGGCGGAGTGGTCGAGGGGTTAGGCGGAGAGTTTAATGGATGAGGTGAGGAAACTGATGGGTTTTCTTCACTGACTCCTGTACTCTTCCCCAAATTGATGCCTCCAATCTCTTGTTCATCCTCCAGAAAATCTCCATTGTTCTCTTTGGAGCCAGCTCTCTGATTGCGTGCGAGTCCCCGCTCGTCTTCTTCCCCAAATAAGCTTTACTTAGCTTTTGCTCCCGTCCCAAAGCCTCCACCTTTTTCCCTTTTACAGCACACTTTTGTATGGTGGACACCTTAGGGTTCAGCATCGGCTCTCCCTGACCCTTCCAACTATTCCACATGTTGCGACTCTTCAATATCTACTTTGTGTGGATTTCCTTTTTGAGCTTTCTTTCTTTTCCATCTTTTCCAAAAGATGGTATTGGTTCCACCGTATCTGATATTTTTGGTTCTGATTGTAGTCATTCAAGGTGACCCTGCCTTTGACCCCCCTTTTGTAGTCCATCCTGATCGTTGGGGGTTTTGGTCAAACCTCGATCTTGCCTGTCGATCAGCGGTGGAGATTCCCTGGGTGATTTTTAGGGTTTTAAGGTCGCCGTCGTACAACCTCGGTACACCTCCATCTCCCTCAAAACTCTGATTAGTTCGCGGTGTGCTTGTTCAATTTCGTGCACACCATCTATCGTGAGATCCCACTCCAGTGAAACCATTTGCATGTAGGTCCGACTATCTCTAAGTGAGGGGGAAGGGGTGATACAATCAAAAGCTTCATCTCAAACGCCACCTTCTTGTCGAGAACAAATCGAATGAGGTAAAATTCTTCAAAAGAGAACACTTTTGCAAAACGAGGCATAAAGGTGATATCTAGGCTTCAGATATTGATCCTGGCCGATACAATCTCAGATCGGCGCACCGTCTTTTCATCGATTTCTTCGATGGTTCCAAACTCCGATATAATCTCTTACAATGCTTCCTTTAGCCAGAAATGAAGAGGAACATTATGGATCCAATCCAAAAGCATTCGCCCTGAGGTAACTCCATTCCGAATCTAGAAGCCATGGGAAGAATTCCCCTTTAAAGTGGCCAAAGTCCACTGTACCCAAGTCGGTGACCTCTTTCATCTTCTCCGGCGAGGGAAAAGATATGAGGAATTTTAAGTGGCACATCTTCTTTGCTACCCAATCTCTGTGACCCTTCATTGGCCACTTAGTGTTCAAAGCATCGAGGAGATGGTTCTTCGATGGTCTCCCTGATCTGATTTTGGCTACGCACACCATTGGTGGAGCCATTTCTCTTATTATTTGATGAGCTCTAGGCTATTCGCAAGCTGGATGTGTGTAGGGTTATCAGGTGATTTTCCTCTTTGAACATGGCGTTCATCGTCATTGTTAGAGGTTATGACGTTCGTTCAAATGTACGACATATGACTCCATTTTCATACATTTGAGGCAATGATGGTATATTTTGCAAGTGTAAAAAAATCACAACAAGTAGTATAGTTTAAATGAAAGGAGTGTCGAACCCGCAAAGACTAATTATTTTATTGAATACCAAAATTTACTAGATTAAATGCTAATTAAAAAATCAAAATTTTAATAAAAATAGCAACTAAACAAAATTAAAGTAAAGGAAGAGATAATCTAATTAAGAATAATGAAAATCTGAAATTTTGTTGTTGTTAATAGCAAAACTAGTTCTAGGGCTTTTGATTTCACCTAGTTAATTCCACACAATTCATAATTTCATGTAACAAGAAATTCTACCTTTCCAAGCTGTAGACCAAAATCCCATAATTATTCAATATTTTCTCTCCAACAACACCAAAAATATCCCCAACTAATAGTTCATCATATCTCTATGCAAATTTAATTAATTGAAGACTCATTAAGTTATATGGATTTCTTTATAGTGACATTAATCGCGGTAAATCATCTCTAAATTCGCTTAATCAATGGTGTTTAATTATATAATTCTAAATCAAAAATTACCTCTCGGTCTCTCCATGATTCAATAAATCATACAATAATTGGCCAAACAATTGTAAGAATTAAGAACAAAAATAAAACACACAACCATGAAAATATAGACAAATCAAATAACATTAAAGGAGAATTGTGTTATCAAAACTAGGCTACATCGAAGCCCTAGAAAAATAAATTTAGTTCATGATAATTTTGCAACTAACAAACATGTTTTTGGATTGCATAATAAAAAACAGAAATTAGAAGAGAGAAGAAAGAACTAGTTGTTGTTGGAAACCGATGTTGGAAGCCAAAATTTTGAAGTTGACACTTACTTTTTCTCTTTTTTCCCCTTCTTCACTGGCCTTGAAATCCGTGCCGCCTTCTTTCTTTCTCTTCCAGCACTTCTAGAGCCCCCACTTTTTTTTTGTTTTTCACTGGTTTTCTCCTTTTTCTTTATTTTTCTTCATTTTCTTGTCTCAAAACCCATGCCGCCCACTTCTCTCCACCAACTCAGAGCCCCCTCTGAATCCCGTGCTCCTCTTGCCTTTTTATATGGAGTAGTAGGGTTAGGATTATGGTTAGTTTAATAAATGTTGGATTAATTAATTAAAATATATAGATTAAGATTAATCTATTACTTCTAAATTAATTAATAAACTAAACCACATACACCCATGCATATCCGTACTATTCCTTCTTTATTATTATTATTATTATTATTATTATTATTATTATTATTTTAATTGACCGAAATACTTTTTATTAGTTCTTTAAAGTCCAATTTATAAAAACATGTATTTGTGCTCAATTTTTTCAGAAATCTTCAAATAAAATAAATTTGAATTTTAAAATCTTTACCCTATTTTAAAATCTTTACCCTTGTTTTCTTCTTTGATTTTTACTGAAACACATATCTTTTTTCACTTACCAATCTCATTCCTGAAAAAATAGATAAATAAATAAAATTAAGTTGAAAGAAAATAGATTTTTAAGAAATAAATGAGAACTCACAATTTTAATGTGTAAAAGTGTAATAAAAATTGTATAAAAATTACACCCATTAGACAACATACCACTTTCGTGCAGTCTTTTCGATAATGCCCCAAATCTCCACAGTTGAAATAAGGAGCCAGTGCGTTTGCCTTTTCTTTGTTTCTTCCTGTTCTCCAACTGATTTGGGGTGGGGGGGGGGGGGGGGATGCTGTGTCTCTTCTTTGATTTTCTGATGACCTATTTCCAATGCTCAATATCATTCAAATCCCCACTTAATTCAGGTTCATTCTCCAATCTAGACTTGTCGTGTGGACTCCCTTCTTGGGCCTGCTCGACAATGGATTGAAGTGGAGCATTAGCCACCCATTAAGGTGGTTGAGGAGACTGGTGATGGTTGTGGGGAGTTGGAGTGATGTTTGGCTATAGGGGGGGGGTAGGAGTTGTGGTGGAGTTAATGGTCAGGTGAAGGAATGGAGTCTTTGCGATGGGGATGGGTGGGTGAGTGGGGAGGGATGGTTTTGGAGGTGATTCAGTTGTTGAGGCTGATGCTGATGATAAACTTTTTGAGAGTTGTGATGGCGTGAAGGCTGTTGATGTTGAGTATGTTGTCTATGATGATGATAGTCATGGTTTCTCTGATCATACCTCTCTCCAAATGAGTGAAGATGGACTTTGGGGGTCCCTCTTATGCCCAATAGAGCCAGAAGGAGGGCCCTCTCTATGGGCCCGTCCTCTGGGTTGAGGCGATGGGGGTCGGTGATGACCGTAATCTCTCCCAAATCGTCGGTGATGCGCACTTCGGTGTGTACACATGGGGGAGTGAGATTGTCTGATCCCCCTATTATCTGCCTCCAGGAGATTTGATTTGAGGGATGGAGTGGTGGGGCAGGGCGGGGTTAGCTTCAGGGTTGAGATGTATTGGAGGTGGAAGTGGGGGTGAAGGGACTGAGGGTGAAGGCACATTGAGAACGGGTAGGGGAGGAGGAAGAGAAGCATCGGGTGGAGGATGGTGGTGCCAGACTTTCTCTGTCACGCCCCACTTCCCAAAATACGGGAATAAGAACACGTAACAAAGGCCCAGCGAATAATTTGCATAATTTATAAGCTGTAATATTAAACTTAATAATACGAAGTACTACAACCACACATGTTATAACGAAATCACATAACATAAATAATTCATGAAATGTCTAAAAAATAACCAATGTCTGGAAAGAAATAAACTTTGGTTCAACAAAGCCCAAAATACAAAGTACAATAATAACAACGCTAGAATTTAAAAATAACATGGACGAGACAATTATTGTAGGTCAATAATTCGGCTCCAATCCTTAGAAGATTTGCTCACCAAGTCCTTCGGACAATTCTCCTTGTGTACCTGCAAGCTCATGGTCTAGAGGGAGGGGGGATATCCGTTAGATCAAGTCACTGACAACAAGTAGTAACAAGCAAGGAACAATAAAATAGGACATATAAATATCGAAGAACAAGGAACTAGAATTATATCAATTATCCATGAAAATGTCGATAACAAGGTCCAGATCTATAATCAATAATTCAACGATCAACAATAAGAATACAACAAGAATCAAGTTGATAACAATAACCAAGATCAATGCAAGTTTCAATCCTAGGTCTATCATGTTTTATTACCTTATCTAATGCACATAATTCTGCATCCTATATCACAGGTTCGGTGCATACAAGCAAGTGAACGTTTAGACTATAGTGGTGAACTGTACAGATCATTAACTCGGCACGATAATCAATAACAAGAATCAACAATCATCGATCAATAACAAGAATTTTTCCACGATACGATACACCAAAATAATAACAATATAGGAACACACTGGCCCCTCATTTGAGTACAGTCTCCGATCGTTCACTACCAAGTCGACCCCTTATTACCCTGGCTTTTTATTAATTTATTAACATGAATCATGAATGTGCAATCGATAGAACGAGTATCAAGAAATGATATCAACGAGGTATCAATGACTGTACAATGGATGATATGCAGTTCAAGGCAAAGTTCAAACAGATTTACAATTAAACATGAAGAATGCAAATTCTGAACAGCGAGATGTTGCTGTACAAAAGTTGACTTTTCCGCTGCTACGGGGAAGCAAATCAGGTTCCGTCAGAGGTTCTAGAAACTAGACTCCCTGCCGATTCCAACGCATATTCACATAATATATTATAATCACAGTAGGTAGGTGAAAAGTAATATTCTTTATTGGTTTCATGTTTAGGCATCATGTCAGAGTCAAATTATTATATATAAAAGTTGGGTGTAAAATCATTTAAAAAATCTTATAAGAATTATAGTTTAGTTTCTAACAGTGTTTAGCAACAACACGATTAATCTCAGGTCAAAATTCTTAATTTAATATACTATTTCAATTAATTAAACAGGTAATGTATTTCCAGACTGTATTATGGAATTCAGACGTTACTCAACAAGAATCTCAATTTCTCGCAATCCATAAGTCGGATTGTAAAACTGTCAGATATTATGGATTCCAGACACACATGGCTACAACTCTTCTTTAATAAGTTTTAATTGATATTATCTTTGACAAGGTCAAAAGTTTGGTTCTTTACTGAACTAGTGCTCTGGCAGCAATCTAGGGTCATGTTTTTGTATGCAAAATGAGTCTAGAAAGTCATCAATTAATCTTATGAAAATATCAAACTGAATCTTAATCATGTCTAGTAGCAACTTAGTTAATGTCAAGTTCTAATTCTACTTTTAATATTTTATTTTAATTAACAATTCATATCGATACGCTTGTAAACAACAATCTGGAATTTTAAACCTAGCAGTGTTAAAAATGTGATAACTTGTAGTTTAGAAATCAGAATTTAGATTCGTAAAAAGTTCTGAAAAATAGATTCAGAGGGCTATGATTTTTATTTATAAACTTTAACCTAATTCTAATAGTAGCAGGGTCAAAACCACACTACAACATAGACTAGATAGAAAGACAGCGACGTGATAAATTTTATTTATCAACAATCAAGATATACAAAACTCATATTCTATCATGAGAGTTTACAAGCATTTATGTCCATTATTTCGGGTTCATTTATACGGTTATCAAGATAGAAACTTGTCATTTCTACGGTCTAGGATTTATCAACAGTAGTCATACCAATTCAATGCATACAATCAAAATATACTAGACTAACTTATACCTCTACATTATACGGTGTGGTATATGCATATGAAAATGGTAACATGGCTTGGATTTGATTTAAGGATATAGCACGAAATGAAAACTACTACTTGGTTTCACCGATGAATCTGTAATAGTTTTTTTTTGAAAGGTATCCAACAAATAAAATACGATAATTGAAATATGAACTACTTGTGGAGATCAAATGATTCCTAAAAAAAAACGAGTTGGTTCAAGAGAGACTTGCCTTTTTACGATGATCCCGAATGTTAACGAATGACGAGAAGGAGATGATCCCGATGGTGGCGACAACCCAATGACGAGAGAAGCGATGGCGCAAGTGGGTAACACACAGTAATGAGATGATGGCACAATAGCAAGCGCGACTGCACACAACAGGGTGGTTGCACACACGGCACGACGGCGAGCAAGGCAGCAACAGCGGCCGGGTGAGCAATAGTGGGGTGGGGGGGAGGGGTCTTCAGGTGGTGGTGCAGCAAGGTGGTGGAGAGCAATGGCGCTTGGGGTGATGGTGGCTGTAACTGGTCGACGGGGAGGAGGCAAGGTGGAGTTGATGACAGTTGGAGGATTGTGGTGGTGACAACAGGCAACGATGACAGGTGATGGCAATGAGGGGATGGCGATGGTGGAATGTAGTCAGGGTCAGGGATGTCGGTGTGCCACATCGTCGAAGGAGGCAGTAAGTGGGTTGCTGTGTTCGGCAGAAGATAATGGCGAGATAGCGATGGGGATGGTCGGAAGCAAAGGAGGGAGTAGAAAACCATGAGGGTGAGGTGACTATGGTTGTGGTCGTGCGAAGTGGAGTTGCAGCAGTGATGTTGATGAGGGCGGAGAGATGGAGAGGCGAGAGCGATGGTGGTTGTAGATGCGCGAGGTGGAGTTGCAGCGGTGATGTTGACGGGGGCGGAGGAGATGGAGGGGCGAGGGCGACGGCCGTGGTGCTCGGGGCTGAGGGAGCTTTGGTTGATGCGCATAGTGGAGTTAGGACGAGGGGATGAGGAACTTGGAGGTGGCGGTCGATCAGCAAGGGTAGAGTGTGGAGATGGCGAGGCAATGGTGGAGGCCGAAGGTGGAGCAAGGCGGTCGGGGCATTAGGTTCGGGATCGAACAGAGGAAGAAGAAGGAGGAGAAGGGGATTAGTCGGTTGTGATTAAAGAAGGGGGTGATTAGTCATGTTAATTAATAGATTAAGAGATGATTAAGGAGGGGATTAGTTAGGAATAAGAGAAAAGCAGGGGATATGTGAAGATGAGTGATTAAAAGGAAATATGGGAGACTATGCTGCTAGTGAAGATCAAGGGGATTGACCTGTTTATGAGATTGTGAGGAGACAAATCGGGAATTTGTTAGGGTGGAATTGGGCTGGGCTTCAATAGTTGGGCTCAACATTAAATAAAATAAATAATCAATGGACTTTTAATAGTAAGGATTTTGGGTTGAACTGGGCTAAAGAATTGGGTTTAGAATTTAATAAGAAACAATAAGGTTATAGTGGTTTAATTAGAATATTTCACAAACAAAAATTAAATAAGATATACAAGAATTTGTATGGCTCAACTAAAAGGAAAAATAAAATTTGGTCGTTTGAAAGAATACAATTGGGTTGAAGAACACAACAAAATTATTATTAGATAACTCAGATTACATGAATTGAGAAAAGAAAAGAATTACGAAAAAAAGAAATCCGTTAAATCGAAAATGGGGGTTACAATCCTACCCACCTTATAAGAAGAATTTCATCCTCGAAATTCATTCAAATAGGTCATAGGGTAACCCCGAGAAAAGCCTAGTCGAAGAGATGAGGGAACTTCCTTCGGATTTCTTCCTCAGGTTCCCAAGTCGACCCACCGGGTGAGTGAAGGTTCCACGAGACACGAATAAGCTTGACGACCTTATTCTTCAAGACTTTCTCACTGTAACATCCCGTATAAAGTTTTTAAATGAAAAAATACATTTCTTATTTTTACACGTGCAACACACGTGCAATTTCATCTTATGATTTTTTTATTCTCAATTTTATTTAAAAGTTATGCACAATTTCCTTTCATTCAAATTTTTTGCATATTAGAACCCATAGGCCTAATAGAAGACCCTAAGCCCATTAAAATAAATTAAATAGATAAAAATAGACAAGCCCACAAGAGGAAGCACATTAAGAAAAATCCTACAATTAGTTTTACACTTGTCATGTAAACAATATGTACAAATAAATAAATAACAACTAACAAATGAGAGTGTGTGCTTGTGGGTTGCACATGCACGTAATGCAACCCAAAACTCACAAGAAGAGTTAGCCATGCATAAGAATATGAAGAGTTGGGAGTTTGTGAGAGTAATGGTGAGTGGGCAATTAGTGAAGGGGGTTATGTAGGTTATGAATAAGAACACTTAATTTGGGTAGTAGAAGAGCCTTCTCAAACTCTATAAATACCACCCCCTTTCCTTCATAATCTTGCACCAAAGATCAAAAGAAACAAAAGATAAAAATAAGAAAGAGAGGAAAAGAAAGAGAGAATTGTTTGAGTTCTTGCTTGGAGGAAGGAGAGTTTGCTAGGAGAAGAAGAAAATCCCATCCTTGGAGCTAGGAGCAACTTCTAGGAGTCTTCTTCTACTTTAGAATCTTCATTTGAGGTGGGTGTCTTCTTGAGCTTTCTAATTTATAGAATCATGTATGTATAGGTAAATTGATAGATAAACTTGATATGCATATGAGTAGTGATTAAATTGAAATGATGATATTTAGAATAAAGATGCATGCTAATTGAAAGATTTTCATGAAGATAAGTTGAATTGATATTGTTTAATTTCATGGTAGTACATCTTGATTAGATTCAATGATATGAAAATATATTTGTACACAAAGTTACTAATTAATGCAAAAAAAGTTATTGTTTCAAATTTTGTTTACACTTCATAAAATCATATCTAATAAAATAGTTAGAATCTGGAACTAAAACTTTTTTGGGGAGCATCTTGTAGATATCAGTAGCATCTCTTTAAAATTTCATAAGATTTGCAGTTAGTTTACTATTTTAATAAATTCTAAACTCAAAACTGGTTAGTAGTTGGCTGGTTGTAGGAATTCTGTACACCTTTCAATTTTTGATTAATTCAGCATTGTAAATGAAATAATTTGTGAAAAGTCAGAACTAAGAAATTATAGTAGACACGTTAACCTTTCTAAAAAGTCCAAGAGCTCAAATTTTCATAAAGAATTGGATTTTATATGAATTTTACAATACTGTACAGTAGTAGTATTTCAGTATCTTGACCCCACTGTATATTTTGAAGAATTCAGGGTTATAGATATGGTATTTCGAGAAAACTTATAACTACAAAATGAAAGTAGACTTGTATACCTTCAGTTGGATATAAAGAAGGCTAAGTTTCGTGAAGTATACAATTTCCAATGATTTTTACAAATAACATGAAATGCAGTTTTCTAACTTTGAATTTACTGTTTGGCAATGTTACTCAAACGACTTGATTGAAAATAAATTCTCGCTGTTTTAAATTATATTTTGGGAAATTAAAGATCATATTCATGAGTAGATGAAATGTGAACTTAAGAAAGACATATATATATATATATATATATATATATATATATATATATATATATATATATATATATATATATATATGTATATATATATACATATATATATATGTATATATATATACATATATTATATATATATATATATGTATATAAGATGTTAAGATTAGTTCAAAATAAATCAAAGGAAGATGATGAGATTGATTTTCAAAGATAAATTTTAAAGAGATTATGTCTTAATCTTAATTAACTTGATTCAAGAAAGTTTTGGATGAATATGAAAAGTGTTTGTGAAAATGAATAGGTTGAGATTGTACCTATTGATGAATAAATAAGAATGCATGAAAGAATTTGAATAAATTATGAATACATGAAATTTAAGAATATGAATTATAAGGGGATGAGTACCCCAAGTTGTTGAACATGGAAAGATGTTGATTCTAGAGGCTTAGTGATACCCAGGTACCGGCAAAAGTAATGGTAATGAATAATTGATTTTTGAGAAGTGGCCAATAAGGACGTCGTTCTCGGTATTTTTGTGTAAGACCGGCAGGAGGGTAAACTAGCTTTAGTAGTATTATTTATTCATGTTCAAACTTAAGCATTAGGCACTAAGTGAAGATGTAATAAACTTGGGCAAACGTAAGTGGAGGGCCTCTATATAGTCGGGCGGTGGATTCCGGGACTATAGACCCAGTCGGGCGGTGGATTCCGGGGCTGTGGTTGCTTGCGATGGAGGCGAGCCTTAATTAAATCCGAAATTATAATTGATTGGATGGTGGATTCCGGGATCATGAATAGTCAGGCGGATAGTATGCCGTACTCCAGTGTATATGTGTATACCGGGGCTAGGGGACACTTGCGGGATGTTCGCACGACGAGCATTCTGTATAGTCGGGCGGTGGATCCCCGGGACTGGAATCCGTACTCGTGAAATGTCTAAACTTTATTTTATTACTGGGTAGTTATCATGGCGAGGATTATACCCTTTAATGTGGAGTACGTAGGTGCTTGCACTCAGACCTATGTAGTATGGGATGCATAGAATCCGAACAAGTATGCATTAGTATTATTGTAGTATAACACATGCATTAGGCATTAAGTCATATCATACACTAACATATCTAGGGAATTCACTCTTTACACTTTTATATGCATTCAAGTTTGTGATTTGTTAAAGTAAGAAATTTCATTATAATACAACATAGAGATAATCACTGTTTGTAACATTACGTCGGTTGTAAGCAACTGACGTGCCCATAGTTTCATATGCAGGACTTGGATCTTACAAGGAGATATAGAGATGAATTTGATGCTGATGATTAGTTACATGTTCAAGTTGTTGAAATTGTATATTTATCATGTTGTACTTCATTTATTTTCCGCCGTGTTATTGATGTAAATGAACAATGATGTAATAAAGGTTTCAAAATTTCTTGTAAAATTGTACTAAGTCAAGTGTAGATCCTGTTGAGCTACGAATTACCGTATTTCGGTATTCGGGGCTTTACACTCATGCCTGTCCAAGATAGATTTGGTCGAATATCGCATGATAAGTCTGGCCTCTCGGACAACTTTGAGTAGTTCTCATGACTGTTGTCCTTGATGTACTTTCTGAGTTGGGAGACATGGAACACATCATGGACTCCAGACAAGGCCGATGGCAATGTGAGCTTGTAAGCTACCTTGCCCACTCATTCCACAATATCGAATGGACCAATGAATCAGGGGACTTATCTTACCCCCACCACCAAAGTGGATAACACCTCTCCACGGTGACACCTTGAGGAATACATGGTCACCTGCCACAAACTCAAAAGGCCTTCGGTGAAAATTGACCCACTTCTTCTGCCTGTTCTGAGCTGCCTGCAAGTGTTTCCTGATCCGAGCCACTGCGTCAATTGTCCTGGTGATCAATTCAGGCCCCAAAAGTTTTCTTTCGCCTATGTTGTCCCAATAGACTGGCGATCGACATTTGCGACCATAGAGTGCCTCGTACGACGCTACTTTGAGACTTGCTTGGTAGCTATTATTGTACGAGAACTCAACCAAGTGCAGATGATCCTCCAACGAACCTCTAAACTGAAGAACACAAGACCTCAACATATCCTCCAGTGTCTGAATCGTCCTTTCAGATTGTCCGTCTGTTTGTGGGGGGAATGCGGTGCAGTAGTTCAACTTACTTCCCAGACTTCTTAAAGACTCCCAAAACTGAGATCTGAATCTTGTATCTCTATCCAATATAATGCTGATAGGAACTACATGCAGTCTCACAACTTCCTGTATGTACTTCTTAGCCAGGCTCTCTGTAGACTGACCCACTCTGAACGGAATGAAATGAGCACTCTTCGTCAACCGGCCTACAATTACCCAAATGAAATTATGATCCTTGGGACTCCTTGGTAATGCTGTACGAAATCCATGGAAATGTTCTCCCATTTCCACTCCGGGATTTGAAGAGGTTGGAGGAGTCCAGGGATCCTCTGATGTTCCGCCTTCATTTGCTGATAGATCAAATACTGAGACACAAATCTTGCCACTGATCTCTTCATTCCGTGCCACCAAAAGTTCTGCTTCAGATCTCTGTACATTTTTGTGCCTCCAGGATGAATAGAGTAGGGTGAGCAATGGGCTTCTTCAAGTACCTTTTGCCTGACTTCCCCCTTCGGTACACATAATCTGGGGCTAAAACGAAGTGATCCGCCTTCATGGATGACCAAGTCAGTTCTTAGGCCTGCTCCTACTTTGCTTTGGAAGGAGCAATTGCGGATCACCTGCTTGGCTTCCTTGATATGCTCTACCAATGAAGACTGCAACTGCAGCATCATACACTGCTGTGCGGAACCGGGAAGAATCACATCCAATTCCAATCTTCTCATATCCTCTAATATTTCCTTCTGTTGATGAGGAACAAAGTGGCTGGTCTCCTGCTCAAAGTGTCGGGTACCAAATTCACTTTGTTTGGGTGGTATTTCAAGTTGATGTCATAATCTGCCATCAGTTCTAACCATCTTCTCTACCTCATGTTCAGCTCCTTCTGCGTGAACACGTATTTGAGTCTCTTGTGATCTGTGAAGATCTTAATTCTATCACCAAGCAAATAATGTCTCCATAACTTCAAGGCGAACATTACAGTTGCAAGTCCAAGATCATGCGGAGGGTAGTTGTCATGCCCCGCTCCCCAAAAGGATACGGAATACAGGTACGTGACAAAGCCCAGCGAATAGTTTTCATCATTCATAAGTTGTAGGATTAACTCAACAGTACAACAGGAATATACAAGAAATATACCATGCATGCATGAAACAAATCTCATAATCAACAGAATTATTTGAAAATAAATACAAAATCCTTAAATGAATAAAAAAAAGATCTGGAAAGAAAATAAAACTTTGGGACAACATGCCCAATACAAATTCAAGTAGCAACAAGAAGAAAATAACTCAATACAAGAATAACTAAAGCATAAAAGCTCCAGCCCAGGCTCAAAACACTTGGTCACTCACTCCTTCAGGCAGTTGATCTCCAAAACATGTATAATTATTAATTGATGAAAATAGAGAAACAAGAAAACAGTATGCCCATTAGTGCAGGTTATGTGCCGCAAGTAGTACAGGCAAAAGGGGTACAGAATGAGATAGATAGAATGCAGAACAGGAACAAAAATCAAGAGAACATAATATAGCATGGTAGGATTGTAATAGATGAATAGAGTCAAATATATTAACAAACAAATAAACAAAATCAGATAACAGAGTCAGGTAACAGATATCAGATAAACTTATACTAGATATCAGATAGCATATGGAACAGATAACAGGAAAGTGCAGGAAACATATTGTTCTTAAGTCTTTATTTAATCCTAACTAATGTAGCAATCATGCGTCCCATATATATATCACAAGTTTGATGCATACAATCAAGTTACATTTAGACTTAGTGGTGGATTCTATAGGGCCTGTGTACTTAGGCTAAAAAGATAAACCGAATCGGATAAACAGACTCATGAATCATGTAATCATGTATTCATGCAAAACAGATGAGACAAATGGGTCCCATTCCGAGTACACCTTCCTATAGGGAAGAATGCAGTCAGGAAAAATAGACAAACCGAAACGGATAAATAGACTCATGAATCATGTAATCATGTATTCATGCAAAACAGATGGGAAATACGGGCCCCCTTCCGAGTACATTTTACTATATTGTCTACTACTAAATCTTTCCCATAAACTCCAGCTTGATTACTTATTATTTTTACCAAAACAGGCATGAACGTGCAAATAAGGGACATGTAAACATGACAGGGACATAAGACAGGTTCAAACTGGGCAAAAAATAGGTTTGGGTGTCAAGTAAAAATTATAACACTGAAACAACAAGAATTTCAATTCTGGACAACAGGACATTGCTGCACCAAAACTGAAATTTCCGTTGCTACAGAAAAGCAAATCTGGATTCGTCAGAAGTTATAGAAATTAGACTCTCTGCCGGTTCCAGCGCATATATACATGACATAAAAATACAACAACTGAGTTCAAATCCCTATTCTTTACAGATTACATCTTCAGGCAGCAGATAATAGTTGGATACTTATGAACAAAAGCAACTTTTGAAATCATATAAAAATTTCATAAAAATTATATTTAAACTCCTAACAGTGTTAGGTATTAGAATAATTAATTTCAAATTTTTAATACTTGAATTAGTTCACTGTTTCAGCTAATTAAACAGGGTGACATACATTTTAAACTGCGTTCAGGAATTCAGACGTTGCTGTGCAAAAATCTTAATATCTTGCAATCCGTAAGTCGGATTGCAAGAATCCGTAAGTCAGATTGTGAGATCGTCAGATGTTCTGGATTCCAGACTCGCAGGACTAAAATTCTCATTCAACAAGTTTTAATCAACGACAACCAGAATTAGGTCAAAACTGCAGTTCTTTACTAAACAGGCATGCAGGCAGCAATTATATAATCATATTTGCACAAGTATATTAAGTCAGAAAAATAATCAAATAATTCTACAAAAATTTAGGGTGACTCCTAAACATGTCTAGTCATGTGCAAATTAATATCAAGTCTAAATTTTACCATTAGCATATATTTTAATCGATAACTCATTCAAATGATTTTATAATCAAGAATCTGGAATTTGCGACACAACAGCAGTAAAACTGAGATAGCTCATACATCACAAATAGGATTTTAGATCCGTCAAATGTTCTGTAAACTAGACTCAAAGGCCTACATTTCATATTCACAAGTTTAGTTATTATTTTGACGTTAACATGGTCTAAATCATCGTGCCAAATTAGGATAGTCAATGAATGAAATTACTTTTAGCATGAATTGTAACATTTATAACAACTACGATGGATACAAATTCATGTATAAATCAAATCAGAATTAAGTGTGCATTTAAATCAACATGGCATGTTTATTCTCCAATTCATAAGAGGGGAAACACTACTAACATGTCAAACATACGAACAAAACATGAACATGCATAGAAATATCTATATCTATTCTATGTTTGTGTGATAGGTGTGACACCGAAATTTTTTATGACCCTTTGTGATTATGGAGTGGGTAGAAATGGATCAAATGAGTAGGGTGAAGATCATCAATGAGAAACTTAAGAACGTGTTACAACGAATAGTCTACTTTCAAAAAATTACTTCCACGGGAAAACAAAAAGAGATCTTACAAGTTACTTGCCTTAACGACTGTAACCCCCATTCCTGTAAATACATATTTCTGGAATATTTTATGTATTTTGATTTTTATACAATTATTTTGTGCTAAATTTGTTTTGTATTAAAGTGTTTTCTAAACGAAATTTTATTCATTTTGAATAATGGATATTTGAACTTTATTTTCTACCCCTAATTGATCGAATATTTATATTATTACTAGTTGGATCATTTTAATAAATTTGTTGAACCAGATTCCTATTTTGTTATATAATCTTGTTATTACTATTAAGGTTTTTTAGTGGTATCAAAGCCCTGGTTTGGATAATATATCAGTCAAACGTGACTAAGGAAAGGAAGTTTGGCTTTGATTGATATATTAATCAAATATGGGTTTTAACCGGTTTAACTCAACAGTATGTGCAATACAGGAATCACATGAACAATTGATAACCAACATGATCTGGAAACTAGTCTTACTTGGTCCCTTCACATTCAGTTCCTTCATTTCTTGTTGTCTTTTGTCCCTTCCATTCCTTGACTTCTTATTCGGTATGATTTTATCCTTTTCGTACCCATATTCTTTTGATTACGGTGCTATCCTTTATTTTCTTCCTGCTTGCTTCGTCGATCGGCATCGCTTGATCTTCAATGATATGTCTGCTGCTTGGATTTCTGCGAAGCGGAAGCGTGGTAGGCCCATAACCCACAGGTCCCAAGATTCTCTTGTTGCTTCTCATTCTTTGCATTGCTTACTTCTTTATTCATTCATTTGCATTGCCATCATTCATTAAATTTTTATTCAACATCATTCTAGATTACTTCATTCATATCCATGTTCCTTCCTTATTCTGGTGTTGCCACCATTTTGTTTCTTTCCCTTTGATTCCCTGCTTTGTTAATTTGTCAGTTTGTTTTTGCTTTGTCCTATGTACCTCCTGAGCAAATTTCGAGGACGAAATTTTGTTGTAAGGTAGGTTGGATTGTAACCCCCATTCCCGTAAATACATATTTTTGAAATATTTTCTGTATTTTGATTTTTATAAAATTATTTTGTGCTAAATTTGCTTCAGATTTGTATTAAAGTATTTTCTAAACGAAATTTTATTCATTTTGAATAATGGTATATTGGAACTTTATTTTCTACCCCTAATTGATCGAATATTTATATTATTACTAGTTGGATCATTTTAATAAATTTGTTGAACCAGATACCTATTTTGTTATATAATCTTGTTATTACTATTATTATTATTCGTATTGTTTTTTTTTTGATATATCGGATAAAGCCCAAAGGCTCCAGCCATCAAAAAACATATTAATCAACTCAGTTAATGTACAAATAATTAATCGAAGGCTTTACAAGATGTAAAACAATCAATAAGCGAACAATGAATAAAACAAACGACGGCTGAAAAGCCTACAAAATCGAGAGCTACAACTATGAGATAGATCAGACGAGAATGGCTTCAAGCGTTCCGGTCGGAGAACAGGCAGCCGATGAGCCTCCTCCGGCGACCTCAAAAAGACACGGAGAAGCGACCATGCTAGATCACCTCGCGTCCTAAGTCCCAACAACCCAGGAAAATAAGCTAAGGCCCATCGAAACAAGCCAGACGAAACCCAAGAGCATTCATCCATAAACAACAATAGCATTTGAGAAAGTGATTCAAATCCAGTCAAGAGAACATCATCCTCAGGATCAGCTCCCAGAGGTGCCGCACTTGGGCGAAACCATAACAAACAGCCAACCAAACATAACTAACAAAGCACATCCAGATTATAAAGGAAGAGAGTTATCAGTTTTAATAAATGATAGAAGGGAAGCCATGAAGTGCCCAACTATACAGCAGGAGCCATATGAGCTTAATACGCTCCGAAGAGAGCTCGAAAATGGAATCAGGAAGGGAGGGCGGCCTGAGACTGCGCCCCCTCCTAGCAAAAAGATAGTTAACCATCTAATCCAACAGAAATATTAACCCCAGAGAGAAAAAAGGGTGAAACAAAGCAGCTAGAATCTATCAAACCAGCCCCTAAGGTGCCGCAACAAGGGCCAAACCAAACTAAACAGTGCGACAACAAAATAAACCATTGAACATCCAGATAAAAAGGGAAGTAGAGAACTATAAGTTAATTACAGATAGGATCGAAGCCCTGGAGCTCCCAAAATAACAAAAGAACCCATATCAACATAATAAGCTTCGCGAAGATCAACAAAAGGAAGAAGATGCAAAGAGGACACCAGCATCAGAATGGGAGGGAGAAAGGAACACTCCCTCCAAACAAACTGATCGTAAACCACCCACTCCAAAAGAAACCAGCCAATATAACCAAAAGAACACAGCAATGCCCCTTCACCCCTGCAAATCAAACACATGAAGGGGAGTCATGTTTACCAGAGCATGCTAAGAACATAGAACATATGAAGATGAACAAGAATCATAAGCACTGAAACGCGCGAATTATGCCAAAATAGTAAAAATCGCAACAGCAAAACATAAACAGACATAGCTTGTTAGATGGCATTTAGGCTACGAAGACATTGAACAGCATTTTCCAATCTGTAAAAAAGAAGGGCTTCTTTGTTTTTACGGGTTAGAGAGGAGGACCAAAAGTCAAAAAGAAATAAGAATTCGTCTTGAATAGAGCGGGAGGAAGAAGCCGTTTGATGGAAAATTCTCTTGTTTCTTTCCGTCCACGTGATCCAAACAATAATCTGAAAAGACAAATACCAAGATCTGTGATACTTGCCTTTTGCTGGAATCCTAGTCCAACAATCGGATAGACTTGACAGAATGACCGTCAATTCCCAAGCGAGCGCTGAGATTTTCCACAGAGCAGTAGTAAAATCACAACTCACAAATAAATGGTTCACGTTTTCTGCTTCTGAAGAGCACAAAGGACATAATTGGCCCCACGCTAAATTTCTCTTGTTAAGATTTTCTACGGTCAGAAGCTTATTGTTGAGAGCTAACCATGCAAGGATTTTCACTTTAAAAGGGGTGCAGGATTTCCATACTATGTCGAACAATGGAGATAAAATGCCTCTAAAATTCAGAATACGATAGAACGATTGAACCGAGTAAGTTCCTGATGTATTCCAACGCCAGTACAAATCTTCTTTGTCCCTCCAAATAATGTTGTTGAGAGAGGTAAGAAGATCGTTGAATTCATTAACTAAATGGGGAGGAAGATTGGACAATAGTGGAATCAGCCATTACCTTTGCCGATTGGTGGTGATGTATGACTCGACGACCAGAGCCAGAGGGTTGGCTGCAAGGCGGGATATAGCGGGGAAAGCGGTGGTAAGAGAAGAGTTACCGATCCAGAGATCGGTCCAGAATCTGGCCTTGGAGCCATCGGAACAGGCATGGGCTAAGCCAGAATGGAAAGCCGCCGCCGCTTTCCACACTCCCTTCCAGAAGTGAGAGGCATTACGGTGGGTATTAGACGGGAAACTCCACCAATTATCAATCGAGAAGTATCTGTCTTTGATACTGATGATCCACGGTAAATCCTCCACTTTGAGGAGCCTCCAGAGCCATTTGCCCAGAAGCGCCAGATTCTGGTGCCTAAGGTTCAACACCCCTAATCCTCCAGCTTCTTTAGTAGAACAAATAAGTTTCCAATTACACAGGTGAGATCCGGGCTTGTGAATAGGAGATCCAGACCAGAAGAAGTTACTTCTGATCTGGTTGATCCTCTTGATGACCCAAGATGGCAAGAAGTAGAAGGACATCATATAAAGAGGGATCGCGGAAAGGACCGAATTGAGGAGAATCAGTCTACCTCCTCGAGAGAGAAGTTTCCCTGACCAGACTGATAACCTTGATTCGACCTTATCGATCATGGGGGACCAATCCGATTTATGCAATTTACCCCATCTGAGTGGAATACCCAGGTACGTAATTGAACGAAGCTATAGGGCAGTTGAAGAAATTAGAAATTTCGTCCTGCCTGTTAAGCGATCCCCCCAACCAAAGGACGGACGACTTTTGGTTGTTAATATTCGTATTGTTATTAATATTATTCGTATTGTTATTAATATTAATATTTTTGTTACTATTATTATTGTAATTATTAGTATTATTGTTCTTATTGTCATTATTATTATTATTATTATTATTATTATTATTATTATTATTATTATTTGTAAAGCCCGAACATGCTCCATTTTATATGTATTTCACTATTTGAATTAATGTATATATATGTGTATATTTTATAAACCCAATAGCCCATTTTGTTATTGGATTTAAACCCGAAACCCAAGATTCATTTCTATTGAATTTTAACCAATCTCCTTATTGGATCCATCCAAAAACCCAATGCTCTATTAACCCCTATAAATATACTATTCAACCCCAACCTAACCGTAACCTAACCCCTATCCTACCTTTCAACAGTAGCCCCCTACTATTTAATCCCCTATACTGTTCATCTTCCCCGACCTTCCCCTCTTCGTCTTCATCTCCTCCTGAGCTCCCACTACCCACTGACAGCCAGTCATAGCCAGAGCCGAACTCCTCGCCATCGCCTTTCCATCTCCTACTTCTGACCACCCTCGCCGCCTCCCTCGTCCTCGCCCGAACCTCGAGCCACCCTCGCCCCGCTCCTTTGAGCCCCTCCTCTGTTCGACCTCTTCCCCGTCCCTGTTCACCATCTTCCTCATCGAGCCTCGCCCTCATCGAACCCACCACCTCCAACCACCCAAGAACTCACCCCCATATTCCTCTTCATCTTCATCGCCGTTTGACTTCCCTGACTCCATCCTCGACTGCTCCCCGTCGCCGTCGTCGAGCGCGACCCACCACCCTGCCATTGCTGCTCTCCATCCTCGCGAGTCCCTATCCTCCTCGTCGCCCCGTGAACCCATCGCCTTCCGAACCTGTTGCCACATTTCCCTTCCTCTGTTTCGAAACAGTGCTTCACCGCTCCCCCATCCCGAAGTCACCACCATCGTCGACCATCGCCCCCATTCGCCGCCTTACCCCGCCCAGTCTTCGTCTCCACACCCAGTCGCCCGCCGTCGAAGTCGTCGAAGCCTCTCGCCATTACTACTGTGCACTGTTTTGGAGAATTGTTGCATTGACGAAATCGCTGTCAGCTATTGGATCCAAATTTGGTGTTTGCTATTGTGAAGAGGGAAGATTTGTGTTTGTGTGTGCTATTTTGATTGGGTAGATTAGCCGTGTGCTATTTTGTGGGGGATCCTTTGCAGTTTTGGTGTTTGATCCGATCAGGTGGTTGCCGTTTTGTGTGAGCGTTGCACGTAGCTCGCACATATTTCTGTATTCTTGGATTCGTTGCTCCGAGATTCTCATCCCGTTATTCTTGGTATTCAATTTCTTCGTCCAAACGGAAAGTTACTGTCCTCTTGAATTGTTAATTGTATCAAATTCAAGTTTCATTGAAATTCTTGCAAGTAGATACTATTTGTTATCATATCGCTGTATTGATTATCTTCGTTAGGTCTGTTGAGGGTTTACACGAGCTAACCCCGATATTCTTGACATCATACCACTTTTGAATCCAAAGATTGAATCTTTCATGAGTGCATATAGAATTGATAACAGGGTTGTTCATATAATTGTCACACGAATGAATTATTGTAGAAAGAATTGCTAGGTTGTATGTTGTTTGATCGATTGATGGTTGATTGATGATAAATTGATGTGTGTATGTGTTCTAAATCTTATTTACCATGTTTTTATACCCTTCATGCTGATTGAGAAGTTTATCGACTAGTAGAATTAATACCCATATAGTCTAATTAATTTATTTCATGAAAACTACACAAAACCTGTTTATTGTTTGCAGGCCTGTATGTTGACTGCTATTTTTGAACCAGTAAATGATCTTAAAATGAATTACTTTCTGAATGAGAATTTTAGCCTTATCTTTCTAGTTTTCAAAACATCTTCAATTTCTGATTTTCGAGTTGTGTAGCAAAAATTATGCCCGTTTTACTACAGCTGTGTTTTCATTTCTAGATATTCAGATTCTTGTACATTTGATGTTTAAACTGTTAAAAGGTCGATCAAATGTTGAAATTTTGTTCTGATAATTTCCAGATTCTTAGTAATCATGTTTAAGAGTGTAGAAAATATTTTTAATGAATTTAATATCAAGTTTTTGTTGTTTCTAAATTTATAATATTATGATGCCGAAAATCTGCGTTGGACCCGTGTGGAAGTCTAGTTTTCAGAATTTCTGACGGATTCAGTTTTCGAGTTCTGAAACAGCGAGGAATTACATTTTTGTACAGACAACTCTTATTGGCCAGAATTTTATATTCTAGATTTTAGTTGCTAAATTATTCCTACATCATAGTATTGCAGGAATCAAAGTGTGTATGTTGCATTGCATGATCCTAATGAATTATTGTCACCATTCTAATCGTCCTATCCAAGTTATCGTCCTATTGTTCTCCTATTGATACTATTGTTCATCTTATGTCTCATATTTGCATATTGTATTGTTGCATTAATAAAATAATTAATAAGCCAGGGTTTAAGAGATTGACTGGAGTAGTTGATGATATAGTGACTGTACACTGAAGTGTGGGCTATGTTTCCCAAATTATTGTGTATTGGCTATTATTATTGTTATAGGTTTATTGTTGGATTACTGACACAATATCCCAATTGATCATATATTGTTTATTGTTATTGAGCCAACCAGTGTGCACCAATGCTGCAAATACCGTTATCGTGCCGTGTACATGATCTATAGAATCTTCCACTTAAGTCTAAAAAAAATTGATTGTATGATCGAACCTATAGAATGGGATGCAGTGGTACATGCATTAGTTAGGATTAAAATGATTAATAGACATAAGGATTGACACATCACCGACATTGCATATTGTTCATTATTGTTCTTATTGATATCGAATATTGGCTAAGTATTATTGTTATTGATCATTGAATATAGTTACCGAATATTGAATCATTGTTTATAGCCATTGCATCGATTACTGTGATATTGATTATTGATTATCGTGCCATGTTATTGATTTCTATTGATCTATTGAATTCATTGTTATACCTTTATTCTATTGTTCTTTGCTTTCTCTACTTGCTGTCCATGACTTGCTCTAAGGATAATTTTTCTCCTCTTTTTAGATGAAGTGTTTACAGGTGTTGATGGAGAATTGCCTGATGGACTGGAAACAACATTGGTAAATGGATTGGTAGCATCGCCGCTTAATAAATGATTATTTTATCATGAAGACTTAATTATTGAACTATTGTTATTTCATTGTATTGCGGGCTTTTGACCCGAATATTGCTATTATTTGTTTCCAGATGTTGGACTATTATTGTATTTGGATATTTATATTGCTTCATTCCAAGTATTATTGTTCATGAGATTATTATTATTACCTGCGCAATTGTTTTTTATTGATTATATTGTTGAGTTAATCGGGTAAACAGCTTATGGGTGATGTTAGTCATTCGATGGGCCAATGTCATATACTCGTATTCCGTATTTTTGGGAAACAGAGCTTGACAACGACGGTGAATCCAAACACGAACGAATAACATGATAAGAATCCCGGGGTAACGAAACACGTTCGAGTTACGTGCGACCACAATACGAACACAACGAGGCAGCAGCTACACGTGCGGTGCGCGTACACGAGGCGAAAGTAACACAAGCGGCAGCAATAGCAAGGCGGGGGTTTTACTGTCGATGGTCGACGGGTCGGAGGCGCGACGGTGGTAGACCTATGAGGATATGAGGTGGTTGCAGCGGTGTTGGGTAGTCGAGGTTGCGGCAATGGTGGATGGTCGAGCTCGGGGTGCGACTGGACGGGGATGGCAATGGTGGCTCGAAGGTGGATTGGGGGCGACGAGGTGGGGGTTTAGACTGGAGGCAGGGGCAGTCGGCTGAACTTAAAGAAGGAGGGAGAGGATTGAGGAGGTGGATGATGGCTCGGTGATGGAGGTTGGGGTTGTAGTAGGCAATCAAGATGCAGGGGAAAGGGTTCGGAGGGTCGACAGTTGATGGAGGAAGGTGGAGCGGCGTAACGGCGATGGGATGAATGTGGTGTTGGAAGAGGGAAGTAGGGGTGCAGGTTGCAAGCGAGATGAAAGAGAGTCAGGGTGAGGGAGAGAGAAAGTGAGGGATTAGTGGCTGTTAAGGAGATGATTTGGGGTTTTAGTTAGGATTAGGGGGAATCAGGAGAGGTAATCAAGGGATCATGGGGATGATTGGTTGTGCAGTTAAGGGGATTGAGGGGAAGCGTGAAGGATAATGTGAGGAATTGCTGACTTGGTCAAAAGGCATGTAAGAGGGAAGTGGATTTGGATTCAATAAGAAAAAAAGGGTATAGGGTTGAAATAGGGTAGAATAGAATAATGGGTTATTGGGTATAAGATCCAATAGAAGAATGAATTAAATAACATAGGATTTATAATTAGATTAATAGGAGATAACAATATGCATGAGTTTGAATGATAGGAACAACATAATGTTGGCTCAACAAAAAAAATACAAATTAAATAGATTGGTAAACAAAAATTGAGTCAAAGGCAATAATGAACCCCATTAAGAGAAAAATCAATTACAAGGGTTCAGAATAGAGCAATGAAGAGTACAATGATTAATAATACCAAAAAAAATACAATAATGAAAACAGGGGTTACAGTAGTTCTTCTCATAAGGCCTCAACTGTCTGGATGCATAAGCGACAACTTTGTCTCGCTGCATCAGCACTGCTCCCAAACCTTGGCCAGAAGCATCACAATGAATCACAAAACACCCTGAACTGTTTGGTATAGTCAGCACAGGTGCTGATGTCAACCGATTCTTCTGCTCTACGAAGGCTTCATCACAAGCTCCATCAAAAACAAACTTATGTTCTTTCCTCATCAAATTGGTTAGGGGCCCAGCAATTTTTGAGAAATCATGAACAAACTTCCTGTGATACCCTGTGATACCCTGCCAGTCCGAGGAAACTTCACACTTCTGATGCTGACTTTGGTACTGGCCAATCCTTGACTACAGTAACCTTCGATAAGTCAACTGAAACTCCATCATCCGAGATAATATGACCTAAAAAGCAACACGATCAAACCAAAATTCAGACTTATTGAGCTTCCCATATAGTTGATTCTCCTTCAAGGTCTGCAAGACAACTCTTAAATGCTCCGCATGGTCCTCCTTGCTCCGAGAGTACACCAGAATATTGTCGATGAAGACCACCACAAATTCATCTAAGAACAGTGAGAACACCCTGTTCATTAGACTCATGAATACCGCTGGTGCATTAGTAACTCCAAAGGGCATTACTAAGAACTCGTAATGTCCATATCTCGTTCGGAATGCCGTCTTCTGAATATCTACAGTCTTTACTTTCACCTGATGATAACCAGAGCGAACATCCAACTTCACCCCAAAGCTGATCGAACAGATCGTCGATCCTCAGCAGCGGGTACCAGTTCTTCACAGTGACATTGTTCAGCTCCCGATAGTCAATGCAGAGCCTACGACTACCATCAATCTTATTGACGAATAACACCGGGGCTCCCCAAGGCAAAACACTTTGCCTGATGAAACCCCTATCCAACAACTCCTGCACTTGTACCTTCAGTTCTGCCAGCTCAACTGGTGCCATCCGATACGAACTCTTCGAGATTGGTGCCATACGCGGTTGAACTTCGATACTGAATTCAACATCTTGGTCTGGCGGCAACCTAGGAAATTCTTCTGGAAAAACATCTAGAAAATCCCACACAACCATGGGTGTAACTTCACCATTAGTGCGCATTGACTCTAGCACACAAGCCTTCTGGTACGACGGTGTCTCACCCGTGAGAAATTCGAACTCCTGGTGACCTGGGAGCTTGAATATTACCTTCCTCTCTCAGAAATCAATCACGACATGGGTAACCCCCCATCCAATCCATCCCAAGGATATCATCAAAGCTGAATTGGGGATCACAATAAGACCGACCTTCAATTCCACCCCCCCAATCAGTAAAGGGCTCTACTTGCACACTGTAACCCCTATTTTTCTGTTTTTGGACTTTTATTGTAATTTTCTCCTTTCTTGATTATTGTATTCGAATATCTTTTAAATAAAAAATCTTGCTTTTCTTTGGGCTCATTTATTCTCTTTTGATCATTCTGTGCTCTTTTTGGCTTGAATTCTGAATTTTTGATTCACTACTAATTTTACTCTTTTGTCTTTTGGGTTTATATTGATCCATTATATTCATATCACATTGATTTCTATTCATTTTTCTCTTTTTGGATCCAAACCCAATATCTCTTTTTCTCATTGCTTCGGTGTTGTATACTAGACTTCGGAGGCAGTTGGGAAAGGCATTTACCTTTGGTAGAGTTTGCCTACAACAACAGTTTTCAGGCTAGCATCGGGATGGCGCCGTACGAAGCTTTGTATGGCAGGAAGTGCAGGACTCCTGTTTGTTGGTATGAAGTAGGGGAGCGTCAGTTGTTTGGTCCTGAGCTTGTACAGCAAACTTCTGAGAAGATTGATCTGATCAGGAAAAGGTTGGTGGAAGCTCAGAGCAGGCAGAAAAGCTATGCAGACAACCGGAGAAGGGACCTTGAGTTTGAGGTTGGTGACTTCGTCTTTCTGAAGGTATCGCCCAGCAAAGGTGTGGTTCGATTTGGCAAAGGCGGGAAGTTAGCCCCGAGGTTTATAGGCCCGTACAAGATATTGAAAAGGATCGGAAAAACTGCTTACCGGCTTGAATTACCGGAAGAGTTGTCTCAGGTACACAATGTCTTTCAAGTGTCTATGCTGAGAGGTTATATTCCAGACCCGAGTCATCATTTTCCTGAAGTGCCGGAAGGTTTGCAGTTAGACCTGAATTACATCGAGTCTCCTGTTGAGATTGTTGATCGTCGAGAGAAAGTCTTGAGGAATAAGACGATACCGATGGTCAAGGTAGTCTGGAGAAACCACTTGGTTGAAGAGGCTACTTGGGAGTCTGAGGAGAGGATGTTGAAGGACTATCCTGAGCTTTTTGCTTGATTGTATTTTTGTATCTTTTGTTCTTGCTTGTTGTGTGTGTTGTTTTGTTTCTCGCTCTTGATTGTAGTTCCGGGGACGGAACTATTCTAAGGAGGGAGTGCTGTAATACCCTGATTTTTCAATTAATGAAAAATTATTTATTTTGCACGTAGTGTGCACGTGCAATATTCTGGGTTGAATTATTTTTATAATGATGTGTATAAACATTTAATTAAGTGTTCTCAAATTATTTTGTACAAAAAGCCTTTCTTTGAAGCCTTATTTTAATTTAATGAAAAGCCCTTTTTCTTAAAAGCCCAAATGTATTTTATTTTATTTATTTTTATAAATTATTTTGGCCCAAAAAGAAAGCCCATGAATTAATCTATTTTAATTAAACTTTTCATGTAGAAGACTTTTTTTTTAACTAAGTTATTTTTGTACAAAATTAGAATGTACAAATTTGGCCTAGTTGCATGCACGTGCACTACACGTACACATGCTATGCACACCCTAGGGGGAGGCCGGGATTCATTCTTTTGGAGGGAATTTTGATTTTGGTGTGGTGATCATGGGGGTAGTTTCATGGAAGTGGGTAGTTTTTCTAACTCCTACTTTGATCTAGACCCTTCATTCTACAACCACCAAAGCAATCTTGGCCCTCCATCTCACTCATTTCCTAGTATAAATACCCCCCCCCCCCTCTCATGGCTAATTTTCATATGCAAAGTATATTTCCAAGTTGTAGTATTGAAATAGTGTGAGTTATAAAAGATAAGAGAGTTGTGTGGGTTTTTGTTTGCTTGGAGTGGCCGGCATCACAAGGGGCTAGGAAGCTTTCGGTTGGGGCTAGAAGAAGCATTCGGTTTTGGCTAGGAGGATTGGCTTGGAGCTTGTGCATGCTTTTGGCTAGGAGGAGGTGCTTTCATCTACAAGGACTTGGTTGTTTTTTTGTGTTTTCTCTCCATTCAAGGTGGGTAAAACATTTCATATTTCTAATATAGATCCATGCTAGTTTTAACTATTAAAGTTGCATGAAAAATACTAATAAGAGCCCACTTAAATTGAGTAGTTAGTATGTGAATTGTTTGAAATGTGGTGATTAATTTGTATATGGCTCTAGTATTAAAATTAAAATGTGGGTAGAATGCTCCATGATTATTAGTATGAAGCTATGATGGTGATTAAACTTATTTAAGAATGTCGATTAGTATGATTTGAAACATAATGCATGAATGAGAATGCTTGTTAATTGTGAAATTGAAACATGGAACTTATTAAGAAAGAGTACACCTTATTTTGAAGAAAAATGAAATACTTGTATGGTTGAGATGTGATTTATGTATTTTTCATTGTGACAAAGGTAGATTAAATGAAAGTACTACTCATCAAATTAGTAGTTGACTTGTGATGAATAGACTTTTTATGTTGATATGGATGTGGACTATTACAAACATATGTATCGGTCGAATTAAGAACTAATATCAGTAAATTATCACTATGAAATCATTGAATAAAAAGATTAGTAGATCAATTATTTGGCAATGTCGAAAATACAATATATTGTAGTTTAATAAATTAACTCTTGGATTTGTGCGTGAAAAATACATTTCATTAGTATCAAAAATTATTTTCCTTACTGGTATGAACTGTATACGATTGGGGATTAATCTGGAAGTTTTTAGAAATTTTTACCAAAGCAATAAGAAACTATGGTTATTTGAACATCGAGTTGTTTTTAAAACAGTACGAAAATAACACATATGGGTTTTTGTTTGGGTTTGTGACAGCCCGAGCCAGTGGCTCAGGCGGTCTTTGACTGCGGCTTGCTTCTCTGGTTTGCACAGTTCGAATCCCAGTGTCAACACTTCTTTTGTTTAATTCTCCTAAAAACTAGTAATCAGCGAACTGAGAGTATTTATTACCCCCAGTCGCTTTTATACCGTGTTCGGCGACCGGCCTAGCGGTCTGGGCTCTGTGCTGTGTCGGTGTTGTGCCTGGTTCGATTCTTGGGATCGGCATATATGAAAAAATATTTTTTTTGGGAGTTGTAGATGTCCAAAAAATGTGAAAAAAATATGGTAATTCTCAGAAAAATGTAAGGAATTTTATAGGGATGATTTGAGTATTATTTGAATGAATTTAACTATGGTTGTAGTTAAAAAGGCATAGATTGACATATGAGTTCATATAGACTATGGTTATGTGATTATAATTCGACAAAAGAAGTGAATGGGAACTTCAAGTATTAATTTGGTAAAAGAGATGTAGTTGTGTGACATGATGCATGATTTTCTCACTTGTGGAATAACATGAAATGTGTACATTGTTTAGTAATGTAGAATTATCATGATGTGACAATTGATAAGTATATGCAATTTTGTGTAATGATGGACTAGTGAACAAAGTGAAATCATGAATTGAAAGAGAATGTACATGTGAGTTTGAGAACTCGACATGGAAATTGTATAAATTGAAGGTTGTGAAATGAAATTTGAAATAGAGTAGCTAAGTCTCCCCGGCATTGAGAAATGAAATAAAGTGAAATTAGACCAAGGTTGGTCAAGATGAAATGAATGAATAAGTCCGGTTGATGGAGAGGCTGACTCTAGAGATTAATTTTGTTCATGATTTTTAATTAAACTAAGGACTAGTACATAGTGGAGACGTGATGAAAGTAGAAGAAAAATATGAGTATGGGGGCCAACGGATAGCGGTGTGAGAGCGATTCACAGGCTGCCTGCTTGATGCGTCAAGACATGGCGTGGGCGCTACTCCAGAATTATCGTCCCGGTGGCGACGCTCGTGGGATGTTCGAGTGGCTATGGGTGGTGCCATTGTTCCATGGCGGAGGCTGAATTGTCCATAGGTTGCCTGCTCGATGCGTCGTGTCAGTGCGTGGGATTCCCCTCCAGGCTGCCTGGACATGGGCTCATAGATCATAGGACATCTAAGACACTACCGTAGTTACAGTAGTAGACTAAGACATAACGGGGGATTGAACCCTATCAAGATGAAGAACGAATAAGGGCTTGCCCTCGGACCTATGTAGTATGGGATGCATAGAATCCGAACAAGTGCGCATTAGTGTCATGTAACATAATTAACTGCATTAAGGACTAAGTGCACAACCACAACACGACATCAATAGGGTAGTCCCTTTAGTTTGAATTGTGACAAGTTTGTGTTTGCTAAATATGAAAAGTTAAGTTATACTATTTCCGGCATAGAGAGGATGGCCGTGTATAATGTTCGTCGGTTGAATAAACTGACGTACCCACAGTCTTACATGCAGGTAAATGACTTGTTAAAGATTAAAAGAGGATGGATGCTTAAAGATTACATTATGCTGTTGTACTTGTATCAAATTGTTGTATTTTACTTCCGCTGTGCAAAAGAAAGATGTAATTATGATGTAAACTCTGATGTATGATGAAAAGTTTTAATTTCCCTGTAAAATTGTACTAAAGAAAGTGAAAAGATCCTGTAGAACATCTCGAATTCAGTGTATTTGGGATTCGGGGCGTTACAGAGTGGTATCAGAGCCAGGTTTTCTACACTTTCACACTTGTACAAATTTATAGGGAACGACACCCTAGAAGTGGACATTAGAGTGTGTGTTTAAGTCTAGAGATTTAAATGTAAGTGACTTACATTTGTGTTGCTCTAAGATTTATGCTTCTTCCTCTCTATTTCTAAGATGGCTGATTACTTTGACCCTGCTGGAGGCGACGACTGGCATATCATTGAGGAAGAGTACCATCCTGGACAGGCTGATTCCGAGGACGAGTACTATCCTGGGCAAGCTGATCCTGACGGTGAAGAATGGCCTGAATCCCGAGAGATCACCCCACCTCCGGATTCATCTGATGATTCTTCTTCTGACGAAGAAGAAGTACCAGTTCCAAGTGGTCTTGTAACTTCTCTTCAGAGGCAAGTGGAAACCCTGAAGGAGAGAGTTGGATTGTTGGAGGCTCAGCTGGAGAAGCGGAAGGCCGACTATTCTGTTCTTAGCCATCGGATTTGGGAACTTGAGAAGAAAAAGAACCTAACTGATGTGCTGAAGGATGAGGTTGATGAACTGCGGGAAGAACTTCGAGCAGCGAAGAGGACCCGTAGGAGTTAGATTGTTGTAGCTTCTATTTCTTTCCGTTCTGATGTCAAAAATGTTTTTAAATTCGAATGTATAAATTTTGGAATTCAATGAAATGGAAGTTGGTTTGAATTATTGTCATATACTTCGAATTTGACGGATCTTTTGCATCAGAATATGTCGAGAAGAGGAGCAAGGAATGGAGAAGGGTTGGATCTGGAGACTGAGCTTGCTAGGGTCTACCAGACACTGAATGCAGTGGCTCAGAACCAAGGAAGGGGGCCGGCGAATCCAGTGCCCGAGACGATTAAGCTGGTGGAATCGTTCAAGAGAATGAAACCACCTGTATTCGAGGGAAAGTCAGACCCAGATGCGGCTGACAACTGGATACGGCAAGTGGAGACAATCTTCGAGGTGTTGGAGACACCGGAGGGTAGCAAGGTCAAGTTGGCGACTTTGCAGCTGGAGAAGGATGCGGCGGTTTGGTGGCAATCCATGAAGAGGACCATGGGAGGCTTGTTGCTTGGCTGGGAGGAATTTTTGGAAGAATT
This sequence comes from Hemerocallis citrina, assembly GCA_017893485.1. Classification (NCBI taxonomy): domain Eukaryota; kingdom Viridiplantae; phylum Streptophyta; class Magnoliopsida; order Asparagales; family Asphodelaceae; genus Hemerocallis; species Hemerocallis citrina. Next base: position 202,727,748 of record CM030362.1, read on the forward strand.
CCGCAGTCATTATTTCCCCTCCGACGTCCAGGAAAAGAAGGCGATGGAGTTCCTGTCGCTTCAGCAAGGCAGCATGTCGGTGAGAGCATATGAGACCAAGTTTACTCAACTCTCCAGGTATGCTCCAGAACTGGTGATGGATGAGGCCAAGAAAGCTCGCAAGTTCGAGCACGGACTGAGGCCAAGCTTGAGGTCTCGTATGATACCCCTTGGTATCAGGCGATTTGACAAGCTGGTCAAGAGGGCGGCAGCGACGGAGGCGGATATGGAGCAGTTCCACATGGCCCAGAACGAGAGGAACCACTGGCAGTCCGGGAAGAGGCCGTACCAATCAGGGCGAGTATTTGCCTTGACAGAAGCTGATGCTGAGGAGGCAGATCAGGTCATCTCTGGTACGAGGGCTGGTGTTTAGAGTCTTTGTCATTTCTTTTCCCTTTGTTTAGTGAGACTGTTATGTAATGGTGTATATTATGTAACAGGCGAACTCTATCTTAATGGAATGAAAGCTGTCGTATTGTTTGATACTGGATCCTCTCATACATTTGTGTCTCCAAAATTCGCTAAAGTGTTGGGAGTTGAACCGAAGATTTTTCCAGGCAAGATCTTAGCAGTAGCCACTCCGTCAGGGGAAACTTTAACCACTGATCGGTATTATGCTGATTGCGAGATTGTGATTGGGGATAGAATCTTTGGCATTGATCTGATCGAGCTGACTATCTTGGGAGTCGATGTTATCATTGGCATTGATTGGATGTCGGTGTACAGTGCAAGCATCGAGTGTAAGACCAAGACAGTGACAGTGAAGGCTCCAGGAGGACCTGAAGTCATGTTCCAAGGGAAGCGGAAATGTTCTAAGCTGGTGGCAACTATCCGCAAGGAAGAGACTCCTGTGGAAGTGCAAGGGATTCCTGTGGTTCGGGACTATCCGACTGTGTTCTTGGAAGATTTTCCTGGGTTACCTCCGCATCGGGATGTAGAGTTCAGCATCACTGTTCAACCGGGAAGTGCACCCATTTCTAAGGCACCGTATAGGATGGCTCCAGTGGAACAGGATGAGGTGAAACGGCAGATTGAGGAATTGTTGGGAAAGAGCTTTATTCAACCTAGTGCGTCACCTTGGGGAGCACCAGTGCTTTTGGTTAAGAAGAAGGATGGATCGATGAGAATGTGCATCGATTACCGAGAGCTGAATAAGGTCACTGTTCAGAATAAGTATCCGATTCCTCGAATTGATGACTTGTTCGATCGTCTACAAGGAGCAGCTGTATTCTCCAAAATAGATCTTCGATCAGGCTACCACCAGGTTCTAGTGAAGGCTGAAGATGTGCATAAGACTGCATTTAGAACTCGGCATGGGCATTACGAATTCTTAGTTATGCCATTCGGAGTGACGAATGCACCCGCAATCTTCATGGACTTGATGAACAGAGATCTGAGGCCGTTTATTGATTCTTTCGTCGTGGTGTTTATCGACGATATTCTCGTGTACTCCAAGTCAGAGGAGGAGCACACTGAGCATCTGGCAGCAGTTTTGCAGAAGTTGGAAGAGCAGCAGTTGTATGCCAAGTTATCCAAGTGTGATTTCTGGAAATCTGAAGTGGCATTCCTAGGTCACATCCTTTCTAAGGAGGGAGTGGCAACTGACCCTCAGAAGATAGAGGCAGTGAGAGATTGGGCAAGGCCTACTACAGTGAAGGAAGTCAGAAGTTTCCTTGGGATGACTGGGTATTATCGGAGATTCATTCAAGGTTATGCTCAGATAGCTGTACCGCTTACTGGACTGACCAAGAAGAATGTGAGCTTCAAGTGGACCGAGCAATGTGAGGCGAGTTTTCAGGAGTTGAAAGATAGACTGACTACTGCACCTATCCTGGCTTTGCCTAAAGCTGGTATTGAGTATGATGTTTATAACGATGCTTCACATCGTGGGCTTGGTTGTGTCCTAATGCAAGAAGGAAGAGTAATCGCTTATGGGTCTAGGCAACTACGACCGCATGAGAAAAATTATCCGACTCATGATCTGGAGTTGGCTGCGATTATCTTTGCTCTGAAACAATGGAGGCACTACGTGTACGGTGAGAAGTTGAACATGTACACGGACCACAAGAGCTTGAAGTATATATATCAGCAGAGGGATCTCAATCTGAGGCAGCGGAGATGGTTGGAAGTGCTCGAGGATATGCGACCTGAGATCAAGTATCATCCTGGAAAGGCTAATGTTGTAGCTGATGCACTTAGTCGCAAGAGCAGTTTGGCTAGTTTGATTACAACTCAGAGGCATCTGATTGAGGAGTTGGATCGGGCAGGTATTGAGGTTGTCTTGCAAGGATTGGGAGCATCTTTGGCTCAGTTGAGGCTTCAGCCTACACTGAATGCAAGGATCATTGCAAGTCAAGAGTTTGATGCTAATATTTTGGAGATGAAGGAGCAGGTTGGTGCTAGCAGGTGGCCCGGATTTCAAATCAGGGATGGAGTGCTGTGGTTCGGAGATAGGCTGTGCGTTCCAAATCAGGCGGACCTGAAAGAGAATATTCTTCAGGAGGCGCATGCTACTCTTTTGTCTGTACATCCTGGGAGTACTAAGATGTACAAAGACATCAAACAGCATTTCTGGTGGTCAGGTTTGAAGCGGGATGTGGCTGAATTTGTTGCGAAGTGTGAGGTTTGTCAGCAAGTCAAAGCCGAAAATCAGAGACCCGGAGGTCTATTACAGCCGTTACCTATTCCGGAATGGAAGTGGGATAACATCAGTATGGATTTCATTACGGGATTGCCTAAGAGTTCTAAAGGCAATGATGCTATTTGGGTTATAGTCGATCGACTTACCAAGTCCGCTCACTTTTTGGCGATGAAACTCACTGCTTCGATGGACAAGTTGGCTGAGATGTATGTTGGTGAGATTGTCCGACTTCATGGCGTTCCTTCGACTATTGTGTCTGATCGAGATGCGCGGTTTACTTTGCATTTCTGGAGGAGTCTTCAGACAGCTTTGGGTACCAAGACAGATTTCAGCACTGCTTTTCATCCGCAAACCGATGGGCAGACCGAGAGAGTCAACCGTATTCTTGAGGATATACTTCGGTGTTGTATACTAGACTTCGGAGGCAGTTGGGAAAGGCATTTACCTTTGGTAGAGTTTGCCTACAACAACAGTTTTCAGGCTAGCATCGGGATGGCGCCGTACGAAGCTTTGTATGGCAGGAAGTGTAGGACTCCTGTTTGTTGGTATGAAGTAGGGGAGCGTCAGTTGTTTTGTCCTGAGCTTGTACATCAAACTTCTGAGAAGATTGATCTGATCAGGAAAAGGTTGGTGGAAGCTCAGAGCAGGCAGAAAAGCTATGCAGACAACCGGAGAAGGGACCTTGAGTTTGAGGTTGGTGACTTCGTCTTTCTGAAGGTATCGCCCAGCAAAGGTGTGGTTCGATTTGGCAAAGGCGGGAAGTTAGCCCCGAGGTTTATAGGCCCGTACAAGATATTGAAAAGGATCGGGAAAACTGCTTACCGGCTTGAATTACCGGAAGAGTTGTCTCAGGTACACAATGTCTTTCATGTGTCTATGCTGAGAGGTTATATTCCAGACCCGAGTCATCATTTGCCTGAAGTGCCGGAAGGTTTGCAGTTAGACCTGAATTACATCGAGTCTCCTGTTGAGATTGTTGATCGTCGAGAGAAAGTCTTGAGGAATAAGACGATACCGATGGTCAAGGTAGTCTGGAGAAACCACTTGGTTGAAGAGGCTACTTGGGAGTCTGAGGAGAGGATGTTGAAGGACTATCCTGAGCTTTTTGCTTGATTGTATTTTTGTATCTTTTGTTCTTGCTTGTTGTGTGTGTTGTTTTGTTTCTCGCTCTTGATTGTAGTTCCGGGGACGGAACTATTCTAAGGAGGGAGTGCTGTAATACCCTGATTTTTCAATTAATGAAAAATTATTTATTTTGCACGTAGTGTGCACGTGCAATATTCTGGGTTGAATTATTTTTATAATGATGTGTATAAACATTTAATTAAGTGTTCTCAAATTATTTTGTACAAAAAGCCTTTCTTTGAAGCCTTATTTTAATTTAATGAAAAGCCCTTTTTCTTAAAAGCCCAAATGTATTTTATTTTATTTATTTTTATAAATTATTTTGGCCCAAAAAGAAAGCCCATGAATTAATCTATTTTAATTAAACTTTTCATGTAGAAGACTTTTTTTTTAACTAAGTTATTTTTGTACAAAATTAGAATGTACAAATTTGGCCTAGTTGCATGCACGTGCACTACACGTACACATGCTATGCACACCCTAGGGGGAGGCCGGGATTCATTCTTTTGGAGGGAATTTTGATTTTGGTGTGGTGATCATGGGGGTAGTTTCATGGAAGTGGGTAGTTTTTCTAACTCCTACTTTGATCTAGACCCTTCATTCTACAACCACCAAAGCAATCTTGGCCCTCCATCTCACTCATTTCCTAGTATAAATACCCCCCCCCCCCCCCTCTCATGGCTAATTTTCATATGCAAAGTATATTTCCAAGTTGTAGTATTGAAATAGTGTGAGTTATAAAAGATAAGAGAGTTGTGTGGGTTTTTGTTTGCTTGGAGTGGCCGGCATCACAAGGGGCTAGGAAGCTTTCGGTTGGGGCTAGAAGAAGCATTCGGTTTTGGCTAGGAGGATTGGCTTGGAGCTTGTGCATGCTTTTGGCTAGGAGGAGGTGCTTTCATCTACAAGGACTTGGTTGTTTTTTTGTGTTTTCTCTCCATTCAAGGTGGGTAAAACATTTCATATTTCTAATATAGATCCATGCTAGTTTTAACTATTAAAGTTGCATGAAAAATACTAATAAGAGCCCACTTAAATTGAGTAGTTAGTATGTGAATTGTTTGAAATGTGGTGATTAATTTGTATATGGCTCTAGTATTAAAATTAAAATGTGGGTAGAATGCTCCATGATTATTAGTATGAAGCTATGATGGTGATTAAACTTATTTAAGAATGTCGATTAGTATGATTTGAAACATAATGCATGAATGAGAATGCTTGTTAATTGTGAAATTGAAACATGGAACTTATTAAGAAAGAGTACACCTTATTTTGAAGAAAAATGAAATACTTGTATGGTTGAGATGTGATTTATGTATTTTTCATTGTGACAAAGGTAGATTAAATGAAAGTACTACTCATCAAATTAGTAGTTGACTTGTGATGAATAGACTTTTTATGTTGATATGGATGTGGACTATTACAAACATATGTATCGGTCGAATTAAGAACTAATATCAGTAAATTATCACTATGAAATCATTGAATAAAAAGATTAGTAGATCAATTATTTGGCAATGTCGAAAATACAATATATTGTAGTTTAATAAATTAACTCTTGGATTTGTGCGTGAAAAATACATTTCATTAGTATCAAAAATTATTTTCCTTACTGGTATGAACTGTATACGATTGGGGATTAATCTGGAAGTTTTTAGAAATTTTTACCAAAGCAATAAGAAACTATGGTTATTTGAACATCGAGTTGTTTTTAAAACAGTACGAAAATAACACATATGGGTTTTTGTTTGGGTTTGTGACAGCCCGAGCCAGTGGCTCAGGCGGTCTTTGACTGCGGCTTGCTTCTCTGGTTTGCACAGTTCGAATCCCAGTGTCAACACTTCTTTTGTTTAATTCTCCTAAAAACTAGTAATCAGCGAACTGAGAGTATTTATTACCCCCAGTCGCTTTTATACCGTGTTCGGCGACCGGCCTAGCGGTCTGGGCTCTGTGCTGTGTCGGTGTTGTGCCTGGTTCGATTCTTGGGATCGGCATATATGAAAAAATATTTTTTTTGGGAGTTGTAGATGTCCAAAAAATGTGAAAAAAATATGGTAATTCTCAGAAAAATGTAAGGAATTTTATAGGGATGATTTGAGTATTATTTGAATGAATTTAACTATGGTTGTAGTTAAAAAGGCATAGATTGACATATGAGTTCATATAGACTATGGTTATGTGATTATAATTCGACAAAAGAAGTGAATGGGAACTTCAAGTATTAATTTGGTAAAAGAGATGTAGTTGTGTGACATGATGCATGATTTTCTCACTTGTGGAATAACATGAAATGTGTACATTGTTTAGTAATGTAGAATTATCATGATGTGACAATTGATAAGTATATGCAATTTTGTGTAATGATGGACTAGTGAACAAAGTGAAATCATGAATTGAAAGAGAATGTACATGTGAGTTTGAGAACTCGACATGGAAATTGTATAAATTGAAGGTTGTGAAATGAAATTTGAAATAGAGTAGCTAAGTCTCCCCGGCATTGAGAAATGAAATAAAGTGAAATTAGACCAAGGTTGGTCAAGATGAAATGAATGAATAAGTCCGGTTGATGGAGAGGCTGACTCTAGAGATTAATTTTGTTCATGATTTTTAATTAAACTAAGGACTAGTACATAGTGGAGACGTGATGAAAGTAGAAGAAAAATATGAGTATGGGGGCCAACGGATAGCGGTGTGAGAGCGATTCACAGGCTGCCTGCTTGATGCGTCAAGACATGGCGTGGGCGCTACTCCAGAATTATCGTCCCGGTGGCGACGCTCGTGGGATGTTCGAGTGGCTATGGGTGGTGCCATTGTTCCATGGCGGAGGCTGAATTGTCCATAGGTTGCCTGCTCGATGCGTCGTGTCAGTGCGTGGGATTCCCCTCCAGGCTGCCTGGACATGGGCTCATAGATCATAGGACATCTAAGACACTACCGTAGTTACAGTAGTAGACTAAGACATAACGGGGGATTGAACCCTATCAAGATGAAGAACGAATAAGGGCTTGCCCTCGGACCTATGTAGTATGGGATGCATAGAATCCGAACAAGTGCGCATTAGTGTCATGTAACATAATTAACTGCATTAAGGACTAAGTGCACAACCACAACACGACATCAATAGGGTAGTCCCTTTAGTTTGAATTGTGACAAGTTTGTGTTTGCTAAATATGAAAAGTTAAGTTATACTATTTCCGGCATAGAGAGGATGGCCGTGTATAATGTTCGTCGGTTGAATAAACTGACGTACCCACAGTCTTACATGCAGGTAAATGACTTGTTAAAGATTAAAAGAGGATGGATGCTTAAAGATTACATTATGCTATTGTACTTGTATCAAATTGTTGTATTTTACTTCCGCTGTGCAAAAGAAAGATGTAATTATGATGTAAACTCTGATGTATGATGAAAAGTTTTAATTTCCCTGTAAAATTGTACTAAAGAAAGTGAAAAGATCCTGTAGAACATCTCGAATTCAGTGTATTTGGGATTCGGGGCGTTACAGAGTGGTATCAGAGCCAGGTTTTCTACACTTTCACACTTGTACAAATTTATAGGGAACGACACCCTAGAAGTGGACATTAGAGTGTGTGTTTAAGTCTAGAGATTTAAATGTAAGTGACTTACATTTGTGTTGCTCTAAGATTTATGCTTCTTCCTCTCTATTTCTAAGATGGCTGATCACTTTGACCCTGCTGGAGGCGACGACTGGCATATCATTGAGGAAGAGTACCATCCTGGACAGGCTGATTCCGAGGACGAGTACTATCCTGGGCAAGCTGATCCTGACGGTGAAGAATGGCCTGAATCCCGAGAGATCACCCCACCTCCGGATTCATCTGATGATTCTTCTTCTGACGAAGAAGAAGTACCAGTTCCAAGTGGTCTTGTAACTTCTCTTCAGAGGCAAGTGGAAACCCTGAAGGAGAGAGTTGGATTGTTGGAGGCTCAGCTGGAGAAGCGGAAGGCCGACTATTCTGTTCTTAGCCATCGGATTTGGGAACTTGAGAAGAAAAAGAACCTAACTGATGTGCTGAAGGATGAGGTTGATGAACTGCGGGAAGAACTTCGAGCAGCGAAGAGGACCCGTAGGAGTTAGATTGTTGTAGCTTCTATTTCTTTCCGTTCTGATGTCAAAAATGTTTTTAAATTCAAATGTATAAATTTTGGAATTCAATGAAATGGAAGTTGGTTTGAATTATTGTCATATACTTCGAATTTGACGGATCTTTTGCATCAGAATATGTCGAGAAGAGGAGCAAGGAATGGAGAAGGGTTGGATCTGGAGACTGAGCTTGCTAGGGTCTACCAGACACTGAATGCAGTGGCTCAGAACCAAGGAAGGGGGCCGGCGAATCCAGTGCCCGAGACGATTAAGCTGGTGGAATCGTTCAAGAGAATGAAACCACCTGTATTCGAGGGAAAGTCAGACCCAGATGCGGCTGACAACTGGATACGGCAAGTGGAGACAATCTTCGAGGTGTTGGAGACACCGGAGGGTAGCAAGGTCAAGTTGGCGACTTTGCAGCTGGAGAAGGATGCGGCGGTTTGGTGGCAATCCATGAAGAGGACCATGGGAGGCTTGTTGCTTGGCTGGGAGGAATTTTTGGAAGAATTCCGCAGTCATTATTTCCCCTCCGACGTCCAGGAAAAGAAGGCGATGGAGTTCCTGTCGCTTCAGCAAGGCAGCATGTCGGTGAGAGCATATGAGACCAAGTTTACTCAACTCTCCAGGTATGCTCCAGAACTGGTGATGGATGAGGCCAAGAAAGCTCGCAAGTTCGAGCACGGACTGAGGCCAAGCTTGAGGTCTCGTATGATACCCCTTGGTATCAGGCGATTTGACAAGCTGGTCAAGAGGGCGGCAGCGACGGAGGCGGATATGGAGCAGTTCCACATGGCCCAGAACGAGAGGAACCACTGGCAGTCCGGGAAGAGGCCGTACCAATCAGGGCGAGTATTTGCCTTGACAGAAGCTGATGCTGAGGAGGCAGATCAGGTCATCTCTGGTACGAGGGCTGGTGTTTAGAGTCTTTGTCATTTCTTTTCCCTTTGTTTAGTGAGACTGTTATGTAATGGTGTATATTATGTAACAGGCGAACTCTATCTTAATGGAATGAAAGCTGTCGTATTGTTTGATACTGGATCCTCTCATACATTTGTGTCTCCAAAATTCGCTAAAGTGTTGGGAGTTGAACCGAAGATTTTTCCAGGCAAGATCTTAGCAGTAGCCACTCCGTCAGGGGAAACTTTAACCACTGATCGGTATTATGCTGATTGCGAGATTGTGATTGGGGATAGAATCTTTGGCATTGATCTGATCGAGCTGACTATCTTGGGAGTCGATGTTATCATTGGCATTGATTGGATGTCGGTGTACAGTGCAAGCATCGAGTGTAAGACCAAGACAGTGACAGTGAAGGCTCCAGGAGGACCTGAAGTCATGTTCCAAGGGAAGCGGAAATGTTCTAAGCTGGTGGCAACTATCCGCAAGGAAGAGACTCCTGTGGAAGTGCAAGGGATTCCTGTGGTTCGGGACTATCCGACTGTGTTCTTGGAAGATTTTCCTGGGTTACCTCCGCATCGGGATGTAGAGTTCAGCATCACTGTTCAACCGGGAAGTGCACCCATTTCTAAGGCACCGTATAGGATGGCTCCAGTGGAACAGGATGAGGTGAAACGGCAGATTGAGGAATTGTTGGGAAAGAGCTTTATTCAACCTAGTGCGTCACCTTGGGGAGCACCAGTGCTTTTGGTTAAGAAGAAGGATGGATCGATGAGAATGTGCATCGATTACCGAGAGCTGAATAAGGTCACTGTTCAGAATAAGTATCCGATTCCTCGAATTGATGACTTGTTCGATCGTCTACAAGGAGCAGCTGTATTCTCCAAAATAGATCTTCGATCAGGCTACCACCAGGTTCTAGTGAAGGCTGAAGATGTGCATAAGACTGCATTTAGAACTCGGCATGGGCATTACGAATTCTTAGTTATGCCATTCGGAGTGACGAATGCACCCGCAATCTTCATGGACTTGATGAACAGAGATCTGAGGCCGTTTATTGATTCTTTCGTCGTGGTGTTTATCGACGATATTCTCGTGTACTCCAAGTCAGAGGAGGAGCACACTGAGCATCTGGCAGCAGTTTTGCAGAAGTTGGAAGAGCAGCAGTTGTATGCCAAGTTATCCAAGTGTGATTTCTGGAAATCTGAAGTGGCATTCCTAGGTCACATCCTTTCTAAGGAGGGAGTGGCAACTGACCCTCAGAAGATAGAGGCAGTGAGAGATTGGGCAAGGCCTACTACAGTGAAGGAAGTCAGAAGTTTCCTTGGGATGACTGGGTATTATCGGAGATTCATTCAAGGTTATGCTCAGATAGCTGTACCGCTTACTGGACTGACCAAGAAGAATGTGAGCTTCAAGTGGACCGAGCAATGTGAGGCGAGTTTTCAGGAGTTGAAAGATAGACTGACTACTGCACCTATCCTGGCTTTGCCTAAAGCTGGTATTGAGTATGATGTTTATAACGATGCTTCACATCGTGGGCTTGGTTGTGTCCTAATGCAAGAAGGAAGAGTAATCGCTTATGGGTCTAGGCAACTACGACCGCATGAGAAAAATTATCCGACTCATGATCTGGAGTTGGCTGCGATTATCTTTGCTCTGAAACAATGGAGGCACTACGTGTACGGTGAGAAGTTGAACATGTACACGGACCACAAGAGCTTGAAGTATATATATCAGCAGAGGGATCTCAATCTGAGGCAGCGGAGATGGTTGGAAGTGCTCGAGGATATGCGACCTGAGATCAAGTATCATCCTGGAAAGGCTAATGTTGTAGCTGATGCACTTAGTCGCAAGAGCAGTTTGGCTAGTTTGATTACAACTCAGAGGCATCTGATTGAGGAGTTGGATCGGGCAGGTATTGAGGTTGTCTTGCAAGGATTGGGAGCATCTTTGGCTCAGTTGAGGCTTCAGCCTACACTGAATGCAAGGATCATTGCAAGTCAAGAGTTTGATGCTAATATTTTGGAGATGAAGGAGCAGGTTGGTGCTAGCAGGTGGCCCGGATTTCAAATCAGGGATGGAGTGCTGTGGTTCGGAGATAGGCTGTGCGTTCCAAATCAGGCGGACCTGAAAGAGAATATTCTTCAGGAGGCGCATGCTACTCTTTTGTCTGTACATCCTGGGAGTACTAAGATGTACAAAGACATCAAACAGCATTTCTGGTGGTCAGGTTTGAAGCGGGATGTGGCTGAATTTGTTGCGAAGTGTGAGGTTTGTCAGCAAGTCAAAGCCGAAAATCAGAGACCCGGAGGTCTATTACAGCCGTTACCTATTCCGGAATGGAAGAGGGATAACATCAGTATGGATTTCATTACGGGATTGCCTAAGAGTTCTAAAGGCAATGATGCTATTTGGGTTATAGTCGATCGACTTACCAAGTCCGCTCACTTTTTGGCGATGAAACTCACTGCTTCGATGGACAAGTTGGCTGAGATGTATGTTGGTGAGATTGTCCGACTTCATGGCGTTCCTTCGACTATTGTGTCTGATCGAGATGCGCGGTTTACTTTGCATTTCTGGAGGAGTCTTCAGACAGCTTTGGGTACCAAGACAGATTTCAGCACTGCTTTTCATCCGCAAACCGATGGGCAGACCGAGAGAGTCAACCGTATTCTTGAGGATATACTTCGGTGTTTTATACTAGACTTCGGAGGCAGTTGGGAAAGGCATTTACCTTTGGTAGAGTTTGCCTACAACAACAGTTTTCAGGCTAGCATCGGGATGGCGCCGTACGAAGCTTTGTATGGCAGGAAGTGTAGGACTCCTGTTTGTTGGTATGAAGTAGGGGAGCGTCAGTTGTTTTGTCCTGAGCTTGTACATCAAACTTCTGAGAAGATTGATCTGATCAGGAAAAGGTTGGTGGAAGCTCAGAGCAGGCAGAAAAGCTATGCAGACAACCGGAGAAGGGACCTTGAGTTTGAGGTTGGTGACTTCGTCTTTCTGAAGGTATCGCCCAGCAAAGGTGTGGTTCGATTTGGCAAAGGCGGGAAGTTAGCCCCGAGGTTTATAGGCCCGTACAAGATATTGAAAAGGATCGGGAAAACTGCTTACCGGCTTGAATTACCGGAAGAGTTGTCTCAGGTACACAATGTCTTTCATGTGTCTATGCTGAGAGGTTATATTCCAGACCCGAGTCATCATTTGCCTGAAGTGCCGGAAGGTTTGCAGTTAGACCTGAATTACATCGAGTCTCCTGTTGAGATTGTTGATCGTCGAGAGAAAGTCTTGAGGAATAAGACGATACCGATGGTCAAGGTAGTCTGGAGAAACCACTTGGTTGAAGAGGCTACTTGGGAGTCTGAGGAGAGGATGTTGAAGGACTATCCTGAGCTTTTTGCTTGATTGTATTTTTGTATCTTTTGTTCTTGCTTGTTGTGTGTGTTGTTTTGTTTCTCGCTCTTGATTGTAGTTCCGGGGACGGAACTATTCTAAGGAGGGAGTGCTGTAATACCCTGATTTTTCAATTAATGAAAAATTATTTATTTTGCACGTAGTGTGCACGTGCAATATTCTGGGTTGAATTATTTTTATAATGATGTGTATAAACATTTAATTAAGTGTTCTCAAATTATTTTGTACAAAAAGCCTTTCTTTGAAGCCTTATTTTAATTTAATGAAAAGCCCTTTTTCTTAAAAGCCCAAATGTATTTTATTTTATTTATTTTTATAAATTATTTTGGCCCAAAAAGAAAGCCCATGAATTAATCTATTTTAATTAAACTTTTCATGTAGAAGACTTTTTTTTTAACTAAGTTATTTTTGTACAAAATTAGAATGTACAAATTTGGCCTAGTTGCATGCACGTGCACTACACGTACACATGCTATGCACACCCTAGGGGGAGGCCGGGATTCATTCTTTTGGAGGGAATTTTGATTTTGGTGTGGTGATCATGGGGGTAGTTTCATGGAAGTGGGTAGTTTTTCTAACTCCTACTTTGATCTAGACCCTTCATTCTACAACCACCAAAGCAATCTTGGCCCTCCATCTCACTCATTTCCTAGTATAAATACCCCCCCCTCTCATGGCTAATTTTCATATGCAAAGTATATTTCCAAGTTGTAGTATTGAAATAGTGTGAGTTATAAAAGATAAGAGAGTTGTGTGGGTTTTTGTTTGCTTGGAGTGGCCGGCATCACAAGGGGCTAGGAAGCTTTCGGTTGGGGCTAGAAGAAGCATTCGGTTTTGGCTAGGAGGATTGGCTTGGAGCTTGTGCATGCTTTTGGCTAGGAGGAGGTGCTTTCATCTACAAGGACTTGGTTGTTTTTTTGTGTTTTCTCTCCATTCAAGGTGGGTAAAACATTTCATATTTCCAATATAGATCCATGCTAGTTTTAACTATTAAAGTTGCATGAAAAATACTAATAAGAGCCCACTTAAATTGAGTAGTTAGTATGTGAATTGTTTGAAATGTGGTGATTAATTTGTATATGGCTCTAGTATTAAAATTAAAATGTGGGTAGAATGCTCCATGATTATTAGTATGAAGCTATGATGGTGATTAAACTTATTTAAGAATGTCGATTAGTATGATTTGAAACATAATGCATGAATGAGAATGCTTGTTAATTGTGAAATTGAAACATGGAACTTATTAAGAAAGAGTACACCTTATTTTGAAGAAAAATGAAATACTTGTATGGTTGAGATGTGATTTATGTATTTTTCATTGTGACAAAGGTAGATTAAATGAAAGTACTACTCATCAAATTAGTAGTTGACTTGTGATGAATAGACTTTTTATGTTGATATGGATGTGGACTATTACAAACATATGTATCGGTCGAATTAAGAACTAATATCAGTAAATTATCACTATGAAATCATTGAATAAAAAGATTAGTAGATCAATTATTTGGCAATGTCGAAAATACAATATATTGTAGTTTAATAAATTAACTCTTGGATTTGTGCGTGAAAAATACATTTCATTAGTATCAAAAATTATTTTCCTTACTGGTATGAACTGTATACGATTGGGGATTAATCTGGAAGTTTTTAGAAATTTTTACCAAAGCAATAAGAAACTATGGTTATTTGAACATCGAGTTGTTTTTAAAACAGTACGAAAATAACACATATGGGTTTTTGTTTGGGTTTGTGACAGCCCGAGCCAGTGGCTCAGGCGGTCTTTGACTGCGGCTTGCTTCTCTGGTTTGCACAGTTCGAATCCCAGTGTCAACACTTCTTTTGTTTAATTCTCCTAAAAACTAGTAATCAGCGAACTGAGAGTATTTATTACCCCCAGTCGCTTTTATACCGTGTTCGGCGACCGGCCTAGCGGTCTGGGCTCTGTGCTGTGTCGGTGTTGTGCCTGGTTCGATTCTTGGGATCGGCATATATGAAAAAATATTTTTTTTGGGAGTTGTAGATGTCCAAAAAATGTGAAAAAAATATGGTAATTCTCAGAAAAATGTAAGGAATTTTATAGGGATGATTTGAGTATTATTTGAATGAATTTAACTATGGTTGTAGTTAAAAAGGCATAGATTGACATATGAGTTCATATAGACTATGGTTATGTGATTATAATTCGACAAAAGAAGTGAATGGGAACTTCAAGTATTAATTTGGTAAAAGAGATGTAGTTGTGTGACATGATGCATGATTTTCTCACTTGTGGAATAACATGAAATGTGTACATTGTTTAGTAATGTAGAATTATCATGATGTGACAATTGATAAGTATATGCAATTTTGTGTAATGATGGACTAGTGAACAAAGTGAAATCATGAATTGAAAGAGAATGTACATGTGAGTTTGAGAACTCGACATGGAAATTGTATAAATTGAAGGTTGTGAAATGAAATTTGAAATAGAGTAGCTAAGTCTCCCCAGGCATTGAGAAATGAAATAAAGTGAAATTAGACCAAGGTTGGTCAAGATGAAATGAATGAATAAGTCCGGTTGATGGAGAGGCTGACTCTAGAGATTAATTTTGTTCATGATTTTTAATTAAACTAAGGACTAGTACATAGTGGAGACGTGATGAAAGTAGAAGAAAAATATGAGTATGGGGGCCAACGGATAGCGGTGTGAGAGCGATTCACAGGCTGCCTGCTTGATGCGTCAAGACATGGCGTGGGCGCTACTCCAGAATTATCGTCCCGGTGGCGACGCTCGTGGGATGTTCGAGTGGCTATGGGTGGTGCCATTGTTCCATGGCGGAGGCTGAATTGTCCATAGGTTGCCTGCTCGATGCGTCGTGTCAGTGCGTGGGATTCCCCTCCAGGCTGCCTGGACATGGGCTCATAGATCATAGGACATCTAAGACACTACTGTAGTTACAGTAGTAGACTAAGACATAACAGGGGATTGAACCCTATCAAGATGAAGAACGAATAAGGGCTTGCCCTCGGACTTATGTAGTATGGGATGCATAGAATCCGAACAAGTGCGCATTAGTGTCATGTAACATAATTAACTGCATTAAGGACTAAGTGCACAACCACAACACGACATCATAGGGTAGTCCCTTTAGTTTGAATTGTGACAAGTTTGTGTTTGCTAAATATGAAAAGTTAAGTTATACTATTTCCGGCATAGAGAGGATGGCCGTGTATAATGTTCGTCGGTTGAATAAACTGACGTACCCACAGTCTTACATGCAGGTAAATGACTTGTTAAAGATTAAAAGAGGATGGATGCTTAAAGATTACATTATGTTGTTGTACTTGTATCAAATTGTTGTATTTTACTTCCGCTGTGCAAAAGAAAGATGTAATTATAATGTAAACTCTGATGTATGATGAAAAGTTTTAATTTCCCTGTAAAATTGTACTAAAGAAAGTGAAAAGATCATGTAGAACATCTCGAATTCAGTGTATTTGGGATTCGGGGCGTTACATCTTCTCCTTCCCATTTGTTTGATCCTGAGCCCACCTCGAGATCCTCGCACCAGACCTCTCCTCCTCATCGTCATCCCCTCGACGTCCCTACATGCCACCACCTGCACCCTACATTGTCCCCTCCTCTGTTTCTCCCTGAAAAGCAGAGCACCTTGATGCCGACCTTCTCTTCCCCTCTACCCTGTTTGCACCCCGTCCTTTCTCCCGACCACCCTCCGGCACCCCTTTTGCTATGCCTGCCTTGAAGATCCTGCAATCACGCAGCCCTGCACCTCGACGACAGCAGCGATAGCACCCAATGACAGCCAGCGCGACCCACCTCGTTGCCGTGCCCTGTTCGCCGTGCAGCTATGCCGCCGTGCCGACGTCGTGCTGCCACCGTGCCGCCCTTGTGCGGCCATTTATCCCTCATCGCAGTGTGCACATACCACACCCACCAGCTGCCTTGCATCTTGCGTGTGATGCATTGATCTCTAAGAGCATCTTGGCCGTTCGATCGTGATCATCATCTACATCATCATCAGATTGTACATCCAGCCGTACGATCTTCCTTGATCTTGATCGCCACCAAGATCCACACCGATCTGATCCATCCTATCTTGATCATTGATCAACATCCTCATCCAATTAAGGCATATAACTTCTTGTACAATTCGTTGTTCTAGTACAAGCTTTTATTTGAAAATACTGCAAGTAGATTGTAGTTGTTACTCCCCTTTGGCTTATCCTTTGATGATCTCGTTTTACTCCTTATCAATCCTATGATTATAAGAGTCACAACCTTTCGTTGATATATTCGCTTCACAACTAGTTGGATCCATCTTATTATCTAATTATTTGAACACATGAAATTAAGAATCACCTTGATTTGTAGATGCATGGTGTATGATGTATGTGTTGATTTTACTTTTTTGAGTTGAGAAATAAATGTGACTTGCTGATTAGATATCTATTACACCCTGATTTGTATCACACCCTAATTTAAACTCATAATAGTCACTAATCATGTCACTTGTTATATAAAAGAATTCACATATGCTGTTATTCCTGTCTTTGCATGCTGTTTAGACCCTAATAACATCAGAATATGAACATGAGTTCTAAACATGGAATGTAGCCCTAGATGTCTAGTTTACTAACCTTTTGACGGAATTGAATTCTAAGTTATGGTTTGTGAATTATAATTGTTTTAGTGCTACTATGTCTAAGATTTCAGATTCATAAATTTGCTATGTCACTTTGTTTCACGAATTAAATTAACCATGCTACCTGTAGGATAATGACTTAAAATTTTGCATGCTGATACTAGACACACTAGAGAACATTTCCTAATTTTTCTGGAATTAATTAATAAAGTTTCTGACCTGTTTCATGTTTCTAAACACAATTTTATAAATTCTGGCTGAACACGAATCCTGTGTAGTTTGCTGTTTTGACACCAGTTGCTATAACTTTTATGTATCTTGTTTATATGCACTAGATTGGGAAAAGAGTCTAGTTTCTAGATTTTCTGACGGATTCAGATTTGTATTTCTGTGGTAGCGGGAATCTTAGTTTTGGTACAACAACATCTTGCTGTCAAAAATTGGTATTTTGTCATGTTTAAATATTTGCATGTTGTTTCTTGTATTTTGTAATTTAGAACACGTTCCTTGCATCATATGAGATCTTGATACATCCTTGTCTTGTCTCGATTTTGTTCTCGTTATCTCTTGATTATGTTTATTTTGTAATAAAAAGTAACAAGCCGGGGTTAAGAAAAAGATTTAGTAGTGGACAATATAGAAAAGTGTACTCGGAAGGGAACCCATGTTTCCCGTAATTGTGGCACCTGATTTGGTTACATGACATGATTTGGATTACATTTGGATAATTTGGAATACTAGATATGATTTGGTAATATGATTTGGATTACTTGATATGGTGCGCCACTACTTGATACCTGACTACACAGCCTTGTAGAACCCACTACGAAATCTAAACGTAACTTGATTGTAAGTATCAACCATGTGGTAAATGTTTGGGATGCATGAATTGCTACATCATATAAGATTAAATGAATAGACTTAAGTTGACACTAAACACATGCATGATCCTGTCTGCCAGTTTCCTGATTTCGTTACAAGTTACATGATTTTGATTTACAAGTTACAAAATTTTGATTTAGAAGCTACATGATTTTGATTTAGAAGTCACATGATTTTGATTCACAAGTTTGCATGAACCTATTTCGGTTACTTGTTTTCCAGTTGCAAGTTGTTGTCCTTCCGTTCATATGTTTATTTCTAGTTGCATCACACTTGACTTCGTTTTATTTCGTTTTCCTTAATTCTTGTCTTTGTTCCTTGGTATACCTTGGTTCTTGTTCTTTATTATATTTCCGTTCTTGTACCCTTGCTTGTACTACTTGCGGCCCGAACTTGTACTAAGGGCATTTGTCTTTGTTTCTCTATTTTTATTCTGCATAATATATGCAGACTTTGGAGACGAGCTGCCAGAAGGAATTGGTGAGCTAACATTCTAGGCTTCGCTTGGAAAATTTTGCTTTAATTTCTATTGATAATTGAAACTTGTAACGGGCGTGTTGTCCCAAAATTTTACTTTTTGATCGAGACCTTGTATTTATTTGGGAAGTTTATATTTGTTCAAATAATTTCTTTTGGTTAATAACTTATTCATGCTTGCGTGGTTGAGTATATTTTGTTATATTTTATGTTATGATGTTGAGTCGATCCTATAGCTTATGAATGATGAAAATAATTTACTGGGCTTTGTCACATAATCGTATTCCATATTCCTTTTGGGAAGGGGACATGACATCGCTGCTCGAGTTGCTGATGTTGATCGTGTGGATGTGGTTAGTATCCATCTGGTGGATCTCGCCCATATCTGGTGGCTTGGTGAGACTGAAAGGATTGCGAGACCCATCTAGTTCGCTACTTTCACGGAGAGCTTCATGGCAAAGTTCTTTTCCAGTGTCGCCAAGGCAGAGATGGAACGAAAATTCGTTTCTCTAACCCAGGTCAGTCAGATAGTGTTCTTTAATGTCATTGTTGTTGCCTACTCCACATGTGACAATA